>CM060839.1:10473928-11120714 GCA_030762175.1 Metallyticus violacea | reverse complement strand
CAGGCTTGGGACACGGGACCCACGTCTTTACTTCCCTTTCGAACGAAGCCATACTTAGGATTTTTATGCCTGAAAAAATTCATCGATCCTGGCCGGGTTTGAACGTGTAGAAGGCAAGTATGGTAACCACTACACCACCAGGACTGACCCCTCCTCCTTCGTGTGTAACATTCAAATCAAAAGAGCGAACTTTCTTTTCTATAGCAGCCATGCGGCGTGTTCCCTGTATTTAACTGTTGGTGCTATTTCCTCTTCCCTAAACAGGCCTGAAGAGATAAGAAGGCTCTGGAGTGCGCTTTGACAGAAGCTAGTTAATTGCTTCCAGTCTTCATTAACGCTCGTACTGTGACGTCAGAGGCATCTTCTTGCACAAACACAACGCAGCGCAGCATTCCACGCCCTTGGGGGCCTGTTCTACGTCACTAGTCTCGCTTTGAATCGATATGCGTGATAAAAACCGATAAGGGAATCGAATTCGCACCCAGTGTAAGGCTGTTTGGGACATCACAATAGAAAGCACAGCATCAAGTGACAATTTCATATTATAGGCTTGGTTGTGTCATTTAGTGTGTATTGTTATTACCTAAGGCGACAGTACAAAAAGGGCGTGCACATTTGACATGAGGCAGTTTTTGTTGTTTTAATTAATATCAATTTGAAACATACTGCCAAGGGTGGCCGAGGTCGTTAAGGCGCGAACTCGTGAGCGGGAGGCCTGGGGTACGAATCCCGCCAGGACTGTCCTCCCCGATTGAGGTTTTTTTCCAGGTTTTCCTCAGTCATAAGTGGCAAATTCCGGGGAGGTACCCTAAACTTAGGCCTGGAATATTTCCTTCCTTAAAAAAATATTTCCCAATATCATTTCATCTCATGTATCATCAGTGTCCACCGCCTGTAGTGCCTCAGTAGTAAAAACGGGCGTTAAACACTATAAAAAATTGAAAAATATGCAGTCAAAATTGATTAAATACGTAAATGAAGCAATTATATGTAAAATTAAACATTTAATTTTTTTTGCTAGAAAATACGTTACACTTAAGCAAATTGAGGTTATATTATCCATTTCACTTTTGATGCTAATATTAAATTACAATTAATTTTAGAACATCGGAATGAATGCAAAAGTATTGAAAGACCATTTAGAAAGTTTTAAGTTACATTTGAAAGGAAAGCACATTTATTATTAAGTGCTTTTCCAAATGTTCTATTTTCATGCACGATCCTTTATCTGACAATATGTTTTTATATGTGCAGAGAGAACGCTGCTTGTCGCAGAAGTATTTATACATGGATATTGTGCTAGTAATAATGTTCTCAGGTGGGGGGAATATGTGTTTCTGAAAGAAACTCCGCATATAACAATCAGTTAAGAAACATTCACCTGGCTCGTTAACCACCCATGATCCATTGGTGATGGGAGTTAACCTATGGCGAAACTTTAAAAATCGCTCTAGCGGTTGCATATGTTCGTTATCAACGAAACTTGGCACATGCCATTGAAATAAATCAAGAAAAGTATTTTCTGAAATTCAGCGAAATTAAATGAGTGATGGTTTACCTGAAACCCAGAATTTAAAAAAAAAAAGTTTTAAATAAAATAAGAAAAATAAACCAGAAAATCAGGGAAATCGGACCATTAGAAGTGCCGGTATACGTGAAAACGGAATTTTTGTAATCGTCGAGGACGTCGATTTGGGGTGGCGGGGTAAATGTGGCGTATGGAAAATTATTATTGTTAGCATTAACAGTTGGGTATCGGCGACAAACGATAAACTCGATGTCACGTGAAAGAGTATGGAGTGAATGGTCTACGCATACGCATGAACGAATAATCGAGCGGCCGTCCAACGGCTTCAGTACCTAACGGCAGCGGAAAAAGCCGAATCCCAGCGAATGCTGGAGCGTTGTACTTTTTTTTTTCAGCATTTAACGCCCGTTTTTACTACTGAGGTACCACAGGCGGTGAACATTGATGATACATGACATTAATGATGTATTAGGAAAGGTTTTTTTAAGGAAGGAAACGTTCCAGGCATATGTGTATGGTACCTCTCCGGCATTTGCCATTTATGAGGACTGAGGAAAACCTTGAAAAAAAATATCAGGGAGAACAGTCCTGGCGGGATTCGAATCCCAGACCTCCCGATCTCGAGTCCGCGCCTTAACAGCCTCGGCCACCCGTAGCGGTGCACAAATCTTAAGCGGTAATGTATGTACTTAACCTTGGTACTGTGAAGTGTACAATGAATGAACACAACTAATAATATAACATGTAAATAAAATGCTAATGATAAGGGAAGGGCGCATATAAGCCTAAGCTATGTTTCATTTTTCCATTATCTGCTCTAACACTCTGCAATAACCTTCACAAACTAAACTTGCTCAAGAATTCGTTTAGTTAACTCAGATTCTCATGACGAATTTCTCACTATAGTCACTAGAAATAATCTACTTGCTGATCAGATATGTAAATACATACGTTAAAATATGAAAAACCCATTATTATTAATGTTGATTGTATCCAGAACTTTTATGCCTTTAATTAAAAGCCAGAAGTTCGGCATTTATTTTGGTTAAAATAGTCAGGCTACTTAAAGTACTGAAAATAGGCGTTTATTAAAAGTGAGAACAGAGAAATATCACGCATTTTTAATGCAAATAGATATTTAAGATACTTAATGATTCACAGAATTAAAGTACATAAGCTTACTTTTCTTGGTTACAAGCAACAAGAAGATATTTTTTCATGGTATCAACTGTCATAGTCAGCCGCTTGTCAGAGAGAATATTTTTCATCATAGAAAAAGAACGTTCTACTTCCACTGAAGTGTTTGGAGCATATTTAAAATAAACTATTTCGGAAGGACTCATACCAGTTACAACAGAACATCATGAAAATGTTGATCAAGATAAAGTAAAGTAGTTTTGAATAGTTCTGGCGAATGAGCGCAGGATGGGCAGTGGTTTCTGGTCGAATTCATTTTCTGTTTATGCGTTTACAGGGGGATCAGGTTAGTATCTCTCTTATTTCCGTACTAAACACATTAAAGGTCGGTTTGTTGCACAGCTGTACCGCTCTCATCTTTCTCGCTTGCAATTGTTTGTTACATTTATGCAGCTGAGAAGTTACCCTCACCACAAATTTCCTTGGATTGTTTCACGTAGATCGGTATAAGATCACTCGCCAGGACTATTCAAAACTACAGTACTTCCCTCATTCTCTGTATTTCCTGGTGTTTGTATGCCCGAGGTAACCGTGTATTCCTTTCTCTAATGAAGGTTCTGTTATTTAAAGAGCTTAAGTAAATGAGTCGAAGAGAAAATTTTGACTGCTTGAAAAGAAACAGCATAAAAGATGCTCAATAGATATTTTTGTGAAGTGAACATACATTTAATTTTTATAACTTTTTTCACTTCGATATATTGAAATTTTTGTGTTTTAAAATGCGTAAATAATCACAGAAAAATCCATAACGATCCAAAAAGAGGAAAATTTAGTTTTAACCATAAAATAGGCTCAAAAATACTACCAAAATGCGGAAACATGTTTATTTCTATCTGACTGTTAAATATATCCATCCAGGCAGTAAAGGCATTTTCAATCTTCCGGGCTTTGCTTATAAGTATGTCCCATGTGAATCAGTTTGTTACAGTGAATAAAACATACGTTATTATAGTCATAATTTGAACATTAAAAACTTTATTATAACATTACAGAACGGTTTGGTTATCATAAAGTGGACTATCTGTTAATTTCGGCGTCGTATGTGTCAGCCTACCCTATACAAAAACCCACGCTTCGCTATTGTACACGTGGATTGCAATTTTAATAATAATTTTCATTTCAGCATTTTGTAGGACAGACAAAGATGTGAATAGCTCCTGTCCCCCGGAAACGGTCCTCTATGCTTTACCGCATCTGTCGTGTGGAACGTGTTCCAATACATTAGCGGTGCTCGATCGAACTAATGCAACCGATGGTTGTAAAATACGCAACTAATCTCTCCTGTGAGAAGTTTTTCCGATATCAGTTGGCTTGTCTGCAAGCCCTGGGCCGAAGAATGGCAGTTTCCCAACTTTTGGCACACTACCCAGCCCCAATGCTCCAGATCTCCAGAAAAATCCAATAATGCTCTCCAGAGAGTCTTGCAAAGCTACAATTGTGACTGTGCATCCTTTTCGATATACACATACGAGGGCGTATTGATAAGTCTGGTAAGAAACATAGTAAACACCTTTTTTATGCAGAAACAAAAATTAATTTATTACAATTAATATCACGAGAGTGTCTGAGATTACCGATAATTCACAGGAAAGCTCAGACCCTCCAGTCCAGTGATACTCATTAAGACTATTTCACGAATAAAATAATTTAAATATAATTCCTCTAAACTTGGCTTACAACTTGTAATAGTTATATATTTGTAGTTAACCTTTTCAAGCAAACTTGCAACAGAAGAATGCCGATTGTCAGTAATGCCAATAGAGAAAAGCAAAACACGGACTATTTCATGAATATAAGAACAAAAGTAATATATCCAGGGTGCCAAAAATTGTATACATACTTTCGCAGTAGATATCTATTTAATATATTTCAAAGTTGGACCGCAAAACAACAGTAATGTGTAGTATGATGTTCTGTAAACAAATGCGACTCGCATACATTAAGATTGGGTTGCTACGTGACAGGTAAATCAACAATGAACAAAAGAAACCAAGATTATCGTATGATGTTCTGTTAACAGATGTGACTCACGTTACATTATGCTAGCATTGCTACAACAAAATGGAGCCAAGATTATCATTTGGCAGTGGAAAGTAATTTTGAAGTGGTATTGGAAAACCGAGAATGTTGTTGAAGCTCAAAGGCAATGGACACGTGTGTACAGAAAAAATTATAAATCGCTCTAGAGGCACCAATATATATTTAAATGCAATATATATATATATATATATATATAATATTAATGAAAAATAAAAATAAAGAAACACTATTAACAATGTAACAAATTACACTAATAATAAAAGTAGATAAAGATAAAACATTGAGAAAGAGTCACACTTGAAATTGCTATATTTCGAACTACTGCGAGTTCTTCAATGGCAAGAAGCCATTGTCTAGCTTCTTGCCATTGAAGAACTCGCAGTAGCTCGAAATATAGCAATTTCAAGTGTGACTCTTTCTCAATGTTTTATCTTTATCTACTTTTATTATTAGTGTTAATTTATATATATTGCATTTAAATAAAATTAAAAAAATAGTTTCTGAAAATTAGGGAAATGAATCATTAGGAGTAGGGTATACTTGAAAACCTGAAGTTAAAAAGCGATTTAGAGTTTAATTTTCTCTCGATTGTTAAAATAGGACAAATGAACTCAGTATATAAACTGTATTTATAACGATGTATATGTTTTATATTTAACAACAGTATTGTCGTGAAGATAGCAAATGTGAAATATTAATCTAATATGTGTTTGAGAATTATATTTGTATGTAAGAGCGTTCTGTAATAACCTTCAGAAAACGTTTACGTTACATGTTAATAACATTTAAATTAAATTTCAAAGCCACTGAAAATCGATGTAACTTTCGATTGTTTTTATTTACTTAGTACACTGCAATTGTTTTTAAATAGTAACATGTTTTTGTTTTATTGAAACATATGAACATCATCTTCCTAAATATCCACATCAATGTTATGTACCTGCCCACGGAAGATGCCAAATGTTTTCTCAGCTTGCCCTAACTGTGAGGCGACTGTTACATTTCTCGGGGCATCTTCCACGCTTGAAGTTGGTCTCAGTTTTTCACCTTTACATACGATGAAACGCTGTCCTTCAGGGTCTGCTACCTGTTCACTGTAATATCCATTGTCGGCATTCTTTTGAAATGCTAGTGTTAACTCACCTCCCTATGTTTTGATTCGTTCAAGATTCGCCATTTCCTCCTCGCCATGTCCGTTAATGCACCGGGACGCGACGAATGTGAAGCTGCATGCATGTTCACTAGGATTCTCCAGCAAAATAGCAAAGACCTTTCTCTGGAAGCATCATGGGGAACATCTCGGGCTAGAAGCTAGCCAACTTTTCTTATTACTGAGAATAAGAAATTAACCGTCGTAGTAACAAAAGGGGTGCTGATGCTTTGTGCCTTCTTGCCTTCTGATTTCCAAATTTTTTTTGGCAGTTGTTTAACAACTTGTATTGCTCTCAGCACTTACCCTCAGATTTTTTTTTCATGGCGTTTAACGCCCGTTTTTACTACTGAGGCACCACAGGTGGTGGACACTGATGATACATGAGATGAAATGATAAATTGGAAAGGATTTTTTTAAAAGGAAGGAAGCGTTCCAGGGCTAATTTTAGGGCACCTTCCCGGCATTTGCCATTTATGAGGAAAACCCGGATAAAAACCTGTCAGCGTGGACGGTCATGGTGGGAATCGAACCCATAATGACCTAGGCCACCTATGCTATCATAGTAACTACATTTGTGTATAAATAAAAAAAGGTGCAGGGTGAAAAAAGCGAAGGCGCGGTATCAGAAAATGTAAAAGATAATCGTATGACCTAGTTTAAAATATGTTTCGATGACATCATGCATGACACATACAACAATGACCATTTCCTATTTATAAAATAAATTATTTTAAGTTGTAAAATTTGAGGTGTATTTGAATTTTGCATAAACCTTCCATATAATTGCGAAAACAGTTTTGCTCAATTTTTTAAAATTCTGTTTATTTTGTTTTTTCTTTTTTTTAACCTTCCACGCTTATTTATGAGATATGTATTAAGTTCGGTCATGGTGTAATTTGCTGGAAAATTTTGCAAAATTACTCTTCATATATTCTGCATTATGATTTGTTAGAGAGAGAGGGGGCGGGCTAATTTTATCTTTAACTTGTATACGCTTCCTGATATCAACTTACAACTTTGGTAAAATTTGTAAACACACAAATTTTACTCACATAATCACTTCCTATTCATTACACATAAGGAGATACTGAAGTGAAAAAAATTCTATTTTTTGTGAAAAAATTATTTTTGTTTTGTTTTCCCCCCCATAAAAATTACCTTGAACTGCAAAGAATTTCCTAGAAAAGTATCAATCGTGTATGTACTTTTCAATACTTGTTTTAGCGGCCATCTTTAAAAGCCAAGAGATCTGTATATCCCCATCTATCGGCTTTTAAACTGCACTCAAAACCTATCTTACTTACAGGTGTTTTATGTATGTGCATGAAACGTTTTTTTTTTATAGACATGCTGTAGACCTTGCTTCACAAATGTTAATATGTATTTTTCTGTAAAAACAAAAACCGTATTATATTTGTACAGCCAGTTATAAAAATTTTGCGTGATATTACATTTGAATGCATAATTCATTTTTTTTTTAAAAAGTAACAGTCATAATTAAAAATCATTGCTCAATTCTATGTAAGACAATATTTATGACATATAAATGGAACTTTTGCGGAAAATTTTCAACTTTCATGGGAGGAAATAGGTTTTTTTAGGAAAATAATAGTGACAAACTGATCAATCAAGGCAATAGTACCGCCACGGTTGCCGAGGTCCTTAAGGCGCGGACTCTTGAGCGGGAGATCTGGGTTTCGAATCCCACCAGGACCGTCCTCCCTGGCTGAGGTTTTTTCCAGCTTTTCCTCAGTTCTTTTAGATGGCAAATGCCAGGGAAGTACCCTAAAATTAGGCCTGGAATGTTTCCTTTATTAAAAAAATCCTTTCCTAATATATCATTTCATGTATCATCAGTGTCCACAGCCTGTGGTGCCTCGGTAGTAAAACGGGCGTTAAACACTTGTAAAGAGAGAGAGACACACACACACGCACGCACGCACGCGCACACACACAGAGGTTTATACATAAAATACTACATTCCTGAACAGTATATCTGTACAGCATTCAAATTATATAATAGGTCTAACCATTCACCATTTCCAAAATTCACTTCATAGTCCCCTTAAGGCTTGGTCAAAAAATCTATTTTTGACTATATATAACATGAAACTACATAGTTTGTATATATAGTTTTTGTAACAGATTTAAATGTACATTTAATACAGCGGCCTGGCTGCCACGCTTTCAAAATTGGAGATTTTTCGTTTTATGCATAATATGAAACTATAGTTTGCAGATTATACCCATAAATATTTTTTGTTTGTTTTGGGAATTTAAATTGTTTAAATGACAATTTAAACAAGATCATCGCGCTGTAACACAACACACACTTGGGGGGGAGGGTCATTTCTGTAAATTGCATATTTTTAACTTTAGGTGCACTTTTCTAAAACTTTGTAAAATAGAGCAATGAATTCTTTTCTGCTTGTGCAAAATACATTGCTCTATATACTGGTGAAAACTTTAAAATTTATGCATGAATGATTAAATGTATAGTGTTTAACGCCCGTTATTGCTACAGAGCCACCACAGGCGATGGACACTGGTGATACATGAAATGAAATGATATATTGGGAAAGGATTTATTCTTAAGGAAGGAGACGTTCCAGACCTAAGTTTAGGATACCTCCCCGGCATTTGCCATTTATGAGGACTGAGGAAAACCTGGAAAAAACCTCAGTCGGGGAGGACGGTCCTGGCGGGATTCGAACCCCAGAGCTCCCGCTCTCGAGTCCGTGTCTTAACGACCTCGGCCACCCGTGGTGGTTGCATGGATGAGAGCTCGGGGGGCGGGGACATATAGGCTTTAAAATTTACATAAACACTATTTGCGAATATTTTCAAAAGTTAAACTTATTATTTCACCAGCAATGTTAAGTAACATGTTTTCAAATTGATTTTGAAATCTGAGGATGCCCAGATAGCAGGTAAACCAGCAATTTTTTTTTTAAAAAAGTAATATTTTTCTGCTTTATGAATATATTTATTACATAGTAATTATTAAATCTAGAAAAAATTTAAAAACATTTTATAATTTAGAAATAATTGCTTAATAAGTGACAAAAATTTAATTTGGGTCGACATTATAGTTCTTCAGAAAATTGAGCTTGTATTCTGTTGAGATTCAGCACGAATGTCTACTAAGTGACCTTAACTGGGTATTATTTTTTGATAAATCTACTTTAAGACTAAAAACGAGCGTGATTTAACTCTGCTCTACGTGAAACGAAAATAATTACTTCCATAACGTAGAAGTTTAAAAAAATTCTGCACAATGGTTGAAGCATATATTCTGCTCTATATTTTATTTCATGGTTATAAACATTTTACGTGCGTAGTTTAACGTTCATATGTTGTTACATTATGTCATAGCAGCTGTTGAAAGGATAAGAAGTGCTTACTCGCTAGGAATGCTGGTCGTGAGGGACAAACAGCTGTAAATGAAGGAAATGTGTTCTCAAAATATATCAAGATATGTCAGCAACTTTGGGGGAATGTGCAGTGTTTTACGATGTAGTAAAAAGTTTGTGTGATGAATTTAAATGCGGTAGAGCATGGCGGTGATACTGGGAAACTTGTCACAACAGAAGAAAATGTAAAATGTTACAAGATAGACAATTTACTATCATGGGATATACGTAGTAGAGGAAACGGGTATTTCATTCCGTAGTGTATGTTAAGTTCGAAGCGTTTTTGTTTCTCATAACAACACTGCGTTGCTAGGACACTACAGTTTGTCATCTGTCATTCTGTTTCATAGTGTATGTTAAGTTCGAAGCGTTTTTGTTTCTCATAACAACACTGCGTTGCTAGGACACTACAGTTTGTCGTCTGTCATTCGCTATTTGGAGCATTGTGCTTGTAAATACGTCTTGCATTTTGAGATTTGAAGAAAATGGATATATGTGACCTAAAAATAAAAATAAAATTTGAATTTAATAGAGGAGTAACGAAGATGACTCGAAACGATCTTTCTTCTAGCATTCTTTTTGGAATTCTATCTTCAGTCATTCTTTATATATATATATATATATATATATATATATGCTCTAGCTGTCTTATTCTATATACTTGATTCTTGTTTTTCTATTAATCCTTATAATTCGTAATTGTATCTTATTGTGCATTGTTCTTTATATTTTACAGGTCCATAAATCAATCTCATCATTTTCCTTTTAAATCTTCGTAATATTTTCTCAACTGTGTTGTTTAGAGTACATGTTTCTGCAGCATATGTTAATACTGGTCTTGTAAGTGTTTTATAAATCTTACATTTTGTCCCTCTACTAATTAGTATGTTTTAGTCATTGTAGATTGGCGCAATATACTGCATTCCCAGCGAGTTCTGTCTGTTATACATCGATTTAAATTATTATTTTCAAGTAAGTGTTCAAATTCAAATGTTCAAATTGTGTTACTCCTTTAAATGTGTTTTCAGCTACCAGATTTGTAATTTTCCCTTTTATTTTTACCTGCTGTCAACTTCATAGACAGAGGGTGCCAAAAATATGTACACACTTCAAGCAAAGAAAAAACTGTGTTAACATAACAAAAATGAATTCACACAAACAGAAAATGATGAGCACTAATCATCTTAGACTTTTACAGTTACAACAGTTGCTCAAAATGCCCAGCATCGGCGTCGATACACTTCTGAGTACGTTGAACTTCTGATTGAGCAACGTTTGCGAAAGTGTCCTCAGCGATTGCAGCACATGCCGTTTCAATTTCTTCCCGAAGTGCTGTCAGTGTAGCTGATTTTCTACGGTATACAACATCCTTAAGAGTTCCCCATAGGTAGAAGTCCAACGGAGTTAGATCCGGAGAACGTGGTGGGAACTCAGTCGCACCTCTTCGTCCTATCCAGTACCTTGGATCCAGTGCGCGGGGCTTGTTGCTGTGCGAAGTCTCCCAGATCTGCCGTTGTAAACACCGCATACGGTACCATGAGTCTCTAATTTGTCTGAAATGCGTGCAATTGTTACTCGCGTTGGCGGTTCTGTTCCGAACACACGTCTCCATTGCCTTTGAACTTCAACAACATTCTCAGTTTTCCAATACAACTTCAAAATTGCTTTCCATTGTTCAAACGATAATCTTGGCTCCATTTTGTTGTAGCAACGCTATTATAATGTATGTGAATCACATCTGTTTACACAACATCTTACTGCACATTGCTGTTGTTTTTCGGTCCAACTTTGAAATATATTAAATAGATATCTACTGTGAAAGTGTGTATACATTTTTTGGCACCCTCGGTACTTAGTTTTTCCTTCCGTTACTTCTTTGGATCTTCTTTCAAGTTCCTTATAGGCTTCCACCAGCTTGTCTTGTTTTTTTTTATCAGATACCCAATATTAGTTAATTAAAATAGAATTGTCTTGCAATTGGACAATGCGAGACCCCATACCGCTTGAAAAACCACGGAGAAAAATTCAGGAATTGAAAGGAATCGAACTTCTACCACACTACCATATAGCCCTGATCTGGCTCCTTCAGATTACTGTATGTTTCGATCCATGGCCCATTTCCTGCCTTGGAAGCCAAGGAAGTGGTTATCACCGAATTGTTCGTGTCAAAATCCAGAAACTGGTACCGTCACGGGGATAACAAACTCAGCTGAAAGACTGCTCAAGACTATAAAACATACCGACTTTTGCTTTGAAGCTATTGTCAGAACACACATCAAGTTAAGTTTTTGTTATAGACTGGCATTTCTTATGAGACACTGTGTATATTTTCAAAATTATAATACACGATGAAGGAGAAACGTCGCGTAAAGGAAAGCTGAACTGAGGCGTGCTATTTCTACCGGACAGCACTTCAAGCCGCAAGTCTTTATCCTAACGAATTCAGGCAGTTCCCCAAAGCTGAAAGAAAACCTTCCAGGTGGGACATTTATATCAGATTCAGTATTTTGCAGAAATTGCACATTTTTTTTTTCAGGAAGCCGTAAAAAATGTATAAAGTATCACAGGAAGATGCACATCGGTTTTTTTTAAAAGTGAGGTAAAAATAGAAATGTTTAAATCAGTAGAAATAGGTGGGAGTGAAACATATGTATCAACTTTCATTGGTTATAGTCCAACTGATTTCCGTGAACTTTTCTTTTTGCTTAAAAATCAGCATATCTTCAGAAGTAATTGTAGGAAATGACACAGCAATAAAATAAGACATAAAAGAATTTCATGTGTTTTAACAAGTGCCCAGTAAGGGAAATAACAAGGAAGTTTATGTAGAACGTTCAAGAGGAAATTAACTCCGCTATAGCACACGATTATCTTATTAGTTTACTCTCCAGAAGAACAAACTTAATATCGAACAGGAGTCAACGACTCCACCCGCATACACAAAAAGAGGGAACGAAAGGTCACGCAAATGAAACCAGCAGCATGCCCTGAAAGCTGAATTATATGTAACGTCCGGAAGCAGCCTCTGTTGATGCGTGGAATAAGAGATTTCTGTTGCCAAAGACAACATTTATTATATTTAAAAATTATATAAAATAATATTTATTTATTATGCAACATGGTTGTGAGATCTGTCAATACACTCCCCACCAATGTCAATGTCCCGTCACTAAACCCCACCACTCGTGAACAGCTACCTAAATTTCCTCGTTGCTACCGATTTGAATCCCAACCAACTCTGCGCCATAGTGTTCAGGGCAGCCCATTGACATGTCGGAGGAACACTCCTATCAACCACTTCGTTTTGCGCCTTTGCAGAAGACCGTGCAAGGATCTTGCTGTTGACAGTCGTTCCTTGAGGAAGCCAGTCACTTAGCAGTGTGCTTGAAGTGTCCCGAAAACACCTGATCGTCAGTGTGCTCCAAATTTCTTGAACCAGGGACTCCCTGGATGTTTTCATTACATGGATTGGACTTTCTTCTGTGGTGTGCGGTAGAGATATCGTCACTCGTCACAGCTTCCCAAAAATTCTGGATCTTCATTATGCGTTTCCATTTGCCGACGACACACTTCAACCCTTTTGTTCACCTGTGCCTGTGCCACATCCATTGGAACCCAACGTGAGCACACCTTTTCCATATTCAAAACGTAATTGATGCTGTGCAGGGTTGCACGGTAGAGTCCTGTCTGACATTCCAGTTCATCAAAGGTTACACGCCTATCATTTCAGACACAGCTTCAATGTTTCTGGAAGACCGCGATGTTGACAAAGTCACATTCTTGTCCGCTAGCGAACCGATTGACTCAGTTGCAAACGGTCTGCTGTGTAGAAGCCTCTTGACCACATACCGCAGTTAAACGTCTATGAATTTCTGCCGTTTTGACGCCTTCCTTCGCCTTCAATGTTGCTCAAGTTTCTTTACTGGGCAACAAAAGATCACTTACTGCTTACAACCGCCATCTAGCGTCTGCATGGCGTACTTGTACTCTACGGATAGACGTAAGTGATATTTTTAATTAGGTTTATAAAAATGGAAAGTTCTTTTTGTTGAAAAGTTTATTTAATGACAGGTTTGCTCTCATTTTCGACATGAGTAAGCCATTCGCGGATTGTTCTTCACCACGGCTTCTACGTGAGCAATGTTTTCATCTGTGACTACCGTTGTTCTCTGTCTGAGCCCTGCAAAGCAGTTACACACTTTTGTAAATGAAGGAGCACAGTCTGGGAAAAGTCCTCTGTTATTTATCCAGGCATTCTTATTGGCTCAGGTCGCACTTACAATCGTAAAAAATATAGCACGAAAATTGTATCTCCTTCAGTTTCTTCAAATCCCAAAAATTAAATAGCGACATTTGTATTCCGTATATATGCAGATGTTTGTCCCTGAGATGGTAAACGAACGTTTTACAGTGCTGCCAACCAGAAATTTATATCTTCAGCAGCTTCTTCAAATCCCAAAAATTAAATCTCGTATTCCGTATATGCAGATTTTCGTCCGTGAGATGTACAAGCGGAGGGAGGGGTGGAGGGGAGACATTTATTTACATTTATGACGCTCGTTCTAACAGGTCAATTTTATTTCGGTTAATACATTTTCAGAGTTAAAAGGTTGGGACTCTTGTCCCTGAACCACAGCGTTCATCCCTGCGCGTGCCTTATACAGATACACCACGCATTCCAGAAATTGCCTACAACGCGTGACTCGAGAATCCACATTTTTTACCGTAAATCGTTGGGCTATCCCCTTCTGCGTCCGGCAAATCGATTTTTGCGAGCACTTGCTATATATGCGATGAGTCATCCCGTGTTGCCAAGTATTACCTTACACACATTGCATAACCTGTTACTGCCACTGTTTACAAGCGTGAGTCAACTGGGCTTGAATTCCAACAATAACGGAAAGTAACACAGCGTTTTATTTCTCTATTATTCTGTCAAGGTGAAACCCGCACTGCACTGCAAAGTGTTTCACATCAAATGACTTGGCAGCCACTTCAAGGAGTACTCGATGAAGAAGGCAGTTTTTCCTAGAGCGTAATAAATTATGTTCGTCCTAAATAAAAGTGGACTAAATTCACTACCAATTGCAAAGATTATCGGGAAGAGCGATACAAAATTGTGAATTAATAATCATAAGATTAATCATACTTTGTTTCGACAGCACACCGTTACTCATCCTTATAATTTTGACGATTTTTCTCAAAGTAATTCCCGTTGGATGCAACGCATGTGTCCCAGAGTTTCTGTCCGTTTTCAAAAAAAAAAACATGCTGGAAATGACAGGTTCTTTCAGAAACGCTTCTGATAATGGAAAATGCCTCCCAAGAAGGTGTCTCCCACCCGGCTATATCCGGGCTACAGGGAGGGTGAAGAACACGCTTCATATTGATTTTTGTGAGATATTCAGCAACAACATTTGCGATGTGCGGCCGTGCATTATCGTGGTACAGCATCCAGCTTGCTGTGGTAACATCCTGCATCACCTGCGAGAAGGAGGGGGTGAGGAATTTAAAGTGACACTATCCGCCGGAAAAGTGATCACACTCTTCTCACCGCCATGGGTGCCTGAGGTCGTTAAGGCGCGGACTCTGGCGTTGGATTCCCTTCCTGACTGAGGTTTTCCTCAGTCCTCAAATGGCAAATGCCGGGAATGTACCCTAAACTTAGGCCTGTAACGTTTCCCTCCTTAAAAATCCTTTCCAAATATATCATTTCAGCTCATATATCATCAGTGTCCACAAGTCGTTCCTGGTGGTGTAGTGGTAACCATACTTGCCTTCTAAACCCAAGATCGAGGGTTCGATTCCGGCTCAGGGCCGATGGATTATTTCGGGCATAAAAATCCTAAGTATGGCTTCCTTCGGAAGGAAGTTAAAGCTGTGTTAAAGAACCTCAAGCTTGAAAGAAGAGGCCTCTGAGCAAAATTTGTGGACCGTTTCACGTCCGGAATTGAATGGGACGCTGATGACCTGAGCTGTTAAAGAGCGTTCGTAAATAAATCAAATAAAAAAAAAACGGGCCTTAAGCACCATAAAAAACGATCTTCTGGGATCACAAAGATATACTGCTCACCGCATTCCAGCTTCAAGGCCAAAGCCGACCCTACTGTAAATCCTGAGAACATTTCATTAGTCCATTTAACGGAAGCGACCAGAACTCTTACCAAGGGCGTATTGCTCTTTCATGACAACGTGCGTTCTCATACTGCCAACAAAACAAATGAGACACTGCAAAACTTCTAGTGGAAAGACCTCGAGCATCCTCCGTATAGCCCCGATCTTACTCCAAGCAACTTCCATTTGTTCCGCACTCTTAAACGTCATCTTTCAGACGAACATTTTTCCGACGATGAAACTGTAGAAAGGGAAGTCACCCCCTGGTTCCAAAGAAATTTGTGCTGCTGAATTTCAGGGATTTGTGAAACGAAGGGACAAGTAGCTAATTGTACGGGGAGATTATGTTGAGAAATAAACGTTTTTTCAAATCAGCACTTATTTATTCAAGTTTTATATCCATTTGTAACTTAATGGCCTACCCCCTTATAACTACAAACTGAGAAGAACGAATGAACGTAAAACTGACAAAGTATGAGGACTGCAAAGGAAATCCCGGAAGAACGTGCGCTGAATGACAAAGTAAAAGAAGAGCATCAAAGTTGGAATTTTCTTAACAGCAGGGAAAGAGTTACTGCAGAAGTTCTGACGTCAGCAGAGGGAACTGGAGCATGCCACGTACAACCCCGTGACAATTAATGTAAAGTGGCTGTTGGGACCCGCGTCATTCTCCAGTGGTGTGTACAACAGTGGCGGTTTTAGGCTAGTACTTTTTAAGGTCACCACAGTATTTCGTTTTCCTTGTGTATGAGTTTTATTGAACACGTTTGACATGCTCAAAGAGTCATTGAAGATTTGTGCGTCACAAGTTACTCTTCTTGGCATTTGTATACAGAGCTCCATCTTCCGGCACTGCAGTGGATTTCTCTTCGTAGACTGCGAGTGTTTCAGGGCTAGAAAATCGCTGACCTCAAAGGTGATTTGTCACTGTGGGAAATGCAAGGCGGGTGTATCAGCACTTTTGCTCCAGTGCTGTGAAATTATCAGTCTCAGCAATACTCTATTGTTCTGGCGAGCCATAGATTTACGAGTCTAATGCGGACCTTTTTGTTCAACATTGTGGTGCGCGTTAGATTCAAGTGGAAGTGCATTCCGTAGTTCACCGGAGGTTAGAGGAGCTTGTTTAGAAAGAATGGGGGAGAAGGATAATAAAGATTGAGAGGGGTTGTGATGGTGCATAGATATGGATGAAGTTAGTGGTGAAAACTGTAAGAATAGTTTTAAAACTTGAATAAACGATAAATAAACAAATGCACTAGAGAAGTGTAAAGTGTAGTGGAGTAGCGAAAGGTAACTTTTTATAGGATATAAAACACTTTTGTATATATAGAACGAGAGGAGGGTAAAGTGGTTATAATAAAAGAGTATGGCGATAGAGTGAAGAAGAAGATAAAGTAAAATATAATAAAAATTGTTATAATGACATAATACTACTAGTGATACTATTATTACTATTGTTAAATGAGCTGGTAGGGTAAATGTTGCAATTAGATTCGCAAACAAAGAATATAATTAGTGTTGAAAATATTGGCCAGTATAATATATAACTGTGAAACTTACACGAATATATTTATAAAGATGATATAATATAGAAAATAAACTCATATAAGATTAATAGATATATAATATATAGTTCTATTTAAATATAGACAGGAATAGATACATATATAGTAAAATATGTAAGAAATATTCACCAGTATAGTTTCTACCGGATACCGGGATTGATTTGGTTTATTTATGAACGCTCTTTAACATCTCAGATCATCAGCGTCCCATTCAATTCAGGGCGTGAAACTGCCGACTAATTTTGCCCAGAGGCCTCTTCTTTCAGGCTTGAGGTTCTTTATCGTGCCGTAAATGTAGACATGGGACCCACGGCTTTACTTCCCTTCCGAAGGAGATTTTTACGCCCGAAAAAATCCATCGGTTCTGGCCGAGTTCGAATCCGCGACCTTGGGTTTAGGAGACGAGTGTGATTACCACCAGGACCGACTACCGGATACCGGTGAATAGCAGTTTAATAATTTAGAGTTAAAAATTGAGTGGAAGTAGTAGAAGTAATAGGTGGTTTCCAGTTACTTGAATATTGAAGGGAATGCTTTGTTATTTTTATTATTTTTGTAAATTTCTAATTATAACCTAGGTATAAGTATTATTTGAAAAATAATTGTGTAAGAATGTAATTTGATAATTTAGAAATAAAATGTAAGAGTTTGCATTACACGTCCCGGTTTTTTTTAATTGTGTTTAACGCCGGCTTTAACTACTTTGCCACCGCAGGCGGTGGACACTGATGAGATGAAATTAAATATTGGGAAATGATTTTTTTAAGGAAAGAAACGTTCCGGGCCTACTTTAAAGAGTACCTCCCCGGCATTTGCCATTAATGAGTGAGAAAAATCTGGAAAAAAACTGTCAAGGAGGACGGTCCTGGCGGGATTCGAACCCCAGACCTCCCGCTTACGAGTCCGATGCCCCGGTATATGAAACTAGGTACCGGGATGGAGTATTTCAGATTATTATTATTATTATTATTATTATTATTATTATTATTATTATAATTATTAGTTGGCCGGTAACTGCAAAGAAATTTATCGTTTATTACGTCATAATGTGTGGCCGCAATTTTCCTCTTTGTTACATTTATTGTCCTGTTATTGCATAGAGCATTTGAATAGTAGGTAGTCACGAAATGGAGGGCAAACAGAGAAGAACATCTTAAGATGTCACTTTCAAGCGTAAAGTAATTCCTTGTGCCGCAAAAAAATGATAGCAGAAAGGTAGGAAGAAATTTCAATGTAGCAACGTTCGCTTGTGGCGGTAAAAGAAATTGACATTATTTGCAACTAAAACTGGTAGGAAGAAATTCCTGGCCCCAAAGGAAGATCCTGACATTGAAGAAAAGTTTTGCAATTCGTATATGAAAGCAGGAAGAACGGACAACTTGTGACTAGTGATAACATAAGAAATAACTTTTTCTTTTTTGACCTATGCCAACTATCCTGGCAACAGCAGCAGCGATGGATTTTGTCCGAAATGCTCCAAGATGCAACAATAGTTTACTTATAAATGTAAAGTTCTGATTGTTTTATCTACCGGACGTGCTTATCTCTAAGATGTCGTAAAACAATAATCCAAAATCTTATTTTTTATGAAAAGTTTCAAATTTGGGGTGCGCATTACATTCATTGGTGCATAAGATTCGTGTAAATACGGTATATATTTCCCAGGATAAGCCTTGGCCTACCGCAGCGACCTCTGCTTGTTCTACCTCCGTCTTGCGACTTTATTGTAGGGCAGTATTGCAGGGGGGTATGTGTATGGTCTGACACTCCGGCCAACTATTATGCGCCTATCGTGATCATTATATATATATATATATATATATATATATATATATAATATATAAATCTAGCTTCTTGCCATTGAAGAACTCGCAGTAGTTCGAAATATAGCAGTTTCAAGTGTGACTCTTTCTCAGTGTTTTATCTTTATCTACTTTTATTATTAGTGTTAATTTTTATATATATATATAACTTTCGGCTACAACCGCGCTTCATCCTGGGGTATTTCGAGGTTATTTAATACAAAAATGCACACTTTATGCATTATATTTATGTTTTCAGTTGTGCTAGAGCCTAATAAAGTTCACTTGTCTTTGTATTTGAAGTCACTTTGCACACTCGAACACTGTGGTTGGATATATATAGAAGACTGTATAGGTTTTGAAGAAAAATTTCACCGTTAAGAATTATTATAATGAATTATGGAAGGACCAAGGTTTTTTGTTTGCTTAGTTTTTGACGTTTGAGAAGAATATTTTGTATCGAAAAATTTTAAATATGATGTGTTTGCAATTAACTAAAAAATTCTGTAGACTTTTTCGGATATTCGTGTTTCAAGCGTTGGCAACAAAGAGTGTTAAGGCGGAAACGAATTGCTGCCGAGAGTTGGTAGTTTTCAAGTTTATGTCACTCCCACAAGGCGGTCTAACACGAGTGCCCCGAAGATGGTACGAGCTTGTTATGCTCTATGAGTTTAAACTGCAACGTTTCGGAAAATTGCAAGGTCTGTTGGGCGGATGCTTTGAATACGAAACGATTTCAAAAAGTTTTGCAACCAGCATATCGATTGTTGAACAGTAATGTCTACAAAAATGGAGCTGGCAACAATGGACCTTAAGCTATCAAAATATTTAAACCCTCATAGTCACTGTCGTACAGTCTGTTGAGTTCAGTCCTGTGTCAATAGCTGGTGAATATTTCTTAAGAAAACTTTACATTCCACAATTTTCACACGCTATAAGCAGATGAAAGAGCGAGGACTTGGTAGCTGTTCAAGGTGATCAAGTGAGTTCATTTGATATCATTGCAAGATGTATTTGATCATTTGGAGAAGGGCGAGAGACTTTGAAAGACAACCCTCGTTCTGGCTGACCTCGGGAAACTGTGAACGAGAGAACAATTCAAAGGGTGAGGAACTTGGTGGAGGAAAATCGACATATTACTGTTGAAATGCTGAGTATGAAAGAGGGTATCAGTGTTGCCAGCATTTACAGAATACACTTTGAATATTTAAAACTGCCAAAAAAAAAAAAAAAAAAAAAAAAACTGTGCAAAATGCGTTCCACTAACCAATGAAGAGAAGAAGAGGAGAAAGGAATGTACAAGGAAACTGCTGAACATGTTTACACCAAATGTTTTAAACGTTTGACAGATATATGCACTGGTGATGAAAGTTGGTTTTATTTCTATACCTTCCCCAATAAAGCTCAGAACTGCGTGTGGGTAAATGAGAATAACTCAAGACCAGTTGTTCTTGACAAGATTTTCGTTCTCGGAAGCGAATGTTCACTGTTTTCTTCAACTGTGACAGTGGTTGACTGTATGCCAGAAGGAATGACAATGGAGAATACTATGACACTTAAATTTTGATTCCTTTATTTGAAGAGCTGAGGCGGCGGCATCCAAAGACAGGAAACTTCAAGGCTATTGCTTTGCATGACAATGCGTCTCCTCACAGAACAGCTGCAAGTTTGAGCAAACTGGAAGTCGCCATAGTTCAGTTGCTTGACCATCCAACCTACAGCCCTGACCTTGCACGTGCGACTTTTGGTTGTATCCTCGAGTGAAATTTTGCATTGCTGGGAAACATTTTAAACCAGTGCAGGACCTTGCTCAAGCTATAAATTTAACTCTGTTGACAATATCTCAGTTCGAGTACCGTAGTGCTGCATCGTCTATAACTGTGTCTGTGGAGAGAGATGGAGAGTACTTTAAAGCATTGGGAAGGTGAGTTTGCGAATTCAGTCCTTAGCTTGGACTTTGAGATGACATTTCCAAAATTTAATAAATGCCCCTCTTAAAATTACGGTCCTAAATGGTTCGCGAAGTTCCAGTAAGGCCATACGAAATCTTCGATAATGGGGCATAAACAGGAAGACTAACAACAATGGATAACAAGGCTCTCTTAGCGGCTATTAAGACAAATAGCAGCCGGACACTTGAGAATGTGGCTCAGCAGTTGATTGTCAGTGCAGAAACCATACGGCTACATCCCCATGAGTACGAAGAAGATTAAATTTGGTCGCTGGGTTTCATACCCGTTGACAGTGACTGTAAGGCGACTCGAGCTCACGCCTGTGCTACTTGTTCTCACGTCTGCGGAAGATTCCCTTTTTTATTAGGCTACTGACATGAGATAAGTTGATCCTCTATGACACTCTAGGACGCCGTCATCATTGGTTGGCAGCTCATAAATATTCCCAAACAACCGGAATCACCTCCCCACCAAAAGAATGTCACGCTCTGGGTTTGGTGTGAACTGCTGCCAACCGTCAAACAATCAACGCCATAGTGTACTCTAAACAACTGGAACGTGTTCGTGATAAGCAGAAAAGTGCACTATAGTAGGCGAGGAACTACCATGTGATTGTCTGCAGTCGCGTGGACGCGCCATCACTCTTTTGCATCATCAGTTACTCGCTATCCGTCTCCAATGGCTGCACTCCAAGATCATCATCTTCTTGTTCCTTTTCGCTTTTCATTTCTATTCCATTATGTTCACTGTCACTGTCAATAAAATCATTGGAGCCACCAAGTTTATTATAAAACTCTTTCTTCTTCCCACTGATTCTCAAAAGCGCGTTGCTACTGCGTAATTTCTGTCAACTCCTTGCAACGTCGATGATGTCATGCCCCTGACTATAATGTGCTTCTGTTTACCTCTCGCCAGCCTAGTCGCCGGCATAAACACGTTCCAAGTGTCAAGTAATTTCTCGCCTACTTGTAGTAAATCTCAAAAGTTCATGAGGATGCAAAGGCATGTACAGCTAAGTTGGTTTATGGTACCATTATCCATCTCAGAGACGATAGTGCAGCCACCATCTTCTTCAGACAATGATTGCACTTTCAAATTATCTTTTCTTTTGATAATCACCTCCGAGAACAGCAATTCTGGTCATTTGCCAATCTGGTAAAACATGTTTGTTCTCGCAGTAAATCTTTTTCGCTCGGTATATGATGCTATGAAATGTCTGGTCTGAAGCCGACAGGATTTTTTGATCATGTTATAGTTAAGGGGAAAAGAAGAGAGTGCATAATCGTATAGAAAGATTTTAAAACGTCAACGATGAACATTGAAGTGGGAAGACAAGTTTGCGTTTTAGCTGAGACAGTTAAAGAACAATTGGAACAGCGAATTCGTGGCTAAACTCGTAACATGAATGGGCGAGCTGTAGTATACGTGGTGACCTGGATAGGATAGTGTGTGGCAGATGGGCCCCAAGGTTTCTGTCAGGTGATCGCAGATGATTTGTGAGAAGAATTTGGACTGTCAAGTTGGTGAGAGATATGTTGTTCTCCATCGAATTGTGACAGGAGAAAGTCCTGGGAGTACCACTAGTACCATCAGAGAGTAAGAGACAATGCAATGGAAGCACCCGTCGTCAGAAAAAATTCAAAATACAGAGCTCTACTGGGAAAGTCATGCTGACGAATTTTTGGGATGCCAGTGGTCTTAAATTGCAACTTTCAGGAATAATGCTCGATACATTGACATGCTGGTGAACAATAAGATCGAAACACCTTAAACATGGTTCAAAAGGATGCCAACCTCCTGTGGTGCCTCAGTAGTAAAAACGGGCGTTAAAACACCATTAAAAAAAAGACACAGCTGAAATTAGAGAGGTTAAAATATTCACCACACAGTTGGCGTCTCGTACTTTCACATGTTTACAAAAAAAGAAAAAGATTGAAAAACGCTCCATAAGCTGAATGGAGTATTGCAGAGCTGGTTAAGACCACACCAAAAGTGTTTGTTGAAGGCATCCTAGATGGATCACGTGGGGTGCGAAGCAGGAATATGGCACGATTTCTGCAAGTAACTGCAGAAATGGAGCTGCTATTATATAATGATTTTACTTGTATTTGCATATTTGAAGCATGTCATCCATCACATCATCAAGAGCAGAGATGTACTCAGTGGGCCGTAATTTTGGCGAGACACATGTAGAACAAACAGAGTAAACATGCGAAACGGGGAGGTTGGGCAAGTGAACCCGCAAAGCCAGTTCAGTTCCGCGGAGTTGCGTTTCGTTAGCATTCAGGTGGATGAGTTGCAAGTACCACGTGACGCTGTGGGGAGTCGCCCCACAGTAGCTATCAGCCGTGATGTTGACACCTCTGCTCCAGCAGTGGCGGATTTACAGGTATGCAGTCCATACTTTTTCGTTTAAGACACAGTTTTGGTTTTTCAAACCATTTGCAGTAATTGATGTCCCAAGGCCCTCTTGATTTTGTGCTGTATTCCTCAGCGATTATCAACGGGCTGAAATAATCAGAATTGACGCAGTCTAAGGTGCTGTATAACACAGGAGGTGTGTTAGGCCTTTATTTTCCGCCAAGTAGTTTCTCCCTCTACGATACACGTCTCCCAAACGTTTGGGTTTCTAAAAACAACTCATATACACGTTTTTCGATACTGTTCTCCACAACTGAGTAAAATCATGGGCTCTTCATCGTGGAATTCAGCATTGGGGGAAGGGAATTCGCAAGTGCTAAATCAGGAGAGTATGGAGGGTGTCATCTAATTAGCAAACGAGTAATGATGAATGCGTTAGTGCGTTATCGTGTTGCAGAATCCATGATATGTATCTCCACAGTCCAGACCTCTTTCTTCTCACATTTTCTCGGATATGTATAAAGACGTATTGATAGTATAAGCAATTTACAGTTTGACCTCCCTGCAGAAATTAGTAATGAACAAAGCCGGAAGCTCAAGCAACTATTTTAGTTATAATACTGAAAATAGGCATTTATTAAAAAGTGAAAACGGAGAGTAATATCACTAATTATTAATGGGAATAGGTATTTAAAATATTTAATACTTTCTTTAGCACATAATTAAAGTACTTAAGCTTACTTTTCTGGGTTACAAGCTACAACAAGATGTTTTTTCAAGGTATCAACTGTCATAGTCGGTCACTTGTCAGAGCGAACATTTTTCATCATTGAAAAAGAACGTTCTACTTCCTTTGAAGTGATTGGAGTATATTTAAAACAAACTATTTCGGAAGAACTCATACCAGTTACAACAGAACATTCACCTTTCAGGACATCATGGAAATGCTGATCAAGACAAGGAAGTAAAGTAGTTTTGAATAGTCCTGATGAATTGGTTTCTGGTCGAGTTCATTTGCTGTTTGTGCGTTTGTAGGGGAATCAGTTAGTATCCCTCTTACTTCCGTACTGATTGTGAACACTTTGTAGGGACGGGTTATTGCACAGCTGCACCGCTCTCATCTTTCTCGCTTGCAATTGTTTGTTACATTTATGTACCTGAGAAGTTACCCCCAACACAAATTTCCTAGAGTTGTCTCTCGCAGATCGATATAAGGCCATTCGCCAGTACTGTTCAAAACTACAGTACTTCCCTCATCCTCTCTATTACCTGGTATTCGTATGTCCTGCGTTCCTTTCACTAATGAAGGTTCTGCTATTTATAAAGCTTAAATGAGTGGGTTGAGGAGAAAGTTTTTGACTGCTTGAAAAGAAATAAATGTATAACAAGATTCTCAATAAATAATTTTGTGAGGTGAATATGACATTTAATTTTATAGCTTTTTTTACATCTGTATATTGAAATTGTTTATGTGCTTTTTAAAATGCGTAAATAACCGCAGAAAAAAGCCATAACGGTCCAAGACAGGCATATTTCAATTGATTGATTTATTTATGGACGCTCTTTAACATCTCAGGTCATAAGCATCCCATTCAACTCGGCGTGAAACGGCCGGAAATTTTGCTCAGAGGCCTCTCTTTCAGGCTTGAGGTTCTTTTTCGTGCCGTAAATGTACGACACGGGACCCACGGTTTTACTTTCCTTCCGAAGGAAGCCATACTTAGGATTTTTACGCCCGAAAAAATCCATCGGTCCTGGCCGGGTTCGAACCCGCGTTCTTGGGTGTAGGAGAAGACAGGCATAAAAACAGTTTAGGCAACAAAAGCTAAAACTACTCTACCGACCCCAAAATGTACGGAAACATGTTCATGTCTACCTAGCGCTTAAATATATAGAAAAGGCATTTTGCCTAATTTCCCGGTTCTGGTGATTGATATCCTTAATGTCCAAGAAAACTGTCAACAGATTTTTGACCTCACCTGTTGAACTTTTTAGCCCTTGGTGAAAAATTTTCAACCTATTGTGAGATTGAATTTTCGTTTCAACACTGTAACTATAACCCGTGCTTCATCACCATTGATTATTCTACAGAAGATGCAGCCTCACGCGATCCAAGAGTTTCTGACTGATCGTGATGTGGTTGTTATAGTGTCAACAGCCAAGCTGTAACTTGATGCATAACCAACATATGCTGTCAGGATTTTATGACACGATCTCACTGAGATGTTACTCTCTTCGGCAATTTCTTGAATAGCCAAGCGTCAATTTTTATGGTTCCTGGGCATGAACGTCATCAGCTGATCTCCAAGTGCGTCCAGTACGAACTCCCCACTTTTAAACCGTGTGCACCTCTCATAACACGGTTTCGGCTTAGGCATTTATCCCTAAAAGCTTATTTAATCTTTTCGTAAGTCTGGTTAATGTTTATATGCTGCTCATAATAGCCCATCATCCAAAAAATGGTACAGCACCCACAACACTTGCAAAGAAATTAGCTTGGAACTCGTCAGAAGTAAGGGAGGGGAGAAAAGTGGCATTTTAGAATACTTTTTTTAAAAGGAAATTCCTAGTTTGGAGCTATTTACACAACATTTTCACATATTTCTTTACTTAATATTAGGGCGAAATTCATGAAAATGTGCATTACATTTAATTATGCTGTAAAAAGTTTGAAGCCCAACGCCAAAATGCTGAGAGATTTCATTTCGCAGGCACAACTGAATGAAAAATCGCGACCCACGGATTTATGCATTTTGCGGGCCAATATAACTCTTATGTTTAATGAACAAGTGAAGTTCATAGGCCAAATGCACGTCTTGGCAATGTCAGAATTTAAGTGTCTAACCGCCACTGCAGTGTGTTTATGTTTGTACCTTACATAACCCTGCCACTTACGGACTGCATTGTGTCCGTGACGAGTTTTGCATTAGAAGTAGCATGGGACATGCTTCAGCAAGCATATCGAAATGGTGCATTGAAAAGTATCGATAAGTAATCAGTGAGTGATATATGAGTGGCGGTCAAATGAAACTTGTCAGATCATTGCACATATTACCTCAAAAGTAGACACCATAGTATTAATGTATTTGTCCCACTGAGAGACTAGATGGTCTCTTCTACATTGCTGACGTATACACAGCCTTGCCCAGTAGCGCAGTCTTCGTCTGTTTCAAGCCGATGTTCATGAATGTCACTTCAGCTCACCGAAAATGTGAAAATCGCACGGGTAAAGATCTGGGTTATAAATGGGATGTATGAGTGTTTCCTAAGGCAAGGGAGACTTGGTTTTAACAGAACGTCAATTTACGTAGCGAAATAACAGTAGAAGTTAAGCCAATATAAAATGCTTTGCAAAGATTACAAGATAACATATATATGACAAGTAGAAAATGAAGAAATGTTAAATTCTCTGGATAAATTAGGGCTGCGGAATGAATTGCACGGCATAATTAGCGTACAGATTTTACATTTACGGCGTTGGCAAGGATATGAGCCAGCAAAGGGAGGTGGTAAATTGGAAGGGTATAGGTTGCGGCGAAATAATACTTATAAGTTTAGGGGGTGTTCTAAAAGTAAGCCGAATTTAGAAAAATCACTTAAAGATGGATTGAAAGAGAAAAAGGAATAGATATTTTGATATGCAAGGGATGACAGCTATCATAATAAAGATACTTTTGTAAATTGGTAGGCTTATTATGCACAAACGTAAGAAAAGAGCCGTTACATAAAGAAATATCAATATCTAGGAACGTAGCAGCATTGGAAGAGACAGAAGAAGTGAACTTGACTGAAAACTTGGAGTTCAGATTAGTAAGGAACTGGTCGAGAGATTCTGAGCCATGTGTCCAAAGCACGAATATATCTCAGCCTAATATACCAGAGGTTCTGACTTATGAAGTTCCTCATTCAAGACAGGCATAAAAAGAATGGCATAAGACGGTGCCATTTAATTTGTAGATAATGTTTATCATCAAAACTAAACGCATTGCGAGCGAGAACCAGATAAGCAAGAAGACAAATGAAATCTGTGGATGGGGTATGAGGAGATGCTCGAGAGTTCAAGAGATGTCTAACAGCAGCTAATCCTTCATGATGGGGAATGTTAGTATAAAGTGACGTCACATTAATAGTGGCCAGAAGTATATTAGAATGTGCCATTGGGTCAACTTTCTTAAGCAAACTCAAAAATTGGAAGGAATCTTTGGTATAGAGGATGGCCTTGACGTAACAAATGGCTGTGACCAAAAATCTACTAGGGCATTAATGCTTTCGGTGAGGGGAATGGAAACTGGTTACTATCGGGTGACCTGATTTTTTTTTTTTCCTTCCCCGCTACTAAAAGTTGAAATTTGCGCTAACAGATTTGGTGACCGAATTCGAAGATTTTGAGCGCAGGCTATTGACACCTATGTGACTCATAGCCGTAGTTTAGAAAAAAAATTGAACTGAGTGTAAAATATTTTAACTTTGTAGTATGTTCGAAAGTAAAGAACATTTTTGAAAACGTCTGAACTCTATAAAGGATGCTTGCTCAGTTTCAGGTTTATTTACATGGCTGGTTTGCGTCATGAACAGTACTGACTCGCTACTTCAGCTTAAAATGAAGGGAATTGTCTTCTGAAATTCATCAAGATATGTCACTGTTTGGGGGAAAGCATCACAGCAGAAGAAAACAATGTTTTGAGAATGGATTCTCCCATATTGCTGACATATCTTTGACGAATTTCAAATGACATTCGCTTTCATTTGCATCTCATTGCTCGGCACGCTCCGTTTTCCTAATGAATCAGCACTTACCATTTCAGCAGCTGCCATGACGTAATGCAACAATGCATGAACCCTTTCTAAATAGGTTTGACGCCCGTTTTTCTTTTACTACTGAGGCATCACAGGCGGTACATGAGATGAAATGATAAACTGGGAGAGAACTTTTTAGTTTTAAAGGAAAGAAGCGTTCCCGGACTGAATTTTGGGTACCTCCCTGACATTTACTATTAATAAGAACTGTGGAAAAACGTGGAAATAAAACCTCAGTATGAGAAGACGCTTCTGGTATAAATCAAATCCCAGACCTCCCGCTCGCGAGTCCATACTTCACGATCTCAGCCTCCCGTGTATGTCATGTATGAACTGGAAAGTGAACACGCAGCTGATGAACCTTTCAGGCATCATGAAATTATGTAAAATGTGCAGAATCAACATTTTTTCTTTTTTTAAAGAAAAATAATCTTTTCTTAGCAGAATTGCAGATAAATACCAATCTCGAAGTACCATTAACCATCCGTTCGCAGTTGCTTCTATGCTAACTTAAATGCAGACCTATTTGGACACGTGCCGACTTAACTGGGATTTGCCTACCCTCTTTCTAACCGGCGTTTTTCCACCATCCACTTTTCCACCTCTCCGTATGCTGACGCGAAGTTTTTATGCTGTACATGAGCTGAATGTTTGTGATACCACCTGTTTCAGTGTTATAATGTGTTAGTGCTGTTCTAATGGCAAAATGTCCGTATACTTCAACACAGAGAATAATCATATATGGATTGTTATGTATTAATAAATTCATGCAGAGAAGTGAGACAGCGATTTAGAGACAGATTCGCTGCTTTTCGTGCACCTCACAGAGAAACTTGGTAATCTTGTGAATGAATTTAGGGAAACAGGATATGTTCTTGATAAGAAATAGAAAGTAAAATGCCATATTCTTACAGAGGAAAAACTCGATGACAACGGAGAAAGGTTAGAACGGAGTCTAAAGAAATATCTGAGAAAGTTTGCACACGAATAAGGAATTTTGCACACCTCGGCTTGGAATGTCACTAAACTTTCAAAATTAAAACTATAAAATAATGTAGTTCAGGAATTACAACCACACGATAAATTTCTACATTTGGGTGTTAGATAATATTTGCCCTATTGGGCCGCGTTTATTATTCTTTACGAACGAACTATAGTTTAATATATATGGCTATGTAACGGCAGAAAACAATAGATACTGGAGTACAGAAAACCCCGATCATGCACACGAAATGCCATTGCATGACCAAAAGATTGGGGTTTGGTGTTAATGTATTCAGCGTGCGCAGAAGGTAACGAGTTTTCGTTGTTTTGCGCATTACGTCACACGGGAACCAAAGCACGAAAGTCTAGCAAAGAAGTGTGTGTCTTGTATCATATGTAATCGATGTGATTGTGTTTTTCTATTATTGACAGTCGTTTTGTGAGTATTATAGTTTATTTAATATAATTTACTTTTAATATATTCTGTGGTTGTGCACATAATCGCAATGCGAACGCAAATAACATATTGCTGCAGTTACAGAATTCGGATTTAAAAAAGACTTGGTTATCAAAGTGTTACAGAAAAAACAAGTAAACATCACCAATGCTAAAATCTGATTATATAAAAGATTTACGATCAGAACTGCTTAATTTAGCTAGCAAATCCCTACTTAAAACTAGGCGGTGTTCCTTCACTAAATTTGCATGTTCACCGAATCGGAGAGTCGTGTTCTCGACTTAGTAAAATTTCAGTTCCAAATTAGCCCAGTACCGCAGAGATCAGAGAGGTATAAAAAACGTGCTAAAACGTGCCTTACAGAAGTTGACAAATTTGTCGTCAAAATAGAAAAAATCTTGCGCAAAATATTTAAGTAAGTGATACCGAATTCGAAAGTTTGGGGTTCTCGGAAACACAAAAACTTCTAAACTTTTTCAATATTTGAAGTAAAAAATAAACATTTAAATCAAACCTGTGTCAAACTTAAAAATCGCAACAGAGGCCTCATTCAACAAATTTCAAAAATGAAAATGTAGTTTCGTAAACTTCAAAGTGATACAAATGGTGAAGTTTCTGAAGAGATGAGAAGGATATTAGGTCAAATATTTTCTCCCAATCAGATCAGATCGCTTCAAAATCAGTGTAAAAACGTTAATTGGGTCGGAGATGGGACATACCAACTCGTTACACTTAAGGCCCTGTCTCAAAAAATGCGAAGATACATTATCCTCTACTAGCTTTGTCCACTCTGCGCAAGTGGGTTAGCCGTCCTCTCATTGTTGCTAAATTTACTCAAGCTAACAAAGCGTGTATGTATTTGGAATAATATTGTTTCTTTTTAGGTTAGCGGGTCGGCATTACATTTAACTTTGAAAGCTACTGCCACTTTTCTCATTTTTCATTTTATTAAAACATACAGTGTGTTTAAACACGTAAATTCCTAACACAGGAACGAATAATTCGTAGGGAATATTTTATTGTTAAAGATGACACCTTTCATGTTACGCTATCTGCTAGTTTTTCCCTCTTGTTGCCTTATGTTGTCAGAGCGCCAACCAATAGGAGCGTTAGTTGCGGAAGAACCAACCTTATGTACGCTATAAACCTTGGGTGAAATGAATGCTTACAGAAAACCATGCGTTTGAATTTATGGGGCTATGAATATCCGACTCCGCCCGCCAACAGCGTTTCCCAGTGCCAAGCAAGTTCCCGCTAAGCGGCCACTCATCCAAACGAGGGCACTGTATAATCACGTGGCACAGGTTTTTTCTCATTGGCTCCAGAACGATTACATCCCTGATATTAAGCGTAGTAATCCTTAAATAAATTTTAGTTTAAGCTTTATAAAGGGCTTATTTTCATTTAGAAAGCCATATTAGTGTATACGTAATAGTTTTCAGATTATTACCTTAATTATTGCTTTTAATCGTTAGTAATTTAAGCACATGTCTGCAAACGGTTTTAGTGCAAAGAGGCGCCATGTGCTAGTATTGTGAAACACCGTCAAGAAAATACGTTGAACGTTACGTCACGGCTAAGGTGCATAATTAATGAAGTTTGTAAATAGTAACCAGGGCTAACAACTAAACACGCTGCATCAGTTGTTTGTAGCACTAATAGTTCTACTTAACCAATCGGAGCCCTGCACCGCGATATGATACATTGGCTTTGATAGCTTACACTTTTTGACAAGTACCTGCTGTAACGCGGATTGTCTTTTTCTGTTGCAGACATTGTCCGTCCAGCCTTGTGGCACCGATAACGAGATTTGTCATCGAAGAAATCAAACTAGCTTGTAAGAAACAGCCTACAGCATGCGGTTACCGACCTGCAGAAAACAGTAAGTAAAGTGCAATTTCTACAATTTCGCTAGTGGTTTTTTTGAGGACAGTGTGAATTTACCTTTAGGCCCCGTTCGCAATGAAAATGAAACGTAAACATAATAAAATAAGACTAACGCGTTAATTTAGTAGTATGTATGCATTCACACGTACATATTAGCCAACCAAAAATAAGAACAAGCGAAGATCAACTAACAGCTGATTGAAAATGGCTGTTTCTGGGCAGACGACCGTACCGTTTATGCATATGCAAAGTGCAGTAACTAATTTACTTGGAGTAATATGAGGAAGGATAGCTTTCTTATAATGTAATTAATATTTTGTCCATTGACGCCATTCTGTCTACAGAGTCACAGCTTTTCAGCTATAGCATAATTTGCCCTTACACGGAGCACGGAAATCAAGTGCAACTCCTGCTGCTAGCTGCTGCAAGTCCCGAGCGACAGCGGAGAGAGAGAAACTACTGTGCGTGGCCGCATTGTAAATGTTACATGTGTTATTTTTTTGTTAAACTTAATGTGACCTATGCGTTGTCGTCCGTAACTTTTAAATATAAATAGATACGAGATTGTTAGGCGGGTAAAATATTGTAACGGTGGCAAATCTGTTCTTATTGGAATTCGCAATTAATTTCTAACGCTAACCTCGGGTAGATGCAAGAAACCGGCGGACCCAGTGGTTTTTCGTAAATATAAATTGATAGGAGCGGGTAAATCACTGTAATGTGGCAAATCTCCTTTGATTGCAGCAGAAAAGAATTATAAACATCAATTTATAGCGCATTCTGTGCGTGGTACCTTATTATTATCTAGCCTTATCATCTCGCTATATCTGTGGCACTACCTTCGGCTTTCTTCGCCATCTCTCGGGACTTGCAGCAGCAAGCACCAAGAGTTGCATTTCATTTCCGTACTCCGTGTAAGTATAAATTCTACCATAGAGCTCTATAAGCAGAGCAGCTGTGTTCTGATTGGTTGATTTCTTAAGTTGGACGTAGACGCAAAACCTTCGACCTTGCAAGCTTCTAAGTTTAGGTCTAATTATTTTTATGTTTACGTGATTCATTGTAAATGTTTCCATTATAATACACAGCATCTAGCGTTTGTCTTTACGCTACGTTTAATTTTCATTGTGAATGGGGGGCCTTAGCTTAAGAAAGTAAACGTAACGTCTTTGTTTGTCATCAAGATATTGTGCCACCACACATTAAATAATTAGAATGACGTGGACAGGGCATTAGTAAACTAAGGCGCAATAATTTCAAAGATTGTAGAACGTTCTTAGACAACCAATTTTAGATAGGATATACAGGTCTGCCTGTTAAAAATAATGGCTATAATTTTCTATAAGACCAGTAGGCAACAATAATGAAGCTTCCATTCGAAATGGTACCGCACAATAACGAACAAAAGTTGCGGACCATGTCTCTTTGACGAAGTCGGTGTGGTATGTCATCAAGTAAAAGTGGAGCATTGATATTGACGATTTGAAGTCGGACCTGGTGGTGTAGTGGTAGCCTTTTAAACCCAAGATCGCGCGTTCAAACCTGACCAGGGTCGATAGATTTTTTCGGGCATAAAAATCCTAAGTATGGCTTCCTTCTGAAGGGAAGTAAAGCCGTGGGTCCCGTGTCGTACATTTACGGTACGATAAAAAACCTCAAGCCTTATAAAATAGGCCTCTGAGCAAAATTTATCGGCCGTTTCACGCCCTGAATTGAATGGGACGCTGATGACCTGAGATGTTAAAGAGCGTCCGTAAACAAATCAAATCAAAATTCGTGGTTACTTAGGCAAATATGGTTTTAGTGTAAAACGGTTGCATTATTGCTAGAGTTAAAGTTAAAGAAACATGTGTAGATAGAGTGTTGTAATTTTTACAAATGCAATAATTGTAAAACACATCAAATGAAATAAAATTAATATATAAATATCGATTTCATGATGATTTGCACTCAAGTTAATAGACATTAGTGTATCGATGTAGAGTAATTAGTTTGTTTGTCTTTTGTTATGTTAGCGAATTTTAATATATCGTAAGAAAATTTAGTTCGAAACTGAAAAGTCGCTAATACCGAGAAAACCGTATATTTACCGTTAGAAATACGACACATTCATAATTTGAACAATAAATGTACCGTGACAGAGTCAAAAGATTATCTTAATATTTTTATTCATTAAATATATAAATTGGGATTGAAAAAAATTCTTAATTTTTCAACATAGTCACCACCATACTCATGCAGGTGTTTTTCACTAATGTCTCGAGGGAATTGGGGAAGAGGAAAAAAAAACTTTTGTGACTGACTCGTGAACACCCATGCACCGCGTCTTTCCCCTCGTCGTCAGTGCGGAACTTGAGTGTTCCAAAGACATGTAGTGTTTAACGCCCGTTTTTACTACTGAGGCACCACAGGTGGTGGACACTGGTGATATACGATATGAAATGAAATATTGGGAAAGGATTTTTTTTAAGGAAGGAAGCGTTCCAGGCCTAAGTTTAGGGTACCTCCCCGATATTGGCCATTTATGAGGACTGAGGAAAACCTGAAAAAAAAAAAAAAAAACCAGTCAAGGAGGACGGGATTCAAATCCCTGACCTCCCGCTTACTAGTCCGCGCCTTAAACCTCGGCCACCCGTGGCGGTATATGAGCTGTGTGAGGTTGTGCATTATCATGCTGTAAGAGTACTCCAGTTGTGAGCAAGTCTCGACGTTTCGACCTGATTGCAGGTTTCAAATGGTTCTGAAGCACATCACAACATGACTGGCTGTTACCATTGCCTTCTCTAAACATGCAATGTTTCGTGATTGGACTTTTATACACCCAGAAGAGCGCGTGTATCACTTTACCGGCTGACACGACTGCACGTTGGCGACGATGAATGCTGCCACTCTTTGTTGGCTCGCTTGGTCTCTGGCTGGAATTAGTGGACTTTGTGTGCACGGTTTAGGAAACATCTCCTTCGGCTTCATGACGTCACAAATATCACACGACGCTCTTTTGTTCAGGGATGAGTTATTTTGGTACCCACCTATTGAAGACTTTGCAGTACTGCAGGTTATGGTGATGGCTGATCTTGAATTCTGCAGCCCCTGTCTCGTATCACTTGTTCTACAACAGCTATAGTGTCTGACGTAATTGCAGTATAGAGCAAGCTGCATCACTCACAGTAGACACTCTGTGCCATTCATATATCTGCTGAAGTCACTCACAAAAAATCTCCATATTGCCTCTTCGTTCTTGTTTTCTCGCGCTCACTACCGAAAAAGTTGGTCCGTGGAAGTCCAGTGGCAACCATACCTTACCCCGTAGACCCAAGATCGCGATTGATTCCTGGTCAGGGTCGGTAGATTTTTTTCGGACGTAAAAAATTGTAAGTATGGTTTCCTTCGGAGGGAAGGAAAGTACAGCCATGGGTGCCATGACGTAGATTTACGGCACGAGAAAGAACTTCAAGCCTCTGAACAAAATTTATGGGCCGTTTCACGCCCTGATTTTTTTAAATAGTGTTTAACGCCTGTTTTTACTACTAAGGCACCACAGGCGGTGAACACTGATGATGCATGAAATGATATATTAGGAAACTTTTTATTTTTAAGGAAGGAAACGTTCCAGACTTAAGTTTAGGGTACTTCCCCGGTATTTGCCATTTATGAGGACTGAGGAAAACCTGAAAAAAAAACTCGGTCAGGAGGACGGTCCTGCAGGGATTCGAACCCCAGATCTCCCGCTCTCGAGAATGACTTCGGCCACCCGTGGCAGTCCGCCCTGAATTGAATGGGACGCTGATGACCTTAGATGATATCTGCAATGAAGATATGTCTGTTTTCAGTAATACGTAAATTGTTTCCTTAATACTGTATTCAGTTGTTGACACATTTTAGCAATGGAAATAATTTAATTACATAATTGTTAATAAGGTAATTTTTTTGCATTTATCTTGACCCAAAATAAAGGCTTTTTAATTATAATATATAGAAATAAAAATTATGTAATATTGCTACAAAATACTTCTCAAATGCGAAGTAAAGAATGGTGTCAAGCCAAGCGCGCTACAACAGCGAAAGTTCGCGTGAGTGAGTCAGCCAGCCAGCTAGCGGAGAGAGAGATACATGAGCAGGTTCAGTTTAACTCACCCACCTTCGGTTTTCCCACTTTCGCCGTGAAGCAAGCACGCACGCACGCACTGTGTGTGTAATGACAGGCATTGTGAGTAAAGTTAGTAGAGCAACCAGTGCCTCATGCATAGGAAATGTGTGTAGACAGGTTCATTAAGTGTTTTCTAAAGAGACGGCGGCGCCTCGGCGTACGTGAAAGTTTTTTTGTTCTTCCATCATCGATCAACATGTTCGCAGTTCGTGACGTTTTTACAAGCTCGGAAGAAGCCAGTGTTTCATTACAGGCTCTTAAAGAACACGAGAGCCGTTCTATAAATAAAGCAATAATATTTTCTCAACTTTTTTTATCTTAGAAATTGACGATATTTAATGTGTAGTTTTACACTAGTGAAATTTACTTCAGTTGCAGTTGAAGGCTTGGGAAAGAAGTACGCGCGTTCACTTTGTCCATAGTGTATTCTTGTGTAGCTATGAGGAGCATTCAAAAAGTTTTGTAAGTCACCGTAAAGTCCACCCTCACAACCTTCAAAGTACTCTCCACACACAGTTATAGACGGTGCAACCACTTGTCAAAAGCACTGACTGAGATATTGTCAACAGAGGTGAATTTTATAGGTCAAGCAAGGTCGTGCACTCGTTTAAAAGTTTTCCAGAAATGTAAGATTTCACTCGAGGAAACAACCAGAAGTCGCTCGGTGCAAGGTCAGGGCTGTAGGGTGGATGGTCAAGCAAATGAACTTTGGCGACTTCCAGTTACCTCAAATTTCCAGCTGTTCTGTGAGAGCCGCATTGTCGTGCAAAAGCTACCGCCCTAAAGTTCCTGTCTTTGGGCTCCGCCGCCTCAGCTCTTCAAATAAAGGATACAAAATATAAGCGTCATAATATTCTCCATTCATTGTCATTCCTTCTGACTTACAGTCAACCACTGTCATAGTTGAAGAAAACAGTGAACATTCGCTTCCGAGAACGAACATCTTGTGAAGAACAACTGGACTTGAGTCATTCTCATTTACCCACACGCAGTTCTGAGCTTTATTTGGGGTGGTAGAGTAATAAAACCAACTTTCATCACCAGTACACATATCTGTCAGACGTTTAAGAAAACTTTAGATTCTACCTTGTCACACGCTATAAGTTAGGTAGAGAGCGAAAAAAACCTTGTCCATGGTAATCTAGTGTGTTCATTTGACACCATTGTAAGATAAATTCGATCGTTTGAAGAAGGACGACAGACTTTGAAAGACAAATCTCGCTCTGGCCGGTCTCGGGAAGCTGTGAACGAGAGAACAATTCAAAGAGTGAGGAACTTGGTGGAAGGAAATACAAATTACTGTTGAAATGCTAAGTTGAAAGTGATATCAGTGTTGGCAGCATACTCCATGAGCATTAAAATATGTGAAAAATCTGTGCAAAATGTATTCCACGCTCCCCAACCAATGAAGAGGGCAAAGGAATGAGCAAGGAAACTGCTGAGCATGATTTCAACAATTGGTGCTTAGAAATATTCATGATTTTTTAACTCAACAGACTGTACGACAGCGACTATGCAAGTTTAAACTTGCACTTATGCATATTTTGATAGCTCAGAGCCCATTAATACCAGCTGCGTTAGTTGCATTTTTGTAAACATATTGTCCAAAATGAATAGACTGGTTGCAAAACTTTCTGAATGGCGGCATTAACAAGAACTAGAAATGGAGCCTGCAAATGTATCTCGTACTGTGGCTGTTGAAGATCAAAGATCGTACATAAAAATCGGATATTTACTTGGTAGAAATCCACAGTGCTTTTGGGTGAAGTATAGGTGAATTCGCAGTGAACCGCTGTACAGTTTGTGTTCGTCATGTCAGCATAGACGATGACCCAACGCCAGTAAGGCCAAAGACAACAAGTGAACGTAAGGTGCAATTTATGGCGGATTCTCTTCAAGCAGATGGTCGTGTGACATGTAAGGCACTTTCAGGTGCCACGGACATGCTACCAACATCAGTATTCCGTATTGTGACAAAGATTTACATAAGAAAAAAAAGTTTGCTCGAAGAGTTTCTCACTTGACTATTTAGCAGAATCAACGCAAGAACATTGCAAACTCGCCGAATCAGTGTTGGATGTTGAAGGGTAATAGTTCTTGTGTCGAACTGTCGCTGTTGATGAAACGTGGATTAGAGACTTTGAACCGGAGTTGAAATCACAATTCAACGAGTGCATAGGTTCAGCTTCCCACGACCATAACAAATTTGGACGAGCGCAATCAAAGGTTCAATCAAATAATGAGCTTTGCTTTTGATATCCAAGGAACCATCATGACAGATGGAATATGTGCTGGAGCAAGTATCACAGTAGTGTATTATCCGTGCAAAAACTACACAAAAAGTGACCACAGTTGCTCTAGGTTGAGCCGCTCATTTTCCATTACAACGCTTGCCAACACACCTGGAATGCTGTGACCAATAAGCTGCACGAATATGAATGTGAAGTGTAAACTCATCCGCCCTACAGTCAGAACATCAGTTTACTGGCTTCGACTTATTGCCTGTTAACACCGGTCAAAAAAACAACAGTGCAAACCTCTGAGCAAAGTTTTTGGTGCTTGTTGAGCTGCTTTATTTAATTCATCTGTTCACAACCAACAATGAAACACACACCAGAGACAAAACGACGGAAGCATCATGATTCTCCACCGCCAAAGAAGGCCAAATGTGTGAAGTCGGCCGGAAATACCGTGACAATAGTTTTCTGGAGTGTTCAAGGTATCTTACTGATTGGTTATGTTTCTAGTGGAACATTCCATTCTAATATTTTGGAACAGCTAAAGACAAAAGTATGGGATTTATCAAAGAAATGGGTAATTTTGCATCAAGACAATGCTCGCTCTCATTGCAATGAGGGACAATGAACTGGGCTATGATTTGTAAACCACATCCTAATATTTGACTCAATGGAACTTACATCTCTTCCCAAAGTTGAGAAAATCCCTTGGGGAAAAGAAAGTGTCTTCCAAAGAAGAAACAGTTAAGGAGCAATTTGTAGATCTGGAGGCATCTGACTTCGTTATCGGGATAAATACTTTAGAACAAAGCACATTAGTGTCAAAGGAGGCTATGTTGAAAAATAAAAAAAGTTTCAAATTATTTTTTGCTTCATTCCGACAACTTTTCAAATAACCCTGGTACATGGGATGATGTAATTTGGTGAGATTTTTGAGAGGGAACTGTTCCAGGCATGAGTTTAGGGTTCCTTGGTATTTACCACTGAGGAATACCTGGAAAAACCCTAAATTGAAAAGCACTTGTTAGTGGGATTTGAACCAGAGTAGCGACCTCTGTACCCAATCTTTCCGACGTTGAAGAAAGTGCAGTATTTGTGGAGACAGTCTACTTTTCCAAGTGGTTGTTGAGAATGAACCTTTGTATTTTCCCCAGCATTCAGTGGTCCAGGGAGTGAATGCTGAGTAGTGGGCCAAGAAGACGAGATCACTTACCCCTGGGGCTGATGCCCACGGTATATAATGCCTTCTCTGCCTCAGAATTAATTTCTTTTCATAGCACTGTAGTCTAGTGGGAGACGCCCAGGCTCTAAAAAAATGGGAAAAACATCCAATCCACTATGCTTCAGCTTCAGCAATTCCTTTAACACGACTTTTAAGTTCGAGCTTTACGTGGACATGTCACTCTAATGATAGCGATTTATCTAAACATCCCGCTTATCGGCTATCGTTCTTTTCTGCCGTGCTTCTGTTTTCTTCTACATGATTTAAAATACCGGTGCTTAACACTTTTTATTTCTGTTTTGTAGGCATTTGTCCTCGGTAACTACTGCTGTTCTTCCTTGCCATAACTCCACGTCTTGTTCTTGTTCTTGTTCTTGTTCTTGTTCACGAGATGCAGTTCAGAAGTTTCGGTCGAGTACTGCTCTCCGCCAAAGAAGAGCTTTCCCCAAGCGTAGTTGTATGTGTTAATGGGTTGTTAAATGATATCCCAACTAACAAAAGTCTGCGCCAAAGAAATGTCGTAGCAAAAACTTTGATAACTTTTAGGTCTGATCTTGAGGGACGCCTTCTGTTTGTTGCGCAGTGTTGTCTTACTTCAGCCGAGTTTCACTTTGCAAGTGTTCGCGATTATTGAGAGGAGCAGTGCAGTAACATTAAATTTTGCCTGAAAGCGCGTAAATCCTTCCCCAAGACTCGCATGCGAAGATGCACAGTCATAATGAGCCAAATTAGACGAAATTGGCGCAAATCTTAAACGTTCCCCATCAAAATCAAGACCGAAATTAGCACAAGTTGGAGTTTTAATGCCTTTTGCACATACAGCAACAAAATAGTTAAAACTCAAACCTTACACGCGTACATGTGTTCATAGTCTACGACAAGGTGATCCCGTAGCATGTGTACGTTATTGTTAGTGGTTTCTTTCATCAGTGACCGAAGAGTTAATCAAACCACAGCTTGTGTTCTTTTCAGACGAGGTGTGGGTTCCACCAAAATGATAGCGTGAACACTCACAACACACGAAAATGGTGTTCTGATAATCCAAATTGTACACAAGACACCTTTCTTTGTGATAGGAAAATTGGAGTTATATGTGCAATTAGTAAGACGTGTACTTGATCCGAGTTTTTACGAGCTGATTGTAAGTAGAGAGAGGTGCCGCAATGGCATTCTGATCCCAGTTTTTAACCAGCTGACGGGAGTAGAGAAACCATGTGGATGGTTTCAGCAAGATTCTCCTACTGCTTATACAGCAAAGGAGTCCATGGGTAGAACTGGGGGAAGTGTTTGAAGATAGAGATTCATTGATTTGGTTAATTTATGGACGCTCATTAACATCTCAGGTCATCAGCGTCCCATTCAATTAAGGGCGTGAAACGGCCGATAAATTTTGCTCAGAGGCCTCTTCTTTCAGGCTTGAGGCTCCTTTACGTGCCGTAAATCTACGACACGGGACTCACGGATATAATTCCCTTCCCTATTTAGAATTTTTACTCCCGAAAAAAAATCCATCGGTCCTGACCGGGTTTGAACCCGCGATCTTGGGTTTAGAAGGCAAGTATGGTTACCACTACACTACCAGGACCACTTGAAGGTAGAATGATTAAATAGTCAACCGCTATTTTGCATCTAACATGTTATATATCAATTATAGTACATTGTTTTGTGCATACAATCCAAATCTATTTTTTAAAATGTGCTAGCACTTAAGGTGGTAGAAGTTCTAAGATAACCACTTAACGAGAGGAGTGGTAGGATTTTTTAAAATTTTAGTCACTAGATGGCAAAATGTTCTCCAAAAGAGACTTTATCGTCTAACACATATGTTTCAACGATGATATGATTCTTATAACAGTTACCTCTAAGGTCCTCTTTCAAAGCAATTGTTAATGACTTTCTGGGCAACTATGTTTCCTTAGTGAATTGTTCTGTTGGAGAACTGCAAGAACATGGGGTGTATAATTTCGTTTATAATTCGCTTTTTACATTTACATGATGAAAATTCGGGCGTCGAAAGTGATGAGCAGGGTGGGCGCTTTCACCAAGACATCCTTATGAACGACACTGAAACCCTTTGATGATGTGTGACCACTGTTGGTGTCTTCTTAAGGAGTATGATGAAACACCATACAAAAGAAGAGCAAAAGAGATACACTTTTCAAAATAAAATAAAATATAAAATGCAGCTATATTGTGGATTTAATTTGAGATCTTTCTGCATCATGTCCACATATACAGAGTGAGGCATTTGTAGTGTCGCCGCCATTTTCCTCCGAAACGAAGAGCAAATTAAAAAAAAAAAAAAAATGCTTCAGACAAAATTTGAAGTGCTCTTAGGGGATATTAGATAGCGACCTTAACTCGTCCTTGAAATGACATTGAGGATGGCATTTCAAGGTCATTTTTTCAGATGGAATGGTGTATTTTCTTTTTCGGGAATGGAAAGAACATTTTATTTTTAGTATAAAAGTTCTAGTACATCTATCAGCTAGAGTAATAGATGATGATATTGACAAATAAGATAGCAAATGTTTTCACTCGCGTTCACTTCTCTCTCTTTTGTTTTGTTGCTGCTATGAAGGAAACTCATTTGTTTATACGCAGATGTTCATTTGTTGACTGAGCGCTCATCATTGCCAATTCATAAAGGACATTCTCAGTCAGTTGCACTTCGATTTCAATTATGGATGTTCGATAGACGATCAATGAGGGAATCGATATGGTTTACATTTATGACAAAGTTCATAATAACGCTAGAGCAGCTTGCAACTTGTATAGAGATCGATATCCTTAAAAGGCCAGCCATCTGTTAGCAATTTTCAATGACTTGCAAACTTACTCTCCGAAACGGGAGGTGTCACACCAAGAAAATACCATGGAAGTGACGTGCTACTGGGGAACATTCGGAAGTCAATGTATTAGCTGTAGTTGCCGAAATTCCCATCAACTAAAACGTGATGCGGGAATCTCTGAGAGAGATTAAACCTCACTAATACCATTATCATTTTAAGGGATGTTTTTCAGAAGCATGTTGAGTTTTGCCAATGGTTTTATTACCAAAACGGTAACTTTTTCAACGTACGTAAATTGATGCCATTGAAGTGTAAGTGGGTGAAATACATTTACTGTCATGTTTGTGCAATATCTCATCACCTATCACCCCTAGCTGATAGATGTACTAGAACTTTTATACTGAAAATTGAATGCTCTTTCCATTCCCGTAAAAGAAAAGCTCAATTTGACCTTGAAATGACATTGAAAATGGAGCTCTTGTTTGAAGCCTTTTTTTAATTATTATTTTCCTCTTCGTTTCGGAGGAAAAGGCCGCGACACTATGAATGCCTCACTCTGTATATTGAGGGAAAAAAATAACTACTGAGTTCAGTCTGCATTTCTTGTTTGTATTTAATTATGTCAATGTTCGCTAATAGTGTGTTTTAAAATTATGCTGTTTGTGAGTACTGTGACCTCATAGAGAAAAACTGATCTTGTCATTTAATTCTGCAGCATAACATTAGACAAATCCGCACATTTATTAGTTCTAAGTGCGATTGCTTTCATGCATTTGAAAGCATTAACTTGCACCCCCAGGGAATGTGACGTGATAGAGAAGAAATAATATATTTGCATTGAATTCAGCACCGCAAATTTAGGTATGATCAATATATTTCAAACCACATACAGAACAAAGTATTATTAGTGTTGGCGTATAGGTCTCTCGCTCTCCAGATCTAGATCTGTGCTTTTTATTTCTGGGATAGCTTGGAGAGCAAGTGTACAAAACAGATCCTCAAACATTGGAAGAACCCTGGGAAAACATACGAAATGTAATTAGAAACATTAGTGGTCGAACTAAATCGTGTCAATGGGTGCAATATCTGTTCAGAATTTGCTAAAAAGTAAGCTTTTGTGCAGTTTTAAGAAGCGAAATCAGAGTGGCCGGCTGTGGCACGTCTAACTGCCGAGATGAAAAACCCCATACAAGCGGTAAGGACATATCCTGGAAGCTCTGTGTATATCCACCATTACAATCCAAGAACAGAAAGACTGCCATTCTTTCCGTACCGAGAAATTCGGTCTATTAAGACCGACATAAGCTTCCTAAAAAGTGACGAATGAAATTTCTCTGTTGTCTTTGTTAGGGTGATAAATCTGATGATGGAGCAGTTTGTTTTGTTGTCGATGGAATGTAAGTCGAGACAGCTGTTGTGGTGAGGACACCTGATCTGCGGTAACTGGAGCGCTGCTCAATGGCGAAGGGGCCCCGTGAGTCACTTGCTGCAAAGCTACGGTCACTTGTTCTGTGCTTCAAACAGTTCCTCTTTTATGCAGTCATTTCTTCGTCAGTATTTTTGAGGAAAGACTGGCAGTGTAACCAGAAAACATGGGCGATGTCTTGCGTTCAGCTATCGTTGAGGTGAAGTCATCTAATTATTTTGTGTTACAGAAAAGAAAAAGCGCTGTCTTGACGGAAATATGCAGCACGGGTTACTCAAGTGTTTGTATGCAGAATAAGGCACGCGATAGCGGTGGAGACACAGATTCATACTTGTCTCCTAAACCCAAGATCGTGGGTTTGATCCCGGCCAGAGTCGATGGATTTTTTTCGGGCGTAAAAATCCCAAGTATGGCTGCCTTCGGAAGGGAAGTAAAGCCGTGGATCCCGTGTCGTAGATTTACGGCATGTAAAAGAACCTCAAGCCTGAAAGAAGAGACTTCTGAGCAAAATTTGTCGGCCGTTTCACGCCCTGAATTGAATAGCACACTGATGACCTGAGATGTTAAAGAGCGTCCGTAATCAAAATGAAAATATAGGTATAAATATAGCAAAACATTTTTATGTTTTGTCAATTAGTCTCTAGCATGTGCTTCTTTGGGGGGGGGGGGAACACGAATGTTATTGTACGTAGGGCGTTCTAAAAGTTCTTGTCCTTACCAAGAAAACACAAGATTTAAGATTTTTTTTTTTTTTTTTTTCAATATAGTCAGCTTATAAATCAATATATTTACTTCAACCAATTTTCACTTTTAGATACCGTCAGTAAGACGAGAATTTGTCCAACTGTGAAAAATAAGCTTCTATCTCAGCTTCATCCTGATCATTTAATGTGAATCTTTGTCCGCCCAGTCATTGCTTCAGGTTAGAGAGCAAAAAGTAATAGCTGAGAGCCAAATTCGGCTAATACAGCGGATGCGGAAGTACTTCGAAAGGAAGGTCAGGCATATATGAAGATGGCCAAATTATTCTGATAGTTGTTAAGTATCATCCTTTAGAAGAGAAGTGTGTGAAGTTTCACACACACGCAGGTGTGGCCACTTGTTTGTGACGCTCTCATAAGGGAACCGCTCCATGGGGGTTTAACAAATACTAAGGGAGCTAAGAATCTACATAAAAGGATTCTTTCCCCATAGTTTTCGACGGTTAAAAATGTGCTGCTGAATTTTAGCGTGATCGTAAATCCATTCAAGATGATGAACGCTCAGGGCGTCCCAAAACTGATATGACCGAGATTGTGACCAAAATTCACAATGCTGTACTCAACGATCGCCGATTGAAGGTATGCAAGTTGGCTTATTTTACACGAGGTTTGGATTTGAGAAAGCTTTCCGTTCGATGGGTGCCATGTTTGTGTCAAAAACATGAACATCTCGCAAGAGTTTTAGACGTGTTTAATTCCAGTGAGTTTCTCCGACGTTTCATAACAATAGCTGAAGCATCAAATCATCACTACATACCAAAAACGAAGGAGCAGTGCAACTAGTGGGTGGCAACAGCTGAACGTGCACCAAAGAAAGCAAAAACGGTTACATCTGCAGGAAAAGTCATGGCTACGGTTTTCTGGCATTCTCATGGTGTGATCGGGGAGTATTACGTTTCACTACTGGACCAACTGAAGGATGCTATTCAGACTAAAAGTCCACACCTTGTGAAAAAGAAAGTTCTCTTTCATCACGATAAAGTGCCTTCACACACGTCTGGGATTGTTGCTACAAAACTGTGCTTCCAAATGCTTCCACATCCGCCATATTCGCCGGATTTGGCTCTCAGCAATTATTTTTTGTTCCAAAACCTGAAGAAATGGCTGACTAGACGAAGATTCACATCAAATGATGGGGTTGAAACTGACACACACACACACACACACTTATTTTTCACAGTGTCTTGTTTTACTGAGGATATTAGAAAGTTGTAAAGTCGAATGTAATGATTTACAGGGTGACTATGCTGAAAAAAGGAAACATTTCTCTTAAATCTTTGTTTTCTTGGTCAGACCGAGAACTTGCACAACTCTCAAGTAAGAGTGAACGACAATTGGTGCATTTGCCGCTAGTACGCCCCTCTCAGTCCCCGTTAGATATGCGGAAAGTCTTGAGTGGTCCGCGTTGTGTTTAGACCGTATTATCTGAAGGTCTGCAGTTCTGATCAGATTTTCACTAATGTTCATCTGCAGAAAGGTCCTCAAAGAAAAAAATTGCTAGCCACCTTTACGATTTTAATGCTAGGGAACAAGTCAGTCTGGTAGACTCATATCCGAACTATAGGACGCCTGCACTTCGCAAGCAATCCTTCAACTTGTTCCCTTATCAATCATGTAACTTGAGACAAATATCTATTTTTGGGGAAACAATAACTTTACATTGACATGTATAATATCAAGCAGCTGAGAATCGCCAAATGTCGGCATTTGTGATTAATGGGCCACTTGTACTTCGCTGCGTACATTAAGTAGTTGATAAACAAGAGAAGGTGAACGCGAAAGAGAGAATTCTGGTATTTAGAATACAATGTGAGCAGATGGCCATATGTGTAAATGAAAGATTAACGAAGCACTGTAGGGCGTATTGTTTAAACATTTATCAGGACCTGTTGAACGTAGCCATGTGAAGCAGCGGGAGTTTTCTGTGCGATTCGCATGCTGCAAAGTGAAAAATGAAAACTTCTCCTTTTGTTCTTTTAACTTCATTTCCCTCTTGTTCTGCACAAGCTAGGATTTTATATAATTACAGTGTATAGTTCAGTGTTCCTCTCATGTTCATAGATACCCAGGAGACAAATACGAGCCGTTTCAGGGTTGTAATTTTTAAAAATATTTTATGGTGTAAAATTCCTCTCTCGTTCCTACTAAATACCGTTTTTCCTTGTTTTGTATTCAAGAATTAGTTTTTCTCTTTGTGTGGGGTATTTCTTCTTTGCATTATTTCATTTCTCCTCCCGTGCCCCCGTTTTTTCTATTTTGACGTTACAATGCTATTTTGTTTGTTTTTTATTTTTCATGTTTCTTTTCACTTTCCTGCCTTGCAATGTTTTTATTATTTTTGTCTTTTTATTTATTGCTGTGTATATTTCTAATTCTTCCTCCTTTATTATTTTATTGCTAAATTTCGTTTTGTTTCCTTAGTTTTCCATTCATTCGATATTTTTATGCTATTTTTTCTGCTTGTATCCTTTCACCTGTTTCGCTTTCCATGTATATTGGTTGGTTTTATTCTATTCTTTAGATTTGTACCTTTTTGTGTTTATTTATGCTTATCTTTCGTTTATTTCTTGTGATTATTTTTCCTACTTCTTTTTCAATGTTTGACATTTCCCTCTTTTTTTGGGCATTTGTTTTCTTTTTCCCTGCGTTTCTTTATTCTTTACTATCTTTGATTTTAGATTGTATTTTTTTCAGCAATGTTGTTTTCATCTTTTGTTTTTCCTTCTTGCATTCTTTTCATTCTTTTTTTTTCTTTTTTCTTTTCTTTTTCTTTTTCTTTTTCTTTCTTTTTTTTTTTTTTGCTTACATTAGTTATTTCTCCTGTTGCTTTATTTTCACAATTGGTTTAGCTTCTCACGCCTTTTGGGGGAATTTTTCTTTTGTTTATTTTTGTCTTTAAATTTTCGTTCTCAGCCTTTCCTTGAGTATATTCTTCCTTTTTTGTTTTCACATTCTTTTCTGTTTTCATTGTTTCTTGTTTAGTTTTAGTTGAGCTATTTTTATGTTACTTTCTAATTTCATTCTTTCCTGTCCACCTTTATACTTGTTCGATCTTTTCGTGTGTTTTTTTTTTTTTTTTTTTTTTTGTTATAGTGTATTTATTTACTTTTGTACCATCTTTCTGCTATTTTTATTCCATTTTCGTTTCCTCCGCCTCTTTTCCGGCCTTTATTAATTAAAAAAAATATATTCCTACTTTTATTTCATAGTTTTTATTCGTTCTATTTTTATTTTTGCTTTTCTTTCCGTCTTTTCTTTTTCTTACTCATTTGATGTTTTTTTTTTTATTTATTTTATGGTAAAGTCTCTCTCCTTTACCCCTTAGTTGTGTATATGCTTTTCAAAAAGGCCATAGAGTTCAAAATTAACATACTATTAACATTTCTAGTCCTTTTTAGCGTTAAATTATACTATTACTAATTATATCTAATCTTTTTTCGCTTACTAATAAGTCGCGAGAATCAAACACATTTTGAACGTTATTTCCAGGTAGAAGTTGCTCATCTCCTGTTAAGATCATTGTTACTGAACCAGCTGGGCATAATTTGCCTGTGCCACTTCTAGGTTCAAATGACCCACTTTGGTTAATTTTGCCGGAAAACGAAGCTTGGTCCAGCGAGGACCTGGTGCTGGGCGGAAGAGGAGCACAAGAAGGAAATCAATAGAGCAGTTAACCCCAAAACCAAGATGCAGCGAATTTGGGACAGTATAAGATGTCTTGGGTTCGAAACAGTAAACAACACATTAGAAACGAAATAGGGTCGTTCAAAAAGTTTGGCAAGAGCACGTTAAATTTTTTTTTTAAAGCAATTTTATTTCTTAAAATAATCTTTTTGACCTACAATCTTGCTTTAACGAGTTTCCAAGTTTTCACCATAGGGACAAAATAATTTGTTAAACAGAAATTGGGAGGACGCAGTAATTCGTGTGTCTAGGAAATAATTATAAATTAGTGTCCAAAAGGGCTTTTTAAATTTCCGCTTTCAGGTATACCCCCACTCCTAATGTCCCCATTTCTTAGATTTTCAGAAACTATTTTACTAATTTAATTTAAATAGTATGTACCGAGTTTCGTTGCGAAAAAGCAAACATTCCGGCCGCTAGAGTGTTAATGCCATACATCCACACACACAGATATTCATCTTCATTTATACTGGCTAGTAAGTAGAATCGATGGAAATTTGAAGAAAATTTTCAAAAATGTTTTCATGGGTACAACTTCAATAATACTCCTTCGGAATTCGCCTCCTTTGAAAAAAATTTTTTTCTTTCTCGAATGGAGGAACGTTTGAAAACACCTTGCTTTCGAGATAAGCTGGATTGTATTTTTATAAATACATTCTGTATATATTATGACTTGACGAAATGCTCCTGCCGAACTTCTCACTTCCCCTGATCAAAATAATCCACCAGCGTATCACATGACATTTAGTTTTCACCGCGATTATAAATTAATTCTCACCAGATAATGCCCAAAATACAAAATCAGGGTACAATGTACAAGTCCCCAAAGAATTTCTTTGCGCATGAAAGCACAGGAAATTAATCGTCGAAAGTTTTTAGGGTAGCGCAAACCAGCAACGTCGTAAAGTAGACCTGGTTTTAAGCAAGGCCTGCTGTTGAAAAGCAGAGAAAGCTGATGGGGTTGTAGGACACGACACGGAGAGTATGAACGGCTTCCATATTCATGAGATACCACCCCCGACCCGATTGTTACATAACCTCTGCTGTGATTGATTGTGTGGGGTCACAGCATCTCAACAACTTCGTCTGGTCTCGTTCCCCTGCACGTTCTTCCATTTTGGATAGCGTTTTTCTCCAGGTAGCTCAGCCATTACCTTCATATTCTTTTGCGTGGTAAAAATTTTATGCTATTCCGAAGGAATTGTACCCATTTTTTTTTTAAACTTTCTTTAAATCTCCATCGATCAACTTTCTAGGCACCAAAAATAACGAATAGGTGTGCGTGCGTGTTATTGCTCTAACTGCAACCTTTTTGTTTTTCTCTGAACGAAACTCTGTATATAACGATCGATTCACAAACGATTCATCGAGTTCGTTAACCAGCAATATTGGACTATTGGGGGTAGGGATTAATCTAAAGCGAAACATCTAAAAATTGCTTTAGTGATTGCAATTTTTTTTCTCAACACGAAACTCGGTTTATGCAAATGAAATAAAATAAGAAAAATAATTTATAAAATCAGCGAAATCAGATTATTATGAGTGGGGGTTTACCATAACCCAATATTTATTATTTTTTTTGCAACGTAACTCGTTATTTAAATAAAATAAGAAAAGCAATTTCTGGAAAATACCATAAGGATCCCTGAAAACCGATTTTTTGTAATCTCCGAAAACGTCGAATAAGGTAGTCCCATGGAAGATATGACATACGGAAGGGATAATTGTTAGCATTAACATTTGGGTATTTGCGCCAAGCGATAACCTCGGTGTAATGTAAAAGAGTATGGGAGGATTAATCTGCGCATGCTCATGGACACATAATTGGACTTACCCTTACAGACAGCGATTGGCTCCATGCGACTTTTTTCTTTCCTAACCTCATAAATTGGCTTTGGGAGAGAAACCTTTCTTCGAATGAAGAGATTATCTGTGCTGAATACAGGTATTATGGACAGTTCGAAAGATTTTTTTTTTCCTGAGAGAATACAAAAATTAGAATCTCGCTTGACCACTACATTTTTGATTTTCAAAAAAGTATTTGTTATGTTTTTACCAGACATCAATCCATCCTCGTATTTAGCGAGAATGTGATATGCCATGTAATTTGGAGTAAGGATAGCTGAGAGTTATAACTTATTTCAGATGCTTATATAAAACAAAGGGTCACGACATAATTCCCTACCTCCAAAAACCCATACCATTGACATGAAATACTTCCAAGCATAGAGAGACATCGGGCCTAGTGGCAAAGCAGTAACGTTTGAAAATCAGCTGTAAGGTTACTTTGAGTCTGGGTGTCTGGTATGAAGCATTTCTGCATTTTACACACTTTTTTGTTTGTTTTTTGTCCCTGGCATGCATTCACTACTCTCTTCACAAATCGATCACTGGCTTCCGCAATGTCTGCAGCAATTAGGCAAAGCCCCAACTAGAACTACTGTAAAATAAACAAAAGACGAATAAAACTGCCCGGCAACGCGGATGATAAATCAACAGGGATTTTGTATGCTATGTGTTGGTAGTGCCCCACGAGAGGATGAAATTACATCGTTGCTCTGTTTTTATTTTATGTTAACGTTGTTGTTATGAGTTTACTTCTAGCCATATCTTTGCCCAAAATGAGTGCCATTTGAGTTTCTTATGCTGAAAGACTTTTTTCTGCTGTGTTTATAGAACTAGGATAAATGTTTTATGTTTGTATTTTATTTCAACATTCCTCATTCGTTAAAAAAGTGACATACCAGGGAAGGGCGATACATTTCTAGCCTTATAAGAAAAGAATGACTAGAATTTCGTAGCACCCATTGAAATAATTCCAAACATGTGATGGTCTGTTCAGAGCTGGCTGAATCAATACCCTTCAAGGAGGGAGTCTTTAATCCAGTCGGCTTAGGGTGTGTATGCATTGATTGTATTATTCTGAATTGCAGTGATTTTTGGTTTGTTTTGGAATCAACAAAAAGGCAAGCTCCAAAAGCGCCGCAATGGTGGAAAAAGTTGGCAATTACCCATCGCACGTGTGCGGTGGCGAAGTGCATCGACGTTGCCCTTTTCACAACAGAAATTTGTGACGTCATGCGAGCTAATCAAACAGGATCTGGCCACTTAACGTTATTATCACATGCACAAACTCAACCGCCCACAAATAATTGTTCACTGGCCGCGAATTCTTTGTCGGGCTCCATCGCGATAGTGCGCTGTTCGGAGTTTGTGTACCTGGCATGTAAGAAATCATCCAGTGCATGTCTTCAGGAAGTCACGCTGTTTAATTATTGCGTAAACACAAGAACGCGTGATTCATTTGTTTGTCAGGAATTCCGCTCCTGATACGTTTTACATTTTAAGATGTCCCTCTTGTGAAATAAACCTATACAATACTGACATTTGCACCTAGTTAAAATGAATTATTCTGGTGTATTTGAGTGTCTTAATGACAAATCCGAAATCCGTTTTGCGATACCGTCTACACTTTCGAAAATAATCGACAAATTTTGTTTTATGAGGAAGAAAAAATATGAAGGTACTGGAGTAATACGTTCTTAGGAATGCAAAGAGCTTTTGCCAAATTCTGTTGCTTTCTGTGTGAGTGGAAGAGTCGAGCCAAGGAGAAACATTGAATTAAAGAATCGCCAGTAAGGTGTGTTTAGATCCCGGTCAAACGTGTCAGAAACGAACCATTATATTTAAAAGATTTGGTGCAACGTTCCACATAAAGTTAAACCATTTTGTGAAGGCCTTAGCAAGGACAGGGGTTTCCAGTATTTGAGGGAAAATTTCACAAGTTACTGAAAGAAAGTACACAAACTTATGAACGAATACAAATGGGAAACAAGCATGAACTGTGTGCAGAAATTTTAAGAATTGAACGCTCTGAGGGTTAGTCAATAAAGACTGATTTTTTTTGTTTATTTACTTTAAACCTACGAAGGGAGGGTCAAAATTGGTATGGTCTTTCTCGAAATATTTGTATATACTTGGTCCAGCGTATCTTCCAGGTTTTTGGACATCGTCTTCAGAAACTCTTGCACCTTTTTCAGACAACCGTTGATAAACCTAAACGCTGGCCCCGCAGCTCGTGTTTGAAACAGGAACACGGAGCTTTTTGAGCTGTATGGAGATTGGGACACAAATTGGATGTTTTTCTCTGGGCAAGTGTTGAGCAACTCGTAAACGTGAAGGCGCCAAGCAACTGGATGCACTTCAGGATGTTTTCGTAAGATGTGTTCAGCGAGAACGCTCAGAACTGTCTTTCCCCATTAAACGTTGTTTGCGGGGGACTTTACGGTGATAAATCATTCCACGACAGTCGAGCCTGGAAGCCAACAGGCGAGTTCAGCGTGGAAATCATCAGGTTCTCCGACACCAAGGCAGGCCAAGGTTGTTCGGTCGGCAGGAAGGGCTATGGTGATTTGCCCTTCGGCTGTCGTGGAATGTTTTATCAGCTTGAAGTTCCCCTGCAAACAGCGTTTAATGGGGAGCATTATCAGACTGTTTTGAGCTTCTGCTCGAGCACATTTGAGCTGCAACCATCTGGTTGATTCTTTCACCATGATAATGCACGCCCATGTTGTTCAACAATTGCCCAGACAATTATTTTATTAGTTTTGAAAATAAATATTCTTTCTACTACACAGAAGGTATAAAACAACTAATTGTAGCGTAGTTTATATTGCAAAATAGAGGAAAGAAAGCATAGACAACAAACGTGTTATAAAATAGACATGTAAAAGGAACGAAAGGGAATCTGAGCCCATTGTTCGCTTTCTGGGATATAATTTAGGCAAGAGGCAAAGAATGTGCCTTTAAAAGAGATGTATTATAGTTTGACCCCTTGACCTGGAGAATGGCTCCAGGATAGAGCGTTGAGCTCTGTTGGCAGCAGTGGTGGTGACATCAGAGTTATACTCCCCCACTAACGTGTTTGGTGTTGACATCACGCCAGCATATTGCCCTCTCTGCTCGCCACTTAAAAACAACAATAAGGGGCACATGACAGCAGGTGTAGCCTTCAGGGCTGTACAAAATTCCCCTTCATATAAGGGCCATGTCGAAAGTATTTCCCTCTTTCTAATGATTTGCTCTTTTTTTTTTTTTCCCTTATTTTTATTTACGTCTCTCTTTAACATCTCAGGTCATCAGCGTCCCATTCAATTCAGGACATGAAACAGCCAATAAAGTCTGCTCAGATGCCTCTTCTTTCAGGCTTGAGATTCTTTTAAGTACCATAAATCCATGATACGGGACCCGTCGGTCCAGAATCCTAAATATCCTAAGTATGCTTGGATGTTTAGGCCGGAAAAATTCACATATCCTGGCCGGGATTGAATCCGCGAACTTCGGTCTGGGAGGCAAGTGTGGTTACCACTACACCACCAGGACCGACCGCGGTTTCTAAGAAACATTTTTCAAAGTAGCCCCACTTATACATTTATTATATTTTCCAAAACCAATTCCACAGTGTCCAGATATACTGCAGTGGCTGAGGAAAACTCTGGCTATTAGAAGAATTAAAATTTCGCAGAGCATATGGCAATTTTCAGACAGTTCACCCGTGGCTTTTCCAGATGAAATTGGCAAATCCATCACGTGGCGTGCTGAAATGTCATCTTCTTTGATTTGGTGCACCAGTCAACACGAACGAGTTTTCATGATCATTAAAGTAATGTGGGAACCAACGAACATCTTAAGATATTTCAAGGAGATTCCTTTTAAATTAACGAATTTAAAAGACCCTTCTAATTAACTTCATTTTAAACAATACATTGAAGTACTTAATTTGAAATAATTCTCTTCCTACTTACAATACCGCCCATAGGATATTAACAAGTAGCTAAAACCTTGGGCATAGCCCTCATATCGATGCTGTCCATATATAGCTACGGAAAGGTAAAAATAATTTTATTCCAAAATGTATGCACAACGAAAAATCATATTTCGGAACACAAAATCTCTCCTTAACAATGCGCGGTCAAGAGGATGAAACCTTCTAAAACAATGAACAGTTATTATGGAGACAGTTTGAGTTAGGGCACGGTGTCTGAATGGGTGGAAACTTTCAAAACGAAAGACAAAGTGCTAGTGATGAACACCGGATTGACAGACTAGTTTGCGTTGCGGGTCCGCAACAACAGGCAAGTCATTCGTGATGAAACGTTCGTATTAATCATCATCAATGACATGTTTCTTTAAAATACCAGTGATAATTTAGAGTATAAGGAAATGTGTAAAGATAGGTCCCAAGGCAGCTCTTCTGTGATTAAGAATAGGCGATTTGTCAAAAGCACTTGGACCACCATGCTCAACGAATTGTGACAGGAGACAAACCCTGACTGTGCCATTATGTCCCAGAGAGTAAGAAACAAATCGATGCTATCTTCGGTCAAAAATATTCATAACAGTCTTCCTTTGGTAAAGTTATGCTAACATCTTTTGGATGCCTTCCAAGATTAGTGGTGAATAAGTTTAAGCAGTTATACGTTCGAAATAACGGCGACTTGTGTTAAAATCGATGCTTCACGACAACATAAGGTTGCGCATAGAGTAAATATACTAAATAATCTTAAATCTGAAAGGTGCTGGTACATACGCCATACAGTCCGGCCTGGCGCCATAAGACTTTCACTTGTTTGGACCTTTGAAAAAAACATTTATGAGGTCAGAAGTTTGCAGATAACAACGAGATAATAGAGGTAGTTAAGTCCTTTTTTCTTGTGGACATTCACACATTTGTAGGCAGAGTGTTATTGTAAAAGTTCGTGATTTAAATGCCTCTCTCATAGCTTGAACGTTTTCCTATTAAATTTAACTTGTGGACATATAAGTTTTTATTTTTTAGTGTTTGCCCTCAGCGCAGTAGTTCTAGTGCAAACAGAAAAGTGACCGAATCATTGAAATGGGTCTTCATGTTTGTTGCATTTTTTTCTTTTAATGACACTGATGAAAATGCCAAAGTAGGAATTCTTAAGGAAGTCTGTTCCCACACCCCCACAAAAATTTGTTAATACTTTAGGTGCATCAGAGGACAATTTCCGCGACGGCATTACACTGCATGAACTTCGTAACTGTGATTATATAGTCGAGCATTGCCCACACACCTGATATGTGCATTGTTTATGCTACCGGTCCCTTCTTTTCACTTCAAAGTGACAGTCTTTTATATCGAGTGTGAAATAGTACACTTAGATAAAAGACGCTAACACGCTAACAACGTTTTTGCAATCCCGATACTTGTATTCAACATTTAAACAATAGTTCGAACAGCGAGCACATTCTTTATGCAGTGCCTCTTTGCCGCTTACTCAGTTATAACTTTTATAATTAGTTTAATTTTTACCGCTATATATGATCAGAAGAACGCGGGTGTTTAATTTCTTCTTTGTTCAAAGGGCAGTTGCCATCCATGATTTTTACTTAGTGTATAGTAATTTTTTCGTTGTCACGTTGGCGGTTGGCGATTATGTATACAGTATTGTTGAAGTTTCCGTTGATGCGCAAGCAAGCATGCCGTGGGATGGCGTCTTGCAACGGTTTATTGCTGTTTAATTAATTGCTCCTCAGGGTGTTCATGTTTTCCATAGCGGATATTACTTTATCGAGAGTAAGTTGTTTTGTGAACAGGCTGCAAGCTGAGAAGTGTGTTCAACACAGCTAATCGTGCGTTTGTTTCTTGTTAAGGGTCATGGCCACTTCGGGAAACGAACTCTGCTAAGGATGCTGTATACCAAGATGGATAAGTAACGCCATTTCTCATTTTTAGCCTGCCTGTTAGACCAGCTAGTTTTAGATCTCTTTTTCAGCAGCAGTTACCTACAACATTATATATTATCGGTACTCAAGATGTGCGTGCTAATGTAGTTGTAGTTTAAGCTATTACTTTTATTATTATTATTATTTTAAATTAACGCTTTTTACCTTCGCTCTCCATCTTCAGTGCATCCATTGAAATTAGTACAGGGTTTACTTATATACATTTTTGCAGTTCGCTCAAAGTATTCCATGTATCATAGTTGTATGCCTATATAGATCGCACGATATGCTAATGTAAATTCCTATCGAAAGTTTGCAAAGCATATCTCGTAAGAAATTAGCAGAGCGATGCATTTTATAAGGTTTAAATTGCAACTAACAAAATTACTTCCAATAGTAACAAGATCGTACTTCCCCCCCCCCCCTCTCTATAGGTTCCCCTCCCAAGGACTTTCGATTTAAATTTCTGCTCATTACTCATTAACACGATCATTCTTATTTGGTTTCATCGATACCAAGCTAAAAAGTGATTACTTGCTTTAGAGCTATTCAAATTATTTTTTTCCTGATTTTAATTAGATATATTAATGCTAGTGCCAGTTTTCATTTATATTATTAGATTATCGCCATTTAACAATTTTGGTAACGCAATACAAAATTTAATAATATTTGCCTGTAAACAGATATACCTTAAGAGTGCAATTGACGCTTTGTATTGTTTATAGCGCTTCAGCTAATAGTCTAATATTTAACAGAAGATAGAGCTGTGTTTGTTCTTAAAAAGTTCATTTTATTACAAGAAGAAATACATGCACTTCCAGTGGTTTAATGATGTATTGTTCGTGAATTATTTTAACATTTTTTCTCAAAATAGTTTGAGATTCGCCTGGAAGAACTTGTACCTGCATTAAAGATAAACGAAGCGGGCAGTATCTCAATTACACGGCAGGCGCACCAGTGAGAGATCCAATTTTAAATACTATTTGTTATACAGGTTTATAGATGTGTGATGCCAATAGATTCAACCACTCTGCATTTATTAAGATGAATATATTTTTATTTAGAATCGCAAGAAAGCTACATTCACGCCTGACTTTCGACTTGTTAGGTATTTAATGTTATGCCCCTTCTAGAATTTAATCTATTTATTAAACCCTGCAGTAAGTCGGGGTGAATTGTGAACCTTTTGGGATAGATATTCTCGTACTAAACGTACTGTTGAATTTATGGAATAAAAATAGTGCAAAACTTGATGCCATATGAAGTCAAGTCAGTAGCTAACGACCTTAAAACAATAGAATGTTTTCCTTTATGAATTATTTGAAACCAAAATTCTGTTTCGTATTATTTATTTTTGTGTAATTAATTATTTTATATATTACATTGAGCCCTTATAATTCATGTCAAAATGTCTTTGTGAAAATTGTTTTAAAATCGACACGCTCTTCATATTCTTGACACTGTGTATGTCTTTTTTTATTTTTTCTTTTAATAGTGTTTAACGCCTGTTTTTACTACTGAGGCATCACAGGCGGTGAACACTGATGATACATGAGATGAAATGATATTGGGAAAGGTTTATTTTTAAGGAAGGAAACGTTCCAGGCCTAAGTTTAGGGTACCTCCCCGGCATTTGCCATTTACGAGGACTGAGGAAATTATGGGGAAAAAAAAAACTCGGGATTCGAGCCCCAGACTCACGAGTCCGCGGCTTAACGACCTCGGCCACCCGTGGCAGTTTGACACTGTGTGTACATTTACATTGCCTACGTCACAAGCCTCTACATTCTTAAGCTTTTGAAAAATATATATGTTTGCTTACGGAAGAAAATTACACTCAGCGAATATATCTTTACATATAGCTTCGTGTTTATGAATGCAAAACTACTTCTCCTAGATTCAAGTTACATAGGGAAATTAAGTGATAAAATATAGGGTTGCAAAATATATTAATATTATGTCTCAGACCGCAGCTTTGAACCCAAACCAAACGACATTTCAATACATTCGGCAGTGTTGTCTTTTGAATAATGTTTGTTTACATAACCGATTTGTGAAAAGTGACTTGTGCATTTAAATCGAGCAGAAAATCGAGCCCTTGGCTTTGTATTTTAATTATATTTAACAAGTGTAAATAATTTGTGACATGTCCTTCTTACAAGATTTATCCAGTAATTTCCTCATGCAGGTAAAGTTGTTTTGAGGTCAGTAATATTCTATAATTCCTAAACTATTTCTCCACATAATCACCATTTTTTCCTAAGCGTTTTAGGTAAAGTAGCACAGATTTTTCGATGACTAACGTGTCCTGTTCACGCATAGTTTTGAAATCTCTGTCCTCGGGGGGTGCTTTTTGAATTCGGTGTAAGATGGAAATCACCTGGAGAGTAAGTAGGATATCATTTGAATTTCTTAATGAAGTCCTGCCTTCTTTCAGATGCATGACAACACTGAACAGTCATACGGTTCTAAATGTTGGCGAATGTTGCTCAGGGCGTTTCCGTTTGATTGCAGCTACACGTTGCTTCAGGATCTCACAGCATCTTACAGCATTCATTATGGTTCTGTGAGGCAGGGGATGCACCTGTGAAAAAATGTGAAGCTGCACGGATTCCTTTGTTGTGCCACCTCCATAACATCTGGTTAACTAGTGTCAAAATAATATGCATCATTTAATGACTTCCAACACACCGCAGTGAGCCTCATACCCAAAAAGCGTAATTGTTGTTGTCTTTTATTTCAGAGAAAAATAGGAAAATTACTTATTGAAGATGCTCATATAGTAAACGTGCCATAACCGGCAAAACTTAAGCAGAAAGTAACAAAATCTTCTGCATATTCCACATTCATATGCCATTAGTTTTGCACATACTTTAAATTAACATTATTTTCGGATTCATCAAGAGACCTTCACTTCTGTATAAATATTGAACAATTTTAGAGCGGTCTGCAGAAAAATTTCTTTTGAAAAAGTTACCGTTCGTAATAAGCGTAAACAGAATGTACGTCTGCTGAGATTTAGTAGTTAAGCAACAGGTTAATTACATCTGGTGATGTTTCAGCTTACCAGCCCCTGAAGCTGATGCAGGTCGTGACGGCGAAGGTGAACGAGATATGCCTGCGATATCGTGACAATGGGAAGATGGCTACCTTACCACCACCCTCACCTGGACCGCCAATATCGTCGTGCGCGATCAAGAACACGCGACGTCGCATGGAAGACCGTCACGTCATCATCGAAGATTTCCACACTGTGTTCAACATTCAGGTACGTCGGAGGCAAGCTCAGTTGTGCAGTTTGTTTTTTGACGCAAAGGAGTTGTTACATAATAGGGCTAATACCCAAAATCCCAAGTAATCTGCCATAACCCTTGACCTCATAGTTCTTCATACATTCCCTTGTTTGCAGTTTAACAGATATCAGCATTCAACCCTTTACAAGCTCCCAGTTCTGTTTGAATAGAGTTGTTCTATTTTTTCGCACCCTTAAAAACATAATGCCAGGTGGCTTTAACTGTAACATGCTGATCTGTTTTCAGATCTTCTGTAAACATTTATTCCTGTGTTTACCTCCTCTTCAGAGCTCTGTTTTCTCATATTCGAGGTTAGCAATTTAATTTTCGGGATTCAACTAAGTGGAAGGCCATAACACGCCAATTCAGTCTGTTTCTTTTCCAAGTGGTTTCCTGTCACTCTCAATACAAAAATTCATTCTCTTGAATCAATCCATAGAACCAGGCACGCCATATATCTTTAGAGGATGCTACAGCCCCCTCAGAACTACAAAACGCTTAATCTGGACTGTACGGTGGATGTTCCACCAATGTCGCTCGCGACTCTTGCAGAAACTCCCTTTTTTTTGCGTAAGGGCATTGTTCCAATGAAGCAACAATACTCGCAACCCAAGCTTCGGTTTTCTATCAGTTAAGTGTTCTGAAGATGATATGCTAGTGATCAGTGAGTCTTTTATGCTGCTGAAATGGAATGGTTGCAGTACGATCACTTGCTGAGAGAAACTGGCAACCATCTTCTGGCATACACTTCAACGTGGCTTAACCTTAACTGGGGAGACTTATATCGCCGACTGTCTCTTTGATTCCGGATCGTATAGCTAAATCCAGCTTTAATCACCTGTGAAGATATCAGGAACTGCCATTGTTACGACAAACTGTTTCCTAGCACCATTCCACTCTTGCTGCCTTTAGTTCATAACAAACAACAAAGCTTCTCCACAGGAAGATGTATGTGCAGGATTTCTGACACCTGCAGAATGAATGATTAGAAGCTCTTATCTCCCTGTAAGTTACTCACGGATTGTTCTTTAGTACATCCTCTACACGAGAGATGTTTTCATCTGTTACTGTTGTTGCTGAATGCTCAATGTACACCTCGTCTTTCAAGGTAGTTCCTGGTCTAAACCCTGTAAATCAATTAAGAGACCTTTGTGTGTAAAACAGCAGATTGGAAAATTTTTTTGCAATTTTTTAAAGAAACTTTGGGAAGAAAATATTCCAGGCCTAAATTTAAGGTATTGGTGCCTCAGGCTGTACTTTAAGCATAAAATCATTGCATGAAAATGCTCTCGAGTCATTTTTATCTTTGATCATTGAATAGCGAGCATATTAACATTTTGCTGCATCTGGAACAATGCATGCTAACTTTTGCTTGGTTACTAATCTAGACACTTTCTTTCCAGTGCTGTCGACAGAAACCTCTTTCATAATTTATTCAAATCTAAAAAATTAAATAGCAACCTCCATATAGTAAATTTCTTAATATCTGCATGTAATATGAGATCTAGAAATGTGACATGCCAAATAAATGTTCTTGCAATGTGTAGTTAATCTCACATTCTATGCATACGTTCCTCACATGCTGGTGCACATTTTTGTTCCATTAATTTTCTTGCAAAAATGTTCTATGGTTACTTAAATATTTATAAACTGGTTCATACAAGTATTGGTATTTCATTTTTTGGATTCTACTATTTATAAGCTCTTGAATTGATTTCTCATCTACTCAATTCACCCGACTGACTTCTTCCTGCTCCTGAATTAAATTTTGGCTCAGTGGGAGAAAAAGTTTATTGAACAATGCCTTCAGGATTAACAGACTTTGACAAAACTTAATTTTTAAATTAGACATAAGTTTTGAAACTCATTGAAAAATAAAGGTAATAATTTTTTCATGTGATTCAACTTGCTTGCTTACCAAACGTTCTTAATGACCCTGTTAAAATACAGCAGTAAACTAATAAGTGAATACATGTGTTTATTAAGTTGCTTTTAATCATCTGAACAGCATTTAAATATTATAGTAGTTCTAGAGAAGTGCTGGGAGACAGACGGTGAACACTGGTACTACATGAAATGAAATGATACATTTGCAAAGGAATTTTGGGAAGAAAATATTCCAGGCCTATGTTTAAGGTACCTTCCTAGCATTTGCCATTGATGAGGTCTGAGAAATCCTTGGGGAAAAACCTGAATCAGGAAAGTCATTCCAGGTGGGATCCAAACGACAAATCTCATTAATGAGTATGTGATTTAGTGACCTCAGGCACCAAGAAGAGCCCTAATCTTTAAAAGCACACATGATTTATTATTTCTTTTTTGCTGAGTTATTTTTTCATTACTTAAAGCAAGCTAAATATGTATATTAGTTTTAATTAAATAGTTAATGAAATGTTGATAAACTTTATTTAAATTTAATAGCTCATATTTAAGTAATTGCTTCTGTGTAATAAATTTTAATGTCAGTAGTCAATAAATCCATTTCTTACAGTAAAAAGAATTGAGAAAAAGTATCATAAAACTGTTAAATAAAATGTATGAATACATAAAACATGTAAGTAGTTTATAAATGTATTTTATATGTAAACACAATTTTTTGTTTTAACTTTTTGGAGCTTTGGAAATGTAAAGAACCACAGCTCTTGATTCTGTAAATTACTATAGAAAACTACTCTAGACATGAATAACCTCAGTTTTCTAAAGGCACTGTGTCCATGCTCTATTAGGACTGCATGGAAAGCCCTCCTACCCCCCCCCCCCCCCCCAAAATAAAGCTGCACTATTAGATTACATCTACAAAAATCTGGTTTAAAAAAGTTCAAATCTCATCAGGTGAATGCTGCTAATATGTTTACGGAATGTCGGAATCCACACAATGAAACTTTTGTTAATCTTATTTTGATTTAAAGTAAAACACTAAAAATGATGTCGTCACATTAAAACTCTCTTTAAGTTTCACAATCACACTAATAAAAGTAATTTTGGTTGACAATGTGAGGGATGTACCTCACGAAACATGTACCAAAATTACTTTTATAAGGGTGTTTGTGAAACTTAAAGGGAGTTTTAATGTGACGACATGATTTTTAGTTTTTTAGTGTTTTACTTTAAATCAAAATAAGAATGCTGCTAACTTGAATGTATTTGATGATAATGGGTCTCAGTAGGCTAGTAAGATAGCAAATAACAGTATGACCTGTTTCCTATAAAAGTGTTTGAACCTATGTCTTGCTGTTACAGGATCGAAGTCCTGCAAGTTATTATGCAGTTTTTGATGGCCATGCAGGAACAGATGCTGCTACTTACAGTGTGAGTCACCTTCACCAGTTCCTTGCTGAAAGCTCATTCTACCCCACAGATCCAGTAAGGGCACTGAAGGATGCATTCTTCAGGACAGATGCACTCTTTGTTGAGAAGTCTAACAGAGAGGTAAGGTTTTCACTTAGGTGAATATGATATTGCATGGAGTATTGGTAGAAAGAAGTACTCTTGAAACATCTTTTCTTGTTATGAAAATCAAATTTTAAGATGCTGTTGGAGATATTATACAAATTTGAATTTGGACTGCAGGGATAAATTTCAGGAGCTGATTCCTAGAGGGTCGGAAATTCATACATGTGTCGTGAAATGTACATTGAGTCCACAACAACATACATGCATAACATAATGCAGTTCATTTCAAAATTAGATGATTGGAGTGGCCCCATGGTCCTTACCGTTCTATATCTAACTGTGAAACTAAATAACCATACTTACGCAAATCTGTTTCGTAGTTTGCCAATAACTTCATTCAAATTTATCATTATTACGTAATAATGATGATACACTTCTTAACTTCATTACATTTATTGTTGTATTATTGATGCTATTTTGAAGTGTAAAGTAGTTCTTTATGCGGAATAAGATGGTAACAGAAATACAGGACGAGAGTCCATTGTAGCTGAGATCAACATGCGCTTGTGATAGCAACAGAAATTGGTATTAGATCTCCAGTAGATGAAATTTTTTAAAATGCTAAAAACATTCCAAGAAAGAATATTTTTGCCATATTGTTTTGCAGAATGCTCCAGGTTTTCAACAGATATGGCAAATATATGCATTAACAGTGTATACCTCATTATGAGAACAAAAATTATATATAAATAACTATAAAAGGCCATTCATTTAACAGTTGACAATGTGAGCAAAGGTCTCATGAAACTTGTCCTGAATTTATTAATTTTGGAAGTTTAACATTAAGAATGTTTTATCATTGTATCAATATTTTAAATTTAAATTTTTATACTCAGACTGCTTCCGTGCTCATTCGAAGTGAAGCTACAGAAATGCTTTTAGCATTTTAAAATATTTTATGTACTGGGGATCTTCTATTTGTTTAATTGTGTTGATTGCTAAATATATAAAAAAAAGAAGGAAAGAAAAGGAAAGGAAAGAAAAAAAAAAAGAAATTGGTATTATTTTGAACTAAAGCTACTAGGAAGAAATTCGTTGATCCTCATAAAGGAAGACATTGAAGAAAACATTTTGTAATTTGCACATTAAAGGAGGAAGAACGAGCAATCTGTGACACCAAATGACTTTTTCTTCTTTGACCTATGCCATCTATCCTGGCAGCAGTACTAGTGATGAAATGTCATACGTGCTCCAAGATGTAACAATAGTCAGCACTTATAAATTCTATATTCTGATTGTTTAATAAAGTGGAAAGCCTATCTCCAACATGCAGTTCAACATTTCTCTCTCTCTCTGTCTCTCAGTTTCAAATTTAGGGTGCACATTAAATTCAATGAATGCAATATGTAGATAAAAGGCAGTGAGAGATCTGTTTTAATGTAACTGAATGCAATGTATCTGAAGTTGTAATTCACTTTGTGTTGGTTCCAAACCAACAGGCTGTTAATGTGATCTATATTTTCAAAAATTACAAAGAGTTAATGCAGTTCTGACTGAGATATTTGGCATATGTTCAATTTCTGTTAAAACAGGATAATGTGGGACTTTATATTACTTCAACTATGGAAGAAAAAGTTTAAAATCTAAGAGAAATACATCTTATATGTAACTAGATTTTTGCCTTTGGAGTACCATCTGTATCAGCCAATGCAACTCTTCATCAGAAACATTTTAATACATTGAACAGATATCAACAAAATGTTCCCATCCAAAAGCAAGAATTGGCATTATCATGGAATCATGTTACAGGCTGAAAGATGGTGTTCCTTAACTTAAAGATTTAGAATATTGTAAGTGATGTCATTTATGAAACAATATCTGTAGTTCAGTTTTTTTTTTTTTTTTCCTCTAAAGAAAGAGCTAAATATGCAAAATTAAATTATGTTGAAATTTCCAGTTTATTAAATCTTGTCATTAATCCAGTAAAATGTAGTTCCCAGGATTGTAGGCTGTGGTCCAGTCAATGAAAAATCCCCTGACATTTTGCCTGTAGCTCTGTCAGGCATCTTTAAAGAAAGTGTTGACTCCTGGCTAATTATGCTAGTGACATTACCTGTATTGTCAGTCATATTTATAGATATGATGAAGAACCCTCGTACTCATTGGTCGTGTATCCAACCTCAATATGCTTGAAGTTATTGTCTGGCTTGTTTGTAAGGTTTTATATAAGTATTTTCCTACAAAGGTATGTACACTTTGTGAATGAGTGCCATGTCCTCTTTTCTATTGAAATTGTTTGACGTTATTTATCTCATTGACCTCAAGATAGTGGTTCATAATGTCGAGGACTTAATATCATGACCCATTAGCAAAGCAATCTCAGATACTGCTAATTTATTCTTCTGTCCAAGTCGGCAATTGCTTTTATAAGTATTTTTATTTGGGTTTGTATGCTACATGTGGTAGTGTCAATATAAACTTGACTGCAGGTACATTGTATGTGGTAAACATGTGCCTTTCACCGGTTTGAGTTGCTGTTTTAATTTGCTATTGGGTTTGAAAATGAGTTTTATATTGACTCTCTTCAAAAGTTTGCCACCTGTAACTTTGCTTATATAAGGCAAAAATGCTTTGTTGTCTTGTCACCTCTGTTCAGTCTTGTTGTTGTGATGCCCATTCTATTTCTTTTGGATCATGAGCCTGGGAACTGTCTTTTACTGGATTAGAGCCTAAGTATTATAATTATCATTAATGATTTTTATTATTTGTTACAGAATCTGCGCAGTGGTACCACTGCAGTTTGTGCATTACTGCGGCCTAAGGAAAAGATGTTGTATGTGGCATGGTTGGGTGACTCACAAGCACTGTTGGTGAGCAGGGGACAAGCTGTGCAAGTGGTGAATCCTCACAAACCAGACAGAGAGGTACACATTGTGTTTACTTGCATATCACATTTCATTCTTCTATATTTTAACATATAGAACTAATTTCATGCATTTTTCCAAACAAATAAACATATTAAAATCAAAGTAAATGTTTTACATTTCCATATTCTTAATACATGTAAACTTACTACTATTAAAACATTTAAAATTTTCCAATTAACCACCCTCAATTTATGGAGTTGCATTCCTTCCTTAACCCATTACAATTAACACCAGGCTGAGTATGTAATTGGGATGTATATTCACTCCTAAATAGTGACATTGTTAACATACATTGTTGTTCCCATTTGTCTTGCGAACCTTACTTAATCATTTTTGCGTCACCTTATCAATGTATTTTGCATGCATTTTTTATATTTGCATTTGAATTTAAATATAAAATTCTGCCGTCTCTTATTTCATTTGGTAAGTTTTCCCACTTCTGTAAAAAATGAACTGTTCCCACTAAAACTTGTTTTTTTACATTCTAAAATATAATGCCAAGTACAATCGACTTCTTCACAAATTGGACATTTCCTCTTAATATATCCATTTCTTATCCCACTTAAAAATAGTACTCCTGTTGTAAACCATGCCAGTCCTTCCCTCCCTGTCTTTGTCACAGGTTTCAATATATCTTTCTCTTCCCCAAACATTTTTTAGTGTGCTATATAATTTCAGAGATTTTTTGAAATTAAGACTAGTCTATATTTCTCACTTATCAATATCCTCAATTCTTGTTTTTATTTATTTCCAAAATCTTTTTCCCCCATTCTTTTCCCCTCATGCCATATTGATCCCATGCCAACTTCTTGTTGAATATTTTGGATTTTATATACCCAAGTTTCTCTCTGCTTAATTTTTCCTTGTGCTACAAAACATTTTTAATGATATTCTACTCTTTTAGTCTCCCTATTCTATACCACTTTTGTAGTACTTGTATTATCTTGCGTTTATAGCCCAATCTTGCTAGTTCCATTAGAACAACCTCATTAGCTTATGCCAGTTCTACCAAAAAGTCTTAATTATCATGTTTATTGTTTTCCATCCTCCATCTGGCCCCCATATTGCTATTCTATACATCATTTTGCTTTCTGTTATTGAACCATATGCTTTCTCTAAACATTTTACTTGTATATTTGATACTTTATTAATTCAAAATCTGATTACACTCCTGGCCATTTTTCCTTCTGCTAATGCTTTTCTTTTTTGGTTGCTCCATTCCCCATTACTAGGCTTTCTAACCCCCAGGTATTGTTTTCTTCAATTCCTCCCTCTTTTTTTTTCATCACAATAATCTTAGATTTAGTTTTATTTATCTTCAGATCCCCCATTATGTGCAAAATATACCTATCACTTGAAGTTTTTTTTTTTATTAGTTTTATTTATGGACACTCTTAAGACCTTAGGTCACCAGCATCCCATTCAATTCCGGGTGTGAAATGGCTGACAAATTTCTCAGAGGCCTCTTTTTTCAGGCTTGAGGTTCTTTTTCGTGCCATAAATGTGCGACACGAGACTCACGGCTTTACTTCCCTTCCAAAGGAAGCCATACTTAGGATTTTTACACCCAAAAAAAATCCATCGATCCTGGCCGGGTTTGAACCCGTGACCTTGGGTTTAGAAGGCAAGTATGGTTACCACTACACCACCAGGACCGACATCACTTGTAGTGATGGTTTTAATCCTACACTCAATTAAACAACCTGTTATCAGATTATCTGCAAAGAGCAGACCCGGTACCTCTGCGTTATTTATAGTTGGCGAAGGTACTTTACTTTTACTAATTTCTTTCAAAACATTATCAATAAATTGATTGAAGAGCACTGGACTTAATTTACATCCTTGTCTTAGACCTTCATTGTTTGATATTTTAATTGTAACGCTTCCCCTTTCATATTTAATACATTATTCATTCTCCTTATAAATGTTTTGAATTATCTGTATAAAGTTACGACTTACTCCTTTTTTTCTCAGTTTGACCCAAAGTGCTTTCCTAGAAATTGTGTCAAAATCCTTATCTAAGTCCAAAAACAACAAATAAAGTCTCTTTTGTTGCTAAGGCATTTATTGATTAATGTTCTAATTATAAAATTATTATCAACTATTCTTTTGCCTTTCCTAAAGCCTGATGGAAATACTGACATTTTCCTTTCTTTCTCTGTGCACTATTGTAACCTTTTTGCTAACATTCCTGTGAAAACTTTCCTGATTATTGAAAAGTAAACTAATTCCTCTATAATTTGCTGGGTTCCTAAAATTTGCTTTACCTTTACAAATTGGCTCTACTATTCCCACTCTCCAATGTTTTGTTATTTTACCTTCTTCAAAGATTTAATTCACTAATTGTGCTGATATTTTAAATCTTTTTAGGCCTTCTACCCAAGCTTTCCAACATTCCCCTTGGATTCCATATATTCTACGTGTCTTATTAAGATTTTACTTTTTGATTTGTACGTCATATTAAAATTCCAAAAAATAATTATCTTTTTATGTCAAACACAAATATAATATTATTTAAATTGTACTTAGGAATCTGTAGACAAGGGAGTGATTATTATATTCATGTTAGAATTAATCAAACATGTTGACACTAACTCCATTTGCATATACAATGTTCGAACTGGTTTGCAGGCAAAGCACCTCCATCATTAGCTGTTGACCAACTAGTTGATGTGATGACTGGATCCCAAGGTGTTTTATTCAAGGCATGTGCTGGTTCTGAACTTGTTAAGTTCATCTGCAGGAGGAATGTAATTTCCTCTATTTTGCAGAATGAAAATTTTTTCCAAAATAGCTAACTCTCTCTGCAAAGTTCTTTCAGCACATTTAGCCTCAGGTTTACTTTCATGATTTTGGGTCCAAAAGTGTGTTGCTATCACTGATTTATCTATTTGTTTTAAATCAAATACTCTAAAATGTTCCTTTCTTCAAATTCCTCTTCATTTTGCTTATTTTTAGATTACATTCTGTACATTCATTGTCAAAAGTACCTAATTTTTTTATCAAATTATAAAAAAGTGTGTAGACAACATATTTAATGATTTTATCACCTGATTTTTGTTATGTTGGTATGGTGTCTTTTAGTATGGAATCTAATAAATTTTTGACATATTTGTTCATTGAATATATCATTGAATTTGCTGTGATTAGTTAGTTCATATATGAAACTTTGAATTTGAATTCTTTTGATTCACAAAGCATTATTCTGGTTGATTGCTTGTAGAAAAGAGCCGTAATTTCTTGTCATTATTATTATTACTACATAAATTTTATTTCAAAGTCGCGAAATGCAATCAAGGAGAAACTCACAGAGTTGAGGAAAAGTGGTGCTTCAAGACACAAATCCTTTATTGTTTAACTGCTGAAGTATTCCCTTTACTCTCCAAGTCCAGATGCCATCTACTTCAGGATGTTCCCAAAACTGAAATAAAACTTTCAGGAGAAAATTTTTCAACAGATTATTAAGTCATCATGTAGTCATGTAGAATGTTAACTGGTAGTTTGTGAAAGTTAGCTAATTTTTCTTCCAGGAGGCTGTGGAAATGTACTGCATTACTGGAAGGTCATCAGCATTTAAATACACTATGTTTAAACCTGAGGTAAAAATTAAAATATTAGGTGAATACAGGACTTCCAGAATATGTCTTTCTGCTTGCACAGGGTTATATGTCTTGGCGCCTGGACATGACACATCTGACTTTGTTTCTTAAAACTGTGGATAAAATCTTACCTTATTGCTGGAAATGTGGTCCTCTCCCAGCTAAATAGGCATTGTATTATCTAAAGGCATTTCTATTAACACTATTTACTTTCACCACTGTAAATTTTCTGATTTCAGTTCGTATGTTTCCTTGAGTCCTTCCAATGAATGAGGATTTGTTTTGTACATTTTGTCTTTCAGGCTGCTCCATTTATATAAATCACAAAGTGTTGGATCAGGGGAGTAGAAGGTCATACACCAACACTAATCACTCTACCTTCAATCCGTTACCTAATTTTACCCATGGACTCCTCTACTTATAAGCAGTGGCAGAATTGTGTTGGAACCACCCATATTATTTCTCTTTCCATCAGCTGATTAAGGAGTGGGGTCTGAATGTGATTTTAGTACCCCTTTACTGCCTGCTCTTAAAAAAATCCAGCTGATCATGCATCTTGCACTAATTGCACATCAAATTTTCTTAACCTAAATAAGGATTTGTTGTGTACAATTTAAATTTTCAGAACAGCAGTAGTGAGTGTTGTAAATGTTTATTGACGATTTTGGTGGAAAATTATCTGAAAGGAGCACAATCTGTGGGTTGATTAATCCTTCAGTCACTGATGAAAGAAACCACTCACAATAACGTACACATGCAATGGGACCACCTTATCATAGACAATGGACATATGTACGCGTATAAGGTTTGAGTTTTAACATTGTGTTGTGTTGAAGACATTGAAACCTAAAACTGTACATCTTCACAAGCGTTTCTTGTTTTGCATTGGATCAGTAGTATTAAATTTATTCACAAGATAGTGAATTGCAGTTCTGGAAGGAGGCAATTGCACAGGGAATTTCCTCATGAATGGGACAAGCTGATTCGTATTTATAATAGCAGTTACATACAAAAATTTGTGACTGCTCAGAAGTTTAAAGACAGGGAGGCATGCAGGTGGCAGTGAGTGGGGAAGGGAGCTGTCCGTAGCCAAGGTGCAAAATACCTTGCAAACGGTAAAAATATATTCTGGAAGCTTGGTATAAATGTGTCAGAGGTTGAGAATAAGGATCATCTGTTTTAGTCATACCATTTTTTTGTCGGGTTGTCTCCAATGCTAACAGTGAATCTCTGTGCAGTGATGTTTATATAGCTGTGTTCTGTAAATAATCTAATTCTAATTTTTTTTGTGTTAATATCTTTATTCTCAAAACTTATTGGTAATAGCAGTTTAAATTTTTTTTCAGGATGAACGAACAAGAATTGAGGATATGGGTGGAGTTGTCCTGTATTGGGGAACATGGAGAGTGAATGGGCAGCTGGCTGTGTCAAGAGCAATTGGTATGTTGATACTCATTATATGAACATATATTACATTCTTTATAGCAAAATATAAGCCTGATAATTTCTTAGGCTAATGTGGAGAAAGTTTCCATATGAAACTCATTTGGAAATACTGATAAGAACAGCTGGTTAAGCAGATTATTTGAAGATAGCAATAATGTTTCTAAACAAACTTTGCAAAATGCGATATTGGCTGTGAATCCATACAGCTGTGATTGTAAAAGCTGCCTAATTATATCATTTGTTTATCTACCTAGTTTTAATGTATTTTACAAATTTATGTTCGAGTTTACATTTTTGTTACATAAGAATCTGAGCTCTAATGGACATTCAAGAATATTAATGCACAGTCTTCACAAAAGCAGCTTTATTGGCATTAAAATATTGATTACTTGTTTCATTCCTAATTATTTACACATTTATGGCTATTTTAGTACAAAGAGGAGCTAATTAGCAGCTTAGGGTCAGTTTTATCAACAGATGTTAAAAATACACTAATAATCAAAAGATTAAATTGTACTTACTAAACTGTATACAATGGAGTGGTAATATATCCTACATTAATGTATTCAAACTGTTCACACTAACTCCATTTATTTACATAACACTGGACATGTTTCAGAAGTATTTGCTTTCATCATCAACTGTTGATCAACTACTCGAAATAGCAGTTGGATCCCAAGGTGCTTTTGTGGGTGTGTCTGATGGTTCTAGTAGGAACTTGCTGAGTCATCCAGGGCGGAAAATCAAAATTCATCAAGTTTTTCTTTTCCCAAATCAATAATTTTATTAGTTTGTGAAGTTCTTTTAGCAGCCTAATTTGTGGTTTAATTTCATGATTATTGGTCCAAAAGTGAGCTGCTACTGTTGATTTATGTGTTTTTTATGTAATTTTATGTGTTTGTATCTTTTCTATGAATTTCAAAGTTCAGATTGTTTTTATTTCCTATGGTTTTCAAATCTAAGAATGGGGGGGCCAACCGTTTCTTTCTTCCTTCTTGTATGGTAAACGTATAGATTTACATTGTAGATTAAGAAGTTTCAGAGCATCTATCAAATACTTTTTGAGTATTATTGCAAATATGTCGTCTGCTTACCTATATCATGTCTTAAAAATTAAAGGGAAGGCTATGGTGATATGTATTCCAAATGAGCTCATAAATAAAGCCGCAAAAAACTGGAACAAAAGATATTCCATAGCTAGGTCTGATACAAATTGCTTATTAACATTGTGTTAATATTTTAACAATATGTTAAGATTTCTGCATTCCATCAAGCTTATCCAACATACTGTTAGCTAACACATTGTCAAGGTTTCTGAGTATTGCAAATAGCATGAACTGAGAAGGATAACTGAAAGACTTTTAAATGCACTCCAATGTACTTTTGTTTGCATAGAATAATTAAAACACGTGGTTCATGCAAGAAGTATTAAAAGGAGGAAAGGCACAAAGATGTTCTAACCTCTTTCATATTTTATCTACAATCATGCACAATACAATCCTATTGCGACTGTTTTTCGCATTCTCCACCTTTGTAAAAATTGCTCTTTTGCATAAAAATTTCAATGTCATTACATCTGACAGCCCTTTTTCTGTTACGAATGGCTTTAATATATTCAAAAAAAGAATTAATATATACAGCTGGATTTTTGGTGCCATTTTCGAACTATTACTAGTTGTTAAACTTTTAACAAAGGGAAAGGTGATATTAGTTATAACATGTTTTAAAGTTGACAATATAATTTTTAATTAAAATGTAAAATGGAACTTGCACAGTGAAGCCAATCATATAATTGATGTCATTGTATGATTTAGTTGAAATATGCACTCTTAATTATTATGTTTAAAATTAATATTTTTTTTAATTGTGTTTATTTTGTAAAAAAAATTTGTATTTGATGCATGAGAAATAAACTACTACTACTACATCCAAGAATACCGTTGTTAAAGTTCAGGGATTCTCAAATTGTACCAGTCTTAGTGAAGTTTAGATTGGTGCTGTACACAAGCATGCTACTGATTTCCAAATTTTTAAGGATCATGAAAATCTTGCCTGGTGATTTTCGAACCCTATAAAGGGCCATCACAGCAACATTGTTTTCATAATCTGCCCAATCCATGGTTAAACCTCAAACAATGTATTCTTTCTGCCATATCTGGATGAAGGCAATAAGAGTGTGTTGTTTGACTCAATCATAAAACAGTCTTAATTATTTTTTTAATTACACATTTGTCAATATCACCTGTGTTCTGTAATGGTTTTTAACAAGAGCATATTACCTTCACATGGTTAAAAATTCTGTCCTTTTCTCTCAACCACTGTCACACAAGCCTGTCTTTTTGAATGAAAAGCATCAAACAAAATTCATTGGTTGTTATCCAGAAAACGATCACATATTTGGATTTGTATGGAATCTATGCAGTGGATGGGTTGTAGGTCTGATTTATGTCGAAGTTCATTGAACTGTTTTTGTACTTGTGAATTTAGATTTTCTCCCATGTTGCTAATTCTGCAAACTCTTGCACTGATTTTAATAATTTTGTTTTTTTCAATATGTCATGGTTTTCTGTCCAGAAATGCCATGTCACTGCTGATTTCTCCAATTGCTTGTATTCTTTGTTTCTGAAATGTTCTTTTAAACATGTATCGATGTTTCTATTTGTTTTTCATGTAGATTTTTTCACACACTGAACTTATTTTGTAAATACCTGCTTTTTGCTCTTGTGGAATACTGTCATTAACATTATCATTTAGGAGATTTTTAACATTAAATCTATTTACAGGTACTAATCTGATATTAAAATCTTCTAAGAATATTCTGAAAATTTTTTGTAGCCCCAAGGATGAATTTTTTAAAAATTAGCTTATATTTTTTTGTTTAAAGTGTTATAGTTTCTTTAATAAACTTTTTCCTCTTGAATTTTTATACTTTTTTGTGTACTAATTCTTTGTTATAACCATTTTTAACTGTTATTCTCTCTATTTGTTTGTATTCTATATATTTAAACAAGTAAGTGGAGCAAAGCAATGTTCAACTCAGTCACAGAATGATCTTAATATATGATTAGCTTCACTGTGCAATGCCCCAATTAACAAGGTTAGTTTCCAATTAATTTTAGTGCATAATTAATGTTATCCCAGTATTTGGCATTTTTTGTACTACATCCTTATATCACACAACAACAACAACAACAATCATAATGATAATATTAGTATTAAAAACTACACCAGCCAATAAAACCCACAAACTATACACATTGCAATAATAAACTTAATAAAAAAAATGGTCATTACGAAAGAATAAAACAGATAACAGATGCTAAAACAACTAGCAGTGGAACTGACACAAGAACAATTCCCAGAAGATTAATGGCTACAGATGTACACAGATGAATCCAAAACTAACCTACTAACAAGAGAGATATCTATAATGTGATTGCTTGATCGTTATGAAAATTTATTTGGTTAATTTCAGGCTGCTGGTTAAAGTGGTGACATTCACTCATTTCAGATAATGCTTAGTTGTAAATTATTAACAATAAATATGGGATGTTTCACTTTTGCATGCAAGCTGGCAATGACACTGAATGTACATTTCCAGCTTCTCAATACCCAGGTGTTTTGATGAAGAAATATTTGTTTTCCATATAGGTGTATTCACTGTTTTGTTTTGTGTAAAATAATCAGAACATTAGTAAAGCATAAAATATGTCATTATTTCTGATAGGGCAGCTCTTGTGTTCTGCATTCTTACCAAATTATATGAGGGTCACTCTAAAAGTTTTGAGAATGGGCACAATTAAATGTTAAAATCAAAGTGATCTTTGCATCTTTCCAAAGTATTCTCCATGCATTCTATATATTGTTTCATCTGTTCAAACCTCCTAAACCCAAGATCGCAGGTTCGAACCTGACCAGGACGATGGATTTTTTTGGGCGTAAAAATCCTAAGTATGGCTTCCTTCGGAAGAGAAGTAAAGCCGTGGGTCCCGTGTCGTACATTTACGGCACGAAAAAGAACCTCAAGCCTGAAAGAGAGGCCTCTGAGCAAAATTTGTCAGCCGTTTCACGCCCTGAGTTGAATGGGACGCTGATGACCTGAGATGTTAAAGAGCATCCATAAATAAATCAATCAAAAAAAAAATCTGTTCAAACCATTTTGTAAATACTGAACACCATGCTTCTTTGGGTAGGGTGCAAACACATTCTTCATACGCAACTACTATGGCTTCAGGTAATTCAAATCGTTGGCCAAAAAGTTTTTCTTTTATTTTGTGGAATAGAAAAAACTCATATGGGAGTCAAATCTGGAATGTAAGAAGGATGGGACAAATATTTGTCTCCTGCGGAATTTGGGTGTTTTCTAATGCAGGGTGGGTAGAGATGTTGTGGTGAAACAAGATACCTCACAGACCAGTCTTTGGATGCTTTGTCTCAGCATATTGAAGACTTGAGGCAGGCTCTTTGTGGTGTACCATCTGGCAGTCTTTTGTCTCTCAAGTGGAATTTTTGCAATATGACCAACACTTCTCTCTCACTTTTGTCAGGGGATCCTCTCCTGAGAAGACCCAGACTTACTTAGTTTCTGGATCATACTGGTATATCCAGCTTTTGTCATCTTTTATGATGTAAATATGTATTTTGATCTTCCTCCATAAAATTTTTTTTATCATTTCCTGGCACCAATGCACATGTGCTTTTTTCTGCTCATTTGTGAGGTGGTGGGGGATCCAACAACTGCAAAGCTTTCTGATATGAAGTGTTTTTTTTTTTAAAGATTGTTTTTACTGCTGCTGATCCATATTTAGGGCTTCTTGAATCTGATAATATGTACAACAATCTTCCTAAAATATGAGCTCTGTTTTCATTGACAGTTGCTGTGCCAACCATCCTGCGCAGATACCGTTGAGGAAATCTTTTCCTCTCTTGAAATCTGCAAACCAATGATAAATAGTGGATTGTGAGGGGCAAAGATCCCCAAATGCACGAAACAATCTTTCAAGGCATTATCTCTCTCCTAAACTTCTTTAAAGTCTTGTTTGTGATCCATCCTAAAAACACCTGTGCTGACACCACACATTGTTGGAACATGCTCAGACTTGTACATGTTGCTATTTAAGCTACTATCTAAAGCTAGGAAAAACTGCACTGGCTTGTCACAACTCCTTGTTGTTCATTCTCAGAACTTTTAGCCTGACGCTCATATGATAAAGCAATGAACCTATGTTAATGCTCTTCCACTTATAGGTTGAAGGTCTTAATGTATTGTAATAAGGAATGATAACAGAATATTGTGAGCATAGGCTTTCGGAACAAATATTACAGCTGCATTGCTAAAGCTTCAGTTTCACAATCATTGTTTTTAACTTGCAGCATTGTTTCCAGAACATTGCTTTGGTTATGTATCACACTTCTGCCAGGTGATATAATTTTGTTTTGAAGGTGATTTGGGCATAAATGGTTATAAGCAATGAATATAGTATCATCATGAATATTCTGTCATATTGATATGTGTGTGATAACTATTTCGAAAGCTATCTTCAAATCTGAAAATTGCAAGTTTATACTACCTGAAATTTTTTGGAGAATATCTTCTGTGTGAATTACTGTGCCATTCAATGATTGTTCTATGTTCTCATTGGCATTTCATTGTCACTTTGTCCAGTTGAAACAATAATATGTATCTGGAATGAAAACATTCATTAAAGTTGTTTTAAGTCAGTTTTCCAGAAGAACTAGCATCAACAACGTTATATGACATTGTTTCTTGTACTTTTGGGTCAAATTCTGCTTTTTTTTCTTGAAAACAGATATACATTTGAGCACTAAGAGTTCCAGCTGATGCCAGGTGGATCTGGACTATATATGAATGTGTAATGGATGCCATTGATTGAATCACAGCAACTGTATGCTTTTTGCCGATATTTGACAAGAGTTCTGCCATTAGTCATTTCATGTTCAAACTTTAACTGATTTGTATTAAAATTACTATAAGCACTTTAGTGCTTGTCTTTAATTAGGGACCAATGGATTTTTTCAGGGCGTAAAAATCGTAAGTATGGCTTCCTTCGGAAGGGAAGTAAAGCTGTGGGTCCTGTGTCATACATTTACGGCACAAAGAGAACCTCAAGCCTGAAAGAGAGGCTTCTGAGCAAAATTTGTCGGCCATTTCACACCCTGAGTTGAATGGGACGCTGATGACCTGAGCTGTTAAAGAGCGTCCATAAACAAATCAATCAAAAAAAAAAAAAATTAATTAAGTAATTTACTCCCCAAACAAATTCTTCCACTCTGAGATGTATATCTGTTTTATCCAGTAACTATTTCTCTCTTAGTTTTTATTTATATATATATATATATATGTTGCAGGAAACATTTTGAAGCAGAAAGGTGAAATTGTAATTATTCATTAAATACTTCTGTATAATTACAGACAAATACCATTGTTTGGAGTTTTGTAAAATAATCAATAGTTTTATGGACAAAATTTATACCGCATTTGATCTTCTTTGCAGTAGATGTTATGAAATGTTTTTTTTCTTTCATTTGTTTTCAATACCCATTGATGATCCCTTTATATTTAATTAATTACATCGTCTGTATATTTGATTCTTCTAGTTTTTTTCAGAGGATGTTAGTTTACACTCACTCATTACTGGACTTTTCTAAAATTTAATTTCATCTACAGTATCCCCACGATTATTTCAATGTCAAAGTCACTTTTATTTTCTAGTGTTTTGATCACAGACACCAATATGCTGCTTTCAAATTTGTCACAAATTAGTTCAAATGGTATCACGGTAAATGCCGTATCATCAGCTTCTTCCCTGTTCACATCACCAAACCTTTTTTCTAAATCCTTTTAAAATAAACATGACATTATTTGGGTTATATATTTTATGTTTCTTGGTATTTATTTGAAAATAAAAAAAACAAAGAATTTTTCCTTAATATTTATTAACTTTGTGTTTGTTAACCCTTAAAAAAACTGGTTCATTGCATTGTTCAGAAAATATTTTTTATTTACTTTATTATTTTCTGTTACAAGTAAGAGAATTTAATCTAGTACAAATTTAATTTTTTTTGTAATCATTTACAAATAAATAAACCAAGAGAACTATGACACACAGTGAATAACCTACCTTGAACGTCACTCAAAGGGGACTACTGAACTGAAGCTGCAAATGTGACCAATATAGCAGTATTTCAGGGTGTTATATTTTTAAACTTTCATTTCCTAAACAAGTTACTGTCACCATTGCAATCAGCAGCCTCAAATTAGTAGATTTTCATAACAATCAAGTGATCTTGAACTCTCTTATAAGGAAGCTGGAGGTGAAATATACTCACTCAGATTCTTCCATTATGTACTAGTGGCAAAAGTCAGTATGGTCTTTAATGGAGAAGTTGAAGCAATTGAAATTGCCCTTTGAAATTTTATTAGGAGATCATTAAAATACCAAAAAATAGTTTTCTTTGTAGACTACAAAGCAGACATCAGAGCTGTTGCATCTATTATAATTCCCAAAAGCAACACAATAGTTGAATGCAGAAAAATCATGATCCGGCTCTCAAAAGTAGATAAAGAAATATAGCTTTAGTGGATCCCTATACATGTAGGGGTTATGGGAAATGAGGTTGCTGGTGAGTTTGCAGAACAAAAAAGGGCAAAACTGTACTATAAAAACCACACCATTTTACACAACAGAAGCAAAAATCAGAAAAAAATAGATAGTTCCTGGAGGTAAAAAGTAAAGAAAACAATGAAAAGATATTCAAGATCTAGGAAAATTCTGTATGTGTGCGCACACTTGCATGCATATACACACAGAAAAGCAATATTCAGACTATTTGCAGAACATATAGTGCCTCTCCTCCATTTGAAGATACTACAGCTCCACAACAAAGGTCTCTGCACCATCTGCAGTGATATAAACTCATCAATGGATAAAGAACACCTCACGGAATGCCCATAGTAAAATCGAGAAGCGGAAGTAGAACTTACTAGTTTATATTAAGAAGTAAGAAGGTGAATTAATTAACATTCAGAGCCAGTCATTAGAAACCAACCACAATGAAGTTCATTACCTCAGCTGTAGTGGATAACAAGCAGAAAATAAATGTGATTTTTATAATATATGCATTGCAAGAAGGCAGAGCAATAAAATGCATCTGGTGGGTTAAATTAGTGATGTGTGAAAGATTACACAGCTGTGAATGTATGTCCTGCTTGGCTGCCCTACCTCTTCACATCAAAGTTGATATTAGCCACAGGGAGAAACAGTTAGTGGTTAGGTACTTCCTTCTCGACTAAATTGTAGGTAAGGCTTCCTCTTGTCATTATTCATTTGCGCGAAGAGTTATGTTGTGTTTGTGCATTTCCTCCTAACAAAAGATTTCATAAGTTAGAAGTTGCACAAAACAGTTGATTCAGACTACGCAAGAGTAAATAAAACAGAGAAACAACCTGAGAGATGAAATAATCTGTTACAGATCATTTTCAGTGCCATGATAGGATAAATACTGATCTTATTATAGATCATAATAAGAAATGGAAAAATCATATTGATTATATTTTACCAAAATTGAGTTCAGTTTGTTTTGCAGTTAGTCATTAGCTCTTTTTATGAATAGGAACATCCTAAAATCAGCGTATTGCCTGCATTCATAATAAGGAAATAAATATTTTACACAGAAAGGTGGTAACAGTAATGTCAAGTGCATTTTTATTTGTTTATTTAAGGACGTTCTTCAACATCTCAGGTCATCAGCGTTCCATTCTATTCAGGACGTGAAACGGCTGACAAATTATGCTTAGAGGCCTCTTCTTTCAGGCTTGAGGTTCTTTATCGTGCTGTAAATGTACGACATGGGACTCACTTCCCTTCCAAAGGAAGCCATACTTAACAATTTTTACGCCCGAAAAAATCCATCGATCCTGTCCGGGTTCGAACCCGCGACTTTGGGTTTAGAAGGCAAGTATGGTTACCACTACACCACCAGGACCGATGTAATGTCAGGTTCAAAATGCACAAACTCATTGTAAACCACTTTTAAAACATTTGAAAATCAATCACTAACATGCTAGTACTGGGCTTCCAGAATATGTCCTGACCGTTCAAATGGGGGTTTTGTGTCTTGGCCAAGGATAGCTCTCTTCCCTATTTACATTCACTTGCTGGCCTGCCTGTCTTTGAACTTTCCGGTAGTCATCTGTCGACATTTGTTTGCGAAGATGGCATAGAACAATTGTGTGTAAATGTTATTATAAATGCAAATTACCTTGTCCCTTGCATAAGGAATTTATTTATAAGTTCTCTTGGCAGCTGCCTCCTTCCAGTACCAATTCATGATCTTGTGAATATATTAAATACTATTGGTTCAGTGTAAAACAAAGAAAACGTGCAAAGGTGTACAGTATTATCACAAGACAAATTATATGAAGTTTGCACAAATCTTGAACATTCCCCAACAAAATAACTACCAAAATTAGCACAAGTTAGCATTTCAGTGTCTTCTGCACACACACATACAGAGCAATAAAAATGTTAAAACTCAAACCTTATAGTGTACATGTGTCCATTGTCTGTGACAAGTTGATCTTATAGCAGGTGTGCATTATTGTAATGGTTTCTTTCATCGACCCAGGGCTTATGTTCTTTTCAGACAAAGTGTGGGTCCACCAATATGGTCGTTAAACTGTTCTGAAAACCCAAATTGTGTTCAAGAAACCCCTCATTATGATAGGAAAATTGGATTTAATATGCAATTAGCACAAGACAATTTCCAGCATTTACTATAAGGTAAGAAGTTATACACAGTTTTAAGAAATGAAATCAGAGTATGGGCATGGCCAGCTGTGGTATGTCCAGCTGCCGAAATGTAAAATCCTGTTTGAGCTGTGAAGGATATATTCTGAAAACTCTGTATATTTTAGCTATACTGATATTTGTAGTAGAAAATTCCAAAATATTCATTGACATCCATGGAAAAGAAAAAAGGGTAAGGAAAAAAAAAACACTCACACATACATTTCAGGCTTGATGTATACAGACCAAGCCATAATCTACAAGTTTTTCAAAAAGATGTTTACTACAGTAGTATTGTTTATTTAATGAACTTCCATTCTTATTTGCTCACTCACTTGCAACTGTAAAAGAATTGCATTATAATAAAATCAAAATTAAGTTACAATTTACAAAAAAAAAAAAATGTCACTCACCTTTATAGTAGATGAATTTATTTGCTTCAAAAATAATTGTTCTAACTTTCGTTAAAACATTCTTTCTATGCTTGTAAAAACATATATACAAAAAAGTAAATACTTTCTTTTTTTAATATAACAATATATGAAATACGTAATTTTTGACGTAATCTACATACTAGAGAAAACTAGCTCAATTGAGCTAGATTAATTCAAATATTGATCTATAAATTTAATGATATATGTTAGATGCCTGTAGATGTGAGAGGTCATAGATTTCTTCAATTTTTCTGGAACATCTGTGGAACTTAAAAGTGCATGGCTATATCGGGAAATGTAAGTAAGAATGGTACGAAATGTGAGTACCAAAGTGAGGGGAATTTCTTGCTGAACAATTTCATAACTCTATGCAGTATACCAAAAAATTTTTAAAACATTTAGAGCTATAAATGAATGCAGTTATTTCTACAAAAGGAAATGGTCCTGTGGATTTTTTCCCTATCCAAAGATTTGTTAATGTAAAATGTAATCTTTTTAAATTTCTACTATAAAGTTAGTTTCTAAGTGATTTTTATGCAGAAATTTTTTAAAAAGGAATTGTAAAGTTTTGCAAACTATTTTGGCAATAGTAATTGTACCAACATAATAATATTAAAATAACCTAGAGCTATTTACCAAAGTAGAAATTTTGGAATTTTAAATCTGAAGTTCTTGATAATGAAATGAGTTTAATGAAATATTTATATTTTTCTTTTCTTTTTGAAGGTTATATTTCTTGTTTTCAATAAAAAGGTATATTATATACATTATTTTTCCCTTATAACTTTCAATCAGTCATTGCCTTTATGTTAAGAAGTGTTATTTTCAATAGCAATTGTTAAAAATGGTTTCCTTAACATCAAGATGTCCCTGCACTTGCTTCTTGATGTTATGGAAGGTATACGTCATAACATCGCCATTCACACCTCAAATTCCTGCCAATTGTGTTCTTGTTATTCCATAAAGAGTCCATGGCTTGTAACTCTATGCTATGTCTGTTAGGAAGATATCTAGTGGAGTAGTTTGAGAATACCTTGGTGTCAAGATCCTTTAGTAATAACACAATTTTAATAAAGGAAACTGTTTCATTTACACTTATATGCATGAAGTGGCATGTGGAAGTATATGCTGAAAACAGCCATTATGGAGGTTTTTTTGTAATTTCATAAGATATCCTTTGTGAACCATGTTATCATTGATTTTATGGAAGAAATTAGGGTTAGTAAGTGGCACCTCATAGATAGAGCATGGTATACCCCAATTTTTTCATCAAAAAAGTGTCGTATGGCTGGAGGATTCTCACTAGCCACAATATTTTATATGCCCACTTACGTGCAACCACACCTCATAGAATTACCATGTATTATCTATTATTTTCAAACATAAGTTGGTAGTTAATTTATACTCTTGAAGCTATAACAGTGAAGTACTGAAATAAAGTTGATATAGCGTTGGTTTGGTGACATACTCCACTTGTTTAGTTTTTTAATTGGACATGTTTTGGAAACAATCTCTCTCATCATCAACACAAGATTTACTGGTAGAAACATACTCTGTAGGCATTCAGAAAAATTTATTAAATATACCCAATGATGACACCTTAAATGTCATGATGTAGCTCTCATTTTTGATGATGTAAATTTTTTCCCATGTTGTTAGTTCCAAAGGTTTGCAAGTATATTTCAATAATTTTGTTTGTTTATCAATTTCATGGTTTTCAGACCAAAAGTGAGCTATCACTGCCAATTTCTCTATCTGTTTGTAAGGGATATTTCTGAAGTGCTCTTTGGTATGGATTTTTAAATTTCTTTTAATTTTTCCAATATATAACTGATGCACGGTTTTCATAATTGATTGGTAGATACCTGACTTCCTGTCAGAAAGTATACGAACTTCACAGGAAGATGTAATAAATTTTTAATACTATGGACATTTCGAGGCCAAAATTATTTGATGTTTTTTCAAAATGTTTTTATGTTTATTGAACATGCTTGGGTGATATGTGGGTTTCTTAAATTACATATCTTCTTTTATTTGTAATTGCAAACAGAACTATATATCAACCAACATTATTTTAGTTTTAATGGTATTTTACCAATAAAGCTGAGGATTGGTTATGGGTAACTTTTTTTTCACCTTTCATGTTTGTTTATGAGGCATTTTGAAACTTTCCTAACTGCTGCTTTTCCTGTAATTTTTAAGACTTAGTACAGATACGTGGATAGCATATTTGTCATACCTAAACTGGTTAAAATGCCTTAAAATTATTACCTTTACAGGAAAGATCAATACAGTTTACATTAGAAATTGAAAAGAAAGGGCGGATTCCCTTTTTTTAGATTAGAAGATTATAAAACCAATAACAATTTGGCATTTGGATACATAGGAAACCTTCCACAGTGATAATGACATTTAAAATAATAACTTTTATCCCAAAACACCTGTATTCCATCCTAAACAGCCTCACATACAGTTAGTTTATGCTCTTTTCAATGAAGAAGAATACCAATATATTATCCAAACTACATAATGATTTACATAAAAAATTAGTAGATAAAATGATTGAAAAGTTAAAGAAATAAAAATGTTGAAGATGCAAATTTTCTCTTTATGGCTTACTGTGAAATCAGATTAGTATCTCTCTTACTTCCATGCTGAACAAATGTAGGGATGGTATGGAAATATGCTCATTCTGGCTCTTAAATATATCCATTTAATAAAAAAGGCATTTTGCCTAACTTCCGGGCTCTGAATATCAGAAAGGATACGGAAAGTATTTAAATATGAAGAGAGTAAAGAAATTAATTCGAAAGCCTGTAAATGATAAAGATAAAATGTGGAGTATTTATTGCTAAGGAAATAAGAAAGTGAACCAGAGAGATATAAATAGCTACTACTACACTAAAAGGCAGGCCTGCACAATGTTTATTAATGTAAAAATGTCGTGCACTTTGACTGCATGCTCTTAGCACTATTTGCTCTGAAGTGTTGTACAGTTAAACGAACTTCTTCGCATTCAGAATAATGAGCAACCCACTTAAGCCGTCATGAATAGTGAATTATAGGTTACATTGTAGCATGCACTCGCAGATGATGAAATAACACAGCAATCATGTCTTCCAAGCATGAAGATTATACCTGCTGATTAGGTACAATCATAATTATAGCGTTTGTTTAAGTAGTGACAGTTGTGCACAATAGCAGTTATTGTGGGGCATGGCTGCCTCATGCACCAAGAAGATTCAATCTATGGATTGTTTCAAGGGCATCAGAAAACTACTGTGTGAGATGAAAGTGGATGTATTTTCAATTGTTTGCAAGTTCTTATTGACTGAACTGCATACTTCGGGAATAATTAATTCATCTTAATGGAAAAAAGGCTGCAGCAAATCTAAAATTTTGATGGTATATTAAAGAATGAGCTATTTTGAAATTATAATGAAATATAAAATTGCCCATGTTGTTTACATATCAAAATATACTTTGTTATTGATATACAGACACTTCTCTGTCCACTTTCGCAAATAAATCAAGAAGCCTGAACCACACTATCTCAGTAGACGATACTACAATTAACGAAAAACATACTATATAATTTACATCAAGTTTTGTGTGAGCAAGCAACTGAAAAATGAAATATTGCAATAGCAGAGGCAAACCTGAGTTTTACATGAATAGGCATGTGGGTATAACGTGGAAAGAACCTTTTAAGTAAAACAAATATAATTAAGTTAATTACCAGTACATTGTGAAGTTCCATAAATTAAATTATTATCGATTAATTCAAAATAAGAGTTAATTCATTAGAAAGAGTGTACAATGTAGTTGTTGATACAAAAGTGACATATGGAGCCAAAATACAGGGCTTAGATGTTGGATGGATTAATATGGACTTAGTATATATATTAGGCTGGAAATAAATGTAAAGTAATAGAATATTTAAGTACTAGCACAGAGTACTGAATAATGTAATGAGAAAATGCATAATTGTGCAGTAGAGGAGGAAATGGAAGTACAGTTGTACAACCAAATTACAGGAAACTTTAAAAGGAATTGAAATGGGAGATATATGGCAGCCTTAGAGAATGTAATGTTAAGGGACTTTGGAAAGAAGCGAGAAAGAGAATTTATATCTGTTGACATTACTGCTGCAACTGCTTCTGTAATGGTTATAGTTAGTGTAGGTAATATTTACAGCATAAACTTAGGAACAGCAAAATCACAATGAAAATTAATGAGATGAAAACGTGTCAGTGCGTGCAAATACGTGTTAATTCAATGAAGATAACAGTTTGTAATAAAAATGCATATGAAAACATAATAGTAAACAAAAATGTGTTATATATACATCATGATCAAGAGTGCATATGAAGCAAAGGCATTATGACCAAATGATGGCTCATGCCTCTTTAACCTTTTTCTTAATTTTATATTTACCCCATTTGATCAATGTAGAGAGATAAAACACACAAAAAGACACAGCTGAGGAAATAAATATTTCAGGCCTCTTAGGTTTAGGCTCTTTTTTAGTTATTTAACTTTAACAATATTTTAAGCATAAAAGTATGGTCTCCTTCGGAAAGGAAGTAAAGCCATGGGTCCCATGTCATACATTTACGGCACGAAAAAGAACCTCAAGAGAGAGGCCTCTGAGCAAAATTTTAGGCCGTTTCACACTCTGAGTTGAATGGGGCGCTGATGACCTGAGATGTTAAAGAGCGTGCATAAATAAATCAATTAAAAAAAATAAGCATAAAAGGATTCATATACAATAAAAAACAAAAATAAAGTAACTCTTGGAACAATGTAGCTAATATCGCTATATTTCAAATTGCTTGTGTTCTTCTTCAACGGCAGAAGACAAATGAAGGTGGTAAAAGTAAATCTTGAATCTTGAAGCTAACATAATGCATGGAAACAGATAAAACAAGGGCAAAGGCAGAAAAGTAATAAAGAGAAATATATTAGTAATTTTAAAAAATGGAAAGTAATAAAATAGAAAGGAGAATATTATTATATAAGATTTAAACACTGGTGTACATGCTTTATGCAAAAATATAGCTGGTGTCTTTATCTCTGAAGTAACTGCTGTGTCATTCATCCTGCAGCCACATTTTATCAAGAGAATTAAAGGTTACCTCATTTATAACATATATGTATACAAATTCTAAGAAACTGTGGTGGAGATTGTTAAGTTATGGACTTGTGAGCAAGAGGTCTGAGGTTTGATTCCCATTAGGACTGATCTCTCCGACTTAGGTATTTTCCATGTTTTCCTCTGTCCTCATAAATTGCAAATGCCTGGGATTTGCTATTTATGAGGTCTGCAATAGTTTCTTGTTGTATTATCATTGCCCACTGCCTGCGATGCCTCAGCAGTAAAAAAAACTGGTGTTAAACACTATTTAAAAAAGAAAAAAAAAACTTCTAAGCAAGTTGTAGATGCAGATATCTTTTAAGCTTAGCAAATCATTTTACATTTGTTTGACTTTTACTCGTTTAGCTCCTTATAAACAATCATAGGTCTCCCTTGCTGATTGCCCAAAATGTCCTGTCCTACTGTAAGAATTTTGATGCATTACCAGCTCATGTCCATGAAAGTTACCTCAGAAATAAAGAGATAGCAGTTATATTTATGCATGTAGTGTGTATATCACAAGGATTAAATCTTATGTGTTAATGTTTTCCTTTCTACTGTTTTATTGTTTTTTAATTTTCAGTTATTAATATATTCTTCTTATTATTTCCCTTTCCCCATTCTTTTTCATATGTAACTTGTTTAACTGTTTCATGCATTTTGTTACCTTTGAGATTCAATGTTTACTTTTACCATCTTCACTTGTCTTCTGCTTTTGAAGAAGAACACTAGTGATTCAAAATATTGCAATACTTATGTTGCTTTTTAAACGTTTTATCTGTATCTGCTTATTTTCAGTATTTCAAACATCTGTTTGCCTGCCTATTTTAACCAAAATATAGCCTGAACTTCTAGGCTCTGTTCATAACAATGGTAACATGTTCAACTTACGTCAAAGCGACTTGATGATGGAGAGACAATATGGCAAATTTCTTAGCACTTTGCTTTATCAGACCTTTCTTTGCAAGACATCATTTTTTCCGGCACAAGCAAGTGATCAGAAATGACCAACCACTGATTGTTTGAATAATGTGCTCCTGTGTTGACAAACTGCACAGTAGTATTCAGATGTATGTCAAAAAACCTTTAGATTCTTGAAATAGCCACTCACTCAGCAAATGCATGTGTTGAACTGAATACCCAAGTAGACAAGATCTCCTAACTCTTTGCCCAATGTTCCAAGTATGTTTCATATACTCTGTGACTGTCTCTAGCTCAATGCTCTTTGCTTGTTTCTAGATCAGACAAGGCTGTTGAGGAAATGTGATTATTATTTTGGTTCAGAGTGAGTATTAATGTTGGGTCATTTTTATGAACCTTGAGATAAGAGCCAGAAAAAATTTTAGGTTTACAGGGGCCTAATCTTTAAAACCACCCCAGCAAACCACTTTGCATGTTTGAAATTTTAATGGAGAAATCAGCAAATTTCATCTCATTCTATCTCCTTAGGTAATATTATTCTTTATATTTATGAATATAGCTCAGAATGCATGAAGTTGTTTCTTAATCAGTAATGTAAATGAACTTTCATTGAATTGCAGGTGATCTTGAGTACAAACCGTATGTTACTGCTGAACCAGATGTCAAAGCAATACCATTGGATGGAACCGAAGACTTCTTAATAGTGGCATGTGATGGACTCTGGGACTTTGTGACAGAACATCAAGCATTGCAAGCAGTCTACAATCAAGTCCGTGAAGCACCAGGTAGGATCCTAAACAATACTTAGTCAGTAATGTTGGTTCTTTGGCATATATGGGAAGAAATAGCATTGTTTGTGTATATCCGCGTAATGATCATGTGCATACAGTATCAGATATTTCTTAAAGTGTTATTTAACTCTCAGGAGAGATCTTTTTTTAAAAACTGTACTTTTGAATATTTCAATTTTCGTATGCTTATTTAATATTTATATACAAATCATATGTTTATTTTCAAATAATCAGATGTTTATGTTTATATATTCATATGTTATTTTGAAAAAGGTTATTGATAATGTAGAATTATAGGTATCAAAATTTGTTGTATATAACGTAGAGGAAATAATATACAAATTATTAACACAAATTGCTAAGAGAAAGCCATTATCTTCACTAATTGGATTGACTTGGGGTGGGGTGAGTTAAACTACTCAACTAATACATCCATTTTTTAATCGGAAATATTTATTTACAAAAATCTACTTTTGAGAAAACTGAAGTTTCATTGCATTTGCTTTAAGGGAATTTATAACATTCTTGTAAAATGATAGTCTGTGCTGAATGATGGAATGTGAAGAATTGTAGCATGCAGGGTCTGAATTGTGGAAATAAATTATAGAAGGGTTAGGTAGGCAAGTAATAAAAGGTGAATCACTGTCTTGAAGGAAGTGTACAGATTTTGTAATATAAACGTGCGTATTGAGAAAAGCATAATATAGTATATGCTTAAAACAAACCTAAATATGCTATAAAAATGCGCTGTACATGTAAAGCTATTTATTTTTAAATGTCTTTAGGTTGGGGGGAGGGGCTATTTTCAATTTTTATGCATATTTTATAACGACAAGGGTAGCGGGATATTGCTCCATTTGACGGCAGAAATTGGCCCGAGTGTTTTATGCTGGTGCTGTATTCCTATACAAGTGCGGCAGGGATTGCGGCGGCGGCGTCTCTGGCCTGCAAATTGGATTGCAGCTGGGGAGAATCCGCTTCAGACAGCGGGTAGGGCGGAATGAGGGGACAATTATTGCACCCTAGGTAAAAGAGAATAGGCCCCCGCATGTCGCAACACCCACCCCATCAGACAGTGTGGGAAAAAAAAAGTAGCTGTGGCGCCAGCGTCGCGTCAGCCTTTAACTTTGGCGTCTCGGACTTTATTTCAGTCCTTCAGCATTAGCGATATTGAAGAAGTAAATTTCTATTCATGGAGAGATACGAAATTATGGCCTTTGGGTGGAAGAAAGATGCTGAATATAAAGAAGATGGGCTATTAAGTATGCTCACTGAGAAGCATTGTTTGTATTTTTGTCATGACTGGCGTCCTTTGTCCTTGCAAATTCCGCTCTTGGTGACTTTTCTTTTAACAAAGAATTCATTATTTGTAGGCGTCTAAAGTAATTAACAACTTCATAGTGATATACATACTTGCGATATCTTACTACCACTTTTGATGAGTGGTTAGTTCCTGTTTGATCAAGCACCTATTACTGTAAGAATTCTCCGGCAAGGAAGTTATGGCGAAGTACATGATGGAATAACACCCGCTGAGCTTTCTACAGTTGGGTACCTTGTAACTTCAAATCGTTCTGTACCCCTTTCGGGCATGGATACGCAACGTAACTCCCAGCACCACTGGTAGGGCGCCTTCAGCCTCCGCGGCTCTGCAGATGGGTAATTCCATGCATTTATGACCTCCCGGAATGACACCTCATTTGGAAGGGCTCGCCCATCTGGCCCGATCTCAACAAATTATTAAGTTTTGGGCATGGGAATGCGTAAAATTGGTCGAATTTGCAAATATGGACACATTTTGGGGAACAAGACGCTTTCTAAAACACAGGTGTGTAGCACAAAGACAAGAAGCTGGAAAATGGCAAGGTGACGAAAACAAACATTCTGGCCTTTCTGGAGCTTATAAAGTTTGAGCGACTTTAGACGATTTCTGAAAAGTTTCCAAAGTGTTCAATGCATCATTTCAGATGACTTCGGTGGGTTCATCGAATTCTTATTGAGGAACGAAATGATATACATGTGGGAATGTGCCAAGGCTTTTGGCTCAATATCGGGTTCAAAGAAAAATCCTAACCTGCGATAATACACGAGTACACCACTATACTCCTAAGTCGAAGCAAGCAAGCTTAGAGTGGAGGAACAGAGGGGGTATCCGCCCATGTCAAAGCAAAAACTCGCCTGTCCGCTGGGAAGGTTTTGACAGTTTTTGGGACTTGCAAACACATTTTGTCGATAGATTTTCTTCATAGACGAAAAGTCAATGCAACTTCTGGTTCAGGCATAACGTGCTTTCGGCTCAAAAGACGTCAGCAACGATTCGAAAACCTCTAAAGACAATGCCCGTCCGCATACGACAGTTTTGACAAGTGCAAAAGTAGAGAATAACATGGAACATCTTCCTATACCCAAGACTATTCGTCTTCCTATTACTAGGTATATGTTTGGGCTGTTAAAAAGAAGCACTGGGATAGCGACGAAGATGTGAAAGCATTTGCTAAGACGTAATGCAACAATGTTGAACTTGAGGCGTTTTTACATTTTAAGCAGTTTCGGTTCATGAAAAAATAAGAAAAAAAAAATAGATTAACTGAAAAAGGCTCAAGGATGAGGTATAGGGGTCAAAGTATGTACTAGAAGGCCCATATGTATAATAACCACTTAATCTCTCTAATCTTGGCTAGTAATAAATAATAATAGGGGTAGAAATTATTATTAGTTGTTTAGGAACGCCTTTAACATCTTTGATCATTAACGTTCCATTAAATTGAGGTCTTGAAAAGACCGATAAATCGCTCAGAGGCTTCTTTAAGGCTTGAGGTTCTTTCATCTGCCGCAAAATCTGCGACGCGGGACCAACTTCCAAAGGAAGTCATACTTGAGATTTTTACGCCCTAAAAATCCATCGATTCTCACCGGGTATGAACCCGCTACCTTACTAGGCATCATGCACGGACTATTTGCTAACGTGGTGTCTATAACAATGATAAATTTCGGGTTGTCTCTTAGCAAAACCCTTTGAAAGCTACACGTACGTAAAATACAGGTCTTTAGGGCCAGTTTCCATCCTAAAGCTGCTACCAAATTTGGCGCAGAGCGTACGTAACAGGCGGCCTCGCTATTTGTACGTGTCATTTTCACACGTTTTGTTCGCCCTTCATGGCATTCTGTCTGTCTCTCTCTCTCTTGCATTGTTCTGCAGCGTTTCCTTGAGGCTATGTCCTGAGTGCAGCAGGAAAGGCACTGGGAAATTAGAAAAGAAAACACGCGGAGTTCCTGCAGCATTGAGAGAAACCACACGTCATTCCACGTTTACAGTTCTGCAATCTTCCGGAACGATCTGCAACGCGCATTTGTAAAATGCATTTATTAGGCGTTTTGAACGCCGGATCTCCGGCTAAGTAATGGCAAAGCTAGCAAAAATATCTAGGCCTCCTTAAATCTTCATAACTGCAGTATGCACTGTAGGGAACATATCAAATAATCGACTGTACTACCTGTATTAACACTCAGATAAAGGAATGGCATAATTGAATACAAACCGAAATTATTAAATACCATTTTTCTAATAAATTAAACAGCTATCAGGCACGTATATGCCATCGAAATCCTAAAAATAATTATTACCGAAAGTAAGCATCTCGAATTATTTACTATTAGACGCTAAAGTCACCAGATTAGAGACGTTGGCGATTATGTTGGCACTACCCGCTCTTGTGAATTAAAGCATGCGATAATTTTCTTGCACTTTTGCATAGGTTACGAAAATAATACACCTTTTGATGCTAAATCGAGTTACTGTGAATAATTGAGGACAAATTACCCTAAAAGTACCAAATTCCATACATTTTTACTGCTGAAAACACCTTAAAAACACTATAGTATCCCCACCGAATAATAATTCTGATAATAAAACCAATAGTGGGATTTTTCATCATCATGATGTTAGACTGTTCTTATGCGGTAAAAAGCTGATAACTTAATTAACTTTAAAAACTTTATTGAAATAATCATAATATAATGATAAAATCGAGGTTAAAATGCAAAAAATAAACAACTATAAGCTGCAATTTAGGAAATAGTTATGTATATAACTGGTATATAATCTTGGCAATTTTCATTAGTGTTCAGAACGAAGATCGTACATATGTTGCATGCGTTTTATGCAATTTTAACATTAGAATATTTTTAAAAAAAAAACATATTAAACATTTGCAAAGTGTGAAGTTATGACCTAGCAGACATGACGTATTATATCGCATGGTTTCTTAGTAACTCGTTTCTATGACGATGCTATTTTGTTTTTGTTTTGATGAATTCAAGTGGAAATGGATGCTAATTTCGCGTTGTTTGATATTGAAAATATGGATATCATTCCAGAGGAAATTATAAAGGAAGCCGAGTTTGTTAATTCCTCAAAATTGGAAAAGTGTGTGCGAAAAAGAGTGTGATAGGTTCTGTACGTGGAGAAAAGAGAAACACTTTAGTTCAGCTAATGAAAAAATCTTTTTGGCATTTTTTTTCATAGCTCGTAGGTATATAACGTTTACTTATTATTAATTTTTAGATTTGTTTGTTTTTCCTAGTGGAAGATTTGTAGCTTCGACGCTGTGGTGTGTGTGTATTCTAAAGTAAAGTAGTGAGATTAAGGAAGTTTTCTGTTAGTATAGTTCAGACTACTAATAGTCCAAGATTATATTTTTGATATGATAGAAATAGTAATGTTATTAATTAATTACATTTTCAATATTTCCAAGATAATTCATTAATAGCTTAACATTATTGCAGTTTCAAAACAAAATACATTGTTTGAAATTGGTTGTGAAGGCGGTGAAACTTCATGGAATACTAGTTACTACGTAACCTAATTGTGCACGATTTATTACGTCATAAGAAGCGTATGTTAATAAAATATGTTTTTGACACATCTGTATACCTGAGGATATACCTTTCATAAATTATATAATAAACGTGGGATTTAAACATTTTTCGAAACGTTTAAATTAAAAAGATACTTCTTATTCATTTTGTATAACTAAAGATTGTCAAATTATCGATTTTTACAGTTCTTTGTTATTATTATTATTGGATTTATTTATGGACGCTCTTTAACATCTCAGGTCATCAGCGTCCCATTCTATTCAGGGCGTGAAACGGCCGATAAACTTTGCTCAGAGGCCTCTTTTTTTCATGCTTGAGGTTCTTTTTCGTGCCGTAAATGTACGACACGGGACCCACGGCTTTGCTTCCCTTCCGAAGGAATTCGTACTTAGGATTTTTACGCCCGAAAAAATCCAGCAGGGTTTGAACCCGCGATCTTCGGTTTAGGAGGCAAGTATGGTTACCACCACACCACCAGGACCGACTATAGTCCTTTGTGGTTATGGGGAAAAACTTAAAAGCACTTTTCAGAAAACAAAATAATGTTAAATACTTTCTAGGGAGTGAATAATTTCTCTGCATTTCACAGCTACTTCCGAACGTCCTATGTTTTTTTTTAAATGTACTAAAATATATTCCACAAAATAGCTGCGTATCTGTATCTGTTTTCGATTGAATACCGTTTAACGCAAATGGAAAAAGTTTGTCTCCAAAGTGCAGCGCACTTTTGTCTTGCATGTTCAAAGGTGATCTTATCTCGTAATGAAAGCTCCCGGGAAAAAACAAAAGCAGTTCACATCCCGGACGCCATTACTGCCATGTTTGTAACACTGTTGCAAAGAGGTGTATGTTACAGGAAATTCTAAACCGCGGCAGATCTCTGGTTTCGTTCTTTGTAACTAACTCATATTCCTGGAACATATTGCATGCTCCACATGCTTGCCATTAGTTAATTGCTCGGTATACAAGTATATCTTTATACACCTTTCAAAGAAACATCTGACTCAGGAAGTATTGATGTGTTTTTTTCTGGAACAAGCATTAAAAAGACTTAAAAAAAAAAAGGATTTCGGCATCTGCAATATGAAACCTAAATCTAGCTGAATTGCACATTCACTTTTCTTTATTTCTGATGTTCAAAGAGTTCGTTTTTACCCACCGACAAATGTAGCAGTATCCATTTTGCTTGTTGTTGATGTGAAACCACTCATCGGACAAATATATATGTTGAAAATTAAATTTGTGTGGCATAAGAACCCTCTCCCTGATAAACCACAAACGACAGAAGTATATTTGAGAGAAATCGTACAAATCGAAAGAGATCTGAAACACTTTACTGTTCGGAATTCTATTGAATACAAGGCCATAGCTTTTAACTCTTATTTCTTTTCAGAATAGTCACCCACACTCTCAATATAAAGTTGCATTCTCCAATACTAACCAAGGAAACAGCCACGTCTATTTCCCTTAGAATGCTACGCTTCTTTCAGACTCCCAAACTGATGGGCTTTCCGCTTTGCCTTGAAAGTAGGAAACAGGAAAAAGTCGTTGGGAGACAAATCTAGGCTGTACGGTGGGTGGTTCGCCACTTCAGCGTCATTCCCGACCTCTTGCAGAAATGCCATTGTGCAGGGGCATTATCGTGGTGAAGCAACAATCCTCTCAACCCTTTCAGTCTTCTTTCTGTCAGTGTCCTGAAGACCGTGGTGAGGAAAACTGTGGCGTATCAATTGGCAGTGAATGTTTTTTGTTCCTGTAACCGAATTGCTGAGAATGAATTGACAAGCATTTTGGGCGTACACTTCGGTATCACGTAACTTTGCATTGGTAGGTCGTTTTAGAAAGATCCAGGGTTAGATAATATCAGGTAATGAGGACCTCAATCATTGGAACATCTTTGAGAGTAAGTACTACATTACGAAGGTAATTCAAAAACTTTGGCAACCAGTCTGACCATTGGTGGACAACAATGTTTTCAAAACTAGCCCAGACGGCAACATGAACCTTAAAGTATCAAAATATGCATAAGTGCAAGTCCGGTGTTAATAGCTGAGGAAAAATCATGAATATTTCTAAAGAAAACTTTACATTGCAGTGGTGATCAAATGTGTTCGTGCAAGATGAATTTGATCATTTGAAGACGGGCGAGAGGCTTTGAAAGATAACCCTCGCTCTAGCCGCCCTCGGTAAGCTATGAACGAGAGAACAATTCAAAAAACGAGGAACCTGACGGAGGAAAATTAACATATTCTGTTTAAATACTATGTAAGTGGGTATCAATGTTGGTAGCATTGGCAGTATACTCCATGAACATTTAAAGTTGCGAAAAATCTGTGTAAAATGGGTTCCACATTCCCTAACCAATGAAGAAGAAGAGGAGAAAGGAATGAACAAGGAAAATGCGGATCGTGGTGTCAAACGCTTGACAGATATATGCACTGGTGATGAAAGTTGGTTTTATTTCTATACCTCCCCAAATAAAGCTCAGAACTGCGTGTGGGTAAATGAAAATGACACAAGACCTGGTTGTTCTTCGACAAGATTTTCGTTCTCGGTAGCGAATGTTCACTGTTTTCTTCAACTATGTGCTTGACTGTATGTCAGAAGGAATGACAATGAATGGAGAATACTAAGACACTTATATTTTGTATCCTTTATTTGAAGAGCTCAAATGGTAACGTCCAAAGACAGGAACTTCAAGACTTGCTGTTGCACGACAACGCGTCTCGTCACAGAACAGCTGCAAATTTGAGAAAACTGAAGTCGCTAATTGTTTGACCATCCACCCTACACCCCTCACCTTGCACCGTGCGACTTCTGGTTGTTTCCTCAAGTGAAATCTTGCACTGCTGGAAAACTTTTAAACGAGTGTAGGACCTTGCTCAAGCTATAAATTCAGCTCTGTTGACAATATCTCAGTCAGTGCTTTTGACAAGTGGTTACACCGTCTACAACTGAGTGTCGAGAAAAATGGAGAGCACTTTGAAGAATTGTGAGTTTAAGTTTTCGATATTAGTACATAGCTTGGACTTTAAGGTGGCACTTGCAAAACTTTTGAATACCCCTCGTAAATCCTTCCACAGTTTGGAGTAGTTATACTGACATTCTTGAGTTACTAACGGTGATTATGTATATAACACAGAATTACCTTTTCTGAACAGAAGAATTTTCTTGCAAATAGCTGGTGGAATGGGATACCTGAAAGTGGTCAGAGGATAGTCATAAACAGAGAGCGTCACATTCTATTTCATCAGAATGACAAAATCGTCGCTCAAACCAGCAGACACTTCTCGGTAATATACTACTGCGGATGCATTACATCAGACTAGCGGTGCTTTGTGCAGGACGGGAAGGTCGATGTTGACGTGGCAATCGCCCTGCGTGACGCTTTCCTGGGAGGCATGCAAATCAGCATCATCCTCGTCTCCGTTTGTTGTTGATGAAACACTTTGTGTCGAGTAACTCGTACATGACCATCAGGATTTGAACCAGGGTCATCTTTGCTGCAAGTGTTATGTTTCCGTTCATACATGACGGCTTTTCCTGGACACTGCAGTGAGATGTAAGATGTCTTCCTGCCGAAGATGGTGTCGTGTTCTGCCAGCTATGAACATTCGGAAATACGAAAACGTATCAAGCCTAAATACAGTTTTCCAAATGTCAAACGTTGACGTAAATATTTCTAAGTTAACCACCTTAATTAAAAAAATGTTTGGCATGCTTATGAATTTCTAGAAATTAAGTTAAGGAAATAATTTATAAAAAAGTCCGTCACGCAGCGGCTGTGTAAACTAAGCGATTTCCTTACCTAGTAGAGAAACTTTAACATAGTTCAAATTATGGCCTTATTAATTAATGAAATAAAACAAGTTATGGCATTACTGTGTGGTATTAGGGGAGCAAAATTAGAATTGTTACATTTTATAAGTATTACAAAAGAGAAAACAGAAAAATTAATGGTATACTATTATTTAAATGAAATATATGACCACTAATAGACAAAGCTACACTGTGTGAGTATTTTAAATGTAACCATGGTTATGAACTGAACCCTTGATATCATCTTTACATTCACTAAAATACAGAGAAACAACAGAAAGTTTCGAGTTACATTGTGTATTTAAGATGATGTTCATATGTTTCAATAAAACAAAAGCATGTTAATATTTAAAAACAATTGCAATGTACTAAGTAAATAAAAACAGTCGAAAGTTACATCGATTTTCAGTGGCTTTGAAATTTAATTTAAATGTTATTAACATGTAACGTAAACGTTTTCTGAAGGTTATTACAGAGCGCTTTTACATAAAAATACAATTCTCAAACACATATTATATTAATGTTTCACATTTGCTGTCCTCACGACCCTGCTTTTATTAAATGTAAAGCATATGCATCTTAATAAATACGGTTTATGTGCTGAGTTAATTTTATTTTAAAACAATATAGGGAAAATTAAAAGCAGGGGCAGTTTTTTTTTTTTTAATTTCAAGTATTCCTCTATCTCTAATTTTCAGAAACTATTTTTTTTATTTTATTTAAATGGTATATACCGAATTTTATTGTGAAGAAATACACCTATTTTTAAAATTTGGGTTTCAGGTTGAATCTCACTCCTAATGGCCCGATTTCCCTGCTTTTCAGGAACTATTTATCGTATTTTATATAAATGGAGTTTCTTTGCAAATATTGATAATGCTAGAGTAATTTTTAAAATTAGGGTTTCAGGTAAACCCCCACTCCTAACAGTAAATTTCAGAGTTTATTTTTCTTGTTTGATTAAAATGGAATAATATTTACCATTTTGTTTCGAAAAATTAAATATTAAGACGCTAGAGCTATTTTTATATTTATGGGGTAAAGCCTCACTCCCAATACCCCGATTTCGCTTATTTTCAAAAACTCGTGTTCTTGTTTTAATGGCATATACAGAGTTTTCATTAAAAAATTAAATTTCAGTCGTTAGAACGATTTTTAAATTTCGCTTAAACCCCCATGCGGTTTTCACCTATACAAACGGATTATTAAACCATGGAAGGTATTCAGATACCAGAATATCTCGGAGTAGCGCATCTTTCTTGAAGGGGGTATAGTAAAAATAAAAGTTTCATGTTAACTCGAAATAGTCATAGCTTGCAGCTACTGGTGAAATCTCTGGTAGAAGGGATGGTTAGAAAATGCTATATATTTTAAAAGTTCTTGCTCTTAAACCGTCTGAACGAGCAATTCGTGTCCTGGACGTGTTCTAAAGCGTGCAGGTCTGCCAGCCGATTTGCTTAGTGTCTTGTATCCACGTTCCCCTCGCCCGTATAGCGGTCTCCTGGGGTTCCTTCTTCCCTGAACATTGGCACGCTCGCTTAGAACCCGCATGGAACGAAGATTTATCGCCAGGCGGAAAGGAACATGGGGAATCCCAGCGTTATACCCGCTGATGTGTATATACACTTTGCAGCTATCAATGAAATTGTCTCAGCACATTTCGAACTATTTTTTTTTTTCTGAATATTTCTCGTGTTGTAGACTTGATGTCAAAAGTATGGAGATATTGTAATAAAAAATAATCACACTCTTATTAGAGTTTGTAGTATTAACCAATGAACTAATTATTGGCGAATCTCTAAACGCGATTGCTGCTATTCGTATAGAAATATATTATGGGCCTTTGGTATTCCAGTTAATTTCTTCGTGTTTAAAACGAACCACTTAACCTAATACGTGACGAATTTATGTGACTGGACTGTTTTGGCAATTGCGTAAATAGGATTGTGAGCCCTAGGTATAAGCGTGTTAAGATAGGGAACATATGGTGTATGGTTTCTAAATGTCATGCAATAACATAAAATCTGTTAATAGTCAGCACGCCACTGATTTGAGAAAATACAGTCATTTCACTTACTCCAGGTTCTATTCCTGAATAGCGCCGTTAGGTATTGTGATGGAGGAGGAGGTTCGAACCTCCATTGCTGCATTTTTTTAAAAAAAAGTTCATGTTGTAGTTACCATATTTGTTTTATTGTTTAGAACCGCTCGTTCTCTCTAACGAATTAAGCAAAATAAATTACAATGTGTTTAACGAGTAACATAGTAGCTCTAAACTTGCAAGGGTAAAGCCATTACCCAAGTATTATCACCTTGGCCTATGATGCACATGTAGTATTTATTATACGTGCAGGTACATTTCAAAATTTACAAGACGTTTCCTCCACTCTAGCCAATGATAGCAGGCATATTTTAAAAGGAAAAATAGAATACTTTCTTCAGAGTAAAGGAAAAATGTAAAAATTTACCTGAATAAAACCAAATAAAAAATGAAGGATTAAGAAAAAAGGTATTTTAAGATAACTACTATGGTCCTTTACTATGATTCCTTGTTCAAAAGAGAATCAATGAAGTGGCGAAGCACCGCCTCTAAAGGCCAAAGTCACTCAGTCAACCAAGAAGATCATGACCACAATCTTTTGGGACTGCGAAGGAATACTCTTCATTGACTTCAAGGAGAGGAACACCACAGTAAATGGGGGAGTACTATGCTGGCCTACTGCACAGACTACGTGCTTCCATCAAAGAGAAAAGGCGAGGAAAGCTGAGTGGTGGTGTGCGCCTTCTTCACAACAACGCGCCTGTGCACACAGCTCTTGTTGCAAAGGAAGCTGTGAAGAAATGAGAATTCAAGGAGATTGACCTCCACCCTACAGCCCAGATCTAGCTCCTAGTGACTGTTTCCTCTTCTCATAACTCAAGAAGGACCTTCGAGGAAGGAAATTTAAGTGTGACGAAGAAGTGATGGATGCTGTTTATGCCCATTTTGCAGGCAAGACTTCTAACTTTTGGGGGGAGGGGAAAGAAATGTTAATTCAAAGACGTGAGAAGTGTATTGCAATAAAGGGCAACTGTTTGAAAAGTGAAATATAGTTCTTGTCTTTATCATACCTAGAAAATGGTTAGGCCATAAACTAATGGTCAAACCATTCGTACTTAACAACTATTATAGTAATCTGACCATCTTCACGACATCTGTGAGTTCGGCCGAGAACTTTTAGAACACTGCTCGTAGCGTCAAAATAAGCACTTGCCTTTGACAGGAAATCCAAACATATCTGACTACATTTCAGAAAGTTACCATTCATCATGACATGAAAATGGCATCATTTCATCTTCCGATATTAATTCAATTCAAATTTGAAAGCATACAAAGTCATTGTTCACTAATTGCATGTTGGTGATTCTAATATTGAACAGCATTTCTGTAATTATTGTTAAGGAATGCTAATGGTATACTAATTGATCCACGTTTAATTATTGTTTCCTGCTGAAGCATGTTTCCATTTACCTAGTCCTGTTTCGACGGAAAATTGAGTACAGAAAAACTAGAAATTCCGTGCCTGGGAAAGATACAGGAATCACATATTCTAATCATTTTTAAACATTTGAATATTACTTTTTTTAAGGACATTTCCAACATTCCTGTAATAGTATACATCTTTATTGTAGCTGTGATTGTAATTACGAGAATTTAAATCATTTGTAAAGACATTACATCCGCTTGATTAAGATTTAACGCTTTGACTGACAAGTAGACAAGTGTGAGGAAACGGGCGACAGAATCATGAAAGACCCAATATTTGCATGTTGTATGATGTTTCACAGATCTACTGTGAAAGTGTGTATACGTTTTTTGGCACCCTCGGTATAATATAAATGAAATATAAAGTGTCACATCAATGTAACTAAAATGTAACTGTTTCAGAGGTAAGATATCTAACTTTCCCAATACTTAAAGTTAATAGTTAAAAAGTACAAAATGAAATTCATTTACCATATTTAAAATTAATGACGAATCTTTTGAATATATTTAGCATTCAACGAAACAATTGGGTCTCATTATGGCTACTATTTCTTTCCACACCGCCATGGGTGGCCAAGGTCGTTAAGGCACCGACTCGTGAGCGGTAGGTGTGGGGTTCGATTCTCACCAGGACCGTCCTCCCTGACTGAGGTTTTTTCCAGGTTTGCCTTAGTCCTCATAAATGGCAAATATGGGAAGATACCCTAAACTTAGGCATGTTTCCTTAAAAAAAATATTTTCCCAGTTTATCATTTCATCTCATGTATCATCAGTTGTCACCGCCTGTGGCATCTCAGTAGTAAAAACAGGCGTTAAACACTATTAAAAAAGAAAGACTAAGAGATTTGTAAATAAGACCCTTCATGTAACGAAAGTGTGTTCTTGGAGAAACGCTATTTATTTATACCTTCTCCCACAGTGTGCATATGTGTAAAAATGTTAAACTGTAGCGCATTGTGGCCTTAGTAGTGTTGTCGTATTATTTAGTTAATTTTGTATCCTTATCTCACTTAAGGCCTGAAACAATAGTAGAAAATGTAACGTTTGCTGAATAATTTTGAATATCCGACCTTCTTTGCAACAGAAGACGAGCCAGCACTGTGGAGGGGTCGTCAAAGAGCTGGATTGTTTCTTGCTTGAAGTAACCTTGGGAAGCTGTAATACATTTGAAGTTTAATTAGCAACTCGAAGTATTGGCTTGGAGACTACGTGGTGACACAAGAGCAGGCAAATGTTTGTACAACTTAGCTCCGTACAGTCCGTATGAAAATGCTGTAAAACCGCGCGAAATATTATGACACAAACTTGAGTTTTTACTTCAGATGTTCTGGGCGGACTTATTTTGTGCCTTGCTATCCCGACCTATAGACCGACCTTCTCTTTACTGTCACCGAACCTGCTCATTGCCTCAAACAAGGGGTTCTGTTGGCAAGTCCAGGGCAACGCTTTTATCTTTGCGGGCTCAACGGCAGGTGAGAAAAGTGGGGGGGATTGCAATTGCCACCACTTTGGCCTAAATTAACCACAGATATGAAGTTTATGGGCTGCTTCAGCCAGTAACCTGTAGTCCTGCCAGTAGACAAATGCTTAGCGCAAATTGTGACCTCTTTGAACTCTGTACCTTTTATAGCATTCCTTTTTGGTTCACGAAGAGGAATTCGCTCTATTCTAGATTGATTGTTACTGGTGTATTCTACCATTCTAGAAATATCTTTTTGGTCTGAAGACAAAAGCTAGATGTCTATCTCACATGTCTGCTGAGTTATGAACATAACAGTTTTCTTACCATCATAAACATGAAGAATGATATATACACCTCATAACTTAAATACGAAAAATGCAAACCTTTAAATCACATCATATAGCAGTATATTTTTAGAAAAGTTTCATACGAAAATTACATGCTTTAAAATTATCTGTCTGATCAATATGGATCTCACACAACGTCCATCGCTGGCATATCGTAAATTTGGTCGTTTTACTTCAGATGTTTAAAAAAAAATATATACTTTTATATTATCCGGCACATTGAAAAAAATGTTTCTAGTAATTCATATTATAATACTAATGTATGATTTGAAGACATTAGGTTTCAAAAAGCCGTTTCTAAGTTGTCTCCAATTGGGGGGCAAGGGTTTCAAATATGTTTAGGTAAGGCAGGAAAATTACAAAACAATTAAAAATGTGCATGCTTCAACATTAATATCAACATAATTCTAAATGTCATTTCGTTGATATATATCGAAAGTTAAAAAATAAATTATTTCACGTGTTGTATTTATTCATGGTTCGTATAACTTGTACTTATGCTAGTGTAACACAGTACAACTGAAGAAAAAAAAATTGCTTCAATAAAGATCAGAAAAGTGATTCTGTTAGTACTTTTGCCTTTATATATACTGTAGAGTAATTGTATTTGTAATTATCGTTGAAGTCAATGTAGTTAAAAAGAGGTGATTTTAAGAAAGAACAGGGTATAACAATCTAAATTAAAAGAAAAGAAAAGAAAAAGAAAGAAAGGAAAGGAAAGAAAAAAAGGAAAACTGAGCAAATCTGTTTATAATGTTGATGGTATATAAATGTAAAAATATCATTCAAAAAAGAGTAACAGTCATTCTAAACCTGTGTATAGTTTTGGTGTTAACTTTTACTTTGAATTGTTAAATTGTGCTCAAGTGCTTAATTTAAAATAAAAATTAAATTGTAATGTAAACTTCTTGCTAGGTATATGAAATAATAACAGCCACAGCGGTAATAATAATAATATTAACAAGTAGGAAGGTATAATTTTTTCACATATGTCAACTAGACATTAGTATTAACAGCTGTTTTATTGTTTTTCATTCAGTAAAATAGTATCACCATATCGTTAATGCAATGTGACAACCGAAACCGGGCTTTTTAATGTGTCTGATGTTGTATCGGGTAACATTCTTATGCAGGCCGGTAACACGGCCGTTCACATCTCGCTTCTTGTGGGTGTAATGAGCGTCGGAAGTGGCGAACGGTGTCTTCACGCAGTGGTGAACGACCTCTAGTCGTGTGCGTTCTTTGCACCCAAAGAAGACGTCACCTAAATATTTAACAATTTTCATCATTTCTGTTTCTACAACATCTGTTATGAACAACGGCAAAATTAAAGTATTATTTGAAAAATGCATTGTATGCAAAATGTTCTTGAATTACCTTAACTATTTCGCTCGTGTGACGTCATCTTAAAACTGACCAATGAAACGATCCAAAAATTTGAATTTTGACCAATCACAGCAGGATTACGGAGTGAAATTAGGGGCCGGGGTTATCAAATCCATTTTATCACGCGACGTGCATTTGTCTTGTGGTCAATGTAGCCAACTCTACCTTCACTGTATAATTCCTGAATACGCATCACTGGGCACTTTTGCTAGAGGCGGTGGGGAACTATTGATACCAACAAAAGCATAGACAATCGACAATCATAACGCAAAATGGAGGGTTCTTCAAAGCATTTTGGTGATGCGTCAAATGTGCAAATTGATCTTATCTAGGAATTCCAAACCATAGAATACAAAGAAAAATAGAGACACTGTATGTTATCTTCTTTATCTCCCTTTCTGTCTAATTTGGTATTAGAAAATCGAACGGCAGCGATTGTAATAGCCGACTTTTGTCCATTTTGTCTCTGAATAGAATAGATATGATTAAGTGTAACAAGTGTTAATATTCTGTGCGCACATTTCAGACGTGTGTGTGCGTGCGCGCGCATGTCACTTTTATTCTTAGCTATTCATGAAATAGTCCCAAACATGTATTTTGCTCTTCTTTGTTGGCATTCTTCTATCGCAAGATTCCTTGAAAAGGTTAAGTGCAAATATACAATTTTTACAATTTTGTAAGCAAGTTTAGAGAGATTATATTTAAATTCTTATTTTATTTGTGAAATAGTTCTAATAAATATCACTTGTGATAATTCATAGAAGTACATTTTTCTGGAGGTGAACGAACATTTCTTCAAACCTTTTGCTTTATGTATTAGGACTGAGAAATGGAAAGACAGGAGAGTGTTTTCCAATCTAGCACGCCCTTTTTTGCGTATTATGAAGGAAAGAAAGTTGCTATTGCGGTTGTACCCACAAAAAGACTTTTGAAAAATTTATTAAACCCTCCATCGATCCAAAAATGGTAATGAAAAAATGTATTTATAATAAACCATTCATCGAGATTGTTAACAAGCAAAATTGGACCATTGGGATGGGGGTTAACCTAAACCGAAAATTTAAAAACCACTTTAGCGGCATTTTTTTTTTTTTTTGCAACGAAACTCGGTTTAAATAAGGTAGGAAAAATAGTTTCTGAAAATTAGGGAAATCCGACCATTAAGAGTGGAGGAATACATGAATACCGAAATTTAAAGAGTAGAGGTTGACCCATAGCAAAAATTTAAAAATCGCCCTAAATTGATGCCATGGAAATAAATTAGAAAAATAATATGTGAAAATCGTCGAAATTAGACAATTATGGGTAAAGGGTTTATCTGAAACCCAAAATTTAAAAATCCTTCTAGAGGTCGCAATTTTTTTTTCCTCGACGAAAATCAGTATATGTCATTGAAATAAAACGATAAAAAGGTTTTGAAAATAAGCGTAACCAGATTATTAGGGGCGGGGGCTTATGTGAAACCCTAATTTAAAAGTTCTAGCGGCACCAATCTTTATTTTTTTGTAACAAAACTGGGCATATATCATTTAAATAAAATAAAAGTATTTTCTGAAAATTATGGAAATTATGGAAATGGGGATGTACCAAAAAGCCAAAATGTAAAAACAGCCCCTGCCATTTTCTCTCACTTTATTTTTAACAAAAGGACAAATTAACTCATAACACTGCGTGTGTTTTATTAATGAAGACAGCAAGTGTGAAATATGCCATTCTCGTCGTATACCCAGCCGGGGCACAGTTTTGTTATGACCTTTACTCGGTATCCCAACTGCTAAACTCTCCCGCAGCAGTACATTTGTCTGCCGTTAATCCTAGACTGATGAGTTTGTCTGCTGTTAAGTCTTACTATTGGTTGGAGCTGAAATATTATTGGGGCGGTAAGACAGGGAATCTCTTATCACAAAATATCAAAGGGGGGGGGGTCGTGGCGAGTAATTAAACTGGCTTGGCCCGTCTTCTACAATAGAAAAGTGAGTGCTTTGAATTGTAGGTTCCTGGTAATAGTCACATGAGTCACTGCTTCCTCCCAATTTCTGTAAACTCAGTAGGTAACTTCTCTGCTCTAACGTTCTGTAATAACGTTCACAAATTCAATTTGCTGAGGAATTCGCTTAGTTTTCGCAACTGCTGCTTGACGGCTTCGCCTCACTTCAAATCGATCTATCTTGCTCACTTTCACTCGACGGTCTTCCATTGTAATACCATAATTATTTCCTTCATGGTTACCTCAATCGGACTTCCTGAACGTATCTCATCTTCGGTGCATGTACGATAGCTTTTAAACTCATTTATTCATAAATAGTATTTAGCGCTGATGTAGAGTTCGCAGAAACTTCATCAAATTTGGTTTTGATTTCGTGGCCATCCATTTCTTCAGATAAATGTATTGAATTACTATTTTTGTTTGATTTTTTTGCGGCAAGTAGCATTGATCCATAATAAGACACCGCAAAAAGGGCCGCGTAACACATTTTTGCGCCTTTTTACGGAAATTTACCGGACGTTCCAAGGGAATGTCGTGTATTATAGACATTCTTTTCTTATCCACGTTTCTCCAGAGCTGTAATACCTGCCTGCTATCTTCAGGCGAGTATTTTCAAAGCCATTATTTATGGAATTGGAGATGGAAAGTGGGTATAACACTTTCAACAGTGAGCAAATAAACAAAGCAGTGTTGATATTTATGACGCTATTGTGAAGTTGACTTTATGGTGTATAAACTGCTGGCGTAAAGACTGAATTACGCAAGAGACAGTGACAGATTTATGATTATGATGATGTATGGAATGTCCTTTATCTATTAGATAAAAGGGTGCGGTGTTTTAAGAGTGATGGGCTTTCAGGCGCAACGAAAGCTTTATCGTTCACTTCTTAAGAAGGCTCGTAATCGATAGCTGGCAGTTACTGAAATAGCGACCTATTTATCTGAGTACATAAATCATTGCGCATTGGCCTTGGTAAAACCTTCTCTGAAAGTTGGGAAAACTGCTGTGATCTGTTAGTTCAGTGCTTCAGCAACATCACAAGATGCTTTGTGGTTGAGAGTCAAACACGGTTTTAAAAAAATTCTCGACCTCGTGAGCTTTTAGCTTGGACATTATTTTTTGTTTTTTTGTTTTGTTTTTCAACACATTCTTAAAGTCAGTGCATTTGTTGCAGTGGTTTAATGTCATTATCTCATCTCTAAAGCGTTCTACTGAGATGGCTGCAAAATGCGCCTATACACAGCTGCAATCACCTTCGCAAGTCAGGGAGAGTCAAATCAGGGCAGTAGGGAGGATGTCCAACAATTCATAATCTCTCTTGTGTTCCCATCGCTAAAACACTTTCGTGAGTAGGTGCATCTTCTACATTAAAAAAGAAAGCTTTCTTCTGTGAAAGTTGGTTTAAAAGATTGGAACAGCGCTCTACCGTTATGGGCAATCAAAATTGATACCACAAGACTTGTCTTCTTTTGCGCTGAAAAACCGGCTTCTATCCTTTTCCATTCTCGTATTGAAATCTCATCCACAGTTTTAAGTCGACGCACAAATTAATTGTGTTGCTGTTGCGTTATGATGTGCTAATTCACAGGTTAATATCTGTTTCGTGTTACATCAAGGCAAACTCTCAGCGTGGAGTCAAACACGAATGATTTGTTGTCACCATTATTATTTATATTGCCATGAGCAACACAATGGAAAGGATCTACAACAGAGGACATAGAGTTGCACTAGGGGATGGGAAAGAGCTTAGAAAGGTTTGAAAATATATATTCTCAGATATAAATTGCAAATTACGGGTTCCAGATAGACTTGCATAAGAGCAAAGAAATGGGGACACATAATAAAACGTATTCTAAAATCATGCTAGGGAATGAGGAAATAGAACAGATGAAGGAATTTCAGTATCTGAAAGGTGGAAGATGAAGATGTCAAAGTTGGAATCAGTTTTTCTCTCAGTTTGAACCCCCTGTGAAAATCTAAACAAATGTGTCGTAAATTAAAAATCTTCTCATTTGGCACTACAGCCCCGGGATAAGCCTTGGCCTGCCGCGGCGACTTCTGCATCCTTTACCTCCGTCTTACGACTTCATTGATAGAGGGCGGGCGGCTTTCGTGATCGAAGAAAGCTACCTCTCCATCAGGCAGCTTTCCAGTTATCCTCACAAACCTCCCTAACTTAGAAAAAGTCCTAAGTAGGTACCGGGAATGGAACCAGAGCCTCCCAGTCAGCAGTCAGCAACGCTAACCACTAGACCAAGAAGGTGGCCTAAAATTAAGAATAATTAACACAAATGTAAAATGTATGGGCGTGAAACCTGAAAAACAGCTAGCAAAATCATGAAAAAATTGCAAGTAGGAGGTGGAAATGGATTCGGCATGTGTTGCAGAGAGCAGATGGAAATAGAGCTAAGGTCCCTTTTGACTGGAATCGACAAGAAGGAATCAGCGAAGTAGGTAGACCTAGAATTGCATGGTGCAACAGTCAGGAAGGAAGAGATGAAGGCTAGGACATATGCTTTCTATGCTTCCAGAGGAGTAAAAGCAAATACTAACGTTTTTTCATATGCAGTTCTACATGTTTATTAGAAATGTCTATAGCCTGTCCTGTCCTCTAGCACCATTTATGTAATTAATGAATTCTGCTGCTGTTTCACTTTTTGACCGTTCTTTACGTCGGCCATCTTCAAGGCGGCTACGGCCATATTTGAATTCAGAAGCCTCATTGTTTGATCATTGAAAATGGAGAAGATTAACCACAAAAATTCGTAAATTTGGTTTGTATTTCCTTTGGCGTTAAGTCATCTTTTATATTAGTACATGATACTCAGTTTATGTGTCTGCTTAAGCGATGACTTGATTTTTCAAATGAATGCTGAAGGCATGGCCACCTATAACTTTTTAGACTGCCTTCTTTGAGCTGGTCCCAGTTTGTTGGAATAATACGCTCATCTGTATTAAAGAATGTTAGTGTATACAAAGAACTCATTTTCTGAACTTCCCTTGCTTGAAACTTTAAAAATGGTATTATCATAGCTTTTAGGAAGAAAATAAACATTTACGTAAATACTGATTCTACTGGGAACAGGGAAATGCGTTCTAAATAAAAGGGAAATTGTCTGTGCAAGGGGGAAAAACAGGGATGTGCGCTTAGAATGCCACTCTGCACCCCCCTCCCCGCCACAGTAATTGTTGTTAATGTCCTAATGCGGAGGAAGGAGAGACTTGTTTTCCAACATTTGAGCCGTGAGCAATCGCTCGGAAAGATGTCGTGAGGTTGGGATGGGTCATATTGATCTCTTTCCGTGCTGTTAAATGAAGCTTAAAAGATATCGTGAAGGGCACGGCGAACATGTGTTATTTAACTTGTAGTATAGGGACAAGGGATAATTTATCTCCATAGTTATATTTTTAATAGATTTGAATTATTTATTTTATGGCACAAGAATGCTTGAAATATATAAACACCGCGTGCGCAGTTTTAAGTTCTTTTATTGTTGTATTACGTCATAGCAGCTGTCGAAATGATAAGAGTTGCTCATCGCTAGGAAAATGGAACGTGTCTAGCAATGAAGGAAGTGTCTCCTGAAACTCTGTCGCAACTTAAGTCACCATCGAACATTTCCAGTAAATATTGGGTACCAGTTAACACAGACAACTTTTTGGTGGCTGGAAAGCAGGTGGCAAAGCGTCCAGGCTTTAAGGCTGAGTCCACCCAAAATTAGTCTTTTGACTTGTATGTGTTTATTTTATTGAGTAATTGAAATTCTTTCCAATTTGAACAAGTGCGTAGATAGCAAGTAGGGCTTTTCATGTCATTGCGAGGAAGAGGAGTGAAAGGTGTTTTTCTTAGGGAGCTTATATTACTGTGTAGGCTAGCCGTGGTCGCAGCCCATCTGAAGCCCTACAGAAGGACCAGGATGCAGATGATATCAATTTAAAATATAGCGTTTCGCTATTTTTAGTTATATTGTAGCAAAGTTGAATGATGTCAATTGTTTTATTTTAGCAGTAAGTACCTTTTGTTATAATTTCAATTAAAACTCATTCTTTAACTTATTTAATTGTGTTTTACTTTGCGCGGGACCGCGATTCTTATGATAGGTTCGCAACTGTTCATCTATAATTCCCTTCCCCCCCTTCTGTTTCAACGTAATTGGTAATTAACGCCCGGTTTTACTACTGGCAGATTATTTTGTTGTTCTTCGGTTGTCGATACTGTTTGGTGACATCTTTTTAACACTCCGATTGTTGCTTTAGTCTGCATTTTTTCATTGTTTGTGTCGCCACGGCAGCTTTGGTAACCGTACTTAACCGTAAATCTACGGTTTTCTGTCTTCATCTTCGGATATACGGATTTTTGACAGCATTATTTTAATATGTAAGTGATAAATGGATAATGCTCTTTTACCATTTCATTATACTGTTACAGTGGTTTAGTTAAGCCGTATTTACGAGAATCTAAAGCGCACCTTTCGGTCCAAATGTGTATTCAAAATTGTGACGCGCATTAGAGTCGAGTGCAAATGCCGTACAAAACAATACGCCAAAATCTTTTTGTTTATGATATTAAATTTCAAATTTGGGTTGCGCATTACATTCGATAGCGCATTATAATCGCGTTTAAATACAAGGTTTCCTTCCAACTTAATGTTTGACACAATATTTTTATTTGTTTCTTCAGATAGAGCATCACTTGAAGTTCAGATTCAGGCAATCTCTTCAAATTATTGCAGATGCCGAGCGTATTACTCACTGTGTTAACACCGGTACAGCAGTAAAGTAGAATATAGTTGAACACCTGAACCCTAATTAACACTAAAAAAAGCATTTTTTGAGTCTGTACCATCTACTTGCTTGTTTTCAATCATGACAAGTTAATAAAATTATTAATATTAAGGGGGGGGGGTTAATACATATTATAAAAGGTGAAACTACTGAACACATGGTGCTTCTATAGCAATTGCTAACGCAAATTGAAAATTCGTATTTTGTATAATCATATACTTATAATCTCTGATTAAAGGTATGCAAAACTTCCGAGCCGCATTAATCAGATTGCGGGTAAATGATTGGGCTAGACTATTTAGTATGGTAACTGATTAAAATTATTATATTTAATCAATTATTTTAAAGAGTTTGTAAAAATCTATACAAATGTTAAGTGACTAAACTCGATAAGAAAATTTTCAGAGAGAAAAAAAAAAGTTGCATCGGCCGGGAATCGAACCCGGGCCGCCCGCGTGGCAGGCGAGCATTCTACCACTGAACCACCGATGCTTACGTAAAATTGGTTCCTCTAACGTGGATTAGCCGTGGGAATCGTATTTGTTAAGGTTAGCAATATAATGTTAAAGGAACAATTCAAATAATAAATGCTAATGAATGCTCGCTTTGGCCAGTTTCGTTTGTTATGTTTGAGCTGGGTAGAATCTTTTGGGATAGTGACGCAATGCGGAAACCTGTTTTCAAACTACAGAATAAGGCGATGAGAATAATACAAGAGGTGGTCATTTTTAAGTGTCTAACGCCCAATTTTACTGCTGAGGCGTCACAATCGGTGCTTGATTATATATGGAATAAAATGATAAATTGAAATATATATGATATAAATGAAAAATAAAATAATACAATAAAACATTTTAACTTAAATAACAATAACTAGATAAGTAGAAAAAGAATAAAACACTTGTAAAACCACAGGGTTAATATTACAATATTTCGAAAAACTTGTATATTAAAGGAAGGAAAACGTTCAAGCCTAAGCTTAGGTACATCCCCGGCATTTGCCATTGATGAGGACTGAGGAAAAACTTAATTTATAAAGAAAAAGAAAGGGGAAAAAAAAACTCAAGTCAGAGAGGATGCACCTGGCCGGAATCGAACCCCAAACCTCCAGCTTAGTAGTCCGTGTGTTAACCACCTCGGTTGCCCCTGGAAGTGCTTGGGTTAGTGTGGCGCTCGCTATTCATACCACGGTCTTTTAAATGCTGCAGAACCATCTGGAAAGTTAAAACCACAAGACAAAAGTACATGACCGCTATACACATTAAAATTTAAATTTGAACATAGGGTTTTGTAAAACAAATGCATATATATAGTTAGAAAACTTTTCAATAAACTACTAAAACACTTAAGAGAAAACAAAAACAAACGCAACTTTAAGAAACAACTGAAATCTTGGATATTACGCGTACCATTAAATAAATAACACTTTCGCTGTTTCATATTGTTTGGTTAGGTTTTACCCTATCCCCTGTATGTAGCGATAGCCCGATTAGCCTTTACTTGTCGCAGCGACTGCAGCGTCCTTTACCTTCGTCTTGCGACATCAATGATCGAGGTCAATGTTGCAGGAATGTTTTGACCAGTGAGCTCTGTACTTTTAAGGTTTTTTTAAAAGACATTGTAGCTTTTAATTATTATGAAATAACGTTTTTTAGGTTGTGAGTACCTCTCCCCCCGCCCCTTTATGGAAAATGTACACCAATACTTCAGTAAACACAGAACATTGAGCTAATTCACCTTTGGACACAATATTCAACATTTTCATGGTTTTTTGTTGGTGATTTATTTTACACCGTGACAAACCCTAAGTATGGCACAATCATTTTAAGTTTTTCCCCAGTATTTTGGTGAAATTTAGAGTTCACACAAGCAACATAAACTGCAGTACAATAACTGGATTCGGTGTATGTAGCCAATTTATTTCTTCTACTTCTCTGTGGAAAGTCGACCATACATTTAATTTTTCATGAGTTAACTTCGACTGCGAGTTTCAAGTGGAGGGCGGGGCTAAAAGAGACCGCCATACGATGGCAGCTTGACGACCCATTGTTACAAAGAGAGATAACTAATTCACTACATGTTTAGTACTCTATTGATCGACACACAACACATCAAAATCTATTATGGCGTAATGGCATTTTTCAAAAGATGGAAGGTCATCATTAATTTTTATTCGTGTGAGAATTTTCTAAATTTGATTTCTATGTGAGTGTGAAACAGGCAGTTTTGTGTTCCTTTAAGTCCTTAAGTTCTATTTAGCCCCTCTTTTTTTCTTATTTCTTTTAGGTTTTATAGAAATCAAATATCGGGAAGGGCACGAAATGTACTTGCGGCTTTCAAGATCGAAAGTGTTATAATTTACTGTAAATTCCTTTTATGTTTTGGTTTTCAAAGAAAGCGAAGCGTGTAGCATTGTAAATACTAGGCAAATCCCAGCGTTTTGGACACTGATTAGTAATTATCTGTTGTATTACAAAAAATGTTTGACAGTTTCTATATGATGTAAATGAGCAAGTGCGAGAATAAGTAATTAGTGGTTAATTTCACGAAAACTTTGAGCTTTGGTGCAGCAGCATTTGAAGGTGTGCTTCATCCGCCAGATTCGCCGGATCTGGTGCTGATGTGCTACTCATTTAGCATTAATGATGATCCATAAATTTTTCTGAACGTCAGCAATTCTTACAAAGGCATTGTACCTACATAATTCTTTCAGAGTGTAACTACATGAAGTATCGCAAACTTTTAAGCTATTTTTATTTTTTCGTCAGCAATAGTTCTATAATTTCCGTGATTTATTTAGAATGTGCATTTTAACGATATTTTTGCAAACTCTACAAACCATCTACACAGTGCTGCCTCTAGCACGTTGCTAGGTAACTAATCGGCACCTACGATCTTATTCCACTGTCCTTTGCAACCCTTTGGCACATGACTTAACTGAAAACAGGATTCTTCCAATAAGAGCTCTACGGGTATACAATCCAATGAAACATTTAACTTTTCCGTTTACTTTCTCCCCTTTTCCTTTTGTTTTTCTCTTTGCGAGTACAAAATGCTGTGTGCTATTCGGAAATCTGATTTCAGTTAAATATTTCCATACCAGCGCAGTCATATTTATATTTGCTTTATAGATCTTCGTGAAACTCCATTTTCATTCTGATTATGAATTTTTTTTTTTTTTTATTTTATTTGTCTCAAAAGGGCATAAAGTTAAATTAAGATTGTCACAAACTTAAATCAAGATTAAAATTATCTCTTGCCTTCCATTATTCCTCCCTCCCCATCTCTCTCTCTCTCAAATATATCAATACTTGTGCTATTTTAGAACTTTCATAATTTTTTTTTAATAAATATTTCCATAGCTACACAGCATTCTAAAAAACTGCAGGGTAGATAAGTACAAGACGAGGTGGCCGAGTGGTTAAGGCGTTGGACTGCTAATCCAATGTGCTCTGCACGCGTGGGTTCGAATCCCATCCTCGTCGTGGACTTTTTAATTGTAGTAGATCGAATTATTGTCCACTCTGTGAACCATATGTTAAAGACTTTAAGCAAAAGCTTATGCTAATTTGTGTATATAATTGGTGCGTATATCCATGTTGAAGGTATCGACTTTAATGCACATTTATGTGCTTAACTTTATAATAGAGAAAAGCCAATGGATAGATATGGGATAATTTTTACCGGAATATTTATATATATTAGGTAAAACCTAAGAACGGAAGGAAATAAGTACATAAAAGGAAAATAATAGGAAACAAGAAGAAGGGATATGCATACCGGTAGGTACAAAGTATTGAAGTAGATGATGTACTAAAAAGAACAAAGAACTGAAAGGATAATTGCAAGTTAAAATAAATCTGTAGTAAAAAAAGGTAACGAAACTTAGAAATTAATGTCTATAGGAAGAACCAGACGATAATTGTAACTGAAGGAGAAGAACGGTGAGAGCAAATGGAGAAATTGAAGAAAAATGACATAAAGAATGTTGGAAAAGGAAAATAATAATAATTACAGGAAGAGAATAAAAATAAACACTAAGAGGGAAAATTGCAACGGGGAGAAAATAACAGAAATTATGAAATAATGAGCTTTAGTATTGCTCAAATATAGATAGTAGCACAGATTAAAGTGGTCATGGTACCTGCTTTATATATATAGTGTTGATTCGTGATGTTTCTCCATTGTATTCATAAGTAATATGTTACAGCGGGTTATGTTTACTACGTCTGAATTTATTTCGTAAAACCGTTCCACAGAAGAATAATATTTAGAATGTGGTACAGGCAGGAGTGTGGAAGGCTGAACAAAAGTTACATTAAATTAATTATTCAGCGATTTATAGTCAAAAAAGTTCTCTCCGCGATGCGGTTGCAATGAATGAAGGATTTCAACCTGATGATAGCGAACTACTTGCTTGGAGGGGACAACATCTAAGCGGAGCCTCAAGCGCGTCGGCCTCCGTGGCGCAATCGGCTAGCGCGTTCGGCTGTTAACCGAAAGGTTGGTGGTTCGAGCCCACCCGGGGGCGTATATATTTTTTTTTCTTTCTGAGTTATCTCTTAATTGATATTTGTCTAATAAGTTTTCATTTAGACAATTTTTTACACTTAAAGTAACTTATTTTAAGAGCATGTTGGATTACAGAAATCTGTTCATAAACAGGTGGGTTTTTTATAGTGTTAAACGTACGTTTTAGCTACTAAGGGTATCACAGGCGGTGGACACTGACGATACATCAAATGATGCGATAAATTGGGAAAGGAGTATTTTTTTTTTAAGAAATGAAGCGTCCGAGTCCTAAGTTAAGGTTCCTCCTCGGCATATGCATGTATGAGGACTGAGGAAAACCTGGAAAAAACCTCAGTCAAAGAGGATGGTCCTGACAGGAATCGAACCCCAGATTTCCTGCTCATGAATTCGTGCCTTAACGACCTCGGTAACCCATAGCGGTACAGCTGAATTCCATCAAGGGTGTGAGTAATAGGAGTTTTTAACTACACTAGTGAACATAATGTTAATTTTAATTGCCGGAAATGAAACTGTATCCACTAATCCACGCTTTCATGGCTGATTTCAGAAACATACTTTTCTACTTTCACCTATACATTTTAAAGTATAATTTATGTATTACATTTATTAAAGTAGCCATGAATATCAGGCACTGTTTTTTATGTAACTTTTGAATATAAATATTATGAATTATAGCATTTGCAGTACGAGGGCTGTTAAATTAAAGATGATCATAATTGCTTACAAGCATAATTGTTCCTGCTAAAATGTATAATATTTTGTAAGCTAAAGGCGTAATGTACACATGGTACTAGTTTTGTAGTCGTCACTTCCTATTCCCTCTTGTGAGAGGTGTGCAAGTTGAGACATGTTCAGTTCTGCCTACAGCAAAATGGAGGAAACAGGCAACGAACTATATGCTGCTCTGAAATTTTCGTTCGTCTCAGCAAATCTTCAGCCGAAGCCTATGGAATGTTATAGGAGATTCTATTCTTACCTATAGCACAGCACGAAGATGGTTTAAAGTGTTTTAAGACTGGAGCCAATCAATTTCAAAGGTAGATGCACCTGGCGCTCCGGTTTGTGCACTAACGGATGAAAGCCTTAATCGGTCCCCAAGGTTACATGTATGTTCATTATAATAATTGTTATTACTATATACTTAACTACAATTGTATCTGCTGGCCACTTTTGGAAGGCTATAAGTTTCATTTGATGAATATTTTGGCCGACCCGGCTGGAATTGAACTCAGAATCAATGCAGTAAATGGTGTATTCTCCAAGAAGTACAAGAGTGAATATTGTGAAGTAGATTTTCCTCAGCAGCTGTACTTCCGATCAAAACATCTCTCCTCTTGTTTTGCTTTTCTTCCCGCCCACATTTATCACCATTCCCCCTCCTGACATTTCCCCGCACCCCTCACGATGTACTGCAATGAAACTTTATTACTCTGCTGGCCTGTTGTTGCAATCTCATTTCTGTTCTCCCTTCCGACTCTTATTTTGTCTGGAGGCGAGCCTTCTTACATCTGCTGTACCCCACCTCAGGTCGTCGACATCCGTATGCTTTTACTGCACCGATACTGTCTCTTGTTTTTACCTTTTTTGTGCAGTCTAAAATTGCTTCATTGTTGATAGCCATTGTAATGTTTATGGCGACGGTTAAACATTTTTATGTGAAGTATCAAAGCTGTCCAAAAGAAAGTCAATGGAGTGACGTAAACCTGGCAAAGCATCGCCTCTAAAGGCCAAGGTCACTCAGCCAACCAAGAAGATCATGGTCACAATCTTTTGGGACTGAGAAGGAATACTCTCCATTGACTTCAAGGAGAGGAACACCACAGTAAATGGGGAGTACTATGCTGGCCTACTGCACAGAATACGTGCTTCCATCAAAGAGAAAAGGCGAGGAAAGCAGAAAGCGTTTCTTCAAACGTTGTGCTTGTCATACTAAGATTCGTCTGTGTAAACCACCCAATGCCCTGCAGCTCGCAATTGATTGATTCTGTGTAAAGATTTATACATCCAGAGCACTATCCGAGTAATCCCATGATAAGAGTACGAAAGCGAATCCCAATTTTTCGTACAGGGTGCCATAGGGACTTTCTTTTGTATGGAAACTGAGAACTGTACAAGCATGTTATAAGTTCTTGGAGTGTTGGAGGTTTTCCTTGTGTGTAGAAGCTGTAGATTTTTCGCCGAACTATTTCACGTTTGAATTCCTCAAATTTCCTCAACAGTTTCGATTTTGATGTTACTTTTTTGTTTGTAAATGGCTCTCTCCTAACGGTTTTTCTGACTGTTAGCCTAATCAGTTCCAAATTTTAACCGTCTACTTATGGGTCCTTTACCAAGTTTATTCACAACAAAGTCGAACTCTTTACAGACCATTTTCTGGCACTCCTTGTTTATAGTTTTTATGTTCTAAGACCTGTCGGGTACAAACTCCGCAGCATCGGCATTATGATCAGCTTCAAATTCATGCATTTCCTCTTTATCAATTTCATGCACGTGTCATCATTCACTGGCACACTTAATCAAGGACGCCACATATTTAACTTAATAGACACTGTCACGATAAATGTAATTCTGAACAGCAACAACACAACTGGGTAAGAAACAAAGTTCAACGTGCTTTCCTTCTCACGCCACGTGGACTTGATTCAGAGCTGTCATTAGCTAAAACTAGCACGTAATTGACTACTGCAGAGCAAGAAAGGCGAGCAACTAGAGATAAGCGATAGTGGCCCACCTTTGATAACAAATGGAAATGCATTCAGGGAACGGCGTATACCAGGATGAAATAAAAGACGCGTTCAGTTAATCAGACAAAAACACAAGGAAGTGGGGGTACTTCTAACGTGTTACTTTATCCAACACCTCTGCTTCCTAGTGACTGTTTCTTTTTCCAGAACTTAAAAATGCTCGTCAAATGTGGACGCTAACGACTCCGTCATAGTCTGTTTTTAATTTTGACGAAAGATTGGGAAAATTTGAAAACTCGCTCTACTAAGTCAGTTGCTCTCGAATGAGAATAATTCTCTCATTAATCGAGATTTACCGTAAAAATTGAGATTTCAATGGCGCTCCATTTGGGAAGGGGAGAGGGATGCACTTCTGGACTCTTCTTTTCATATTTTTGTTTCGCCGGATCTTTTTACAGTTGCTATTTGTTTCTTGCAATATTCTTTTTGCAGCGTTCCAAGTCTTTTCTTTTATTCCATTTTCTGCGCTTCGTAAACCTTGGTTTTTGCACTTAGTTTTACTCTTTTGTCTTTTATTTTGTTATACTTTGGTGAACATTATACTCGAATAAAGAAAGTGAGTACGGAGAGATGTTCGTACATTCACATGTGGGAATGTCTTTTAGTAAAATCAAATGTCGATATTTTCTGAAAGAGATGTTTACGAATCTTAAAAAAAATCTGGAATACATAAGTATACAATGCGTCTGTTTGTGGTTACATACTTTTTACATGGACTGTCAAGAGTTTCCCTTAAAATTCTCCGCTCTTGGCCCCTCCGTATATGTTTCCACGCCCAACCAATCGCAGACCTCATCTTTCTTTTCCCGTAGCCTGTTTTGTTACATTTGGGGATAATGTACGCTGCTACTCAGCTCTACTACTGTGTTAGGCCAGGTCAAGAGTACGCTGTAACAAGCAACTGAATGCAGATGTTCGCCAGCGATACAATACGGATATAAAATAACGATTGGTACAAAATTATACTGACAGATATCTCAGCACTTTGCTGCGGGCGTTCAACAAGTAAACAGTGTTTTGTTTTTCCGGCCAGTTTATTTTTGATAAAATGTGCAGCTCTATGGACCTTCGTAAACTTTCATGTATTTTCATCTTCTTTCACCAAGTGAGCAGTGATACATTTGACTTTCAAAATTGATTCTCTTAGGGCCGGTTATATAAAAGTTGCTAACTGGAGATTACTTTTAACTGTAATGTAAAAGAAAAGTTGAGGTTAGTCATTCTTTCTGTAGCATAAAAATTAGCTCACACAAGGTAACCACGAGTTTGCAGTAATTGTCAAACCTACGGCAAAATCGTGAAACAACAGGAAAATTGTTTAACCTGAGAAAATTAATAATTCAGTTTTCCGCCTTGTCTTCAAATATGGATTAAAAAAAAAGTCAAAACGAATGCGAACGGCAAATTTTAGCAAACATGGAAAGATTATTATTATTATTATTATTATTATTATTATTATTATTATTATTATTATTATTATTATTGATCTGGTGCTAAAATACAAGGAAACAATTGAAAAAAAAAAGCAGATTCGATTTCAAATAAAGGTAAAGGACGTACATGAGGGAGGGGGGATGGGCAAAGAGTATAATTCTATTCTTAAGACTTCTGCATTATATGTGTGCAGTGTGTAACACCTAAAAACTCCTGGAAAGTTGTGAATGTTACAAAAGCCCAGGATCACGTTCCGTACAGCACCCTCTTAGGTTGGCATTTTAATGAACTGAGATGTCAGAGCTGCAATTGCTCTAGTAAGTTTATGGGTGGTTCTGTTGGCCGTTCCTTTTCTCTACTTTGAATAAATTTCCAATAATCCTTTCGCATGGAACCTTAAAAGTTATGAGTATCAACATCGAATTCAAAGCATGATTTCGCTTAGTTTGTGATTGTAATCGGGGAGGTAACATTTGTACAGTTCTTCGACATCTTTTGCTAAGCGAAATCGCATTTTGAATTGTTTGTCATTCAATTCTATTCTTATAGTCTAGTGGTGTATATAGTAACTACCATTCCATTTTCTAATACTAACTGAGAAAAACAAAACAGAAATAACATTTTACCATTCTGAACAACGTGTTTATTAAGATTTATGGTTACTTAGGCAGATATTGTTACATAATTTATAAAATGATTTAAGATTGTTTAGCTGAATACGCAAAAATGGTTGCGTAAATACACATTTAATTAGTTATATGTACAATTACTGAAAACATAGAAAAGTGATCAGTTGTTGATTTATTTACTGACGCTCTTTAACATCTCAGGTCATCAGCGTCCCATTCAATTCAGAGCGTGAAACGGCCAATAAATTTTGCTCAGAGGTCTCTTCTTTCAAGCTTGAGGTTCTTTATCGTGCCGTAAATGTACGCCACGGGACCCACGACTTTACTTCCCTTCCGAAGAAAGCCATACTTAGAATTTTTGCTCCCGAAATAATTCATCTATCCTGGCCGGGTTCGAACCCGCGATCTTGAGTGTAAAAGACAAGCATGGTTACCACTACACCACCAGGATCGACAAAGTGGTCAGTGGTGCTTGCTCAGGAATTATATAGAGTTGACCACAAGACAAATGCTTTCCGCGTGATAAAACTTTAACGATGTCGTGCTGTGATTGGTCAAAATTGAAACTTTTGATTGATTTCATCGGTCGATTTTATGATGACGTCACATACGGGAAATAGTTATAGTAAGTACTATGGACAACTTTATCTTGCAGATGCATTTAGCTAAATAAGAAGTAGAAAATACATTCCAGCTAAAAGTACTCCACATGATTAAACGTTTTAGAGCGTGACTGCATTAGCTCTGCAGACAAGCGTCTGAGAATCTTCAGTGCAGCTGTTCCCCCCTCAGCGAATTCTGTAGCCGTCTATAGAGGAGAGGGCTATTGGAATGGAGATCACGTGGTACAGCGCCCCTACTGTGTGCCTCTTCTGCCTGATTGGGAACCGCCCCTCATCATAGAGATCCGTGCAGGGGATAGAACCTACAACCCTTCGCAGGGAATCGCCCTGGGACCGGCAGACGATAATTGGTCGCAAATTGGTCCCGCTTAGACGTTTTCCGTACTCTACTTTTATAGACTAATGGCATACAACTTGCATACATGGGCTGAAACAATACACAATATGGTGATTAATTCATGTATAGTGGGCAATGGTTTTATCGCTTGGGGACGGGTGGGATGCTGCGCACCTAAATTGAAAATATAATCTTTTTTTTTAATACTCTCTTTTGTCATTTACTGTAGGGTCATTTCACTTTGTATAAATAAACGAAAAATATCAGCTCTGTAGAATACGATAAACGCACTCAGATAGGCACTAGAACATCAATGTGACACTTTTAAAGCAGTTTGGCGTTCACGACTACGGTGTTTATTAAGTAACTTATGAGAGAACACACAATACAAAAGCTGCTGTACACATGCAGGTTTTCTGCACGCCTTCATTTAATAAAATTAATTAATAATTTAATTGTAAAACATTTGTGACTGTGATAGTACTAGTATCAGTAGGAAGGAACATTGCATTGGCTGAACGGTGCCTTTAATATGAACTGAAGCATTTGATTCATTGTTATGAAAAGTTGCTATCTGCCATGCCCAATGTATGTGCGCTTCCCTCCTCTGCCTGTGTGGTGGAACATTTAACAGAAAAGTTGGATGATATTGGCAACGTTGTTTCTAAAGGGCCTCGAAAGGAATTTCTAGGAATTGATCGTGGAAGGCAATATGTGCATGTCACCTGCTGATGTTCTCATATAGATAACGTTATCGCTATGATGTTTGGTTTGAAGTCATCTGTATAGCGTTTAGCGTTAAATTGTTGGTAGATAACACCGCAATTTCCATCACGGTTATACTCCAGGAGATTAGGGGGAGCGGAGGCTTTAGAAAATAAATAAATAACGCATGGAGGCGTATCCAGAAGTTTCGACAATTCCCATGTAGCTGGAGAGAGTCATCATCTCCCTCTTTATTTCTATTATGGGCTGTAACAGGCAGAGTAAATTAGCATAGTAATTTATTAAATTTTACACTTGCATAGCCAAACGCCTGAACATAACGTACATTCAATACGAAAGTTTTGAGACACGTCAAATTGGTAGGGGGTAGACTGTTGCATGTTTTCAAAGTATTCTCCACCATACTCTACATATAAGCCGGTCCTGGTGGTGTAGTGCTAACCATTCTTGCCTTCTAAACTCAAGATCGCGGGTTCGAACCCGGCCCGGATCGATGGATTTTTTCTGGCGTAAAAATCCTAAGTATGGCTTCCTTCGGAAGGGAAGTAAAGCCGTGGGTCTCATGTCGTACATTTACGGCACGTAAAAGAACCTCAAGCCTGAAAAAAGAGACTTCTGAACAAAATTTGTCGGCCGTTTCACGCCCTGAATAGAATGGAACGCTGATGACCTGAAATGTTAAAGAGCGTCCGTAAATAAATCAAATCAAATACTCCATACACTTCCTCATTACCAAAAAACAATTCATTGAGGACTTTTGGAAGATATGGCAATGCTTTAGCAAAGAAACTAAGAAAAAGAAAGACCTGGTTGAAGACATCCATAGGGTGTGGTTTATTTCGTGGAGATTTCGCCTGACCAAGTCAAGACGACGTGATGCCGTAATAAAAGCTTGGGGATGCAACACAAGGTTGTTTTACAATGAGACTTTGTTTCTTATGAGTAAAAACTCTGTTATTATAATTATTAAACAACTACTCATTCTCAATGAACATTTTGGCTATTTAGTTATGAATGTTGACATTTTGTTCAGTTTTACATGATATGTAGATGATTAGCATAAACTTTTCACAGTTTTAGACTTAAAAATATTCGGGTTATACCTAGGAACAGAAATGTAAAATTTCAAAATACTGATATTTGTAGATGAATATAAAGGGAGAAACATAAATATTTTGTTTGATGCAATAAAATTTTCCAGTACTGTATTCCGTTCCATTCTGTAGATGTGCTTGTATCTCAAACTTGCGCAGTGTCCCGGTATTGTGCCCATTGTTTTTTATTGTTACGCGTGGCTTTCCTTAGACTTTTGGGAGGAGAGTTGCGGGTAGAAAATCTGAATATGGAGAACCTTAACGTTTCCTAATTATCCCCATTTAAGTGTATAATTGAAGAATCACCAGTGGTGGAAACGAACGCCAACAGTTGCACGTAAGAAGGGTAAAGGGGAACTAATTAAATTGGTGAGATAAATGGGAAGAAGTGTGAAATTCAGGCAAGCAACTTCTAGATTGGAATGCCGAGAATTTATGTTGTTTTCCCGAGGGGAAGCGGCAATACGCAAGAGCAAGTTAAATGTTCAAAATGTAAGCTTTTTTTACACCAGCATGAATGACACTGATAGCAAAATGTGCACTGACTTAGCGAATTCAGTACAGACATTTTGCCCAACAGGAAGTTTCTCTTTCATATCACTTAATCCCCATACGGATTATGATAAAGTAGTCGGTCCTGGTGGTGTAGTGGTTACCATACTTGCCTCCTACACCCAAGAACGCGGGTTCGAACCCGGTCAGGACCGATGGATTTTTTCGGGCGTAAAAATTCTAAGTATGGGGAAGTAAAGCTGTGGGTCCCGTGTCGTACATTTCCGGCAGGAAAAAGAACCTCAAGCCTGAAAGAAAGGCCTCTGAGCAAAATTTGTCGACTGTTTCACGCCCTGAGTTGAATGGGACGCTGATGACCTGAGCTGTTAAAGAGCGTCCATAAATAAATAAATGAGGATAAAGTAACACTATTAGAGTTACGGAACTACCGGGAGAAACTAGTCAAGCGTGTATAATGCATAAGTAGGTAGCAAATTGTAGTTTGGAAGGCTTTGTCTTCAAATGGTTGGTTGTATGTTAGTTACACTTGAAGAAAATAACTGCCGTTGCACATGTTGATGGAAAACAGTGTGACCGATATCCAACTGTGAAACGTTTTTTGGTTTGATTGCCTGCCTATTTAACAGCTGATTTCTCCAAATATTACAAACTTTCCTAACAAACCTTCATCCCGCTGTTTGTGTTTCAACAGTCATCCTTCACATCCATGTTTAAAGCAAACTTCTAGGGTCGTTCAAAAAACAATGCCCCACTTTTTCCCCCACAGCATATTCATTCAAAAATAATTTATATTTGTTGACATAAATGAATGTTTTTTTTCTGCACATTCTATTTTTACACATCGTTTCCATCACCTTGTGTGACTGGTGCATGTATTCCTTCCCGAAACCGACTCTTGTCTTAGCCGTTTCTACGCAGCATCAACCACTTATCGACATCAAAATGAATTCCACACAAAAGATCTTTAGGGGACACTGGGAGTGAAATTTTCAATGTATGGACTTTTTTGTAAATTTTTCTGTGATTGCGTTGCTGTTGAGTGAATATGTATTCTAAACTTCTTCAAATGGGATAAACGTTTTGCGATCTATAAATTATTTAATGCATTTTATTACGCAAATATGTCGCATAATCAAAATGTCCCATGCGGCTCATGAGCTGAGAATATTGGGTTGGCATTTTTGCAAGTAGAGCTTTGAATCACATACAAAAAATGTATCGCAAAAAATTTTAAATGAATTTAATGGGGAAACTGTGATACTTTTTAAGTCTATACCTCAGAATATTCATCTTTAAAAAAATAATCATTTTTCATAAAAGAATTATTTTGGAATTATTAATGGTGTTAGTATGTATTTTATCCTATACAGTATTACAATGGACACTTTTGCGCATTTTGGGAAATGTTAATTATATTTAAACTGTGTGCATTTTGAATGTGTGAAAATAAAGTTTTGAGAAAGACACATGTAAAAGTATGCTCTCTCTCTCTCTCTCTCTCTCTCTATATATATATATATATATATATATATATATGTGTGTGTGTGTGTACACACATATTGGGAAACTAATTTAAAAGAACACGCGGGCCTTTTTAAATGGCTTTAGAGGCCGAAGGGAGACGGGAATTTGCAAGGGTGACTCTTTTTGGACGCCCAAAGGTTCAAAGAACCATTTGCAAGATAATAAAAGCGGGAAAAAAAAGGAAAAAAAATGTGGATTTTTTTACCGATTTTGGCCAAAAACTCGTTCTTAGTGTCCCTTAAGACCTCCAAAAGAGGTGGATGTCTGAAGATGAGAGACAAAAAGACACCCCCCCCTCAGCATCAAAGCGAACCCATGTTAAGCACATTTTTGAACACTCCTAGGCCTCTGTAATTGCAAACAGATTTCCAACTGCAGTGTCCGTGCGGTTTGTGTTGTCTGTGGCAGGACCGATCACTCGCTTATTCCAATGTTCAGCGGTGCTCCTATCGACAGCACATTCCCACACTAAACACAAATGTCTGTGCACGTTCACCACACTTTCTCCCTTATGAACTAATGAAGAGTTCAGTCACTGCTTGTTTGTGACGAGTATTTTGATAGTTCACTACAGCTGCGCTATGTGCCGGAATCGCTTGAAACTCCGTACACAAACGGAAGAAAGACCAAACTTTATACCTGTAAATAGTACGCGTTTCTTAACTTGCTGAGGGGGGAGAAAATGTGGGACATTATTTTTCGAACTACTCTCCTATTTCAACTGCTGTGTGCATTTGCAAGTTTCCAAGCGCAGTCAGTTGTTGCTGTTCAGATATGCAAATTACCTTCAGGTAATTCTATAGCGGAATTTTTCTAGGAACCTTACACGTCATTTTGCTGGTAACACGATATCAACCATGGAGTATTCGCCTGTATAAATTTAATTAGACAAAGTGCTTCGCACAACTGGAGCGTGAAAACATGCCGGCAATTTTCATAGCGCGTTATTTAAGCAGCTGGTGCGTTGCAGCGAAATATACAGGAAATTAAAATGAGCTGGGTCGGCCATTTTCTTGGCGACGCCTGCTGTCGGAAATTAAATTTATTGCTGCCGAAATGTTCTTCACGGCCGGATGCTGGTCTTGTACTGAATTTGTTCCCACTTGCCATGCAATACGCTAAGTTCAGATTCAAAGCTATTGCTAAATTCCTAGTGTCTCATAGCATAAAATTTAGCATAAAATTTTAATTAAGACTTGGTTATTTAAAAAAAATCGCTCAAATGCAAATTTCCGGAAAAATTGGGAGCTGAATGTATTAAATTGTTTTTTGAAATCTATTTTTATTTTTACAGCAAATGTTATGTTAACTTTTATGACGCTAGGTCTGCAGAATATCTGAAAAAAAGGTTCTTGCATGTACTTAAAATAAATTACGGTAGGATGATAGGTTTTAATTGCAGGCATACTAAACATTGAAACCGAAAAACATGTTTTTGAGCCTTTGGATGCCTAAAAGTTAAATGTCAAGCAAGAGATGGGGATTTAAAGAGTGCAGACATTTAAAAATTGCTGTTAGCACATAATGTTCTAAGTGACATAGCGTATGCAACTTCTCAGGGATGTTCTCTGGATTCAAAGTAATTTTTTAAAAGGGGAAAACATTTTTGTTACCCAAAAATGCCATTTAGCACTTCATGTCCCCTTAAGATATGCAAAAATATTTGTTGTTTATAACTCTTAAGGAAAAGAGGGGGGGGGGAGAGCAAACGTGAGTTTAGACCACCACGGATGGCCGAGGTCGTTAAGAAGCGAACTAGTGAGCAGGAGTTCAGGGGTTCAATTCTCAACAGTATCGTCCTCCCTGACTTTAATGAATTTTCCTTGTTCCTCATAAATGACAAATGCCGGGGAGGTACCGCAAACTTAGGCCTGGAACGCTTCCTTTCTTTAAAAAAAATCCTTTTCCAGGTTATCATTTCATCTCATGTATCACCAGTGTCCTCCTGTGATACCTCAGTAGTTAAAACGGACGTTAAACACTATTTAAAAAAAATCAGGAAGTTTAGGAGTGTTGACGTGGTTGGTGCATCTCTAAATAAGCATTGCGTTCTATAATGGGGCTTTGTACTGGGATTAAGGGAAACTTCTTCGGAAAGAAATAGACGTAGTGTATTACGTCCGTCTGCTTAATAGAATCAGAAAATCAAATATGTGACTGGAGAAGAACATCATTTGTACACAGATTATAAAACTAATATTATCGGTTATTGATTTATGGGAGTAGATATGAGGGTAGCATAGATCCATTGACAGAGTTGGCGACTGACGTTATGTAGGCCAAAAATAATGTCCTTTGATTTGAATATGTCCGTGTGATGTGAAAACAGAATTTTCTTAAAATCAGCGCAAAGTAAAGTTATTGTTATAAATTGGATATAGTGGTGGAAAGCCCAAGCAACAGGCATGTAGGAAAGGTCTAGTACTAGTAAATTAAAAATGTTTATCCGAGATTGTGGAGGGCATGCACTTGTTACACCTAATTTAACTTTTGAACTGAGGTTATTAATTTCTCATTGAAATGTTCTTGTGTAGAGTGTGGTAAAACGTATGCTTTAATTATTTGTAAAGTGTTTTTTGTTCAGTACGTAAAAACGTCTGAGAAATGAAACAGTAGTTTTAATGGTTGAGATGTTCTAATGATATATTTAAAATTTTTCTCTTTCAGATTATGATTTTTTTTTAAATAGGCAGCTTTCAGTCTAAAAGGAATCCATTATTATATAATTACTTATCATCTATTAAATTTTAGTTATTTGTATCTTCTAAAGAACTAAAACAAATTTCTTTCCGTGCTGTTAGTAATGAGCAGGATATATTGGCGAGGTAAGGGAAATCATTAAATGTATTTAGATGCAATACTTCACAACACTTCGCTGTTTTTGGATGTCAAGGATTGGAACCAAGAATGCCATTCTCACAAGAAAAACCACATTGCTTTGGGGTACCGTATTTACGCGAATCTGTTCCGTAGTTTGCCAATAACTTCATTCAAATTTATCATATATTATGTCATAATGCATTGCTCTACTTCTCGACTTCGTTGCCTGTTATTGCATAGAGCGTTTGAACACTAGGTAGATACAAAATTCAGGGCAAATAGAGAACAACACCTAATGATGCTACTTTCAAGCGTAAAGTAATTTTTTATGCTGTAAAAATGTTAACAGAAAGACAGGAAGAGAGTTCAATGTAGCTGAGAGTAACGTTCACTTGTGGCGGCAACAGAAATTGACATTATTTGCAACTAAAGCTGTAGGAAGAATTTCCTGGTCCTCGCAAAGGAAGACATCCTGACATTGAAGAAAAAGTTTTGAAATTCCTACATGAAAGAAGGAAGAACGGACAACGTGTGACTAGTAACACTATGATAAAGAAGTTTTCTTCTTTGATCTACCCCAACTGTCCTGGCAACAGCACCGCTGATGGATTTTGTTCTACCTGCTGCAAGATGTAACAATAGTCCACTTATAAATTCTAGGTTCTGATTGTTTTATGAAGCGGGCGGGCTTATCTCAGATGCCATACTGCAATATGCCCCCCCCCCTTTTTTTTACATTTGGGGTGCGCATTAGATTAGCGTATATGAAACTCATGTTTGAGAGAATTTTCTTTTCAGTTTTCGAAGCTTCGATTTTGGCAGCACTGCATTGTTGAGAGACACGATGGTTGAAGTGGTTGCAAGGGTGCATAACTTGACACAGGTGTGTGTCGCACAGTAACAAGCCCTCGCCCCCAGATCTCATGTGTTAATTTTATCCAGAAGAATGCCTAAGTCTAAACAGCTTGTGGCTACAAGTATGACAGTCTCTAGGGACGTAAGAGCTTTTCAGATGCACTTCTTGAGGTGTGAACATTTGGAAAGATGTAACTTACAGAAACTCCACCAGCTCTTCGTCGCAGCAAAAATGTGAACGAATAGCAGCATCGCTATTTGTTAACCTTTACAACCAGACAGTAATGACTTAACAAGTATAAAAATGTAACTCAAAACAGGACTTTATAAAAGAATGCATCGATGCGAACTTAAAGTTCTATTGTCTTAGTAGGAAGTCTGTTATGTTCAGTTCGTGTTAATTGCCAGAGAAATACAAGGATATTTAAGACTGAGAAATATTTTTTTCCCCTCATTACCAGTTGGCTGTGTAAAATGCAGTCGCTTCTTAACGAGAATCACGTCTGCAGAAATGCAGTATGGGATCGTACGCGATTCTCCACAATCATACGCACTTCGTTGGTTCAGAGTTTAGGGAGGACTGTGGGTCCAGGTGCTCCAGTCACTGCAGTGAACGAGACCACAGTTAACACATCTGCCGTCATTGTGCCGGAAGATCGATGAATAACAGTGTGTGGATTGGCAGACACGTTACTGTTTTCCCATGATAGTGCGTTCATCACTCTGCACGATCCCTTACACTTGAGATGTGTCTGTGCCGAGATTACGGACGTGTCAATGGCATCAGCGTCTAGTAGCGGGGCATTCCACCATTGCGAGTCATGCGACATGGCTTCAGCATTACGATCCCGAAACAGGGGAGCTCAGTCAATTGGTTCTCGACACCAAAACCCAAGCTTGTTCGGTGTCGGGAAAGGTTGTGGTGATTTCGTTCGACTGTCGTGGAGTGGTTTATCAACTTGGAAGTTCTCTTGCAAACAAAGGTGAATGGGCTGCTTTGAGCGTACTACGAACATGTCCTGAGCTTAGCTCTGTTCAGCTGTTTGGAACCTTCACCATGGCAATGCACACTCTAAACGTTGACAACGTTGTTGGTCAACATTGAGCCGGAAAAGAAAAATGGAATGTGTACTCCACCCACTATATAGCTACGTCCGTGTAACGTTGTTCTGTTCCCTAGTCTCAAAAACGAACTGGGAAGTTAGCGTTTTGGTTCATCAACGGCGGAAGCGGTTCAGAAGATGATATTAACAAAACGGTTTCAATCACATTGCCAAGACTGGCAGGTATGCTGGGCCAAGTGCATACATCTCATTGAGGACTGCTTCGAAAAAGACCATACCAATCTTTTCCTGCCCAGGGTACTTCGTTAATAAAAAAAAACCATTCTCCGTTTTCGTTGACATTTTCACAAGTTGTAAGCAGGTGGAAGAGCGGAAGGATTTGAAAGTGGTTCACAGTGATCAAGTGTGTGTATTTGATACCATACAAAGACGAGTTTGATCATTTGAAGAGCGGGAGAGAGCTGAAAGAACCCTCACTCTGGTAAGCCTGTGAAGCTATCAAGGGGAGGAGTATGCAAATACATCCCACAATCCCTAACCAATTAATGGAAGATAAGAAAAAGGTATGACAAGCAGATTTCCGATAATGTTCTGCTTAACGGTCCTAAATGTTAACATACATACACTCGTGATAAATGCTGGATTTATTATCCTATCACTCTAAACGAAATTAAAACTGCGTGTGTTAGCCTAAAGGAGGTCTTAAGATGCTTGTTTTAGAGAGTTACGCTATGTTATCGGCATTCTTAAGCACTATAACATCAAGTTATGTGCACACAAATAAAGTAAGCTATGAGCTACCGCCTGGTAGGTAAACGAGAACGTTTGAATGATAGGCGTGAGGGGAGAGGGTGGTTAGTAACTGCTCTACCTGTCCCACGGGCGCCGTTCGCTACTGGTTTCCAAATTAAATTTTAATTAATATTTGAAGACTTTTTAATCCCCATTTGGAGCAATTTTTTAAAGCACTGTCCTCAACTTAAGAAAATTTGTTTAAGCAGCATTTTAATTGTACAAAATAGGCCGCTTCCTTATGATTTATTTTTATTGTAGTGTCATACATAGAAAAATTTCACCAAGACTACATTAACACACCCAGTTTGCCCAACAAATGATTTATAACAGTCTTACAACAGGAATGTTCCAAGTTGCTTCTTTCAGGCGAATATGAATTATTATTTGTGAGCTTGTGAAATACGTTTTGAGTGCCTTGTGTTGTGATAAATTATACATTCAACATGTTTTAAGTTACTTTTTCATTGCTTTCTAAACGTCCAATCATTCAGTTATTAATCGGTTATATTTTAAGCATAAATCTTCTTAAAATGGCAAGGAAATTATAACTTTAACAGTGAGTGAATGGGAGGACCAGTTTATTATGCAATGCTTGCGTCTCTGCTCCTAAAAGAAGTAACGCAGAGCGACATCTGTTGGGTGAGAAATATAATTTCTATATTTTTTATTCTAATTCAATAAATTATTATTATTATTAGTCCTCATAGTATCGGTAGCAGTGGAGTGGAAATAGCGGAATCGTAACCTAGTGCCCGGGTACCCCTAGTTATCATGCAAATGTGCCCGAGTACAAACGAACGTTGGACAGCCATTGTCTACATAACTTCATTCCGCCTTATGCTGCTGTTGGTGCTTAGAAACTTGCATATGAGCAAATATTGGGATCAATCGAAAGCCACGAGCTCTTGGATTATGAATGTGTGTGTGTGAGAAATAGAGAGACGGGGAAGGGGGAGAGAAAATCGATGTAAAACGAACAGTCGAATATATGCAGCGTTGCTTGGCTTAAAAATAGATCTCGCCGATATTAAGCCCGGAGTGTAACGAAGAGCAAAAAAGAACCAGAGACAACAAAGAGTAGTGCACACTGCACTCTTCACACATTTTTAAACACAAATGCTCCAGATGAAAGACGGGTTCACCCATTGAAGTCAAACTGGATGGATGAATAAATTTCAGACAGTGTAAATGTCTTCTTTATCAAACATAACTTATATTCACAATGTCGCTAAAATTTGTACTTCCCAACAATTATTAGGTTCAGCAAGAAATCTATGCCAATAAAGTTTATTTAAAGACTTGTAAATAACAATAAAAAGCCTGAGATGATAACATTATTATTTTTCTCAAACACTTTGCGTATATTTGAACCTCATGGTTATACCAAAATTCCAGAAAGAAATCCTCCCTTGAGAGATCACACACTCCTAAGCAACAAAATACTCCAAGTATACTGCAAGCAGCAAGAAGACTGACCAGGCGAAGGAAGTCTGTAAGTTGCGAGGGATTTTTTATACCGCGTTCAGAGGGCAAATTCTTTGGATCGAGAAGCAAGCAGAACTGTAACAGAAAACTGTAGCTCTTCATTACATGCCGCGTGTCAAGTAAACAGTAATTAATCAGTAAATTGTTCTCCATTATGTATGACTCTCTCCCAACGTTAATCTCGGATAGGAACGGTTGTTGGCAGAGATGCACAAATGGCCATCCGCTAATTTTTGTTGTTTGCACTTAAAGCGTGCGGTACCCAAACACCGGGATGCAAATGTCGCACGGTGGTTGGCTGGTCACATTTCATCACATCTGCTAATTTACTGGCGTGGATAATCGTGGATTAAAGTGTTCAGAAGGTCTTCATGAACGTAACGAATCGCTCACGTCAAAGCGACCCTCTTTGAAACTACAGAACCATTTTCTTGACGTGCTTTCTTCAATGGCTTTCTTCCCTTTGATGGCACAAAAGTTTGAACTGCCTCCGCTGCCTTTGCTCCTTTATTAAACTCAAAAATATATATATCGGAAGTGTTCGGTTTTATTTCCACTTGACACTCCATCTTAGCTCACAAATAGCGCAAACTTTCTTCATATTTACAACATTTAAAGCGTATTGCAAGCGCAACGCTGCAAATAAAGAATGACAGATGACAAACGGGGTTTTTTACGCTCTTTAGCATCATAAGTCATTAGCGTGCCGTTCAATTCAGGGCGTGGAACAACCGATAAATTTTGCTCATAGGTCTTTGAGGTTCTTATACGTGCCATAAACCTAAAACACGAGACCAACGGCTACCTTCCTTTCGAAAAAAGCCGTACTTAGGATTTTTACACCCTGGAAAAATCCGTCGGCCCTGGTCGGGTTTGAACCTCGATCGTGGGTCAACTAGACAAATAAGCCACTAAACAAGCGAGATCGACATGACAGACGGTAAACAACGTCCTGGCAACGCAGTATCGTGATAAACAAAAATGCTATGAACTTATGCATAACGTAATATGCTTTGGTCTTACGGTGAAATAAGTTTGGATGTAAATCATAGTGTTATATCACTTGTATAAACAAACACATGAAATAAGGTTGCATGTTAGAACTGAACGTGATAAAATACGAAGCATTGCACCGCTAATATGATAAACAAAACACTGAACTATCAATATTGCAAGAATACATTTTTTTGAACTCTTTAGTTGCGAAATGAACCAATTTAAAGGTAATTTCTCAACACCACAGAAACCTATAGCAGTAGTCCATGATTAATGCTATCAAACCTGAGCCAAGTCACAAAATAGACCAAGAAGAAAATTATTTTTATTTAGAGCAGATAATAGTTTCAGCGAGAGTTGAAATGTCGCATTGGTAGCAAACAATCCCTGGATTGAGATACTAATAGAATTTTTAATTGAGTCGAGATAATTTACGTTCCTGTAACCTCATTAGAAGATGATTTCGCAGAGAAAATGGTTCCTTTCCTGTTGGAATATTCCTGTCCACTGTTTGTTGAAATCTTCCTTGCAGTGTCCTTACCTTTTTCTAGGTAAATTTTATGTATTCTTGAAGAATTCATCGTTTTAATAGTCGAAATTGCAAGCATTGAATATCCCTCCTTGCTCCTTCATTTGCAGTTAACAAATAACGTTTGTAGGATAGCCAATATTTCGGTCTCAAATGCACCAAGAGAATAACTAGCATGCTATTTCGTGGAGAAGGAAAAAAACCATTCTTATTCCTTTGTAATCTCTTTTTTGACAAGGGAGCTCGTCAATTGCTGCTCCTTGCACGTATGTCATGGCAAACGCCCGTTTTAACTACCGAGGCACACTACAGGCGGTGAACACTGATGATACATGAGATGAAATGATAAATTGGGAAAGGATTTTTTTTTTAAGGAATGAATAGTTCCAGGCCTACGTTTAGGATACCTCCCCGACATTTGCCATTTATGAGAACCGAGGAAAACCTGGAAAAACCCCAGTCAAAGAGGACAGTCCTGGCGGGATTCGAACCCCAGACCTCCAACTCACGAGTTCGCGCCTTAACGACCTCGGTCACCCGTGGCGGTATGGCGAAGTATGCAAATCTGAACATATAGATAAGGCTTAAATCTGAGAGAGCACCATTCAGATGAAATATACTTTATTTCATTTGAATGCCTAATTTGTTAAACATTAATAACGCTAGTCTCCTTCACTAGCATTGAACTCACCGAGTTGGTCTGCACGAAGAGATACACGGCGTTCTCCGTCACGGCCGTTTGTCACACTTTTCCTCTAGAGCGGACAACCCAGTTGCTCTTTGCAGCGTGAGAAGTATGCATCTTTGCTCCATCAAACATGTGTTACGGCGGCACAGGAACCCGTTTTCGCCGTTCAGTGCGTCCGCGGCACATTCCTCTGATTAACACGGAGATAGGGCACTCTTTTCTGAAAATTATGATTGCTTTTCTAGGAATTTACATTCATTTTCTTTCATAATCAGCTGCTTGACTATTGTGTATCAAAATGAAGCGTTCTGGCGTTTAAACACCCATTTAAAATGTTTGGACTTTTCTAAATATTGAGAGGTCAGAAACGTATACAGAATTTGTTCATCAATAACCTTGTTACAAATTGTGATACAAGTCTCATATTTGATGAAGATGTAACTTAGAGTTCAACGTATTGAAATCACTTGAGGTGTCGAAGTGGCCACTATCAGCAGTCAAACAAATCGATGTCGCCGAACAATGTCATGAACAGCATTCTGTAATGTGTCCATTGAATTGCTGCACATGAAATTTTCATGTTTTCGCGTAGTGCAATCAGTGTAGGTGACTTTGCCGATACACAACATCCTTCAGGGTCCCCCAGAGGTGAATGTTTAGAGGTTTTAGGTCTAGAGACCGTGCTGGATATTCGACAATACCTCTTCGGCCTATTCATCGTCTAGGGAGAGTTTCATCAAGGTACTCTGCGACATTTCGGCTCTATCTGGTTGCAGATAAAACCTCTCGTTCGCAGGTGAAACCGATATCTGCAGCTTTTCAAGATGAACTTCCTTCAAAGGAGAACGATCCATTTACCCCAGAGAGTACAATTTGTCCCTAGACGTGCCGGTGGCTGTGTTCGCAACTCCATTTTCCATTGTCCTCCGTTAGCGAGGAAAACCCGAAAAATGTTGCGTTTAAAACTTATGCCTTCATTCACCAGCAACAATGTAAAAGGACTTATATTTGTCTTCCTTTCAAGATGTGTTAGTCTTTCTCCTGCTTATTTCTGGGTTCCCTTGGGCCAGCAGAAAGGCGGTGCATCGTCAGCGTTCGGTATTTTTTTTTTTTTCTTAGGAGCGAGATGTTGGGAGGTTACTAACCCAGCTGTTACATGCATAACTGACTGGTTGTTTTTGCACTTTGTTTGAAATTGGGTGGTTTCCTCACTGTTTGTCAGTGGAAAGTTACTTTCACAGTATTGACTGTTACATTACAAAAATGGCTCATCTCTTTTGTGGTAATGCATAAACTGGGCGTTTTATTGAAACTGCATTTTCTTGTCTAAGTTTAACTGTTAAAGTTGCAAGTGAAACGATTGGGACCTGACCAACCGAAAACTATAGAAGCTTATATAGTAAGACGACACGAAATTAAGAAGTTTTTTTATTGGTTTGAAAGAAAAAAAAAAAACCATTTTGATTGATAGCGTGTGAAGTGAGAAACGTATCTTGTCTATAGAATGAGATTCATTTCTGTACAGGTGGATGAAATGACAGATATTATATTCATGTCACAATTTGTTGTGATATTACGATACATCAGTGGGAGTAAACGGATTGAAAGATTCATCAAAGTCATTGCTGTTTCTGAATTAAAGGCTTAAGGCGTATTTTAACACCTGAATTAGAAGTTTATAGCATAAACTACAGTGTTGATAAAAGAGACCTTTCCTCACGCCATTTGGGTGTTTGTAATTACTTCCCTGGCCCACCCTACTACACAGGCCACGAGCCGCCATTGTCGTTGACTTATCTGGAATAGATTATCCGGTTGATTTTTCTAGTAAACATTAAAGTGCATTATTCATTTTGTTGAAAGAAATAATGGCCGACTCAAAAGCACAGAACAAACTCACAAATTCACAGAACTTGCATTGCTTGGGAAACACGTGTTGCACTGTTTTTCCCTGTGTTTTATGGTCTTGGTTGTTTTTTCCTCTAGTACTAGCTTTTCTGCTGCAGTTACTACAATCACTTTAAGACACAATGTTGTCATGCTCCGAAACGAACCGATTTAATTTAGCATAAGTACTTGGTTTTATTTTTCTCATGTTGCAGTTAAAATATTAACGCTTTACAGACGCACGACGTCTGCAAACTGAATGGTAGATGTGTTTTGTCTTCCACTGTTGACAATGTTGAGTTTTTTCTATCCATTGACTTCAAAGAAAGTGCTCTGCTATTGATGTAACAAAACACTCGCAGCATCTTGAAATTGCAACAACCATAAAAACAGCGGGCTTTGTTGCCATTTCCCACAGGTCTTTATAGCGGCAGCTTGTGCAAGGCGACTAGGTAATCGTTTCGTTTTCGCTAAACATGAAGTATATAAATGAACTATAGTGATGTAAATTAGTGTAAAAGCTCTTGAGCTTTACAGAAAAACATGTTTATTGTTTCATAGGAAGTTCTGTACTTTATTTCTCAGAAACAGTACGTTGAAATGTTTTGGATATGTATCACTTGTAGTTTTAGCGAATTTCCATCAAGATTGAAATAAAACATGAATATGAAACAAGAAATAAACTTGCATCTCCACAAAAGACTGGCACCTTTATACTAATTTACAGCACTTTATATAACGTGTCCCTTAAAGAATGCAGTTTTTAAATTGAGCGCGTCTGTCAATTTGTTCGGTTGCCTCACCTGAAATTTAACAGACTGTCATCTATTTGTATTGCATTTAACGACTGCCATTTGTGTGTATTGTTATGAGCTAAAATTCCGCAATGCACCTTAACGCGTCCAGATTCTGAAAGTACATTTTAAGTACGGTGAATGTTATGCAGAGACCGCTTGAAGACTTCGTGTAATTTTTGGTAGACGAAATTCGCCTTAAATTTGAAGATGCAGGATCGACAGAGAACATCAAATCACCTGGACGTTCTCTTCTGTCGGTAGAGAATGTTGTCCTCGTCAGACAGAGCGTTGCTACGGACCCGCCGCCGTTCTCAACAATTAACAGAAGCATTTACAGCGAATTTTAACAAAAGATCTGCATGTGCATCCTTTTAAGATCGAACTAACACAAGAGCTGAAGCAGACGTATCATTTGCAGCGTCAAACGTTTACCTCTCTCGTAACGGTCACCGACATCGTGTGGTTTGATACCATGTGATTGTAAAATCTTGTGTTTATGTGGACAGTCCACGAACCATCCCTCAACCCAAGTCAGAAATCAGACGTGTCAGGGGTGAAATTCAGCCGGAACTTTGCTCTAAAGTCGGAGTGAAGGTGTGCCAACAAGGCCGTGGAGGACATTTGCCTGATGTTTTGTTTCGTGTTTAATGACAGTGTTTGTGCTTTATACTGACTTAATAATATTAGCACGTTTAAAATAAATGATGTTTTTTATTATTAAAACAAAAATTGCGTTCATTATGAGATATCCTACATTTAACATTAAATCGGTTCGAAGTATGATGCAAAATCCACGTAGAAAGAAAGATTGTTACAAATTTTCAAGAGTTGTAAACAGCTAATTATTTTAAGATTGATGTATTTAATCTACCAAAAAGTCAGAGAAAGCTTAGTTTTGTCTTTAGCTTAAAACCTATAAAGGTTTTAAAATGTCCTATTGCAGAAGAAAAAGAAAGAAAGACAAACTATAAGCATAAAAATGGCTGAGTGTTAAAAAGTTGCTGAGACCAACCGAACTCTCAAACGCCTGAACCGAAGAGGTGAAGGAACGTTCAGATCGTTTACTCCAGCAGTAAAGTCGATGACTCTTGCACGTGCGTTAAAGGCATTGCAGCTTAGCTGCATTCTACCGTTAAATACGTTTGTCATGTTCCACTTTGTTACTTTAAATCGCCCTTGTCAGTGTTCAAGAAAGCCTACCTAAATTTTCATTATTAAACCGTGTCATTTTAGTGTGATAGCTTTGATTTGTGCTTAAAGTTAGTAAAATCTCCATTGCACTCCAGAAGTATTCAACAATTCAGTAGGCCGTGAATATCGTTTAAGAAAATTTTCTTTTCTGGACGCAACGGCCATGCACGCCTCTTGTACTTCTTAGGGTGAAATTAAACTTTTCTTATAGACCAATTTTAATGTATTTATTTCGTAATGTTTTCACTTTATGCTGAATAACATTATGCATAAAGTATATAAAAATTTCGGTTTGTAAGTGCAATACAACTATAGGGAGGATTTCTTCAGACAGGAGTTACAGCTAAAACGGAATTGGCGTAAGGAAAGAATACTTTTTTTTTTTAATCTCACTCCGAGGTATTAATTTATTACAGTAAAACAAAACAAAAAAAAACAGTAATGTGATTTGATTTATTTACAGACGCTCTTTAACATCTCAGGTCATTAGCGTTCCATTCTATTCAGGGCGTGAAACGGCCGACAAATTTTGCTCAGAGGCCTCTTCTTTCAGGCTTGAGGTTCTTTTTCGTGCCGTAAATGTACGACACGGGACCACGGCTTTACTTCCCTTCCGAAGGAAGCCATACTTAGGATTTTTACGCCCGAAAAAACCCATCGATTCTGCCCAGATTTGAACCCGCGATCTTGAGTTTAGAAGGCATGTACGGTTACCACTACACCACCAGAACAGACTAAACATTACTAAGTAAATATATCACAAACTTTTTCTGAAACAACCTTAACAGACCAGTTATAAATTGTTATATTTTGATCGCAAAACACTTTTCAATTTAAATTTATTTATTTATATTTTAATATTAAACTGATGGTTCCCTTAAATCAGAAGGGGGGGATTTAAAATTTATTGCCAAGAGCATTCTCAGTGTACACGTTTGGAACCGTATGCTGGTAATTTTGATCGAAAGATCCTAGTCATCAATCTGCCGTAGAAAACTTTCTTTCAGACCAATTATATATTAAAATAATTTCAATATTAATTGACTTAAAGTATAATTAATATTAATTAGTAAAACAAAAAATTAAGACCGCCTCCGTGGTCTGGTGTTATTTTATTTTATATTGTTTTTTTTTTTAAACAAGTAACAAATTAATTTATATGTCAATATATTTCCTGTTTTCAGAATATGTCTGATTAAGTTCTTAAAAGTTTCTGATCAATCGACAACATAGTTTTGGATTTGCAGAATTAACAATTACTTATTAATTAGATACTCATTTCTCATTCCCTCTGATAATGGTTATTACATACATTACAAGATTTGCACTGCTAGGAGATAACGAGCATATTTTACTTTGGCATATATATTTTAAGTTATAGTAAATTCTTTTATTAGTGTTTTAAGCGGGCAGTATTTATTTCTTAGTTACTTGGTGTCAGATTTCACATGGAATCGCCCATACACAAATGAACTGGAGTAAACCTTTCCGTACCTGCGCCAGTATGGAAACGCTTCATGCACAGTAGGAATCAAGGCCACTTGTTACAGAACGTTGCATTCATCCTTTCTATTAATATATCTCTAGGTGTTTACTGTGATATCCAATTTTTTGTGTAATAATTTGCATGACTATTAGTATTTAAATAGTATTTTGTAATTTCTAAATGCCAGATGTAAATAAAATTGGAATCGTACAAAAAGAAATGCTAATTTCATTAGATGGCATTTTCCCACCTCTTTCGATATATCGCTCACTCTTAGTGTGTGCTGGTTCAGTTGTGTAATTTGGTGTCGGCTGATTTCACACCCGAAGCAAGACAGTTTACTGTCCTGAGTGTCTACATAAGTGTTGGTAGCAGCCAATGGATTTGCGATTTTGTAGCAAACGCATACAGACATTCGTTGTGTACAATTTTACACTAATATCTTGCTAGCAAGTAAAAAACATTAACATTTATTGCGGCAAACAGTAGGGTTTAAAGTTAAACCCCATTTGGTTTGTTTCATTTATTCATTATTAACATAACTTTGTCTGTAAATGATGTCTAAATACTTCAAAACCATTAGAAATAACGTTTTAGCATATTCCAGACTGCTGTGGAATTTCTTGAGTACTGGGCGCCGTTTTCATGGCCTGCGTCATGTGATGTTTTCCAAAGGCTGCGTGTACTTAATTAGAAAGCAACTGTAGGGGAATTTTTTGAGGGAAAAGCGTCCCTTCCACAGTCGGTAATCCATCCGAGGACTCCAGGGAAGGAGGAAGATCAAAGGCACGTTCCTCCTGTCCGGTATTGCAACGCATGGTTGGCTGTAGTCCTACGGGTGGCTCCCTCTGTGCTCGCGCTGTGTCTTTCTCCCCGATCCTGCTCGACGTCACACACGGGAATCTGCTGCGCTCACAAGCAGACGTACTACACAATCGATTCACTCATTAATCGATTAACATCGATATACAACGTGAACACCAAGTGAGTGTTGGATAGCATGTGAAGCTGTTAGTGCGTTCTACAAGGACATAATAGCGACGCGTGATAATTTGTGCTAATTTGTTTAATATTTGTCAGCATTTTGTAAAGGTAAGAGTTTTTGTAATATTTTTAAAGGAATTCTATATTACGGCGAAATATTTTCCATAACAGTTTTGACTTTTGAGGCATTTGCTGTTAGATTAACTTTTTCTGAAGCCTTTACGGCATATCCGGTTAGTTATTGATCTGGAAATACGCGTACCCAGGTTATAGTTAATATTACTTTTGCAGATAAATTTCACAGAAAGGTGCTAAATTAATACGTAAGTTTTACATAAAGCATTTGCTACCAAACATTTTTGTGGGATTCAGGTACGAAATCAGAGATCAAGCTCGAGAATCGAACCCACGGGAACCTTGCCAATGCTGTCTAACTGGGAACCTTTCTATCTGAGGTTGCACATCCTGTGGAAACCTCAAGAATGTTTCGTTCAAGAGGTTTAATCCTTGAAAGTTTATTGACTGCCATAAAAATTATGCCAGGTTTTTTTTTAAAATTGTTAATATTTCTAAATTATGGAAAACTTAAAAAAATAAGTTAATAAAATTTACACTTGTGCTGACGATTTTTACTAATTTCAGCTAGTTTTTCATGTCATATTTTGTAGTGCATATAATAAGTTTAAATATGAAGATTTGGCCAATATTTGTTTAAAGGTTCTTTACGTCCTGCTTATAGTGCATACTTGGCGATCTCAGGTTAGAAGTTCTTGAAATGTGTGTCTTTAGGTTAATTTTGAAACAGTCGACATAGAAATGTTGGATGTTCATGTTTGAAATTACCAGAGAGGCAAATGCAGTGCGACTAATACGAATCAGATAATTAATATGGGTCCTCAATATGGGTTGTATAGTTGATACGGTAGTGAAGGTAATTCAATCTCTCAATTGCTGCAAAGATGGCACGGAGTTTTTAAAGGTTTGGGGAAATCATACGCAACTTTTTGAGTAGCTGTTGTATATTCCAAATCTGCGTCTTAAAATTGTCGTGGGTTTTCTAGTTGAAATCTGTGATTTAAATTTCATTTTCTTGGGCGAGTTTTTCTGTAGATATTTCACTTGTTCATCGTTGGAAAACTAAAGGGGTGCAGGTAATTAAAGATACAATAAATAGTAAATATGTTTGTGAATACATCTGCATGCCGAGATCACTAACAATTACATTTTGAAACAAACTCTTTAGCATATAACATTTTATCGCAGTTTAGTGATACACGAGCGACAGTAAGCCCGATAAACTATCAGCACATTGATCGATGTTTTAGATGTCAGCTTTGCAGTATATTAACTGCATGGGAATTGTGTTTCTATATATTCTTCTCTCTGCCATGCTGGCGAGATAAGATTTGCCAAGGCAGTACAGAAGGGAGGGGTATTTTGCGTTAAAAGTATCTCTTCTGTGCCTTAGGGAATACCCTCGAGCTAGAAAGAAGATAGGGGAAAAACGACGTGAGAAAAATGGTCGTCTATATCTCTTAACTTGGTGTAACTACGTACAGAGTGTGTTGTTGACTGTTGGGATTTTCATGACCTTGATGAATGTGGAATAAAAAAAAGGTAAACAAAATTAAGAATAGAAAGTAGGATAAAATACTGTGATTTTTTTTAAAAATGGCAGGGGAAAGTGCATAAAATTGTTCTTTTATGATTAAAAACTAGTACCAAAACCGTAAAATTTATTAAAACACGTAACACAAAAATGAGCAATAATTTAATCATAAAATACCGTGCGGGTCTTGTTGGTTAGCGGGAGAGTAAAACAATAAAACGAGCAAATCATGCCATACACAAACTAATTTAAAGAGGCTCATTCTCCACACATTTTTGGCATCCCTTAAGGAAATTATTCATCACTCGCTATAGTTCATTTTAAGAAATCCGGACAATTTCCTAACGAATATTGTCTTTGAGTTTTTGTATGGTGTGCGGGTTCGTTTTATACACGGCATTTTTAATTTACCCCAGAGATAATAATCGCAGGCTCTTAAAACTGGAGACCGAGGGGGTCACAAATCCCTACTAATAACTCTGTCTTGTGGAAACACATTGTGAATTGCTCTCATGGAATTATTCGCAGTGTGAGCGCTAGCAGAGTCCTGTTGGAAAAATGCATGATCACGCTTTCTGTCGGTTAATTCTCTGTAAAAAAGAGTTAGTATGATATTCACATAAGTAACAGAATCAACTGTATGCTCCTATGATTCTTTCACCACTGAGTTAACACATAAGACACGCTGTATCGTTCTAAATACACGAGGTATAATACACTTTATGTATACTGTCGGATTAAGAAACGAACAACACAACACACAACCGGGAACAGCTGCGCTACGACTGCGACAGTAAGGAAGGTTTTTACATTTAGTTGCAAGAAAGCTCTAAAAATATATTTAGAAATGCACTATGCTTAAAGTAATAAAAACAGAGTAATAAAATATTCACACTTTTACAAAATTATTTACAATGACTTTATTTAAAATAAAAAATAAAAGTGTCCTTTCAATTTTAAATCTCCCTGCATTTCCTCAAGGAAAGTTTTTCTCCCAGGAAGAATAAATCCTACTAGTCACAAATGTTTAAGCCATGCATTTTTCCTACTTCTTCTTCGTTTAATTTCAAGTTTCGTTGAAAACATAGATGCTAACTGTAAAGAACATTTTTCATGCTTATTTATTTTATTACTAGAAAGTTTGTGGCTTATTATTGTAATGCGAAACACTTGTCACAAGAAATCAACTTTGTGCGATAATTGTGTAGTTGTGTACACACTTGGAGAGAGAGCGAACACACTCTTGAGGCGTTATTAAGTTGTTCTCAGTTCACGGCATGACTGTGCGCGGATGCCTTGAGCCTTAGTCACAGCAAGTTCTCCTTTGCGGAGGTATTCTTATGGTCGAGTGGTTAAAAGGAGGTGTCTAGCAATGGGACTACCAACGTTCGAATCCTATCCTGTAAAAAGGCATTTGTTGTTTACACCACGGCTTGATCGATAATTGGCGTTAAAACTTGTGTTGTGAACCCAGCTTTAGCAAATGCTTCCATCGGTCATGGTTTCTGGCCGTTGCTATTTTTTTTCCCCCATAAAGGTGTACATGGGCACACTGAATTTGTTTCGATATTTGCAACATTTAATTCAGTAAGAATTGTTATTAAAAGGCTGTATTTCCAATTTGATTATAAATACGCAACACTAAGATTAGTACGAAAAGACATTAATAATTGTACTGAAGTACCAGCGTGTGCTCTTGACCAGGCCATAGATGGTCAATGTCGGTTGTATTCAGAATAAGTGCCTGCTTTTGAAACGGTTGGCAAGTGCACAAAAGTGGTTCAGGAAGGAACTGGCTCGAGAACTAGCACGTTTCTTTCTTTATTTATTTTAAAACGAATGATGCTAGCCATTGTATCTCAAATGTAGACTATTTTTATATAGAAAATGTAGAAAATGTCCTCCCTCCTGCATAAGACATAACTGAACACGTCGTTCCATGTTACTGGAGGACTGTGTTTTCAATACCATTAACCTCCTGTGTAATGCTGTGCTTCAGATCGTCCTATGTCTGGGTACGTGTGAGGTAAACTCCGTCTTTTAAGTAACCCCGTAGTAAGAAGTCTGGTGTTGTCATATCAGGAGATCTCGGTGGCTACAGGTTCTTGAAGATTGTCCAGTCGTCAAAGAAACTTTCAATTAGCGGCATGGATTGGTTTCATGTAGAGCCATCTTATTGAAAATATCCATGACCCAGCTCTACATCGTCCAGTTGCTCAAGAAACTGCATGAAAATCCGGCGGTATGCTGCAGTATCCACAATCTGGTCAAAAATATTTGGTCGCACTATTCTCTGTGTGGATATTGCATACCAAACCCCTACCGTATCTGGGTACATAGGTGCTTCATAAATGACGACCCAATGGCATGAGCTGCATTAAAGGACCCGTGCTTCATCTGTGAATCATATGATGGACAATATGCCAGAATGTTGCACATGAACTGTGTGTTCAGTTATGCAGGTGGGATGACATTTTCTATAGAAGTTAATAATCTCCCAAAGATACTCTACATTAGAAGTGTAACAAATTGTGACTAGCATCTTTCGTTTTGAAATAAATAAACGTGTTAGTTCTATATAAATCACTGTGTATAAAGACCCTGCTAAAAATTCTGTTGACCTACATTCAAGGTATATAAAACTTTTAATACATTTGGGAATAATTGCAATAACGGTCAAGATGTAATGAGCAGGGCAAGGGTATTCACAGAGCCGCGAAGAAAAGTAACTAAAATACGGTTAAAAATATTCGCTGCCATTTGTGCCCAAGAAGCAAGTACCGAAAACACACAAAGGCCTGCTCATACAGCACAAGAAGAGTCCATTCCCATTAGAATCTGTTCGCAGTGTAAATCTGCACGATTGTTTTCATATATATTATTCCTTACGTGTGTTTAATTACTGTGCATTATTTATTGCATGAATGTCGTAAATAAGTTATGGTACATTTCTTAGATTTTTTTAAAAAATAATTTTGTGGCGTTCAAAACAATTTATATACACACTTAAAGATTGCAAGAATGTCTTTTTTTTTTTTTTAAATCCTTTCTGCAAAAACGCTGTGAACTGCGTGGGGCCAGTTGCTGACTTTCCCACATTGGTGCGCGACTGTTAACCACGTCTAATTCAGTTTTATCAACTAATTTAATTGGATTTCTCCACGGAATTGATTGCAGCTGGAAGAAAGCCATAATTTTGTCTGATGTAAGGCAGCTTGCCTTCTTTTTTCCGATCTGATAATAGTTTCGTGTTATCTTTAATTGATGCTGTTTCACTGCCATATAGACTGTCACTAACACTTTTCGTTTTAAACTACTGAAGTATCTGCAGGCTTCATTTGTTTCCCACATCATGAGGAGAGAAACAGGAAATATCACGGGTCACGGTGTTAAGGGTGTTTATGTTTAAAAAATCTACAGTTTTTCCCTTTCATTTATTTGCAGTAAACATTGCGATAAAGGTATTAAAAATGAATGTCATAGGACACACCAAATGTAAGGCAATTATAGGTCACAAAGTCATATAGACTTCTGCAGGTTTTCTTTTATACAGAGTGTAACTAAATCTCTGTTACAGTTAAACTTTTGAATATTCAGCAAATTTATTTTCTTACATAAGGTACAGTTGTGTTATGTGTAGTTTTATTGTAATTCGCATGTTTATCGTCATTAATCTGTATGTAGTCATTTTGTTTTGTTTTTGTTTGTTTTGTTTTGTTTTTTTGTTTTTTCAAAATACTTCAAGTCACGCCTCCCAAAACAGTCTTGTGTGTTTGAAGATTTCATCCTGAGTTACAGAGTCCCACTCCTGCCATACTAGAGCTATCAGCTCATTACTATTTGTTGTTCTTGGATTTCGAACGCACTGTTTTGTAATCTGCTGCAAAAATCCACTGTTGCGTTTATGAATTTCCTGGCCAGTCTTCGCATACTCTTGTCACTTTTATTTATTTCATCAAGAATTTGTTTAGTTGTGTGTGACTTGTGTCCGTCTTGCATCAGAACAGCAAAGATTTTGTTCTGTCCAGTAAAACTTTAGAATATGCTTGAACAATTTTGTGTACACGGATTTCTTCTCATCACCTACTACCAGATCTGACTTTCCATACGGGAGATACCTTCAGCTACCACAATCTTTGTGTCGAATTTTGGACTGCTGATGTATCGTCCACAGTTCTGGCATTGTGACGATTCGGAGTGGTGTGAAGTTGTACAGGTGCCTTGTTGCATATCTTTCGTATATCCTTCCCCTAACATTCCCTCGCAACATTTAATCCGATCAGAGACACTCTCTTGACTTAATATAGGCTTCACTCTCTGTACGTTCATCCTTCCTGACTGTGACGGTGTCTATTGAAAGTCATGTGCGAAATTTGCTGAGCGATAACATTCATAGAAATTTAGCCATTTGGCTACAGTCGGAGTTCTTCACCCATTCCCTTATTTATCTTTTTGTTTATTTGCTTCATCGGCCAGAAGGTCCATCATCGTTTACTGAACCATCCATGTGAATATTCCATTTTAAAGCGTTGCTGGCGACATTTTCAGGAGCTTAGCAATCTCATATACCGATTTTCTATTCTTGGCTAAAGCTTGAATTTGAGACCGTTTATGCTCACGTTTTGTTGGTACTATGAGATCCTAAAGGCATGAAAATGTCTCTCAAAGTCTCATTAGAAACTTGTTTAAAAAAATCTGAATTTTCATTTGAATCAGACAAACGATAGAATTTGCTATTCATTGTGTAACAAAAGTTTTCTGTTATATGTCAGAAACTTTTACACTTCCGTGTTATGGATAATCGTATCCTGAGATGGAAGTTTGCTGTGCAAATTAGTCACGTACCAGAAAATACCAAATGCAATATCACTTTACTGGTTTCGTAATTTGAACTATTTTATCTCACTACAAGAAATGACTGAATAGGCTTTAAGTGAGTCCCTGTCCTCATCAATGATGTGTTGTGCAGCCTGTACAGCAGTGTGATTAAACAATAACAACTCTTGGTGCCAAAAATCCAAGAAGAAACATTTGTTTCATCTTGTAAAACATACTAATTTTTCCCTCACGGTCTCATTATATTTAAGATTCAAGGTGTGTCTAATGCCATAACCATGCCATGTGTATACAAAAAGAAAGCCGCAGTGGAGCAAATTTAATGTGTGCCAGATTTAGACGGCCTTCCTCGCAGCAATCTCCAGCTTATCTTTTAACACCAGATAAAACACTTGAGCCGTTCATGCATGGCTACCAGCTCAAACTAAGCAGTTACTGCAAGATAAGAGCTCTATGAGGGATGAAGCCGCTTCAGTTTGGGGAGCAGAATGCTACGGCTCTCTGGGGAACTCCTTCAAGTTATCAGACATGGAACTACTTTCGGCCTGAGACCCTGCTATTGTTATGGTTCTACCGTAATATCAAATTGTAAATGAAAAAGACATTAGTTAATATTTCCTTTACTCTCTTTTAATTAAACATCATTGCGGGAATGTCTGACGAGAACAAGTCTTTTGTGGACAATCCACGTCTTCTATACTTGCCTTCAAGACGTGAAGCTACGCCTTCATGCGCTCACATTCCAAACCAGAAGGCGCCACCGTACTATAAGATGCCGCATTAAGAATAATGCAACTTAACACCCGCTAAGCTAACTAGCTTGGGGTGTTAGAGGGATGCCGTTAAGTGGGCTCTTCGGTTGCTGAATTATTTGTGAAATGTGGTCCGTTGTAATAATTTGTCTCGCGAGGAGTATTTTATTCCAAGTCTCTGTGTAATAAAGATGTATGTATGCGTAGTTTTCGTTTAAATTTTAGTATGAAATAATAATAAAATACGCGATAAACACTGTTAAGTTGGCGCAAATGTAAGTTATGAAAGACAGAGCTTCTGTGCAGGAAATTAATAGGTGAAATTTTAATAGCAAGTTCAATTCTATGGTACCGTGCATGAATGTTATAAACTACACAAACAAGATTTTGAGAAAATAGTATTTAAAATTAGCAGAATTACGCGGTCTCTTATGGAAAGCTGTACCGACTACAGGAGTTGCTGCTTGTAATTTTGAGTTGAAAGATGAGATGTAAAACAACTAGAAGACACGTCATATAGGCATAGTTTGCAATTTGAGGTTTACTAGGCTCATGCAGCATCCAAAATCACATTTACTCAGTGAGCCGCCACTTGTTGCAGGATAGACGGCTACTTTGCAACATTTCTAGCGCCTAGACCAACCATGTAATGTCATCGTTTTCGTGATTCGCTGACACGGGGATTTGTTGCTTGTTATGTCTCGGAAACGCAATGTATATTTGTTTTGTTTCTTTATTTTTAATAATTCCGGCACTGTTAATTTACATTGAGCAGGCATCAATTATTCTATTTCACTTATGTGACTTTTTCATTATATAGACTAGAGAAATGAAATAAAAATTTTGAATTTGGACCAATCACAGCTCTATATCGCAGTGAAAAAATAAATTTGTCTTGCAATCAGTGCAGTCAACTCTATATCCCTACCATATAATTCCTGAATACTCATCACTGATCATTTTTCTGTGTTTTCGGTAAATTTATCTAACTTAAATGTGTATTCATTCATTCAAACAATAGCTTTTGCGCATTCAGTCAAACAGTCTGAAATAATTTTGTAACTTATATAACAATATCTGCCTAAGCAACCATTAATTTTAATAAACACATTGTTCAGAATGTTTTTTTTTTCCTCAGTTGGTATTAGTAAATCGAACGGTAACGATTGTAACAGGTGACTTTCATCTGTTTCATTCTCACGGTTTCTGAATAGGTAGGTAAATAAGTATAACGTTTTATACAGTTTAATTATTAATATTCTTACTCTATTCATGAAAGAGCCCTAAATTTGTATTTGACTTTTCTATATTGACATTTCTGACAATGGACGTTCGTGTGTTGCAAGATGATTTGAAAAGGTGAAGTATAAATACACAATTATTACAATTTTACAAGCCAAATTTGCGGTAATTGTATTTAAATTCTTATTTTATTAGTGAAGCAGTCCTAATAAATATCACTCGAGGATCATTACATTCATGAATTTATCGGCAGTCTCAGCTCTCTTGTGATAATTGCACGCAAGCGCCTTGCAGCCAATGTACGAACTCATTGATACCTTATTCATCAATGAGAATGGAACTTAATCGATAGTTTTAAGCATGGTATTCAGAAACTTATAACTGATAAGAGTTTTATTTCTCCTACGTTTATTTTTATTCCTATAATCTCTGCTTTGATTGGACTAGGGATCTAGGAAGCATATGCTCATGCGCATTGCGAAATATGACATAATTGATACCTCCCAATTTATTTATGCGAGAGAGATGCAGACATGTTCGATATAACGCAAGTTAAAGAGTTGCTTGCTGTGCCCCCGAAATTGTGCACAGCAATAGAAGACAAAATGAAGCTCGTGCTGTTTTGAAACCGGGGGAACACTGCCTCCCACCCTACTGCTCTTGCAGCGACGCTATCGGATATCACGCCTGCAAGGGAAGTCTTGTCTCTTGTGGCTTCTGCGGTCCTAAATAAAATAAAAAAAAAAGAAAAAAAGAAAGAATAAACCAGTCGTGTTTGTTGCTTGCTCGGAAATCTGATCTCTCGCATGCAACTCACCACGCTGGTACCCATGTGGAAATATCTGTGACGTCGATATCGGTAGTCGAATTTATCGATGTTACGTCCATACATATTGAAGGCAATAACCACACTATATGATAGCGTAATCTTAAAATTTGTTTTTGTTGGTTAGTTGGTTCTCGGAGCATTCAATGAGTTTGTGGAGTAGCCACAGAGACCTACGAACATTGAAGCTTGTCATATACAATTACCACAGTAGCTTTCAATCTGTATTTACAAAAATTTGTCTGCATCTGCATAAATAATTACAATAAAAATAAAAAAGAACACTTCGAACAACTCAAACGACAAAAAACAGACAAGTCACTTGATCATACAAATTTTATTATATACACATTTACATATACATTGATATATTGTGCAGTATAATATTGTCACTCATATATTCCTTTACAGAATAATAGGCCTTTTTACATAGGTATTTTCTAAGAGCACATTTAAAAGATTTATCATTGTTTATTAAGGTTTTTGGACTAGAGGGAAGAGCATTGTACACAAAAATGCACTCATAATAAATGCCTTTTTAATGGCATGGAAGTTCTGAAATTGGGTGATGTAGATTTACTTTTTGTCTAATATTCTTGTCATGTATATTTTGATTTTGAACAAATTTTTGTTTATTTCTTATATAAAAGTTCATGAAGGATAAAATATTCGCAAGGAAGAGTTAAAATTTCAAATTTCCTAAAGAGGTTCCTGCATGAATGTCTGCTATGTGTACCAGCGATTATTCTATGGCTTTTTTGTAACAGGAAGACACGTTCACTTTCAACTGAATTTCCCCAAAATATTAGACCGTACTTCATTATTGAGTTGGAATAAGCATAATAAACTAGTTTTAAAGTCTTAATTGACTCCAACATTACTAATGCACGTATTGCACAGCATGCACTGCTTAGTTTAGGTGTAATAAGATCAATGTGATCTTTAGAATTGTCGCATTCTAATTTAGAAGTAGAATTTGTCGCATTAGGATTGAATTGTGATACGTGGAACATACGAATAGACCAAAAAGCATTCCAAATGGATGCAATGAATCTCGTCAACATCATGTGTTTTGTATTTGAGAAAGGATTATCAACATGTTGGGGGACACAAGAATTCAGCAGCAATTCTAAAAGATATGCCATGTTGAGCACACAAACCGGTTTTGAACATTTGTGCAAATTGAAACGATTGAACAACATTTTTCAGGTTTTTTTTTTTTTTTTTTAATTGATTTTTCCTTGTCAAGGTTTCGGTTTTTCCCCACGAAAGAGATTGTTACATTAAGGCAGGCTTTCAATTGCCGCATCCAGATGTTTGTGTTGTAGTTTAAAATGTTATGAATATGCTGCGTGGTTTATTTTAGGTGCAATTTAATGAACGTTTCATAACTAATTTTTGTAAATAGTTCAAAAGTGGAACACCGCCCACTTTGGGTTTTGTTTGTTTCCAACGTTAATTGATAAGAAAGCTATATGGAAGCTTGTTTTCGATGTTATTTGTTCACGCTAGGTAAGCTAAGTAACGGACGCCGCTAGCATGTCATTAAGTATGTTTTTTTCCGGAATATCACTTTAACCTACTTTACTGTAGTAATCCACTTTGTGGGTTTTCTCGTTTTACTTGGAGATTGTGAAAACAATCGTTCATTGCAAGGTCATTTTTCATCTCTGTTTATGATCAATTTCAAACTATTTAGGTTGCAAGTGAAACCTGATAATGTCTACACTGTAAACGATATGCCTTGTAAGATCATACTGCTGGGGTAACACAACCGAACTAATATTTAACAACTGCAGCGCGCGGTGGGCTGTTTTAAGTTGTGAGCAAATTCTGGCGTGTATAAAATAATGCACCATATGTAATATGACAAATGCCTACCTAATGTTAAAGTAGCAGTCTAGCGACACTGCAATAAAACAATTGAAGATTAGTGCAGCACAGTTACTTTGCACCACTATTTTATAAATAACAACTGAAAGTAGCAGTCTAGCGGCACTGCAATACAACAATTGAAGATTAGTGCAGCATAGTTACTTTGTTATTTTATAAATAACAACTGAAAGTACCAGTCTAGCGACACTGCAATAAAACAATTGAAGATTAATACAGCACAATTACTTTGCACCACTATTTTATAAATAACAACTGAAAGTAGCAGTCTAGCGACACTGCAATAAAACAATTGAAGATTAATACAGCACAATTACTTTGCACCACTATTTTATAAATAACAACTGAAAGTAGCAGTCTAGCGACACTGCAATAAAACAATTGAAGATTAGTGCAGCATAATTACTTTGTTATTTCATAAATAAGTGAAAGTAGCAGCCTAGCGACATTGCAATAAAACAATTGAAGATTAGTGCAGTGCATTTACTTTGCACCACTATTTTATAAATAACAACTGAAAGTAACAGTCTAGCGGCACTGCAATAAAACAATTGAAGATTAGTGCAGCACAGTTACTTTGCACCACTATTTTATAAATAACAACTGAAAGTAGGAGTTTATCTGCACTGCAATAAAACAATTGGAGATTACTGCCTCAGAGTAATTTTGCACTACTGTTTTATAAATTATAATTGAAAGTAGCAGTTTTGCTGTATCGCACAATTTAATAGAATGCATTTAAGAGCAATGGAAATTACTTGCTGTTAATGTGAATAGTCATACTACACGAGATACACTTTATTAACAACAGTAGGAGCTGAAACAACAGAATTTCCCTTACTGGGTGTGCATAATTCTTCACGGATTCCTGACATCCCGTCATGCTGCCAAAGTGGTCTTCATCAGGCGACTCGTCCTTTCCAATAAATCTAGTACAGATTTGAACCTTACTATTCTAGGTGTGTCCACATGTCAATCTGCAACCGGCGACAATCTCCAACCCCATTGTTCTTTAATTTTAGTACATCTCCAGCATCCAGGCAAAGTTCTCCGAAAACAATGTCGAGTATAGCTAGAGGCGTTGCCTAGTTTAAAAAATTCTGCAACTTTCTTTCCAAACAGTCCTGTTGTATTAATACCTATTAGCTACACTGTACACTTTCCATTTCTATAATTCACAAATAAACGATTGTGTTCAACATGTTTCGGACCCACTCACGCTCACTCAGTTTTCCTTTTCATCCACAACAGCATTAACAGGAGAATATTTAGATATTTTGCTTCTACCAAAAATCTACTTATGTTTTCTCTTGTGAAAACACGGAATTTTTTTGCCACATATGCAATAGATTTTCTTTTCAAGAAAGCGATCAAATTTCGATATACCAACACTATGTCTCAGATATAACGAAGACTTTAACGTGGAATAAATAGAGCTTACTATTGAACGTTTCAATACCTTCTATTTCTCTCTAAAATACGCCAACATAATTGTCCTGACATCTTTCTTTTTGCACCAAAACGGCGAATACGACGGTTCAGTTGGTTGTTAAATTTAGCATTGAGGTGATAGATAATGAAAATGTACAAAAAATTCTGCTTTCCATTAGGCATTGCCAAATTGTGAAACATTTGCAACGGCCAATTAAGTACTTAAGAAAATTAAAATTACAATGATTGTGATTTATGTTATCCAAAGATGAAAGAAGACCATCTCCTTGAGCTAGTGCCTAGCGTTGCTAACTGCTTATCGGGAGGCCCGGGTTCCATTCCCAGTACATATTTAGGAACTTATCTGCGTTAGGGAGGAGTGAAACTAGCTCCACCCAACCTCGTGAAGACAATTGGGGAGCTGCCTGATAGAGAAGTGGCGCTCTTCGATCAGGAAAGCCGTGTGATAGGCGACCGGCGGGGTGTGGCATGCTGATCACGTGCCCCCTTCAGTACTGCTCTCTGTCACTGAAGTCATAAGACCTAAGTAGAGGAAGCAGAGGTCGCCGCGGCAGGCCAAGATTAACCCCAGGCTTTCGAGCCAGATGAAAAACAGAAGAATCTTCCAGACAAACATCAGATTCATGAAGTTTTGGGACATAAGTTTAAAATATAAAATATAATTTTAAGATGTTTCGTTTTCAACATTAAAATTCGTTATTTCAGGACATAAGATCTTTAGACTCTTTGCATTTGCCGAAAACTTAAATTTAATTTATTGTACTGTGTATTTTTAAGCAAAAACACCTGCAAATGACTTGTACGGTGTTCGCGTATTTATGAAATTGTCTAGAGAAAATGCAACATATGGACGGAAATATTAATCGTCGTATCAACCCTTTAGCAACACATGCCAAACACTGTGGTAACGGACAATAGCTGCAGTAATAAACTCCAGTACCTGCGGGTGAGAGTTTTTATTGATAGCTGCACAGAAAGAAGGCGAAGTTGTGAGGATTAGCTCGTGAAGAGGATGTATCAATCAGAGCATTGCCAGCGAAGTCAAGTCACGGTCAGGCAAGCAGTTTCCATGGAAGGCACCAGACCATTGCATCTGCTTCTTTGAGGGGCAGGGAACCTTGACTACTCTTGTCTGCACTACAAAACTGTGAAGGTGCCCCGCAGAGACTGCTCACACAGGGTGTTGGCTTCTATGAGTTGCAGAAAGTAACAACAGTTTGAATATTTTCAGGTATATAATTCTGTTACAGTTAGAAATGAAACAGTATTGGATCTTTTCTAAGCACTTAATGCAGACCACTGGTGCAACTTGGGTTTAATGAAGTATTTTCTTATCGTGATCAAGCCATTTAGTTTTGGAAAACACACATTACATCATAGATGAAAATGGATTTAAAAACTGTACATAAGCTATGAGAAGCAGACTTCATAGTGATTGATAATGATTGCGTAATTTATGTGAGATGAATGTATCAAACTGAAAGTTTTTCTATTTCTTTTATGATTACAAATTGTTGCAGGGTGAAGGAAGAATTGCTTGGCAGTGTTTCGAGCAGTTCATTTCTCTCACTAGATCGTCATTAACAGTTTTCCATACCTTCATAGTACGAAAGTTTTGCAACCAAGTATGAATTGTTTGCATTGCGCGGTGCTATGTCCCAGCTTGAGTCTGTACAGGCAAATGTGTTTCTTCGTTGGAGGGCGAATATATATCGCTATCATAAAATGGGAGTAGAGAGTAATAAAAGCGGAAATGCTAAAGTTCGCCATACTGCCAAAAATAAATGTATATCTTCCAATAATGCAGTTCAAAACAATAAAATAGCATCAGAATCTGATATGGTAACCCCAACGATTTTCTGGTGTTGGTTCTGCGGTTTCCAGGCCAGGATTAGACATGTTGTTAGGTTTCCAGTTGAAGTAACGTCTTGATTACGGAAACCTTGTAACGATTTATTGGCAGATGTGCCAAAAACTACATTTTATGTACTGCGTGGGAATTATGCACGAGGATGGTGTGAAAAATTCGACTAAATTTCTATGAAATAGCCTCATCATTCGAGGGCCAGTTAAATTAAAGCGATCATTTTCACGTCACACTTCTCCCAGGTAAAAGTGCTGCGGCTGGGAGAGAAACTTATCGTGCACCACAGCCTCGATTCTGCTTCCAAACCGAAGTGTCTTCTTCAGAGGACGGAACACATGAAAATCACATGTGAAGAGATCGGAACTGTAGTAAGGCTTACGTTGAGGAAGTGAATGACCGGCGGGACATATAGTATATTACATTTACTCCTCGTTATCTGATATTAATATCACGAAGAGTTCAAAAATTTATCTTGATAGAATCTGCAGCTGGAGTTGTATTTATTTTGTGAATAAAATGATAAAAAATCAAGTAATATATTCATAAAATGAACATACAGTTATGAATGTTCAGTACAATTTAATTTTTGTTCGAAAAGATGAAGGTCGATATTAAAACGATTTAGGGGGCATGCTGTTTTATTTGTTCATTTAAACCCTTTGGTAAGAAATTAAAGACATCTGAAGCATGATAAACTACAGCGTTAATTAAACCAATTGGTACAATTATTAAAAAGACAATTTCGGAAATAAAATTATTTTGGTTAAACTCCACATACTATATCTGTTTTGCTTAGTATTTTTAGGTGTAACTTTGAATTACAAGGCAAATTTTTCCATCTTACGCCTGGCCAGAACGTAAGAAAATATACACGCATTTCACTGCGCTTTTATGATGAATTTACGCAAATGCACGGGAATTCGTGATATCCTTATACCTGGTTGATCACTGTCTGTTTTGTGAGCTAAATAGTTTATGGTACAAATAACGGTTAGGTGTTCCGAGAAGTTCAAAAGTATGACGAACTACTAATAAAAGGTATTTAATAAACTGTTCAATTTTTTTTTTTAGACCTCCGAATCTTACCCTTAAATTGCACAAGCTACCAGGAAACCTCATTACAGCTCTTTCTTTTAAATGAGTCGTGTGCAATTTTGTAGACCGTTAACAGTTTATTGTGCATCTGTTACTAAAGCCAGGCACTAGCTTTAGCCTAACGATAACTCTCTGCTTGGCTGCGAAATTCCGTCATGTGTAACAGGTGCCGGAAATTGAGGCAGGTCACGTCAGCAGGAAGGATTAATAAGAGCAGAGTGTTTCATCGTGACCCAGCAATGTAAAGCTTTCTCTCCGCTGTTCCCGTTTGAGATCTCGCTTGCCACGTACTTTTCGTAATGAAGAAAACACAATTGGATGTTCTGGCAGTTCGAGGAAGGCATTTGCTTAATTGAACGCCTGCCTAAAATCTTAACATATAAAGTTCGAGTCATATCGTCGTAAACTCATTCACAGAAGACTAGTGTTGTGTATGGAAAGAACCTCGATACTTTTCTATATGTCATAAATATATTCAGATCGGAAGTATTGAAGGAAGGGCTAAGTATTCGAAGCATTTCTGTTTGGGAAGGAAATTAGGAGTTTTCTTTATTGGAGCTTAAAAACAACCGCAATTATTCAGTACAGTCCTTGAATTGTCAACCAGAGTAGTTTCTCGAGCTTCGTATTGGAAACGCCGTAATTTTTCTATAAAGTTTTGTTATAAACCTAGTTCGCTTGAACGCCGCTTTCTGAAAAAAAATCCCTACCTGTCTTTACGGCAATATGCATTAATTTGCAAAGATGATTAAAAAGTTGAATATATTAACGCACTTTCATGTATACATTGTAATATAAGCGTTGAAAACTACGTATGACACATCCGTTGCAGCTCTAACTTGCGCTACGCTGTGTTCAGTTCTTCTGATGTAGTTGCACAAAGAAGGCTATGTGAAGAAGATTGCCACATGTTCAAAATGGACTATCGAGTTGTTATTAAGTTCTTCACAAAAGAAGGACTTACTCCAATTGAAATTAAACAGTGATTAGACGGTGTATATGGGGAAGCATCTCCCTCATATTCTACCGTAAAAGAATGGGTCAAACTTTTTCGAATGGGTCGAGAAAACATTGAAGACGAAGAGTGTGCAGGTCGGCTCTTGGAGGTGCTCACTCCTGAAAACATCATCGCTCTTGTGGGAGAAGAAGTTATGGAAGACCGGTGGCGGTTCAAAGTTACACAAATAGCAGCAAGGTTGGGTCTTTCTAAAACAGTCCTTCGCATTATTCATGAACATTTAAACATGAATAAGGTTAGTGCCTAGACTTCTTTCCTCAGTCCAAAAGCAGCAACGCGTCATCTGTTGTCAGGTATTTTTGGAGTTTTGCCGTGGCAACGAGAGAGAAGTTCTGTAAATCATTCTTACAGGAGATGAAAGTATGGTCCTGTACTATCATCCCTTGTCGAAAAGAGAATCAATGGAGTGGTGAAGCACGCCTCTAAAGGTCAAGGTCACTTAACAAAGAAGATCATAGCCACAATCTTTTGGAACTGTGAAGGAATATTCTTCATTGACTTCAAGGAGAGCAACACCACAGTAAATGGGGAGTGCTATGCTGGCCTACTGCACAGACTACGTGCTTCCATCAAAGAGAAAAGACGAGGAAATCTGAGTGGCTGTGTGCGCCTTCCTCACTACAACGCGCCTAAGCACACAGCTCTTGTTGCTAAGGAAGCTGTGAAGAAATGTGGCTTCAAGGAGATTCACCATCCACCCTACAGCCCAGATATAGCTCCCAGTGACTATTTCCTCTTCTCAAAACTCAAGAAGAACCTTCAAAGAAGTGATGGATGCTGTTTATGCCCATTTTCCGGACAAGACTGTTGACTATTTTAGGCAGGTGGAGGGATTGAAATGTTAATTCAAAGATGTGAGAAGTGTATTGCAATAAAGGGTAGCTATATTGAAAAGTCAAGTATAATTTTTGTCTTTATCATATCTAGAAAATGGTTAGGCGCGAAACTTATGGACCTACCCTCGTATTCTCACCATAGAAAAATCAATTTTAATGTAGTGTACAAGTCCATTGCAGAAAATTATCTTAAGGAGGTACATATGCTTTTGACACTGTGAGTTTTTTCCCACATGTTCCTTCTCCTTTTGTACAAAAACTATATTTTCATTATGAAAAGTTTAATTGGTAAATTCCCAAAATACGAGAGAGGTTCGGAAATAATTTACAATAGTAGACTTAGGTACCTTATTATGCAACACGCCGCCACTTGTGAACAGCTGCCTGAATTTCCCTGTTGCCGAGTTTTTCTACCTCGTAGCCAGTCGTTCCTATTGCCGAAAAAGGCATAATCAGATCGGTGAAGGTGATGGTTGCGGCACAATGAACACCAACTTTGCGGTCTTAGCGGTGCCGGTGTGAGGACGTGCATTATCATGTTAGAGAAACACTCTTGCCGGTCATTTCCACTTTTGCCGTTGATGAATCTTGCGCGTAAGCGTGTAGGAGTGTGACTACACTTCTGTGTTGACAGCCGTTCCTTGATGAAGTCAGCCATTAGCAAGTATGCTGAAGTGTCGCAAAAGACGACGGTGATCATCAGCTTGCACGCAATTTCTTGAGCTGGATGTCGCCACTCCATGGACTGGACTTTCTTCTCAGATGTGAGGTGGCGACATCACCAATCACCAGCTTCTCCAAAAAATTAGAATCGTCTTTTTGCAGTTTAGTAGCCGACCGCAAACTTCAACTCCTTTGTTCTTCTGTACCATGCAAGTCCTATGGAATGCAATGTCGTACACCGTTTTTATATTCACATCGTACTGGATAGTGGTGTGCAGGTTGCGCATCCAAGGTCTGTCTAATTTTGTAGTTCACAGAGGTTAATCAATTCAGATACAACCGCGATGTACCGTACTCACAGATTCCCTGCCACCAAGTCGTAACGTCTTTTGTGCAGGAGATTCTTGACCATTAAAGTAGTTAATGTGCACTTTTGACGCCTTCCTGCTACAAAACCCATGCAATCCATCTTTTCAACGATAGTGGGGTTCTATCTTGTCCACGTCTTTCCTATTTGATAACAAACTAACACTGCCCTTTCGCTTAACACAGTGTCTAGGATCTGCAAGGCGTGCAAGTAGCAATCCATCGCTTACTGATGAATGTCCCATAGATTGCGCGGTATTCGTAAAATACCACTCACTATTTTAAGGCTTTTCCGAATGCCCATCACGTCTTATTTGTAGGGTTTTGAAAATTTCTGAATATTTTCCTTTGTTGGTAGATTATAATTGTACAAACTGAACCGCAACAGTAGACATGTGTATAGAGGAAATGAGGAAGATTTTTTTTTGGTTTGTAATTTGAATATTCGCTCTTTTGACCTTACTATGAAATAGAAAAAAAAATCATGTATAACAAAATAAAGATTGAAGGTCATTTTTCCAACCTCAAAGCGAATATTACCTTTGCAGAGCTTCATGCGAGTATCTTTGAAAAATTGTAGAAATTATTATTTATACCATTATGAAAAATACACCTATGAGAAAACTAGTTACAAGCTTTAAGGTTCGTATAATGACAGTTGCAATTCTGTCATTAGATTTTCGTTCCCCTATTATCAGCACATTTTCTGTGTTGATCAATTTTAAATCCAATTATTTCCTTGCAATGCTGCGTCTTTCTATTACAGTTCCTCAAAAGAAAATCTTGCCATACGCGCTTTCACTTTCAAAATCAATAACGGATTTTCAATAGCCTCCATTTTGTAACAGCCCTACCGCTTGCCATACTGAAATAAATTCAGCGACAGCACGAAATTGAATTCCTCTAGTAGGAAAAGAAAGTGGCTGGAACTTATTACATGTTCATTGCACTACTTGGGGCTACTATTGTACACATTGAAAACAATTCTTTCACACACATGAAGCTGAAAGTTTGTTTTCAAAAAATAATAAAATGCGTTTTTGAATCTTTGAATGCAAGCATAGTAAGCAAGTATGTTGAAACGTAACATTAATAATAGTAATTTTCTTTTGTTTTAGGTAAGGGAAGATCGTGTTTTTCCAGCGCAAGCCCTGCATGTAAGTAATGAATGTTGCAGCAGTAGTTAATTATGTTTTATTCTTTCATGGCGGTAGTTTACTGGATGAAAAAGCAAAAAGTTAACTTTTTCTCTTCATAATAACAAACATGTTCTGGCAAAGGTTATTCTTCTTGAGCCATTTGACTCCGTGTTCGTCCTTCTAATGAATCTTCTCTCGAGTTCCTCTGAAGTGCTAAACAGCCGTTCCTTCCTCTTTTGGGCAGAGGGGGGCAGATAAATGATATGTCATTTATATGGAGGGTAACAAAAATGTATCCACACTTCAAGCAAAGAAAAAACTGTGTTAACATAACAAAACTGAATTCACATAAACAGAAAATGATGAACACTAATCATCTTACACTTTTACAGTTGCAACAGTTGCTCAAAATGTCCATCATCGACGTCGATACACTTCTGAGTACGTTGAACTACTGATTGAGCAACGTTTGCGCAAGTGTTCTCAGCGATTGCAGCACATGCCGTTTCAAATTCTTCCCGAAGTGCTGTCAGCGTAACTGGTCTGTCTAGATCTGCCCTTGTGAACATCGCACACGGTACCGTGAGTCTCAAATTTGTCTCAGATACGTGCAATTGTTACTCGCGTTGACGGTTCTGTTCTGTACACACGTCCCCATTGCCTTTGAACTTCAACAACATTCTCGGTTTTCCAACACCACTTCAAAATTGCTTTCCGCTGTTCAAACGATAATCTTGGCTTCATTTTGTTGTAGCAACGTTAGCATAACGTAATGTGGAGTCACATCTGTTTACAGAACATCATACTACACATTACTGTTGTTTTTCGGTACAACTTTGAAATATATTAAATAGATATCTACTGTGAACGTGTGGATACATTTTTTGGCATCCTCGATATTTAAGAAGATTATAATTCTAGGAATTACATTAACCTGGTAAGAAAGAAACGATCCTGCTTTCCATCACAATCTCTAACACTTAATAAATGGATGGATTTCGGTTGGATCGAGCGTAGTAAGAGTTTTATGTTGATAAATTGCTATCAGCACTGCGTACCAATCAAAACTGTTGAGTCTCCAGTAGGAGACAAATTGTGACATTCTGGTCACATAAATATAAAAATGTCTTCACGCACGATGGCCCAAAACGACGACACGACGCCCCTTCAAAAGAAGAACGTGACTGTCCCAAGATGGTATGCGGAAGGTGGGGCATTGCCGCGTAAAACATAAAACGATCGTTAACTGCAGAAAGGGGACCATAACAGTATAAGGGGTCGTAAAGTGAATCTATATTTCTCTGTCTGCATCCTTTAAATGGGGGTCCCTACAAGAGTAGAAAGGAATATTGATAGAAAAGGTTGTCAAGAATGGCAGTAAAAGTTCACTGGCACTGTAATTGTTCTTAAGCGTAGAAGCACAACTATAGTTTGAAGTGTTTTTTGCAGAATTTGAAAATTCCATTATTGATCATCATTCATAGAAACAACTTTTCATTTCTCTCCTGAATTTAAATTATTACTAAGAAAGAAAAAAAACAATAAAATATACACATTTATTTTTATGTATGTATTATGACCAGAACCCGAGAGTTCGGGCATTTATTTTTCATTAGGAAAAAGAATGTTCTACTTCCACTGAAGTGATTGCAGCATATTTAAAACAAGCTATTTCGGAAGTACTCATACCAGTTACAACAGAACATTCAATGTTGATCAAGACAAAGTAAAGTAGTTTTGAATAGTCCTGGTGAATGAAGAAAAGATGTACAGTGATTTTTGGTCCAGTTCATTTTCTGTTTATGCTTTTATAGGGGAACCAGGTTAGTATCTCTCTTACTTCCGTACTGAGCACATTGTAGGGACGGTTTATTGCACAGTTGTACCGCTCTCATCTTTCTCGCTTGCATTTGTTTCTTACATTTATGCAGCTGAAAATTTACCCTCACTACAAAGTTCCTAAAATTCTATGGCGCAGATCGATACAAGGTTATTCTCCAGGACTATTCAAAACTACAGTACTTCCCTCATCCTCCCTATTTCCTGGTATTCGTATGCCCGAGTAACCATGCGTTCCTTTCACTAACGAAAGTTCTACTATTTGAAGAGATTAAGTGAATGGGTTGAGGAGGAAGCTTTAGACTGCCTGAAGAGAAATAAATGTATATAAAGATACTCAATAGATATTTTTGGGAGGCGAACATTTATTTAATGTGTATAACTTTTTACACTTAATATATTGAAAAAAAATTATGTACGTTTTAAAATGTGTAAATAATCGCAGAAAAAAATGCATAAGATCCAAAAGAGAGAGAGAGAAAAAAAGTTTTAAACCTTAATATAGGCAACAGAAATCAAAAAAGGAAAAATAAAAACTGACCCTACCTATCCAAAATGTACGGAAAATGTTGTTTCTGACTATGAAATACATACACTCGGAATGAAAAGGCATTTTGCCTAACTTCCGGGCTCTGATCATAGCTAACAACCTGCAGTTGATTTTTGCCTAGCGCCCTCTCTCCACGTAAAGTTCTTAAACGCGTGCAAATGTCGCTGATGGTTTGCCAAAAGAAATTCAATTAATGCTCTCTACTTGTAACACATGTAAAGATTTCATATGGAAAACACATGAAGGGTACAAGAGAGAAACAATCAAAGTTCACTTTTTACACGAATGTAATTTGAAGTTTAAAAATGCTACAAAATTAAGCACATTAGGTATATAGAAATTGTTTTATAGGGGGGCGCATATTTCACATTTTGAAGACAGAAGTATGCATGAAAAAATTAGCGGCAAGATGGGTACCGCTATTGGATCAAAAGCGACCCAGAGTTCAACCTCATCAAAGTGTGGTCTGTTTTCAGGAAGATCCCGACGACTTTATGCATCGATTTATGACTAGTGATGCACTACTATCACCAGAGACATCCAAATGTGTGAAATCGGCCAGGAAGATAATAGCGGCGTGTACTGCTAACTGATTATCTTCCCACTGGAATGTTTTAGCATCTTTTGGATCTACTGTAGGCAAAAATTCACGAGAAAATGCTGGGGTTTCTCAAAGAAGAAAGACGATGCTCGCCTGACATGTGCCTTTGCATTGGCAAAAATCAATAAATCGGAGTAAGATTTGCCGTATTCCTCTGATTTGACTGCATCGAATTTGCATCTGTTCCCTAAACTGAGGAACTTCCTTGTTAGAAAGAAAATTTCCTCTAATGAAGAGTGAAGTCATCAGTTGGAGCGTATATTTCAGGCCTGAAGGAATCTGACGTTCATAAGGCATAAAGGGTTTGGAGCATCGCCGGACAAAGTGCAATAGTTTCAAATGAAACTGTGCTGAAAAATAATAAAATGTTAACAAGCTGGGTTCGTTCAGAGAACTTTTCAAATTACTCTCGTTGTCTCACACTTTTGTTGAAGGCTTCTGTAGGAAGAACAATTTAAATGGGCTAACAGAACAGTTGGAGAACGCTCATGGCAATACAGGCCCACAAGAACACTGTAAATGCCGTTAACCTCAAAGTGGATCACAAATAATTGAGCTGCAATTTATCGCAGCGGATCTTGATCACAGAGCAGTGGGATATTTCTCATCTGATTCAAAACTTGTGTTGTCAAGTTGTTATGCTATTGTGTTCTCGTGCGATAAGATTCGCAACATGTATTTTCCGCTCTCCTGCAGCTGTACCGGTGTTTTTGTTTCTTTTCTCACCTTACGTGTAGCTCATAAATCCTTGTGCTAGTGCACGTCTGCTGTTATTTGCGACGATTTTAGTTTCCTTCATATTGAAGCAATGTCGTGTTTTAACGATCTCGTGCCTAAATATTTTTATATTGTCAGAGCAGTCCGCTTGGAAACTATTTTTACATTAGCAGGTGTTTTTTTCATCTTGAAGTGGTGAGAATATCGGACAGATATGGTAATTTTGTTTAAGCTAAACGCATATTTGTGGAAATTCGTTCGTCACGACTTTTCAAGTATTGCTCTTCTATCTTCCGGAAGTACATTCGGCACTGCAGTTGCTTTTCACAGGCTGAGACCGGAGCAGTGGAATAGCGCTGACCTAGAAAATAGTTCTTTACAGCCGAAAAAAGGAATAGGGCACTTAATCCCCTGCCGAACTGTGAGGTAGTTCATCAGCGGGGTTGCTTCTGTGCTCTCTAACATGCCAGTGTTTTGTTATCAGGTGAACAAAATGCCACTTAACCTGTTCTTGACTGCCATTCGTGGTTTTTCTGAAGACCGTGAGAAGACAATATTCAGTAACTGTTTGCTGATGTTCTAGAACAGCAGTCATCAGGTGACTACTTGTTTTCACGCAAGGGTTATTGGTTTCAAACGAAAGATGCAAGTTTTATCTCCCATGACAATATCACACACATGTCGATAAGTTGAATCTTTGCAGCATTTCACGTTTATCTTTGGGTTAAAATGTATAATCAACAGCGATGATGTACATGTGATGAAATAATACGAGTAAATTGGCAAAGGAATTTCTGTGGTGGATACGGAAGCGTTCCCTTCACTTGTAGATGTGCTTGAAGATTGGCAGAAACTGACCCTTTGAAGCAACTCTAAATCCTTTCTTCACCTTGAGTATTCTGTGAACATGTGAGAGGTTTTCTTCTGTGACTACCGCTCATGCCCTGTCATTCCCTCTATAAATTCGCCTAAGACAATGGCGGCCGAAGTCGCCGTATCACAATACAAATCTTTACCCAGTATTACGTGTACAAGATATTATAATTAGAAAATATTTCGATGGTTTTTAAGAATGTGAATTGTTTACAAACAATATGTAAACGAAATATAAACTAATATCAGTTAAAACTTCCCCACAGATAAGCACATAAGAACTTTCAAATAACGGAACATCTTAAAAATAAGAAGGCAGACGCAGAATTCATATGCACTGTATGCTAATCACCCCAATCGACTGATAGGCGCTCTAAATTTAAGACGCGGTCACTTGAGATAGGCACACCCCCTACCCAAGGAGGTGTCTTGGTACACAATTCCCGTTTTTGAACCTCCTGAAACATTACCCACCGACACCTCATCAATGGACTGACAAACTCCGGCGGTCGTAAAAGGAACGGCATGTTAAGACGCCTTGAGCGTGGTGGACACATGGGCTACACTACATGTGTTGCAAAGGGCTACTTTCGTCCATACGCAGTACCTTCAACCCCTTTGATTGACTAGTTAGCAGACAAAACGAAGGGAGAACATTGTGACCAGGTGCTCCCCAAAACACGGCTCAATAACAACCAAGGAGCCTGTCCGAGAACACGGTGAAAACGCTGGAAAGAACCCATTGAGTGTGTGAGATGCAACACAGAGGTTACAACTCGGCACTCTAGTGTAGAAATAAATATCTGCAGCGCATTTAATTTTTCCTTCTTCAAGAAAGAAGCCACATCACTTATGAACGTGTTGGATCATGGCACACTTCTCATTCCATTGGCTTTGAAATGTTAAAGATATTTGTTTTCCGGAAGAATTCCATTTGCCTATTTTCTGTCTGTAAGACTGTTTGACTCCAAGAACGTCATAAAGATTAGTCGCAGTGACAAGTTGAAAAGAGAATTTATTGTCATCTGAGAGCTGCCCGATTCCACGGTGACAGCAAATATATTACAGTAACTTTTTTTTCCCAAGGGCAAGCAGATGTCATTCCTAAACTTAGCACCCAGGCCTTACTTTTTTATTATTCATTGCGTTCAAGGTTCAACCATATTGAGATATCAAATTTCACGAATCTTTTTCGTTAAAAAAGTAAGACATGAATTGTTTTAAAGATATTATAGTAATTTATAATTATTTTACAGTGATATACGATTGTTTTTTCCCCTTCGTAGCAAGAGCTATGACATTTCTAGTATTTCGTGCCAGATTAAATTTTGAGATGAATTAAACGAATAAGGCCATTTTTAAAATATGGGTATGATGTGTATCATTTCAATACGTTTTTAATTTTAATATCTTTTTTATTACTTAATCATAAAAATTCTTCTTCTTGTTCTTTAGTTAAGGGCAGGGGTTCCCAAACTGTGGTTCGGGGTTCCTAAGGGGCTCGTGTGGGGAAAGTAATTTTATTTAAGAACTTTTTTCATTTTCACGCCCGCTCTTATTAAGAATGTTTAACTAACTGTTGCATTATGATTATTCTGACCAATTGTACAGTAGCGTAAATGTAATATTGTTGAAGCGTGCGCGCGAACTTGCAAATGAATTATTATTAAGCAGGGAAGTGCCAATGTTTCATTCTCGAAAAGGGGGTCGTTCATGCAAGAAGTTTGAGAACCGCTCGTTTACAGTACGAGGTAAATTTAACTTCCTTTTAGAGGCAAGAGAAAGAAATTCTTGCCACTTTTTATCACACTTTTTCATATCTTATAATTAGTATATCTATGATGTGTGGTTGCTTCGAATCAAAATGAGAGTTAGATGTCTGAAACTATTAAGTGAGTTAATTACAACAAATACAGCAATTTCATTAAAATGTTCATTTAAAATGTGTATTATAAACATTATATCTTGGCAACCTAAAACTGCTTATTATTATAAATGAAGGTGCTGATTACATATGATAAAACTTTGAAGTTGATATCTCAATTCAGTTTTGAGAAAAGTGCACCTGAAAAAGGCAGGCCTACTCCCCTTAAGAACCTATCTGGTATATAGTCACAGAGTGTTAGACCTTTGTTCTCCTTGCAGTTTGTACAGCCAGTCAATCAAGGAAAGCTCCCATCAATCCCAAAATACTGTTTGAATGAATGCCCATGAATTTTCTGCTTCTTTGTGCCGCTCCACCGATTACTTTTTGGACGAAATCATCCCGTGTCAATAGATTACAAAGCTCTAAAAACTTGCAGGAGCAGAACGCGCGTCATTCCTTTACAAGGCAGCCGGCCAGCTACGAAACTGTAGAGTGTATTCTTTCACTGTGGAACATAAAAGAAGCTTCCCTCTCGCTGTTTTAACACCGTTTTTGGTGAGGAACTTTGTGTGCACGCGGTGATCAAACAAGTGTCTGGGCAAATTGAAGCTGTCACTAATACACTGCCTATGGGACGGATAGTATAGCAGTTTTAATTTTCTTCAAGACCAGGAAGAGCGAAAATCATACATGATTGTTATGTTGGCTCTCCTGAGGAAAGTGTCTTTCTTGCTGAGAAGGAAATGCCAGTTTGTGGCTGTCTGTAACAACTATCACGCATGACTAAATTTTCTTCTCTCAACTGAAGTAAGACATACAAGTATAATGGAACATTTATCATATAAAACACTTCAGTAATTAATGAAAAAAAATTGAGCTGTTAATTTATAGAACCAACACTTTCAGCAACCATATTTATTTATGTTGAACAAGAAACAGTTACGAAATTCCAGTTGAAAATGTGACCGGCCTCTGCATGTCACAGACAAAAGACGGATTGAGTTTTGGGGTTAAGTAAAACCAATTCACAACATTTTTATGTGAAAAAAAAAACACATAACTATAAGACACCCAACAAAATCTGTCACATTTCGTATACGCCTTAAGTAATCAAAATCTTTATTGAGTACTAGAATTCAGTTCATAGCACACAGAAAGTAGTTACGACTTTCACGAACGTTGTCCATTTCTTCTTGAGAGTGATAAGGAGGAGGTGTTTGGACTGCTCCTAAATAAGGAAGTTGATTAAAGAACTAGCAGCAAGCACTGTCAATCATTTCGTGGGAAATGAAATGGGCCGAGATGTTTCTCCTCATGTTCTCTTTTTTGGATCAGTTCTAATTATTGCCATGGATGTCTCTGCTGTGAAGATTATGTCCAGAAGTAAATTTTCTTGCGCAGTCGCCCGTTAATACTCCAGAAGTTTTAAATGCGTCTTTCCTAAATGTGCTTCAAGAAAAGTTATGTGTGTTTGATGCTTTTGAACAAGAATGAGAGTTGAAATACAGAGTTTCGCCAAATTGAGGTGCACTGAACACAGTAGGTTCGCAAACATAAGTCATTTCTTCCTAGATCACAGCATAGGCCATGCTAATAGGTTAATATTTTTTTTTTTTTTTTTTTTTTAATTTTAAACTTTTCTCACCGGGGGGGGGGAACTTGAAATACCATTGAAATATTTTAAAAAAGTATCACTGTCATTTTAACTAGACATTCATTTGCAAAATACATATAGTTTGTATATTTGCATATACAGAGTGATTCAGAATAACTATTCCTAATTTTTTGATGTGATAGGGGACGTGAAAATGGACTTTTGGGGGGGGTAATAAAGTAGTGTCCAGAAATACTTCGTTTTTAATATAAAATACAGAGTCCATCACTCACCTTATGGCTGCATTTATGTTTCAGCTATTCTTGTTACTATAAATAAATGAAGTTTGTTATATGTAAGAAAATATCTTCTGTGAGATTTATTTATTTAGTTTCGTTCCATTAAAATGCACCAGTGTACAAATATTGCATAAGTCATTTGGAGCAGTTTACGGCAATGCTAATTTGACAAAGCGAATCTGTGAGAAGCAACACCCTCAGTGTCATATTCCTTGCCATGCAACCTTTTCAAGACTGGATCGACACCGAGATAGAAGGCGTACCAGGTAAAGAAAGCAAATTTAGCAGCGAATAGAACTGTGAGAGTATTATATTTTGAAAATGAGATTTTGCAGAAGTTTGAAAACAATCCACGAACTAGGACTCGATTTGTTGTCCATTCGATGAACACTAGTCACATATCTGTATGGAGAGTCTTGAGTGAGTATGAAAACATCCATTTCACATCCAAAAAAGTACAAATATTTATCCCAGATGATTATTCTGATAGACAACAATTTGCTGAATGATATTTACATACCGTTAACAACGAGCCTGATTTTGATTGATGCATATTACGGACAGATGAGTCATGTTTCTCAAGAGATGGCCACATTTGGAGTGACATTATTCCTAAAGCTGTGGAGAACCTCCGCAATCAGTGGAAGTTTTCTGTAAATATTTGGGTTGGATTTGTTGATAACTTTCTAGTAGGGTCATATGTTATGCCTGCATTATTGAATGAACATGTTTACGATATTTTTCTTATGGAAATGCTTCCGCAGTTACTTAAGATGTCCCGTTTATTATCGAAGAAACATGATCTTTGAGCACGACGGTGCACCCGCACATTTCCGCTTAAATTATAAAAATTATTTTAATGTACATTTTCTAAGTCGTTAAATGGTAAAGCAGGTCCAGTTGCTTTGCCGGCACGTTCCCCAGATAGTTTGGGGTCATATTAAATCAATTGTTTATGAAACACCCATCGACACAGCAGAACTATTCCTGCTTTTGACGATCTTCGTAACCGACCACAGATATTTCGAAGGATTCACCGTTCAATCATACTTTGTATGTCATCAATGACAGTTCCTATAGTTTGTCGATACGATTGTCATAATACACTAGGTTAGAAAAAAAAAGTTACTGTGTAGCCATAGAAAGTAAATAAAGTAACTTTGAAATTGAGATTCATTCATTTGATCCTTCATATTACTATAACTTGGAAGCAAAGCATTTTTGGACATAAGTTATTTAAGAAGAAAAAAATATTTTCATGTACTCTATCACATCATAAACTTAGGAATAGCTAGCTATTCTGATACAACTTGTAGAAAGGTATAGCGTGGGAGCTGGGTGACTGGTGGCTAGTCCAATGAAACACTTGAGAAACGGAATGCTGTTCAAGTTCAGGGATATTTGAATAACACTATCGATCTGCTCAAGCGATTCTCTCACCCTTCGAGGGTGAAAGGTTTCATTATGCTTCTCTGAACCCGGAGGGTCGTAAACCTTAATCTCCATGCTAATGTAGGAACAAGTCATTAGCTGCAAAAGTTAATGCATCCATGAGAACGGTAGGTTCAAGGGATCTTCCAAGAGCCACATATATTATCCATTAAGTGCCATAGATGCGAAAACACGCAAAAGTCTCGCACCAAAAAGCGTTTGGTGGTTACAGCTACAGACCTAAGTTGAAAACTCGAGTTATTTTCAGTGTATCTCCACTTTCATTCCCATTCCGGCGAATAGAACTGGGGGTCTTTAAACCCAGAGAACAATGTTTGGGGCGCTTCAATAATAAATCCCGAAACTAAAGTTCAGTCACCTTTGTGACATCCAATACAGGCTATTTTTGTTTAGAGTTCTGAATATGTTATACTTTATACACGATAACTCCAGGAAAACCACACTCTATGACGTAAACAAACACTGTACCGCTCTGTATTAGAGGTGTAATGCAGACTTAGGACGATTGTAGACAAAGTTAAAAGTTTATTCTAATGTAACAAAGTCGATTAATACTGAAGTGATTTTTTTTTATTGATTTATTTATGGACGCTCTTTAACAGCTCAGGTCATCAGCGTCCCATTCAACTCAGGGCGTAAAACGGCCGACAAATTTTGCTCAGAGGCCTTTCCTTCAGACTTGAGGTACTGAAGGGAGAGGAAAGTGTTGTGACGCCTCATTTCTTTTATATTACACATTTTACCCCTACCTCACCAGACATCTCCCATATATACAGGCTAAGAAACAATCTTACATCGTGGAATTTTGAGACGAGGTTATTATCTGCAACTGCGAGATCCAGACCGTTCCAGATTTAGATATACAAAGATGTAATTGCCGGGTTGCCGACATAAACAGCAGTGTTTCAGTTATCTTTCTAAAGACATAAGTCATTACCTTCAACCTGGAAAATACACAGGTGACGATTTCCATGTTCTGTTCTAAAAAAAACATTCCGTTATTTCTTTTAAGGCCATTAACCTTCCTTTCCGCTCTACCAATCTAATAATAATTACGACGATATTACAATCACAACATTGTACACATATAAACCAATGTAAAACATGATGTATATAAATAAATGTATGCTAATACATAAATATGGACAGTAAAAATATTAACTTAAGAAGAAGAAAATAATAAGAAAATAAAAGAATAATAATATACAAGCACCAACATATATCAACGTACATAAAGTGAAAATAAAGATACAAGCAAAACATAAAATTAAAACCGGACAATACTATGAAGGAGATAGGGGACGTTTATGATAGTAATAAATATAATAGAATGAATAATTCTACAGCAGGTAAAACAAATAAATACATGCATTGTAACAAAAGGAATCTGAATCTAGGGTAATCGATTATTTCTGATAATATTAAACACTTTCTTATGAAATGCTCCTAAAGTTTGGCAGTCTCTCACATCCCGTGGCAATGCATTCCAGAGACGGGCAGTGATGTACGGTGCAATAGTAATAAGGGATTCAAAACGTGTGTTAAGATTATGAGAGGAAGATAGGTAAGATGGGAAAGATGTGGATAATTTTTAAAAGTAGTGTGAGACAATGGATGTTTCTTCGGTCTTTAAGGCATAACCAGGGGGGTGTTATATGATCGAACAGATGCACATCGCAGATGTAACGTATGCAGATATTATGAACACGTCAGGTTAGAGTTTAAGTCTGTGAGCAGAAAATAGCAGTAGTCGGTGAGGCATCACCAGGGGGAATTGCACAAAGATCTTTTTCAAGGTTCTGGGTAGGGACACGTTTAATCTTTTAAACGTATGGCTTAGAGAACTTACCTTCCTGCAGATTTCAGCAACAGAAATTACTGTCTATAACTACAAGAGTTTTGCTCATTCATTATAATTCAGACTTTCTTCATTTATATCTCTATGACATTTCTAAGTGTGTTATTTATTTATTTTGGGGGGGGGGTGTCAATGGTAAATGTTTGTTTCATTTTCAAATCTCGTGCTTGAAATAGGGAATTTTTGTTAATTATTATGTTATGGCCAACTTGAAATGTTCATAAACGTGTACATGAAGCCAGTATATGTCATACAAAATGAAAGAAAAAGACAACTAAACTAGAATAATTTAACATTGCTTGAATACCGAGTTCTTCAACACTGTGCTGTCCTAACTTTTGTTCTGTTTTTCCTATATTATAGAGACAGAGGCACTTACGCTCTAGTTGACGTTATTGTTTTGAAATATTAACTTTTTTAATGAACGCAGTAATACACACTTGGCTGATTTTCGCCAGGTCTGCAGTTACATATGAAGTTTGAGAGCAACATCTTTGTTCACTCAGGGAACAAAATTATGTGAGGTCATTTTTTTGTTGCTATGTATTTCCATTGGTGCCCCAGTTTATGTCGTGCGCTCTTTAAGTAACCGTGGAGAGTCTGAAGCAGAACTCCATGCTACGTTAATGTTGCTACACCGTTTTAATTTTCTCTCTCTCTCTCTCTTCTGGGTTTCACTCAGAAATTACTGTTCCCTCTACAGCCGTAACTCACATCCAGTTGTGACAACTCGAGAGCCCTGCGCGGGCAACAAAATGGTAGTATTTTTAGAGCAGAGGATGACTGCCTTTGTTGAAAATGTGCCCTTTTGCAAGACTTGCACAGCCAGGCGAGAGTTTATGCCCGTTTGACAGCCTCGAATTCTCACTGTAAACAAGCCACGGCAACGTTTCCTGCAGATGTATGCTCCTCGCCTTTTTACGTTAAACTAGGCGTGGCGTGTATTTTCGGCGCCGTAGCGCTCAGGAAACTTAATTTGAAACAGAGTGTCACCCAAAGAGAAAACACTTGTAAATAAACTGCTGTCAATAGCAACTGCCACGTTGTTTAAAACGTTTCCGGCAAGGGTCGTTTAAAGTGAAAAACTTGTGCGTAATTCCGTAAGTTACTTTTTAAGATAGATGTCAAACCCATGTATTGAACAATTGATGATCAGATTTGACTTTGGTTGCCTGACAAACAAGGTCATGTCTGAGTTAAGAAATGAAAGTTTTACCTGAAGCCAGCAATGCATGCAGCGAACTGGAGATTAAAGTGGCATCCAATGGCGAGCGCCTCGCGGTTTCTAAAATAAGCGGAGCACATGACATTTTATAATTAATTTTGTGGCATAAACATAATAAACCTCAAGTTGTGTACTTTTGAGACAATAGCGTCACCTGTATGTTTTATCTTAAATCTTTCAACTCACAATCACAAACCGCAACCCCTGTAATCGGTACAGAGTTTCTACAACAGAAGGAGAAAGTGTACAGCTTTCCATAAGAGAGTGATAATTTAAGTTCTGTTTTCTCTAAACCACTTTTGTATGGGGTACAGCACTCATACAAATTACCTGTAGAGAAGGACAATCTTGCTGTCTTTCATTTGAGCTAACTCCACAGCGTCTATTCCAATACGACGACCACTAGATAAGCACTGAGTCACAGAACATTGGCCACCCCTAGGGAAAGTATTGCTGGGTCGAAATTGTTTAGTCGTTGGTGTTGTCATTCATGCATTTTATGTTTTAAGTCTGGAAAATGTGAACGTTCTTGTAAGTGCAATGGAAATTAACAGAGAGCATTTTCATGTGAGGATCTTGTACGATTTCAAATGTGGCTTAGATGTAAAGCAGTCACTTGAGCGTTTGAGGGGAAGGACTTTCCAGGACTTTTCTCCTTCACGTGCTACTGTATTCCGCTGTTTTGGGGAATTGAAGAGTGGATGGCAATCTCTTAAAGATGAAGACAAGAGTGGCAGACCAAAAACAGTAGTGACTGAGAAGAACATGGAAACAATGATCAGGAAAGATCCAAGAAGGACGTTGTGCTGGATTAGTGATAGTTCGCAGGGTGTTTCAACCATTCTTCATGTAAACAATAATCTTCAAGATGGGTGCCCCATAATTTGTCTGAGGCAGAGAAGCCCCACAGGTTGGAACGGTGCCAAGAAATGCTGCAAAGATTTGACTGTGGAAAGTCTCCCCGTTACGGGTGACGAAACATGGACATATCAGTTTGATCCAGAAACAAAACGCCAGTCCTTCATTTAGATTTTCTTCACTAATGACAAATTACTCTTCAAAGTCAAGCTGCCAAGGAGTATGGGAAACCAAATGGTTGCCTCTTCTCAAAAAGTGGTCACGTGACAACCATTGTGCCTAAAATAGGAGAACTGTTACTGCAAAATGGAACACAGAAGTTCGCCTTACGAAAGTGTTTCAGAAACTCCAAAAACGGCGTCCAAAAACAGGACTAAGGGACATTTTGTTGCACCACGACAATGCATCAGCTCATGCCGCTAATGTAACAATGGAGTTTCTGCAAGGGAATGAGGCAAAACTAATGACTCATACACCCTATAGTCCCGACCTGACACCGTGCGATTTCTTCCTGTTCCCTGCTGTGTACAGCTGACTTCGAGGTCACCGATTTTATACCCCCGAAGAAGCGCTTGCTGTATACGAGAAGTTGTCTGCAGTGCCGGAAAATGAGTGGTGTAGATGCTTCCAGAGAATAAAACGCTGCATGCAGTGCCAGGGGGAACATTTGAGAAACTGAGATAAACAAAATGTTTCTATTACTATTCTCATTTGTTGTCTGAACACTTATCTAGTGAGCCTCGTTTCTACGTGACAATTAAAGCGAAACTTCAAGTCACTGTATTGACGCACACGTCTTTACACCGACACTTTGGATAAACGTTCACTCCACGAGACAGATTATTACGTCTGACTACATTTTCCACCCCAGTCACTTCACAAAGAATTCAGATACCGTAAAGTTCGCTGGCATGGGCAAATTGGCAATGACCGCCGCTTAACGGCATATCTTTGTTATCTTCTCTAACACCCCGAGGCCAAAAAGGAATAACTGACCATCATCCATCGTTTGGGTACTGCTAGCAAGTACAGAACACGTAGATTGTCTCCAAAGGACTGACTCTGTTTCATAAAAGTTGAATTTGTCGTTATAATGTGACAACTAGTTGGTTCATACAACTTACAAATATGTCACATATAAAATTGCAACGTTTCACAAGGCAAATTGCTGTTTCATAAAGCTGAAACGATTATGTAAAAACAAATTGTCAACAAATGATTGTTGCTGCGATCATAGAAACATTAGTTTATTCATTAGACTCTAAGGTGTTTATTAAAAGATTGATCCCCGTCATCTCATCGCGTATTTAAGAATAACTTAAATACGTCACACAAACGATAAGTTAGCAGTGGCAAATAACGTTAAATCAGGACAAAATGTGTAAATGTTAGGTAAGCTATGGAAACATTAAAGAAAACATAATAGTCGCTGCTTTCTATTGTAAATTTATATTAAGAAAATCTTTCAAATTTGTGTTCACTTTCATGAAGACTATATCGTATGTACCGCCACGGCTGATTGAGGTTGTTAAGGCGCAGACTCATGAGCGGGATGTCTGGAATTCGATTCTCACAGGGACCGTTCTCTCCGACAGTTTTATTTATTTATTTATTTTTTTTTTTCAGGATTCCCTCAGTCTTCATAACTGACAAATGCCTGGAAGGTACCCCAAACTTAGGCCTAGAACACTTCCTTCCTTAGGAAAAATACAAATTTCTTTCCTAATTTATCTTTTCATCTATGTATCATCAGTGTCCGCCGCATGAGTAAAAACGGGCGTTAAACACTATTAAAAATGTATCGCACGAGGGTAGGTCCATAAGTTTCCAGCCTCGCCGATAAGGATTATCGCCTTCACAAAACCCTTATCTGGTGTTATGCCTTATCGGTTAAGTAAATAATTGCAGCTGTGTACAGTTGTTCAGATATAGTTGCATAAAGAAAGCAATGTGAAGAAGATTGTGACATGTTCAAAATAGAGTATCGAGCTGTTATTAAGTTCTTCACAAAAAAAAAAAACACTCCAAATGAAATTAAACAACGATGGGACGGTTTTTATGGGGAACCACCCCCCTCATATTCTACCGTAAAAGAATGGATAAAATATTTTCGAATGGCTCGAGAAAGCATTGAAGACGAAGAGCGTGCTGTCGGCCCTTGTAGGTGCTCACTCCTGAAAACATCGCTCGCTCTTATGGAAGGGGAAATTATGGAAGACCGGCGGCTCAAAGTTACAGAAGTAGCAGCAAGGTTGGGCCTTTCTAAAACAACAGTCCTTCGAATTATTCATGAACATTCAAACATGAATAAGGTTAGTGCCTGGACTTCTTTCCTCAGTTCAAAAGCAATGTGTCATGTGTTGTCAGGCATTTTTGGAGCTCTGACAACGAGAGAGAAGTTCTGCAAACCATTGTTACGGAAGATGAAACTATGATCCCTTGTTCAAAAGAGAATCAATAGAGTGGCGTATACCTGGCGAAGCACCGCCTCTAAAGGGCAAGATCATGGCCACAATTTTTTGGGACTGTGAAGGAATACTCTTCATTGACTTCAAGGAGAGGAACACTACAGTAAATTGGGAGTACTATGCTGGCTACTGCACAGACTACGTGCTTCCATCAAAGAGAAAAGGCGAGGAAAGCTGAGTGGTTGTGTGCACGTTCTTCATGACAACGCACCTGTGCACACAGCTCTTGTTGCAAAGAAAGCTGTGAAGAAATGTAGCTTCAAAGAGATAGACCATCCACCCTACAGCCCAGATCTAGCTCCCAGTGACTATTTCTTCTTTTCAAAACTCAAGAAGGCCATCGAGGAAGGAAATTTAAGTGTGACGAAGAAGTGTGACGAAGAAGTGACTGTTTATGCCCATGTTGCAGACAAGACCTCTGACTATTTGCTAGGTAGGGATTGAAATGTTAATTTAAAGATGTGAGAAGTGTATTGCAATAAAAATGGACCTACGCTCATTCAGGTTAAAAGTACATATGCAGCAAAATGTTGCTGTGGCACATGCTATGCCATGTAAAAATTCCCCTGTCCAATTTTTTAACAATTTTATAAATGTGTCAGCTTGTCGCTGTATGTAACAACATTGTGTTTCATAAATTAAATATCAGAATATTTCTTACAAATTATTCTCTCTTTTCTTGGGAAACAGATGTTGAGGGGTTACTGACAACACGCATAACTGACTAGGTATTGTTTTCTCAAACTGTAAAATAGTGACTGATGACGTCGACATCTCAAGTAAAATATCTTCTCATCGACTCAAATTTGGAATAAAAGAAAATCACAAGGGAGTAACACCAGTTGGGTTATTGCAAACCTTAGCACGAGCATTTTATGCATTTCATCATTTCGGTGAAACGTATTGTATGTCAATCTTTCCTATTCTGCTTTAGTTTATCTTTCTAACTGTCCAACAATTGCATAATAAGTTGCTCTTTAGGTTTAACCTTCTTCATTACGATAACTCCCGAAGTTTGGACCGTCGCTTCAGCTCACATGTGTAATGATAGATGTAGGTTTCGTCCCAGGCTGTGAACCAACACAAGGTCTCCTCCGGTTTGCGATTAAACATCTCATAACCATATATAGAAAAATTCTTCAGTGCGTTTTCAGTCTAAATCAGTGTTATGCACATTTTCTTGCAGTATTGTTCACCCTTCAGTCTCGGCTATCTGGTCCAATTCTACTCGATGATCCATTAGAATAACATGCAAATTTTCAAGGCATCCTTCATGAATATCTCAATTAGGAATTGAAAGCGCGTTTTTTTTTTCTTTCATCTTTGATGCATTTACTCGTGTTTAAATTCAATAATCCAGAAATAAGTAATCCTATATGCTAGTTAAGTTTCCCATAGACTTGACTCTTAAAAATCTTTGCCAACACCGGGGCAACTAAGAATGTTTGTGCAATTTGGAAATTTGTTTACTTTTCAAGCGATCCTATAGAGAGATTTTGGTGGAAGAAAATATTGATACAAAATTCAAAGGAAGAATTTAATGGCATGGTGTATCACGTGGAGTGGAGAGTAGAGATCAGGTATCTCCAAGATGATCGCCACTTAACATAAATACTATTGAGTTCTCGTAAGCACTGGCAATTTTTACTTGTGGTTCAGGAGCATTCTTGCCCATCCCTTAAACGTGAGGCGGAAGTTTTGTTGGGATGGTTTATCGTGAGGTTATTCCGTCAGATGTTTATGCATCTTGAGCAATTTGTTTGGTCAACGCCCACAGAGAAACAGAGCTCCAGGGCTAATGATGATTGTAGCATTGTTTAAACCTACATGACCACACAATGGCAGGCTCACCACCACAGCTCTGTAGTAACGTGCGCGAGTAACTGTCGGCCATAACTTAGCTCTGAGAGGCACACGTTTCTGTAATTTCCAAAGTACAACTCTAATCTTAGACGTTTTATTTCAGCTCATTAAAATGTTCATGTTTTAGATTTTTTTAAAAGCACTTTGGTCGCAATCTTTATCGGGTTCAAAACTAATTCCTTTATACTGTGCGATCAGCGTTGTTTCCCCGGAGTGTTTTGCGCTGCTCGCTAGAGCCGGATCCCGGTGATTAGTGGCAGGGTAAAACAAAACACAAACCAATTTAACAGGCTCGTTACTTACCAAATTATCAAACGAGGTGTTGAAACTGCCCGCCGTTCATTGTCCACGTGTGTGTGTGTATGTGGTTTTTTTTTTTTTTTTTTTTTTTTTTTTTTTTTTTTTGGGTGCATCTCTTTAATAAGTCATTCGTCATTCGCTGTAGTTCATTTTGAGAAATTCGGACAAGCATTTATCAATTTACCGCAGAGATAATAGTCGCAGGCTGTTAAATGGGGGGCTACAAATCCCTACTAATAACTGTCTTGTGGAAACACACTGTGAATTGCTCTCATGGAATTATTCGCAGTGCGAGCAGTGGCAGAGTCCTGTTGAAAAAATGCATGATCACGCTCCCTGTCCGTTAATTCTCTGATAAAAGTGGTTAGTACGATATTCACATAAGTAACAGAATCAACCGTATGCTCCTATGATTCTTTCACCATTGAGTTAACACACATAAATCGTACATAAAGACACGCTGTGCCGTTGTAAACACACGTGGCATAATGCACTTTATACTGTCGAATTAAGAAACAAACAAAACAACATATACCCGGGAACAGCTGCACTACGACTGCGACAGTCAGCAAGGTCAACAAGCAAGCAAGCAGGCTTACTACTTCCTTCACGGCGTGGAATAGGAGTGGAGGCTCGTCTGTAGGAAAAAACTTGCGTCATTTCAAAGCACCATATTGTGCACAAAATAATATATTTCGTGCTAAATATAGTCAACATAGCTATTGAAAATGTTCCGCCAATATGATGGAAGACAATAAATGTCATTGCGATAGAACTCCTTAGAACGGGAAGCAAAAACCCATTCAGTGCAGTTCCCAGAACGGCGGAGGTTCAGAATTGCTGTCCTCAGAGGTGATCGCCCTAAGAAAGAAAACGACGATAATCTGATCATCCAATGTTTGGAGAGTTATGGTGGTGTGCACTAGTGTCATTCAATCAAGACGGATAATGGTTTCTCGAGTCTCCTTAGCTGTATGCGGTTTTGCATTATCATACAAAATAACACCTTTGCTGCTTGATTTCAGCTGGTTAGAGTACAATAGTGTTGATTTGTTGGTCGGCTGCACAGTCCGCCAAACGTTTAGGTTAATGTTTTGGTTCGTTGTTCAGGGATAGATTCATGGGCTGCCAACCAATGGAGGTTAAGTCTTGCAGTGTCGTAAAGGATCAACCTCTCATTGCACTTCAGCAGCCTATCAACAAAGACATCTTTCTGATGATGTGATATTACTATAGGACTTTAGGTGCAATGTCTCTTCCTTCGCTGTGTCCTTGAACCTGTTTCATGTCGGTCTCACGATAGTATGCATTCATTCGCTAAGATGACTGCAAGCTTGCTGTAGAGCAAGGCATTTTATGTATAAACGATGTTTTAAATGTGAATAAGCTTATCCTGTGCGTGCTGATTTTATTTAAACTGATATTTAGTATAAGTTTAAATGCGGTCATCAAGGTCGTATAATACATGTGCAGGTAGCAGCGTGGTAGTTTGAAGGATGCTTTGTCAGCGCGTGGCTGTTCCTTCTTACTGTGTGTAAATTATGTACGAATTGTTTTTAGTAATGTCACTACATACATGTAGTATTGAAGAACGAGTTTTTAACTACAATGCGGATGTGAAAACGACTTCTTGCTGAGAAGTGGTAAGGCAGTTTACAAGAAAATATCCCGGCAATGGTATTCCACTTAGAGAAACTGTTTGTAATTTTCGAGAGAGAGAGAAGGGGGGAGACAAAATCTCTATGACAAGAAAAGTTAAGATGCAGAGGCTGACAATGTATTGCCGCCCAGGGGCATCATTTTCAACAAATTTTATGACACAGGTCAGAGCTTAGTGTTATCATTTAGGTAGCAATTACAGTGACAAAACAAAGCATAAATACCTGCCATTTATAAAGCAAAATCATATTGAGTTTAATGGGAAATAGAGTCGCAAGCAAAAGGTTTAGAACTCGCTAGAACATTTACCAAACTAAAACTAGTTGTTACTTATATTGAAGATAACTGTGTTAACTAATAATGCACAGATTATACATCTCCGTGACACCATGAGCGAAGATGAAAACTCTGCAAGCACAGTGTCTTTGATCTAAGTTATGTGCATGTCTAACCCCGGGGGGGAGCAGTGCGTCAGGGGCAACTACTCCACTCATCAATCACTGCACTACATTACGTGAGGGGAACTTGTGACGGTCACATCGTGGAGCAGTCTGCTATGCTTTTTATTGGAAACATTAAGTCTTGCAGTACGACACAGCATCATTAATTTTTCATTATTTAAGGACCGTGGGTGGTTGTTAAGGTTAAAAAATCTTTTTTTGTTTTGTTTTAGAGCTTTAAACTCCCCCCCCCCCCGCAATACACACATGACACGTTGGAACTGCCCCTCCTTAACGTAAGAATCTTTAATTTGGACATTTGAAAAGGCGGTGGCTAGGCCATGCCCAGACAAAGCAGCAGCAATGTTTCTTTCCAAATATTGGTGTAGAAGAATGGTAAATTTTGTTTTTTATAACCCAATCCTTCCTTTAGACTTCAGATTGTTGCTGTGAAATTCAAACAAGTTTCAAAGATCTGATTAAACGCGACTTCTTTTATGACCTTACACATAATCCCCAATCTAAGTTTTCACAGTGTGATTTGCGATTGCATTCCCAAAAATGTGTTTGTTGGAACTGTCTGAGTTGCTGCAGTAGTATGTAAATATATACGAGCCAGATTGGGATACCACTGGGAGATGATGATAGGAGGGTTATCGACAAACCATGTGTAAGGAGACAACAGAAGACGCAAAGAAAGTGAGGAAAAAGTAAACTATTTGTATCACGGACGACGGATTTTGTAAATCTACCCATATCCACAAATATATCTTTTAATTACAGTTTTTTTTTGATGACATTTTCTCTGCTTGTTTTTCAGTATAGAAAGTACAAGTTCCACTTGAATGTATTGCCCAAATATCATGTGTTACTAGGGGGTGTTCGGAAATCATTTATAATAGCGGTCGGTGTACGAATACAGTGCAATCCATGCGCGCGTCCATTCCTAGGACGATGAACTGATGCTAGTACGCTAGATCGAAACCTACAAAGATGGTTTTTGTGGAAGGAAGGCGTCAAAACATTCAGCATTGGGAGGTGCCTTATCCCCAAACACTGGTCACAATTTCTATTTCAGTGTTTGAAGCCGGAACTGTTGGAAGGCCACTCTTGAGTAGCAATACATTTGAGAAACTATCTTTGTGAGGCGGTGCTGAATCTTGCTGGAAGCTTCTTAGTGTTGAGATCTTTCACCACAACGGTTTCGTCCCTTTTGTTGATTGAACTGCAGTTCATAGATGTGATCGATAGGGACAGAGGAGAATTTTACGATATTTAAACCGTGCTCACTGGCCGTTTGCGCCTACACCGCAGAGCGAGACACCGGGCTAGCAGGACATTGACACCCTCTGTTTGAAGCTCGAACGCATAGATTGTAATCATTCCGTTATTGTCATCAGGGAAAATAAACACGGGCCGTGCCTAGATATCATGCTCAATCGGTGTCATTCGCTACAAGCAACGAAACAGAGAAAATTAGCAGTAAAAAACACGCGGAAGGGTAGTTGTCGGTTCCGCGGTGTGAAGCAGCTGACGCCCTAATTCCTCTCCCGTTCATCCTGAACGGTCACAACTGAGCAGCGGAGTCAGTAAATTATTTCTATAGCTCTGACTTCAGCTCTTGGTAGCGGTGTTAACAAAACAAAGTAAATGAAAACGTTCGGTAAACTGTAAAGGATGTGATGCTTGTTAAACAGTTCATTGACTTGACTGAAGAATTTCTACTTAATATTTTGAATGTACAGTACTTTCGTCAATATTTTTTCATCTTTACTTTGTTTTTACTTCATTGTAATATTGTTAATGGTGTATTTTTTTTAAAGAAAATGTTTAAATAATATTATCTTTTTATATAATCGATTTGCGTGTAAAGTTGCGACTTATTTACGTAAGCGGCCTGAAGGTAGGAAACGGAACCACTAGAGAAATAAACTGCCCAGTTATTTGGTGCTTTGGAAGTTGGAACATTCCTTGGGTATATTTGGTCCGCTGACTCCAAAAGGTAACCATACTTGTCTCCTAGACCCAAGTTCGCGGGTTCGATCCCGGCCAGGACCGATGGATTTTATCGGGCGTAAGTATGGCTTCGTTCGGAAGGGAAGTAAAGCCCTGGGTCCCGTGTCGTACATTTACGGCACGATAAAGAACCTCAAGCCTGAAAAAAAAGAGGCCTCTGAGCCTCTGTCGGTCGTTTCACGTGCTGAATTGAATGGGACGCTAATGACCTGAGATGTTAAAGAGCGTCCGTAAATAAAATTAAAAAAAAAAATTGTTCTCTGAAAAATTCTGTTAATATATAACTTTCTAAATATGCTGTTATTATCTCTCTCGGAATAATAATTTACATTTGTATTAATCATTGACCCAGGTAAGAGAAGTTTTGTTATATTGTATAATAGAGCAGGAATAAAACAATTAATTAATAATACAATCTTACTGAACATAAAAGAAAAATGTTTCATGTGATATATATCATCATTGAATTGCCTTTAGAGCCAAAGTAAATTCTTCTGTGTGATATTTTTACTTTAGAAGCATAGCATCGCTTGGTTTGATGTATTTGCTCCAGATTGATTCCTCAGGTGGCTAGTGTTGCTGCATAAACAGCATGCCAATATTCCTTCCAAAAAATAAAGGCAGGAATGAAAACTGTTTTTACTTAGGTGTAGAATGGTAGCGAAATATGATGAAAATTGAAATGAGGGGTTAGAAAATATTCATGCATTTTGTATATTGGTATATAAAGAGTAGGAGGTCATAATGACGAAAACGTGTATTGAAAGGTAACTTTGACAACAGACTAAAGAATGTCTTATCATTATACGTGAAGACAGAAAACAACACATTTTAGCAGAAATGCCAAGGTAATCAGAATGCAGGCGGCTGCTAAGTAAAGACTCAGAAGACAAAGCTGCAACGTGGTAGGAAGTTCGATATCCTTGACGGCGAAGTGGCAGCAATTCAGCGTAAGAGAAAGGGTGGCAGAGTTTTTCAATTTTACCGTGCGCTCATGTTGGTCGCGCTCCGTGGCATGTTTTATGGAATTTTCTTCCATTTTCTTTGCCCACAATCCTTCCTGTCTGAACCGGTTGCAGCGGACTGTAATATCGAGCAACAAAGCGTGAATAAAAGACGGGCGAGGGGAACTTGCGGTGACGTTGAAGCCCGTCCCTGCAGTTTGGTTTTCCACTCCACAGGTTTTCAGGGAAAATACTCACACGTGGAGAATATTGCAGCGACAAGGTTCCATTTCTGTAGCTTAGATTGATTTTATCATTACAGCGAAGAAATCGTAAGATGTACTGTATGATTGGGTTTAGGTATGTGTGTACTTTGGAAAGTAGAGTTTAATTCTTTAGTCATTGGCGGCTGGTATAGTTATGAGTCAGGATATTATTTTACTTCTAGATGATCAGGGTTTATAGATTACTAAGTTTCACATGCTTAAAAATTTTATAATTATTATTAATAAAGTACACTTTCTATTTATTTCAACACGCTATACCTAAACATTGAACTAGTTTACGCATTAGAGCATTAACGAAACCTCTATAGCAAACAACTGTCAAAACAGTTTAGGAATTCTGCTAAGCTCTATAACTTAGATGTTAAAGAAATAGCCATTTCGTGTTCTCATTACTAACGGAGCAGATTTTAACATATTTTATTAGTTCCAAAGCAATGCATTCCATGTTATTTGCAAAGGTTAGGATTTTATTGCGAATGTATATATATATATATATATATATATATATATATACAGTGTGTCCGTAAAGTCACGATGCAGTTTTTTTTATTAATATTAGTTAAACACGCAGTGTACGTGAAAATTGTCGGTCCTGGTGGTGTAGTGGTTACCATACTTGCCTCCTAAACCCAAGATCGCGGGGACGAACCCGGTCAGGACCGATGGATTTTTTCGGGGCGTAAAAATGCTAAGTATGGCTTCCTTCGGAAGGGAAGTAAAGCCGTGGGTCCCGTGTCGTACATTTACGGCACGTAAAAGAAACTCAAGTCTGAAAGAAGAGGCCTCTGAGCAAAATTTGTTGGTCGTTTCACGCCCTGAGTTGAATGGGACGCTGGTGACCTGAGCTGTTAAAGAGCGTCCATAAATAATTCATTAAAAAAAATCGTGAAAATTGTATAATTACACAAAATTTTTGTCTCTTGCATAAAACGCTAGGAAGTTGTCCATGTTTTGCAATCGAGTAGCTGATACTGTTCACATAGGGCTTTGAAACATTGAAGTGACGCTTATGAAACCCTCTTTGGTTATTCAAATAAAGAAAAGATAACCTGATGGTGCAGTGTGTGGAGAATATTACATGTTTATTTCACCAGCTTACTATTTGTCAATGTAACTTGTGACTGACAGCGCCCTTTCTCACACATTGGCAGAGATGCACGAACCCCGTCATAATGTATTTAGTAGAGTTTGACAAATCCTGCTTTTCAGAGTTAAAACAATTAAAAGACGGTGAACCAAGCGTGGAGATTATTTTAGAGGTAATATTATTTATTCCTTTCACGCAAACTGTTTAGCTTTCTTTTTATCATCACTACGGAGCAACATTTTTATATTCAACTAAATTCGACTGTAGCGGAAGATTTCCGTGCATGCTGTGTCTGTAAGCGTAATTTTAGGAAGGCACACACCGTCGTCCCGGCGACAAATGGCAGATTTCTGTAACAAATTCTCTAAGGGTAAGATGAGAGGGTTGCCGTGTTTGCTGTACACACTGATGGCTCAATTTACACGAGCAATAAAGCCGTGGGGTGGAGGGTTGCAGTAAATTGAGGGGTATTCTATTACGCGGTTACAAATTCACCGTGGACCCTCCAGATCAAATATATCACCGTCCGTAGGTTCTGTCTGTAATCAGAAGCTGAAATTACTTCCATACACTTCATTTGTCTGGTCCCTGTACGGCCAGTTCGTTTGTCAAGGACCTTTGCGCTCATAGAATGTAGAAAATCTCTTGTTACTTGTTAATATGGTCCCTATTATGTCCTCAAGGTTCAACAAAATTCATGGTATTTAGCTTATTAATGCAGAAAACATTTATTTTATTTATACTTTTTTCTTCAGTATTTAAGTTTAATGTTGTACTTTGTTAATTTTGTTTTATTCAATAATGAGGTGGCCTTTTTCTCACAAAGCCAACACAAAAGTGAGCAAATCCAGTCGTGTAGGGTAGTGAATTGATAGGATTGAAATGTTGCGATTGGTAGTTTTTTAGGTCAAATCTGTCAAACTAAATATTACAAATATTAGACATTTAATTGCATGTTAATGCATTTACGTACTCTCAAAGTTTTACAGCTATAATTTTGTACAAGGGCATTTATAGTAAGTAGTAACGGCTTATTGACAGTATTTCATGAGAAGAAAAGTCAAGTGATTTCAAACTCTTGCGGAGGAAACAGAATTGTTCTCAGAGTCAATAGGTGCAACATATACGAGACATAGCTATTTGCAACATGCAGTCATCAGAATCACAAGATGATTCCATCACTACGAGTCTGAAAGGAGAGGTAGTCTAAAGAATGGCGGCACTCATCTTCAGCAAATTTGTAGTCCCAGCTCTCTTTGTAAATGTCACCTTGAGGTATGGAATTAGCACATTTGGAGCACTGTCAGCAAGTGGCTGAAACTGTTTATTATAATCCTATAAAAATGGAAGAAGAGCTGAAGCTACTGCAACTCTCCACACTAATCGCTGAGATTTCATATCTTACAGCTGTGATTGCTCCCTCAGATTGTCAGTACTTCTCTCTGAAAGGCGCTCTGAGAGAAGAAAGATTTGGAAGCAATAATGAGGTCAAAAAGCTATGTAATGGTACAACCGAAACCTTTTCTGTTGGAATAAACAGCTTGGTGCAACAATACGAGAATTGTTCAACTCGAATCCCTTTTGGGCCCAGCAATGTATACTTCTCCGTTGTTTGCCCCCCCCCCCCACTTTAGAATTATATCTAGTTTCCAAAACCAGCTTCCAGTGCCACTGGTAAGGCTGCCTAATCCAGCTTTAGCCTTCCGCATTACCCACCGAGTCCAACTCCCCTAAAAAAGGGGCTCTGTGCTTCTGATAACGCGAGTGCTCAGGGTCCACCGATCTGGCACAAAAGCATCCGAAGAGGCCATGTCTTATGAGAGACATGGAAATGTATTGAAAACGAGGACAATAATGTAAAAAGATATCTTTTAAGATATTGTTTGATACGTCCTGCTATATCGAAGGGTTTAGCAAAAAGATCATTCATATGGAAATACTGTGGGAACTACAACTGCGTATTCAAACTTTTCGCAGCCTTCAAAATGGCACACGGTGTATGGGTAGTTGCGGCCGCCTCTGTTCTTGGGTTCAGTTCCGGTCGAGGATGATGCATTTTTTCAGGACGTAGAAATATCGAGCTCAGTTCTTCCAGGAAATACTGTAAAACTCTGGGACCTATGTCGTGGAATTAAGGCACGTTAAACAACTCCATACCTGATAATATATATATATAGATCGTTTCACGTCCAAGTAATACCTTAGTTACCTGCCAGATTGCATGGAGGCGATGGGCCTATCACTCTTTGTTGGGTCACAAAATATGTCTAATCAAAGTCTCCGTGGTAATAATTCGATTAATGTGCTCGTGCAAGTGTGGCGAAATTATTTTCGTCAATACAGTAATTGTAAGGTGAGGATAGTTCGCCATAAAATCGCATTACCTTTTTTAAAGCAAACGCTAGACGCTGGCATTTCGAAAGAACTTTCAAACTTGTTCTTGCTAGTGAGTGTTTTAAATTTACGTTCTATGCCCCATTCATTCTTTATGCTAAAGACGTTTAATTTCTCTTTCCCGTTAAATTCATACTGTGGTATCATGCTTGCATCATTTTACGCATTATATTTTCACACAATTTAAATATGAAAATCAGAAGCGAAAGAAAGATTGTTTTAAGATGAAAAATGTACTTGTAAGGAAGGGGAAGAAAAAGAGGCAGGAAATGGCAAGTGGGATAGTAATATCCCTCACGTATATGAAATATTTATGGGTTTTCCTTAATCATAAAATGTCAGGTAAGTTAACGCGCCGCCCATCTCTGGATTTATCTTCATCATAAATGTTTTATTGCACCTCCTCTGGGACTTCGAGAGAGTTGTATGAGACGTTAAAATAATTTTTAAGAAAATGTACACATCTTATGTATAGCGGTTGGTTTCTGGGGCTGAAAGTATGTCAATTAAAGCGATAGGAAATTGAAAAATAACAACTTTTTAATCTCAAACGGGGTTAAAAAGATGCTTATTTCTGTTTAAGAAGAGAAAACACAGTAGAGAATACTGAGAACGAGGTACTAGATAGAGGGACGCTGTATCCGTTTTCAAATATCCATAGACCCCTGGACCATATGGAGGCCACATGGACACTGCTTCTCATGCGAAACAGAGGCATGACGTCACCAGCACAAGCTGTTCTGTATCCTTCCAGTGTAATGCCATCCAGTTGGTGTTAGAGATCTCCACAAGTTTGTCCATTTAAGTATAGCGAATCTATTTTCATCCACGCAACGTACAGGTTGATCCATGTAAACCCTTACCGTTTCTGCCAATCATAATATCTGAACAAAACTGTGCACTAAACAGTAAACGCTTGCGGGAGCTCTGTCTTAGACACCGTCAAGTTCGTTAAGGCGCGAACTCGTGAGCGGGATGTCTGGGGTTCGATTCCCACCAGGACTGAAGTTTTTTTTCTTCAGATTTTCCTCAGTTCTCATAACTGGCAAATGCCAGGGAGGTACCCTAAACTTAGACCTGGAACGTTTCCTTCCTTTAAAAAAAATCCTTTCCCAATTTATCATTTCATCTCATGTATCATCAGTGTCCACCGCCTGTGGTGCCTCAGTAGTAAAAACGGGCGTTAGACACTATTTAAAAAAGTCAGATTTTGTAATTGTCCAAGCAACTGTAGATATGTGTCTCATAATCCAAGTTATCTGACGGTTGAAATTATGCGGTCAGGAGTTTTTCATGGATTCTTGGGATATATGGCACTTAGCACCATTTTGCTTAGGTAATCTTTCGTCGGCTGAATGTCTTCAAATTGTTTATTGATTACGTAAAAATCCGTTGTCACTGATGATTATTAAGGCAAAAGGCAATAGCACCTACTGAACAACAAGGAAATTTTTGTCGCCCAAAACGGTGTGAAAAAATAGAACCATCTTTTCTTTATCTCTTTCTTCAGTTTTTATTGAATTTCGATGGAAGTACATGCTATTGCTGTTTGTCTCCTACTGAAAAAAAAAAAGTATTTTTTATTTTATTTATTACTTTTTGTAGCGAATTCCGAAGAAATGTGAGCTATTGCTGTTGTACCCATGGAAGGATTTTTGAATAATTTTTCCAAATATCCATCGATCGTGCCTACTTCACACCTAAAATTAAAGGGGGGGGGGAAGTAAATAAATGTGTGAATCCAGCTCTAGCGGTCGCAGTTTTTGTTTTTTCTTAATGAAACTCGGCACACAACCACCAATTAACAAACGATTCGTCTAGTTCGTTGACCAACAAAATTGAACCATTGGGGTATGGTTAATCTAAAGTGAAAAAATTATTTAAAAAAAAAAATAATTTAAAAATCACTCTGCCGGCACTCATATTTTTCTTCATAATAGAATTCCTGTATAACATTTAAATAAAAAAAATAAGTTTCCGAAAATTAGGGAAATTGGACCATTACGAGTAGGGCTATACTTGAAAACCAAAATTTAAAAAGCGCTCTTGCGTTTAATTTTCTCTATATTGTTTTAAATAAAATGACAAATTAATTCAGCATATAAACTGTATTTATAACGATACATGTGTTTTATATTTAACAAAAGTATCGTCGTGAAGATAACAAATGTGAAATATTAATCTAATATGTGTGTGAGAATTATATTTGTATGTAAGAGCGCTCTGTAATATCCTTCAGAAAACGTTTACGTTACATATTAATAACATTTAAGTTAATTTCAAAGCCACTGAAAATGAGTGTAACTTTCAATTGTTTATTGTTGATTGTGTATATTTGCTTAATACATTGTTTTTAAATAGGCCGACAGCGTATAGGTTTGTCTATCAGTGGTCATATATTTCATTTAATTAATGCTTTACTATTAAGTTTTAAGATTTGATTTCAATAATAATAATAATAATAATAATAATAATAATAATAATGATAATTAAAAAAAATGAGGTTTCTTTTTTGTGATACTTATAGATTGCAAGAATTCTAACTTTGTTCCCCTAATACCACACAGTAATGTCTTAACTTATTTTATTTCATTAATTAATAAGCCTAATTTGATTTTACATTCATTTTAATCAAAAGTTATTCAAGTTGGTGAGGACTTCGCTTAGTTTATGCAACTCTTGCGTGACGGACTTTTGCATTATGTTTTCTGTGCAGTCTTAACTGCTCTCTGTCACGTTAGTGATAGTCTCCTCACGTGTGATAAGTGGATTAAACGTTATCGAGCTTGACCTGTTTACCACTTCGCTTTGGAAAGTGCCAGGCTACTTCCAACTTTCTTCTTAATCGACGAAATTGTAGGTTTGCTCGCAACAAGAGCACATCTAAGGCGTTTGAACAAAGAATGTTTTTATTTAAACTTTAAAAAATCTAAAGCTGTTTAATTCCTATTTGTAAATTTACCCATAAGGAATTTCTTCAATAATCCGCAGAGATGAATCTGACGGCTCAAGTTCTTGACTGTATGGTGGATGATTGAGTACTTCCTAGACCTACTTCTCAGTGGGCCAAGTTGGTTTGCTGAACCTTCACAGACCCTTGAGCACTTAGCGGGCACTGACTTACCGAAATTCCAATCTGTCATGCACAGTATCGTACGCTGTGCTACGTGAAATGTTCAATTGTGCCAAGCCTCTGACAGAAGGTGGTGTTGAAACGGCTCGTCGGTAAGATTTACTCGGCCCCCAACGTTTGGAAATGTTGCTATGATGCAATCAATACCATGCTTTTGACGTTTCTCTGTGAATTAAACTCGGTGTTTTTTTCATTTTGCAAAAAACTTACTACACTTCCCTGTTCCTACATGTCTCGTCTGTATCACAAGACTCAAAATTACTCTCTACCAGCTTGAAACATACAGACGAAATAATATTTCCTTTAAAAAAATGCCCTTCTTCACAAATGTCAATATTCTCAACAAAACGTGCCTCTCACCGCAGTGGATGGAACAATAACAAGCTTTCACTATTGGAACAGATATGCAAGGAGAACGTGAAAGAAAAACACGCTAACAAAGGTGCGAACTTTAAAAGAAATTTAATTTCTTGTTCATCTAATTCTGCACGACGTCGTGAATCATGCAGAAGTTTTTGTTGCACTTGTACTGGCGTTTGTCACACTTTTTTCTGTGCTGTTGAAGAGTCTTTAGATCTCTTCCGGTCGTGTGTTCCATGCACAACTCGGTCATTAATGTCACGACGTGATTATCTAAGAGAAGTAAGCTTTAGTTGTGGAGCCAAATCAGGCTGAAAGTGCGATGGTGGAAACCGACTGGGGTCGCGGCGATGAAGCATCCTGCAGTATTCTTGCTAACGACACCTCTGAGTTTGTAGTGGAGAAGTACGTGTGATGTGTGGTACTTGATATTCAACAACGTCATTTGGATGTACGCCCATGCTTTATCCTGTGCAGCATCCAACTTGTTGTATGGAAATGTGTCCGTTTGCGTGTGATATGACTTTGCAGAGTTTTCAGGACATCTCTGCCCAGTAGCAGTAGTCAGTGCAGGTACGACATGGTAGTAAACCATTCCTTGAATAATTTCCCAGCAGAAGCAACCGCTTGACTTGCTGTTTACTCTCAGGTTCGAAATGATGTGTCTCAAGTTTCATCAGCAGCGATTCGCTATGAAAGAAACTCCTCGACTTCCTGTAACATCATCCTCAACTGCATAGAATCTGCACACGAACGTGCTTTTGTTCGGGAATCAGCAGTCTTGTAACTCACCGTTCACAAACACGTCTCATATGCAACTTTTCAGTTGCCAACGCGTGAATGGCACCCAGTGAATTTTTCAGAATTTGTGAATGTTTTTTATGTTATTCGACGACGCTGTTTCACAATGACAGTAGTGGTATTAACGTTTTCTTCCATTAGAACATAAACTGGAGCGTCGGGTCCACCTCCCTTTGAAATTAATTGCTCCACTCTTTAAAATTTTAAACGATATTCGAATTGTACTATAGGAAGACCAAACTCTCCACAAGCCTCTCGTAAGATTGCAAAGGCTCAACCAAACATTTGTCGAGACGAAAGCAGAATTTCAGAGCAGCAGATTGTTCGTCGCGTGACACCTCCATTTTGCTGTAGGCGGAACTGAATATGCCTCAACTTGCGCATCTCTCGCGGACAGAACTAAAAGGTCATCAAGAAGTCGCTCCGCAGTCATTGTGTAGCCGAGATTTTACTAGGGAAGTGCATTGTGTGCTAGCACTGACCGCGCACCACATTAGTTATTATGTTCCCTTAACCACCAAGTCCAAACCTTAGCACCGGTCGCCGGATTACCTGCTAAAAACCGCTTTCGAAGGAAGGAATGTGAGAAAGGTAGGACTGCCGACTTTCAATAATATTTCGATAAAAAACAGTGCGGTACTGTTCGATCCTGCCTCATATAAATGCCAAAATTCTCACCGCATTGGAAGCAGCAATAACTTACTTTGTCATTCGAGTGTGGAGAAACTTGTCGATGACCCGTTAGTACCACGTATACATTACCAAAATGTTGTAAAGTTAAATATTAGGGCTAGAAATTGTCTCTGTAAAAATATTATGATCATTCTGTATTGAATAGTCCTCATATATGATGAAATTTTTATATATTAAAATATATAATGAACCGCAATGACCTTGTCAAGTAAAGGTCTTTAAGTATTTGTAAAATTATGAATATAGATACAAAGAAGAAGCTTCTCTTTTCAATTTACAAGTCGAACGTCAGTGTTACCAACATTCGGAAAAGAAATATAGCGGTTTGCGTGATTTGATCGATACTGTACCACCTATTGATTCTGCTCGACAGCTATTAACTGAATGTTGCTATTATTTCCATGCAGTGACTAAAACTTGCAGTTGCTGTCGTCACATATTCGCGGAAAGATCATTAACAGTCCTTGCACTGTGACTCATTTACTGCTCCAGTGAGTTACAATACGCCTGCCCCCAGTTTTTTAATTTTATTCCTCGCGATCGCAGCAGACTGCGAGGTACGGTTTAATTTACCAGCTGGCTGCTTCAGGAAGCATATTCTCGCCTTTTTAAACACCTTCGAGGCTACAACATGAGAAACCCCAGCTAATGCGGGTCATAGTTCTCCCCTTCTCACGGTACGAACTAGCAAATGGGTGAGGAGGAGGCATATAGAGCTCTGTCTATGAATGTCCCATCATGAAAAAAGAACATTCGTCCTTATACTGGTTAAAGAAGGTGCTTTAAAAAATGTGTTTGTGTTTATTTTTCTAGTAGTTGTCCTATTTCGCAGCCAACTTTGTTCACCTGTCATTCTGTTGTCATCTGCGAACTTCTAACCCTACAAAGGTTCCCAAGCAAGAGAAAATCCAATGGCGTCAATTGCCGACTGTATGGTGGTTGTTTAAACACTGCATATTTCACAACTTATAATGTATTCACTGATTAGGGGTGAGCGCTGTCATGAAGCACCAAAACCCCTTTTGAGAAAACTTTCTGGCGTTTCAATCTCATCACTCCATTGAACACTGGTCCTAGAAGTGCACCATAATAGGACTACTGATGTCCAAAAATATTTTAAGCATGACTTTCACAGTAGGTTTCCGTCTTGAATGTTTTCTTTGACGGATACCAAGTCCGTACACGTCTCGTGTCACCATTCTCTGGATAAAAGCATCTCCTTCGCGACTGTGGCATTCCAATCGTTCCAAATGCACACGATCTCTGAACATCTGCCTTGGGACCCATCTGAACTTTCTTCGACCGAGATCACAACCAAGGCAGTCGCCTGTCACAATTCTCTAGATAAAAGCATTTCCCTCGCTACTGTGGCGGTTCCAATCGCTCCTGATGCACGTGGTCTCTGGACAGCTGCCTTGGGACCCACCTGCCCACTCTTGCTAAACTTCAGGTCATTATGGTTCATGTTTTGCGCTCAACCGCGATCCGTGTTTAATTTTACGGCAAGTTTTGAACATTGGCTAGCCTATGATCAAGATTTGTTGGTTGTTGGTTATAATAGTCGCACTCTTTTTAATTTTTTTCCGTCCATTTTTGAATTCTCTAATTCAAATACTTTCCCCTGACTCAACTGTCTCTATACTGACCTTGAAGTATCATCTATTAAAGTTTCAGTACAAAGTGTGAACACTTTCCTCGTAACATCCCTAACAATATCCTGTCAATATATACGGGGCGCAACTAGTAAGGAACCAAAATGTAAGTCGCGTGGCACCGACGTCAAGTCTTGGATCCGCTATCTTTTTACCATGGCGACATACGATGATAGTAATGCGTACTAGCACCATCGGGCGTTATGTACCTCACCTAGTGGCTATCACCGACCTTATGTGTAATAATAGCCCATAAGGACGGAGTGCGTCGTAATCCAGTAAACGCGAGTACTGTGTACAGTTGTCTGAATAATATTTTATTTGTTTGTTTTTCGGTGTTTTCCCGTGTCCTGCAAATACAAATGTCAAGCGAATCTTGGTGGTTCCCGGGCTATCAATACAGTCAAATAAACCTCTTGTTAGTAGTAAGACAGCAAAATCTACCCCCTCTAGCATTTTGTTACTGTCAAGCGCAGGTAGATCTGTGAAATAACAATAATAATTATTAGAAAGCACAAAGGAAGAAAATGAAAAGGAATGAAGTGCACAGTGATGCCTGTAATGCTAAAAACAATAATAATACTAAAATGTAAAAAGTGTTGCTATTGTGTCTCATTCTTGAACTGTGCAACGTCCCTTCTGCCAAGACAGATTTTTGGTTCAGGTAAGAAACCTGTATCCTCTCCGCGATAGAAACGCTTCCCAGGGTACAGTCCTCTTAAGTATTAAAAGTGAATCAGCTAGAGGTATAATACTGTAATGGAAGAATGTATTACAGGCTTGTCTTCTTCTGTGGCGCGTCTCTCCTCTACCGCAGTCACACGACATCATTGCAATGGGGAAGTATTGTAGGGGAGCATGTGATAAGCAACGCCGACTGTCGCCGCCTCTCTATCAGGCAGCTTCCCTATTGTCTTCACGAGACTGGGTGCATCCCTTTCCACACCTCCCTAACTTAGAAAACTTCCTAATCAGGTACCGGGAATCGAACCGGGACTTTATAATCAAAACTAGCACTGTCCTCGTTCACAGCCTGAACCTAACCGTACCTTTGGTGTACATTTTTTCAGTCATTTCAATGAAAATAGCTGACATATAAATTTACATAACTACTGATATCACTGCAGCAGTCCTTCGGCGCGTTATCAGAAAAGTACATTCCTTTAATAATTACTGGCTTGTTATAGAGTTGGATAACGTACTGATATAGCTCATGACAACCGTGCAAGCTATTTTGGCAAAGTGAGGTCTTGTACCCCTTTAAGGATAAGAGAAATGCAAGGAAAGCTTTGTGCAGCCCTACTTTGCTGAAAACGTGGGGCAATGTAGCGGCGATTGTTTTGTATGGCCGGAAACTGATGTCATGTGATGCGAGAAGTCTGAACTTGGCAGTTCCTTTTGACGTGCTAAGGTTAATAAACATGGGCTGACCGCAACCAAAACTGAACATTCAGCTGTTCGCTGGCGCTGCCGTGTATTTTACACCCCTTTGCCGCATTCTTTTGTCTTACATATCTTTTTGTTGAAAATTACAATGAGATATATTTGTAAAGACAAAAGATTTCAGTTGAAAAGTTAAAAACAGCGCCGATTTTTTTTTCACTGTGGGCTAAAAATAGTATTGTAATATGTCATAAAATAAAGGTTTAAAGTTACGAGTGAGGTGGCCTAGATCGCACCGTTTTTTGTAGAAAGTTTCCTTCTGCGTGCGAGTATCATCCAGTGTCATTTTTTTGAGCTTTTAGTGCTGGACTGGTTTCGTCAGATTACTGATGCCCTGTAGTATGTAGAATAGCTTCGTTTCTTGAATAGCCGCACTATAGGGATTGCTCAAATTGCACTGTGAATGCAGCAGTTATTGAAACTGCGAGGGAGATAAGGCATAAATCATCGCAACTAATTTTTTCCCCCCTCACAACTAGGGACAACACGAAAAATCTAAGATATACGATTGAAAGTGTATGGAATGTACTTTCAAATTAAGCCACCAGATGGTGTATTTGTCTCAACACGCCGTAAGTTAAGTTGGTAAGCGACAGGGATCAGGAATGGAGGTCACGTGCATATGTGAAAATAGGATTTCACCGCGACAGCAATGCACGAGAATGTCATACAGAGCTACGGGAAGCACTGGGTGCGCATGCCCTGCCCTATCGAACAGTGGCGAGGTGGACAGAGGATCACCGGGGTGATCCGCTCCACGACGGATATGGAACCCTGTTTAAATAGATGTATGTAACTTTTGCTCACGCCATAATAAACCAATGTTGTCCTTTATCTTTATCACAGCTCGTAATTCAGTTTTCGTCCATTTTGTAGAAAATGTTAACACTAGTTTGTTTGCATGACCATCACAAATAAGTGACTACAGTTACGGGTCTGAACTCTACAGCATTAACAACTATCACAGCAGTTTGACCATCTTCACGAAATCTCCGGGAACTCCTACGTTTAACGCTTTTTGGAGTATAAAGTTCAGCATCCAAATGAGGAAGTGGCGTGTTCGTTGTTTGGTCACGGAAATGAAGGTTTCTTCTCTGCCTGAAGGGCAAGTATCAGAAAAATATTTTGCTTCCCTCGGCCGCTATGTCACGCTTATTTGAACTTAATTACAGCCGACTCGGTGCTCCGGATCGCTGATGCGTGATGTTAGCTGCTTCAGTCACGATTTAAGCTCCCCACGACCGTGTTAATCGTATCTTCGTATCTGGGTCTAGAACTTGTGTGCCTTATCTTCCCAACAGAAAGCTTTTTGTGTTTAAGAAATGGAGTTGTGTACGTTTTTTGTAGTATCAAGGCCAAGTAGCCTTTAGTGTGGCCACTGCTGTGTTGAGGTGCACTGCTTCCGTGTTAATACATAATCAGTGTTTATTTTCTTTCTTCTTTGCTCTCTTTTGCAGTGTGGTTTAATCTAAGAAGAATGTGCATTGGGCTAAATGCTAGGCACGACGCCACTACGAAAGTTTTGAGACGCATCAAATTGGGGGTGGATACACTCACCCCCACTCAAAGTACACCACACTCTACACTGTCTCATTATCAAAACACCCTTGCCACTCATTTTCCTCGAGGCTAAATAGTTCATTTTCATTTTTATATAGCATTTTTTCCAATACGACAAGGTTTTCCTCGGTCACTGTCGTTGCCATACCCTATTTCTCTCATTTGAAATGAATTTCGGCCGCTTTTAAATTCTGCAAACCAGAGAAAAACTGTTGCTCTAGATGGAACTAGGTCCCCAAAAGCCTGTTCCAAGCGCTCAAGGGGAAAATGCTCTCTCTCTCTCCAGCTCCATCGTAACGACTGGCTGCCTGTGCACGGCAGGGATTTTGTTCACCTCACACTCTGGAATGCGGGAGTAGGGAGGATGGCTACTTGGTACCGTTTTACTCGTAAGGGATGGAGTTACCATGTGCCACATTCCTTTTAGATGGGTCAACATTTACTTTATCTAGTCTCAGAACTTTCGTAGGGACCCTTGTATAAACGTTTATCAATTTCCAATTCAAGTTTTAAGCTTAACAGGCAGTGCTATCTATGGTGTGGTATAAAGAATTTTTTGACTAGTCTGCAAAATCTCAGGAAATGTCTGCATTACCTATGGGCGCTTTCACATGAAATCGGACGGAAAATCAGAAAAAGTTACCGCATATTATTTAAATATTAACATATTTAGTACTACTACAATATATAAAGACTCGTACTTTTGTGAAATATCGAGAATTTCATGCTAGAAGGGCATATGAGCCGCAACATAAATGTTACAGATGTTTTTGAAATTCTACTAAATCTTTCTCGTTTCCTTAATTATCAAAATTTAATTTGTTGTATTTGTGTAGGTATAATGATTTTTATGATATAAATACGTCATTTCTACCTTTATTTGTTGCTTTTTATAATTCATATGCCTTTTTGCAAATGTTTTATTGGCTCTTACATCAATTTAGCATTGATTTTATTCGACCAAGTTCGTTTATAGTAGAACCAATATGTTTTATTTTTCATAAATAATATTCTACAATCAACATTTCCTTAACCTATTACGAGGATAGGTCCATAAGTTTCCGGCCTCGCCGATAACGTTTATCACCTTCGCAAAACCTTTATCTGCTGTCATACCTTATCTGTTAATTAAATAATTGCAACTGTAGCTTAAGCAGTAACAGATGTAGTTGTATAAAGATGGCTATGTGTAGAAGATTGTGATATGTTCAAAATGGAGTTTCGAGCTGTTATTAAATTCTTCACAAAAGAAGGACTTACTCCAAATGAAATTAAACAGCGATTGGACGGTGTATATGGGGAAGCATCCCCCTCATATTCTACTGTAAAAGAATGGGCCAAACTTTTTAGAATGGGTTCAGAAAGCATTGAAGACGAAGAGCGTGCAGGTCGGCCCATGTAGGTGCTCACTCTTGAAAACACGATCTTGTGGAAGGAGAAATTATGGAAGACCGGCGACTCAAAGTTACAGAAATAGCAGCAAGGTTAAGTCTTTCTAAAACAACAGTCCTTCGAATTATTCATGAACTTTTAAACATGAATAAGGTTAGTGTCTAGACTTCTTTCCTAAGTCCAAAAGCAGCGAGTCATCTTGTAAGGCATTTTTGTAGCTCTGCCGTGGCAACGAAAGAGAAGTCTGCAAATCATTGTTACAGCAGATGAAACTATAGTCCTCTTCTAAGATCCTTTATGCAAAAGAGAATCAATGGAGGGGCGTAAACCTGGTGAAGTACCGCCTCTAAAGGCCTCAGTCAACCAAGAAGATCATGGTCACAATCTTTTGGGACTGTGAAGGAATACTCTTCATTGACTTCAAGGAGAGGAACACCACAGTAAATGGGGAGTACTATGCTGGCCTACTGCACAGATTACGTGCTTCCATCTAAGAGAAAAGGCGAGGAAAGCTGAGTGGTGGTGTGCGTCTTCTTCACGACAACGCGCCTGTGCACACAACTCTTATTGCAAAGGAAGCTGTCTAGAAGGGTAACTTTCAAGAAATGGATCATCCACCCTTCAGCCCAGATCTAGCTCCCAGTGACTATTTCCTCTTCTCAAAACTCAAGAAAGACTTGAAGGAAGGAAATATAAGTGTGATGAAGTATGATGGATGCATTTTGCAGACAAGACTTCTGGCTATTTTGGAGAGGGGGGTTGAAATGCTAATTCAAAGATGTGAGAAGTGTATTACAATAAAGGATAAATATATTGAAAAGTGAAATATGGTTTTTGTCTTTATCATACCTGGAAAATGGTTAGGTCGGTAACTTATGGACCTGCTCTCGTATTTTATTTAACTTTGAAATGCACTTATCCTGGATAAACAATGCTAATTGTATTAAATTCTGTCATCATTCTCTGAGGTACCAAGTTCCTATAGCAAGTGTGCTACTGACGGGGAATTGTTGATCTGTTGCAGAGACTGTGTAAATAAATTACTTATCTGTTGTGGGTTTTTCCCCCCTTGGAATTAAATCTTCATAAGCACATTGGATATTGTCATAATGGAATCTGTTATTATTATTAGCTTTAGCTACACTGCAGCTTTCAAAACCTGCACAAGTTGTTTAGAGTACAAAGGAACCGTCTTCACGGTTTAAGAGACACAGCGCACTGAAAGCTTCTTCGGTTGAACAACAAAGGCAGAGGCGAAGTCGTACGTTTATGTTTGCTACTGTGCGTCTGGATGGATACAATTACAACAAAGGAATTTGGTAGATTACTTGCAGCTGTCAGAATCCGAGACAAGGCGCCGGAGACAGCCCCCGAACTTACTTCACGTCTTTGAGAGAAGACAGTGATCATCTCTTGTTTTTACCACCGCCTCCTTAAGGAAACAGGAGTTTTGGTCCAAAGTTTCCATAATACGGAAGTATGTACCGCTTGTGGTCACCGATTCACATAACTGTTGATTGCCTTACGACTGTTGCGTAAAATCGGATATGCCAATTCGTTCAATTTTCAATGTAGAAAAGACATTTTTGTAATCTGCCGATTTATGTGTATAAAATTTCTTGTCCCAAATATTAGGATCACATTTAATTAATTTGTTTGTAAATTTTTGGTATCGTTAAATACAAAAACAGTATTTGTCCAAACTAAGACAGTAGCCACTCACGGCCTCTGAAATAAGTAGAGTACATGGATGTTATATTTTGTTGCGCCGTGTACGAACCTCATAAACCTCAAATAAAGTTTTGATATAATGGCGTAAAATGCTTGTTTTATCTGTTAATTTTCTGTTCAGGCACAAACCTCAATTCCCATGAAAGGTACAGATATTCCACAATAGAATGTACAAGTTTCCATAAGAAAACATATAATTCCTTTAACTTAAACTCTATGAACTCAAAAGCATTCTTGATTAGTTATTGTACCACAGAATTGAATATTCCAACCGAAAGTGACGATGAAAAGAGTGTATGTGTATATGTTAACGCTCTAGTGGCCGCATTTTTTCCCTCTCTCTCAGCGAAACCCGGAATGTAACAATGAACGATTCATCGAGTTCGTTAACCAGCAAAATTGGACCATTGGGGGTGGAGGTTATCCTAAAACAAACTTTTGAAATTCGCTCTACCGCCGAAATATTTGTTTTCCTTGGAGAAACTTGGTATATACCATTGAAATAATATAAAATAGACACCTTTCAAACATTAGCGCAATCAGACTATTAGGAGTTGCGGTTTATATGATTCCCAAAATTTAAAAATCGCTCTAATAGCACTAATATTTGATTTTTCGCAACAAAACTCCATATATACCATTGTAGTAATATATGAAAACTATTTTCTGAAAATCGGGTAATTCGGACCATTAGAAGCGGAGGTACATTTAAAAAGCGCTCTTGCGCTCAAATTCGACTTTTTGAGCAATTCGCTTAGTTTAGGCAACTCTTGCGAGATTGTTTCATACGACAATATAAAGGAAACTACAGGTCAACTATTAACGGATACAGATACTTAAAATTGTTTTCTACAGAGAAATTATTACAAGCACTAACATTTTCTACATTAGCCACTTTACAAAGAATTCAGAAACTGAGAAGCGCATTGACAATGATCTCCGCTTAACAACCATATTTTTACTACAGCCTCTAACACCCCGAGCTGGTTACGTTGAAGTTCTGTAGCATACGGGGGGCAAATCAAAACAGTACTTTTTGGAGATATCCGCTCACAAATTCATCGTGACCATTGAGGACACAAAGGCGGACCTGAGCATACTGTAAAGTTTATCTGGGACTCTGAAAATAGGTACAGAAAATGAATGGCCCGCAAAAGCCTTTTGGCCAATTCTGGTCATACATTCCGGTAACGATACGATTAATGTTTAAAGAAAAGGAAGCGCTTTTCAAAAGACAAGAAAATATTCCTTTCTTTTTCATGTTCAATTGGGATGGCACGTAATTAATCTTATGATAGAATCGCATCTGATCTAACAGTCTCCTGCATTTACTTTTACCTAATGGGTTTATACTTCTTGAGGCTGTTGGCAAATTCAGTTAAGGCAGGCGTTTAGCTCGCATGCCTGCTGCAGTATTGACCCACCACCGTTCGTGCTTTTGCGAAATAAAGGACCGAGAGAAGAACATGATGGCGAGAAGTAACCGAAATTTGCAGAGAAGTTGTTATCCAATGAACGAGAGGATTTATCTGTCAGGAGACGACACGTTCCAAGCCAATTCCGCTTGTATCAAGATGCTGGCTCTGTTCCCGGGTTACTGCTGTTTGACATGCCATCACCACCTGCTGCAGTACCGAGCAGGGTGTCCTGCTATGCGGAGAAGCTCAAATTTTTAAAACAATTGCCGATTAGACTGCAGTTGCCTATTTGGAACTGAGATAAGTAGTGCCGACTTTCATCATTGTTCAATAGTTCCGGTAAATTAAAATGTGCTGACTGACTTTATGATTGAAATGTATTTTAGCAAGGTGAGTTTTATAGATACAAGTATTTATACAATTTTTAAGATAAAACCCTTGGAAAATTAGTAGCAAAGAAATCCTGCATTACTGCGAAATTAGAAGCAGTGCTCTATTTACTTTCCTTAATTAGCAGCGTAAGCAAACTCATTAATTTACATTGAAAAAACACCACCTTTCTGTTGGAAAAACAACTCCTTTGTTTCCCTTGCACCGAATATTTGGTTCATTATTAAAGAGTTCTTAGGACGTTTATGAAACCATTCTTGGCATTCCCTGCATAGTGTCCAAGGCTCGCCTTGTAATCCTTGAAGTTTTTGCTACAGGACTGTCATATGTCTGTTTAGGTTTCTGTTGCTCTCTGAGGTGCTTGGTTGAGGCCAAGATGCTGGTGACTTTACAGGTGAAGCAACTAGTTAGTAAATTCTTTTTACATGTGTAGAAGAATCAATCGTTCTACAAATGGACACAAAGCCTGCTTCATGTAAATTGCATATTTTATGCGGATTCGAAAACGAGTCGCATTTTCCATAACCTGTTCCATAATTTCAAAAACTTCCGGTCATTGCAGATTTCAGCATTACCCTGCTCTGTAATTTGGAATTGGGTAGAATAATTCCGGCAGTTTCATCTTTTCAAAGTAATCCCAGCATACTCATCCTTAAAAACCACTTATCAAACCATACCTACTTCAAGGGCGAAGGGTTCATTTTCACAGCCATAGCCTCTTCAGATCTGGAAAATCGCTTTCCTTGCATGCGAATTTTTATCACTGGGGAGAGAAAATAATCGGATAGAGACAACTCAAGACCAGGGAGGCATGAGTCTGACCTCTGAACTCCAGGAACTGGATCCCCTTCAGTCCTGTCCTTGGACAGCGTTCTCGAAGCTTGTCGAAAACTTTCGGCAGACGAGTGTCGTGTACCTCTGAGCAGAGTGGGGGAAGGCGGGGACGTGTGGTCAACATTTTCTTCCTAACAATTCTCTTCACTTTCATTGGTGGATGGTCATCTGGAAATATCCAAACTGACGACTGTCGTTTGGTCTACCGCGTCAAATTAGTAAATCCGTGTTTCATCACCCTCTTTCGAATCTCTGGAGCATTTCTTCACACCATTCGACGCGGGTACGTTTTATGTACCTCTGTCAAATTGTGGGGCACCCAACGGGAGGAAACGTTCCTGACACAAATATGATCTTCAGCATTTTTGATACTTCTAGCTTGAAGGCTGTTCTTAAATGTTACGCGATGGAGCGAGGTCTCCAAAAGTCTGTTGCAGCGCTCAAGACTTTCTGACTCGTTTAAACCAATCTTGGAATTGTAAAGAATCGCATCGCGAAAACGCTCTCTCTCCCTCTCCCCCCTCCCTAGCTCCAACGTAACGACTGGCTGCCTGTGCACGGAAGGATTATTTGCCCTCACACTCTGGAATGCGAGAGTGGAGAGGGTCGTTATGTGGTACCGTTTTACTCGTAAGGAATGGGGCTATCTATCACATGCCTCATTCCTTTTAGGTGTGTCAGCATTCCTTTTCCTGTATTTCAAAATGTTCATAATGATATTCGTAAGTGCATATTTCGCAAGAATAGTTCGGATTATGTTGGTATTGTAATTTTCCTGAACAATTACACAGCTGATGGCTTGAGGAAATGCGAATGTTGATGCAGGATATTCGCGGCAGGTGTGTAGCCGGGACATCCTGTGTGAGCATTGACAGGATGCCATTGTCGGCGGACCATGGCTCATCTGCAAGTGATTAACGAATATCAATGATGCATCATTGTCACACTGTATTGCTAACCGAACCCGCGGCTGATCAAAACGGAATTCGATATTGGAATGTTTTGTGTTGTAAGGTATTGCAGTAGGTCCTGGCGGTGTAGTGGTAAACATACTTGCCTATTAATCCCAAGATCGCGGGTTCAAACCCGGCTAAGAACGGTGGATTTTTTCGGGCGTAAAAAAAGTAAGAATGGCATCTTTCGGAAGGAAAGTGGGTCCTATGTCGTACATTTACGGCACGAAAAAGAAATTACAAGCTCAAAGAAGAGGCCTCTGAGCAAAATTTATCGTCCGTTTCACGCTATAATTTGAATGGAACGCTGATGACCTGAGATGTTAAAGAGCATTCGAAAATAAAACAAATCAATCAAAGTTTCCTTCGGAACGGAGGTAAAGCCGTGGATCCCGTGTCGTAGATTTACGGCATGTTAAAGAACCTTAGCCGGAAAGAAGAGGCCTCTGAGCAAAATTGATTAAATCTACAACCTTGCAGCTATCATCATATCCTCATGTTTGTATTCCATGCATCATTTTCGCCTGTGTCGTGATGTGTATATTCCTGTCATCCATTTGACACTTGTACGCTTGCACACACATTTAACATAACTTTTTAATTCAAATGAGTTTTCCTTGAAAATGCAATGCTAAAAGATCCGTGTGTTCCCATTGAGACTTTAAGCTGATATTTGATATGCAAATTTGCCATTGGAAATGCTCCTCTGAAGAAAAACGCTAAAACCCGTACGTTTGATAAAAAGGCAGTTGAAACGAAGAGCTTGAAAATAAAGGAAAGAAAGCAGACGGAGAAGAAATCAATGCAAATATTTACCCTGGAGCTTGCTCGAAATGAAAGCCTTGGGTTAGATAAACGCCACACACAAAAGGTAATTTCTCATCTAGTTGAGTGGATGCATTGCAGTGCAAAATTGAAGCTCTGGTCTCTTGACAGAAACGCACAAAACAAAGAGACACGAGCGCAGCTGTTTAAAGCTTTCATTGTTTATATATCGAAGACGTTGAGAGTGTTTCGAAACCCAGTGATCGTCTTTTAATGAAGTTTGTCAAGGATAAACAAGAGAGATAGGGATTTGTGAATATTTCAGGCGCACCTGTAACGTCAAATCTGCAAGTTGTGGGCGGTTAGGCATGTAAAACATTTTATAAGATTGTGTTGTTATTAATATGAATCATTTGACATTTTCTAGCAGCAGACGATTAATGAAAACTTAAGAGCTACCTATTTCGGCATTTTAAGGGAATTCCGAAGGAATGTAGCTGTTGCAGCTATACTTATGAAAAAATGTTTGAAAATTTCTTCAAATCTTAATCGATGCTACCTACCAGGTGCGAAAATTACAATTTATTGTTTTTTCTCAACGAAACTCGGCTTATAGCCATAATTTAACAAACAATTCGTCGAGTTCGTTAACCAGCAAAATTGAACCATTGGAGATGGGGATTAAAATTAAAGTGAAAATGTAAAAAAAAAAAAAAAAAATTAAAAATCGCTCTAACGGCAGCAATTTTTTTTCTTCAACGAAACTCGATATGTGCCATTAAAATAAATTAATAAAAACAGTTTCCGAAAACCAGTAAAGTCAGACTATTAGAAGAAAGGGTTTACTTGAAACCATAATATCTAAAAATTATTGCTCTAGCGGAACCAATATTTAATTTTTCGCAACGAAACTGGTGTATACCATTTAAATAAAGCAAAGAAATAGTTTCTGAAAATCAAGGTATTCGGGCCATAAAGAGCGGAGTTATACTTGAAAACAGAAATTTAAATAGTGGAGGTTAAAGCAAATTTAAAAATCGTTTTAGCGACTGCAATTTTATTTTTTTTTTCAAAGGAAACTCTGTTTATGCCATTAGAATAGAATAAAAAAAAATAATTTCTTAAAATCAGTGAAATTTGACAATTATAAAGGGGGGGGGGTTACCTGCAACACAAAATTTAATTTAAAATCATAAAAATAGTTTGTGAAAATTATAGAAACCGGACCATTAGGATTGGGGAATATATCTGAAAACCGAAATTTAAAAAGCGCTCTATCGCTTAATTTTCTCTTAATTATTTCAAAATAAAAGGACAGCTTAACTCAGCGTATAAACTATATTTATATGGATGCACATAATTTATATTTAACAAGTGCATCGTCTTGAAGATAGCAAATGTGAAATATTAATCTAATATGTGTTTGAGAATTATATTTGTATATAAGAGCGCTCTGTAATAACCTTCAGAAAACGTTTACGTTACATGTTAATAACATTTAAATTAAATTTCAAAGCCACTGAAAATCGATGTAACTTTCGATTGTTTTTATTTACTTAGTACATTGCAGTTATTTTTAAATAGTAACATGTTTTTGTTTTATTGAAACATATGAACATCATCTTAAATACACAACGTAACTCGAAACTTTCTGTTGTTTCTCTCTATTGTAGTGAATGTAAAGATGATATCAAGGGCTCAGTTCATCACCATGGTTACATTTAAAAATATTCACAGAGTATAGCTTTGTCTATTAGTGGTAAGACATTTCTTTTAATTAATGGTATACCATTAATTTTTGTGGTTTAACCTCAATAATAATAATAATAATAATAACAACAATAGGGAGAAGAATTCCAAAATTGTGGCTTCTTTTCTTTCTTTTTGATAATACTTATAGATTACAAGAATTTTAATTTTATTCCCTAACTTTTGAAAATTAGTCATTTCACTGTATAAATTTATTTTAAAGGGGTTTTGAAGGGAGAAATGAAATCTAATCTCTGTGTGTGTGTGTGTGTGTGTGCGCGCGCGCGTGTTTTTTTTTTTTTTTTTTTTTTTACGAGGATCATAATGTTCTCGGAATGGGTTACAGATTGCAGCAGCAATTAATGTTCTTATCAAACGCTCCATCAGCTGTAGACTGATAATGTAATAAAGTTATTTTAAATATATTGTGTAGGTAATATAGTTGATCTTCATTTTGAATAATTAGCTAACTAGCTCCAAAGAATTAAAGATAAGTAATTTGGAAAGGTTTGCCCACCTGGAATTCACCTGTTCTCTTAACTGAACTTCAGGATCATTGGTGATATTTGTTGGGGTTTTATTATATATATATATATATATATATATATATATATATATATATTCCTCCATTTATTTGAAGTTTATTACTATTAGGGGAAAATTTTAAAACATTTTGTGTGTATATATATGCATGTTTTTTAAATTCATAATAATAACATTTGTATTTCTGAACGAGGGAATATTTCGTTCCGCTGTATGGCGTGGAATGGACGCAGAGTATCGTGATGGAAGCAATGTTAGCATTAGATTAGAGTGTGCTCCAATCTTGACACGGAATTGGGAAAAGACTATGAGCTTTATTACTTTATTGGCAAGTCCATGGAGATGCTATCAGAGGGGATATCTCCCCCAGCGCGCATGAAACTGATGTGGCTTGAAATCGCTGTGTATTAACGAGCGAGATTGCAAATGATGGCTGCAACTGAGAAATGTGATGGTACGTTTCCCATAGACAATGTGGGTGGGGGGGGGGGGGCAGACTGACGGACTTGTCTTGGAGTTGAACGAACCAGACCTGTCGCTGCTTCATTTTTCTCCCGTTGCTGCTGGTCATTGTTTCAGCATGGGAAAATGCAAGATATTCTCTGGGCAACTGTTTGCTTCAGGCAGCTTTCAAGTATCACTCACACATTGAACTTTGTACTATGAATGTATTCTGAAGTACCTCAACTGTAGAGGTCATTGAGTTTGAGTCTCACACTCATCTTCTACGTTGATGTTCAATAAATCCGCGCAAACTCAAAAGGTGGGAGCACTAGATTGTTTTCAACATTACCTTTTCAAAGTGCTCATTGTTGAGGGGCTATATGCATGGTTATAAACAATTAGAAGGTCTGGTCTGTGTTGGAGGGCAATTTTCCTGCCTAAATTTGTAAACAAAGGTTCAAAATGGAGAATCACAAATTTCGCGTATTGCTAAAATATTACTTTTTGAAATGAGCAACGTCGTGAGAAGAAAAAATCATTAGGGCAGATCTGTATTTTCTTCTAGAATTTGTGTATACATACTTTGGTCAGTATAGATGTGGCCGAACGAGCACAAGCGATGTGGACCGCTCCGAACGTTCTGTCGAAATGATTGAAAAAATCCACGAGATTGCTTGCTTTATATTTTGGACAATCATTTGTAGATGAAAAAGCTATTGGCGAGGTGGGTGCCGCGTTTACAAACCATTGACAGGAAAAGAGATCAAGCTGTCACTTCCGGATAGAATTTGAAGTTATTTAAACGGAAACGAAAGAGAATTTGGAAGCGATATGTTACAGTCGACGAAATGTGGATCGAAACAATCCCCCCATCTGTGGTATTGTCTTGGCATATTTTTATTTATTTATTTATTTTTAAGGGTAAAATCATAACTATTGGATATTGCGCTGTACCACTGAAGCAACTAAACAACGCGATGAAGAAGATTCGTTTTCATTTGGCGAAGAAAAAGCTCTTGTTCCATGAAGTTATAACGCGCTTGCGCACAAGTCAGCAAATGCGAAATGAAAATTATTGCACTTCAATTGTCCCTCATTCCCCCTACTCTCCGAATTTGGCTCTTTCGGAAACTTCCCGTTCACCAATATGAAGAAATGGCTAACAGGAAATATATTTACTGCCAATCAAGAGGATTTTTAAGAACTTAAGAAATCGCCTTTTATGGATGAAGAAAACAAATTAGAATCGCTGCAGTAAATGTATGTAGTATTGAAAGCATTTTTTTTTTTTGCACGAACTTGTATGTACAGCACTCTTAAAAACGTCAAACCAAGAATTGTGACGTTAGTAATGTAATAAATAAAGGAGACCGAATTTTCAACACTTTTATAAGAGAGGGGGCATCGTTAATTGTTGTTTAAGCTTGTTAAACACGTGAAGTGAACATCTGACTTCAAAGGGCGACTCAAGTACCAGTTTTGGGATAATTACAACCGTCGCACTAGCAGCAGCATGTGGTCATGCATTGTCAAGGTGGAAGGCGCTTTCAGAGAAAAGTTCATAAAAACATGAGCAACTTCCACACTTCAGTTTCTCTTGCAGCGCGGCAGAGTGCGCCAAATGAATAGTTTCCTTGGGTTGTGCTGCTCCGTCAATTATTGCGATAGCAGTAGAAGTGCGGGGAATAAACTGAAGGCAGAAGCAATTCCAAACCCAATTCTTATACTTTACCATTGTCACTGTCGACGATAGTGACTCCGTGCTATCTTGCTATCTTTCAAATGCTCCAACACTGCAGCACAAACAAGCAATACGTAACAATCCAATTGTTTTAATTTTTTTAGCTACAGACTAAAACAAATAGCTAAATCACTGCACCAGTAAACGTAAAATTAAAATAAAGGAAGTTTCAAACAAGTATATTTAGCAAGCTGTCAATACTCGCAGGCTCCCTTCCAAGTTGCTATGGAAGTGGGTGAGTCAATCAACGACACACACTTGTCCCTTCCCTAGATGCCGCCCATTGTCCGATTCTCATTTTTTAGCTGTACTTGCTATCTCGAAGAGTAAAACAAGCGCCTATCGTTGTCATGGCAACCGCTATGGAACAGGTCGTAAGTGAAGCCATATTCATTCTGGTTGAATTGGACTGTATATCACAGAATACAGGTGTAAGAAACAAGTGAAAGCAGCGCGCTGTTACCGATAAATTCGCAAGTTATCACTCAGAAATACTTTAAATTTGAGTTAAAAACGTAAATTAATAATTAAGTATATCTATGCTGATTAAAAGGTTGATGCAGTCGCCAAAATGAAGAATTTTGGTTAAAATTTTAAGGAATTCTGAAACATGAAAAATAAATATCTAAAAAAATAAAACGTATAAGGAACATTCATTTACTCAGAGACTTGTTATTAATGTTTAGTATCACATTGTTAGATAATGGTTTTAAGAAAATTTTAGCTTAGTATTCCCCATTAAAATATGTAGGTCCATTTATGGTTTTTGGTTTTCTATAACTTAACTTTCTCCCTAATACTCTTATTTTGAACCTACAATGTGTGGTTTGTCTGATATACACTAGCTTCTTTTGTAATTTCTTTTTTTTTCAGTTTTCCCCAAATATTTTCTCGAAATTTTTTTTAGTTTTATTTGTCATACTCCTAGCTTCAGAGTTCTTTCTAAAGAGCCAGGAATCTTACTGGATACCCAGTCGTGTTGGAGAACGGCGGAGATAGATGTAAAGTTGGCAGCCCGATGAAGTGTTGAGAAAGTGAACATTTTTGTGGGAGCTATAAATGGAACCTGCAGGCAGGGTATGGTGCACATTTGTCTACTCTCATAGAGAACGTGCCAGACTTGTCTGTTTCAGCAGTTCGGGACGTGCCTTGCACTCTCAAGGATACCAAGGTTCAAGGCCTTGTTTGAATTCGAAAGTTGGGAATTGGTAGCCACAAATAATCTGCGATATTGCGGTACTACAGGCAGTTTAAACTAAAGCGAGAAAACATTTTTAATACGCAATCTAATGTAAGGTGTATAGTCAATCATCTATAGCCAGGTTTGACAGTGTCAAATATATAACACAAAAAGTGTAGAATTGTTCCAACCCTCATCCGAAAACTTCACCAGACAGCTATTTACAGTACTAAAAACTACAGTAGTAGCCTTTTAATAATATTTACGCCCGTTTTTACTACTGAGACACCACAGGCGGTGAACACTGGTGATACATGAAATAAAATTATATATTCAGAAAGGAAATTTTTATTTTAGGAAGAAAACGTTCCAGGCCTAAGTTTAGGGTACCTCCCCGGCATTTGCCATTTATGAGGAATTGGGAAAACCCGGAAAAAAACCAGTCAGGGAGTATGTGTCCTGGTGGGAATGGAACCCCACACCTCCCGCTCACGAGTCCGCGCCTTAACGACCTCGGTCACCCGTGGCGATATAGTTCTTTGTGCCTTATTTATTAGTAACATGGTTTTCAATGCACTAATGTACTCCCTATCGTTTTCCTCTTCCTGGTAACTTCATTAGGACCTTGCGAAACAATTGTTTCTCCATTGGTAGGCAGCTGCCTGAATTTCCTCGTGTTACCTCGCACGTTTATCGAATAAGCAAGACATGATCGGACGTAGCGAGATCTGGCGAATGTAGTTGCGTTACAGTGAATTCCATCCCGTGCATTGTCATGTAGGAGCACTTCCCCTTTCGCCGTTGTTGAACCTGCGTCTGAGCCGTGTAAAGATGCCGCATACTTGAGAAAGCCAGTCCATTGTATGCCTGGTGATCATCAGCTTGCCCGCAGATGAAACCACGAAATTTCTTGGGTCGTGGATGTTTCCATTGCATGGATTCGTGTGCGGTGGTGACGCCTCATGGCTCTCCACAACATCCGGATGTTCATTGTGCATTTCCAGGAGCCGATGACAGACTTTTTTTGTCCTTCCATGCCTGTGTCAAGTCCTGTGGAGTGCACTATGTGCTCACCTTTTTCAAGATGAAATCGTCTTGAGTAACGCTGTGTACGGCCAAAGCCTGTCTGACATTCCAGGTCATCAGAGGTTGTGTCTATCGGCACAATCGATTCAGACACAAGCTCAACGTTCCCAGGAGACCGCGCTGTTGACGATCAGTACTCAAGTTGTTTTGTGCAGATTCCCTGCCGAGTTGTAAACGGTCTTCTGTGCAGGAGATTCTTGACCGCATTTAAATGTCTTAATTTCTGCAATTTTGACGCGTTCCTTCTGAGAAAAAACTGTGCAATGTCGCCATGATTGTCCACAACAAACGAACACTGTCCGTTCACTTACAACCGCCATCCAGGGTTTGCATGACGCACCGGTATCGGTTCGTCGCCATTCGATTGAACGTGCGCACAGATTGCAAGGAGACGTTTCTGTGGACGAACTCTCCTTGAGGGAGGTATCACTGCGTCTGATGCATTGGCCGACAGTATCGATCGCTCTATTTGTACTGTGAGCGCTCTCCTTGTAGAATGAGTTCCAGCCGTTGTATGATATTGGGACTTTAACTAATGCAAATAAAGATATATTATGCTAACATTCAGTAGAAATACACAATTTTCAGATATACCTACTGCAAATTACAGCTTTTTGCATGAGGAAATCGCCACTCAGAAAGAAACGAAACGCTCTTGTCATACATTACAGAAACACCTAGGTGCAACAGGAGATGAATGAAGAATTATTCTTGAGAAAAGCAATAAGTTACAACGAATTGGTGGGAGGAAATTGGCGCACTTAAGGAAACTCCATTTGTGAACGTTGTTTCAAATCGGTATCGGGCATATTACGAACGATTGACTCATTCATTAAGGTGCTCGCTGGACCAATTTAAATTTGGTTATATCTGGAATTTGTCGCAACTTTTGAAACGTGTTGTGGGATGATGTAGCTACAGAATAATTTAAATACACAACTTTCAAGCAAGTGCTTTTGATTCTGTACATGTAGTTGCCCTTTGCGCACTTCTGTACGAAACATCTGAATAGCTGAAATTATCCAAATATGCGTTGCACACTGACGTAACTCGGCGAGCTGGTGTTTGCATTTGTGATTGGCGGAACGTGTTTGAAGGCACGGAACAGGAAGTGGGCACACACTTCACCGAAGTGTACCGGATGGAAGCCATAGGTGCATTTCCCTGAACCAGTGTTGCCAACACGTGCCCTCTCTTTCAGAATCCCGCTATGAATGAAGTTTAATTACTGCTGATATGTTGAAGAAACCTCGCAGCCGGCCCGGGAAACAAACATTGCAAGAAATATGTCACATGTTGTAATTATAGATTTGCTATAGAAACTGCTTATACATTAGTATTTAATAATTTTCTTTTCTTCCTTCTTTTTCTTAGAAAATTTCCTAAATACTCCTTGTGCGTTTTACCGTATTCTAAATTATTGTAAAATAGAGCCCGATTAATAAAAACATTTCGCCCGAACTTTTTTTCTTCAGATTTTATGCTTTTTTTAATGTTGTTTAACGTCCGTTTTTACTGCTGAGACATCACAGGCGGTGGACACTGTTGATACATGGAATGAAATGATAAATTGCCAAAGGATTTTTTTTAAAGGACTCGAGCGCTTCAGGCTAAATTTAGGGTACCTCCCCGGCATTTGCCATTTGCGAGGACCGAGGAGAACCTGAAAAAAAACCTCGGTCAAGGAGGACGGTCCTGGTGCAAATCGAACCCCAGTCTTCCCCCTCACGTGCGCGCCTTAACGACCTCGGCCACCCTTGGCGGTGAGATTCTAAATGAAAAGTGCGTAATATAAATGTAATATATAATATATATATATTAAATGCAATAATGTTTAAGAATAAAATCAGTGTTCAGAAATGGCCTTGCTTTGATCTTTTGCTTTCCATCCAAGGAATATGTTGCTAATGTGCCGCCAGAGCTCGCTCTGATCAACATGGAGTTTTGAGAATATTTGAAGAAATGTCTAGATTCAAATGCGGTTAACTCTGGAAGAACCGTATCACGTAGTGATCTGGGTTGGTCGTGATCTTCATTAATGTGCTTTGTATTCCTTCTTACTGCAAATTCTTATTGCAGTTCAAAAGGTAGTTCTTGGTTTTTTTATTTGGCTAACCATTCCGTTTTACTGATTTCATTATCTATCAATAGTTTGGATGCAAGCGGAATGTGTGAACAGCGCTAACTGGACGCAAGGATTTCAGATTAATAAAGAGTGTGAATGTGCCACTTAAACGAAATAGGATTTATCTGCAGGGAAAATCACTTGCCCCATTTTATTTGGGAAATTTTTTTATTTTAGTTCTAATTGTACTAAGGCGGCATTTTTATGCGTAGAGGAAAGTCATACAATCCTACAAAGGCTTGCGTAGTTGTAATCAAATGTAGAAGGAAAACATTAGTGCCGCTCGGAAAGTCAGGCACGCTCTGATAACGCCGGTGCACAGGAAGGGGGTCGTTACCAGGACCTTAAGTAGCTTGTACAACGGTCTCATTAAAGTGACAAGTGTCGGAACATTCGGCGCCGGCCCTTGGCCTACCTCAGATCTCGTAACCGTAACAGCCTCGTTAAGACGAAGAGAAATCCTTGCCGGGAATATCATAATTACTAGAATCGCTTGAAAAGTTCCATAAATTTCCGTGAAACTGCCCAAAATTTCGTTAAATTACATTTTTGTAACGTGCAAGAGCAACGGCGAATAATCCTAAGGCAGTACCCTCCTTCCCTCCCAGAGAACAGGCCTCTGTTCCACAAAAGTGTGGTCTGTTTCACGAAATAATGTACAACACTTGTAAAAAGTTACAATGACGTCATATAAGAGTAAGATGGAGGTCTGCTGTTTGCCATCTTGAATTAAATTATGTCCACTCCTTATCCACGAATTCTTATTTCTTAATGAGCAGAGCGGACTCAATCATTCCTGCTAAATGGGTCTTGCATTTTTCTCAGATATAAAAATAATTTAAATAATTTATTGTACATTTTGTCAATATTGAGGCGTAATAGTTCACTTTGAAACTATTCCCCCTAGTTATCCCGATCAAAACAATGTCACGTGACGTGACGTCGCTGCAGCCAAATACAACACAGTAGCAATGCACACACACACAAAGTAGTTCGTCGTTAGCAATTTAAATGTGAGGAGGGGTTCAGTAATAAATAACATGTACTATACCAAAAGCAATACTTGTGTTTTTAATTTAATTACTACTGACTTAATGAAGTTACAAGTTGATGCCCTACAACTCCCAAGATGCACCTCGCCAGATTCAACAAGAAAAAGCGCAAGCAGTTAGCGCTTGTTATCGTGGCTGACGGTAATGAATGCTGCTGTTTCTATGGAAACATTGTGTAAAGCATAAATAGGACAAGCCTGTTAACTAGTGACGATAAAACAATCGTTTTAAACGCTCGTGTTTTGAAAGTTCTGCGAAAAGTATCCGGCACTCACAATAAAGGAGATAGTAAACCTAACCTCAAAAATTACTGGTACTCCCCTGTCATTACGTCGCTAATACCTTGTCCCGTATTTCTGACAATCGGGAATATTCTTGGCGAGAATTGCGGAAGGATACACGTTTGTTAATGTTAGGAATACTCTAAGAGTGAATATATATTGCATAGCAGTATCCATTTCAATCCTCATGAGATGGCAGAAAAATCGAGCTTCTCTATTGCACTTGTCATTTGTTTTATTACAGTCTCGAATGATTATTGTTTATCCTATTTGTACTCCATATAAGCAAAAACAAAAGCTAGTACGGCTTAAAGAAGGAAACTCTTACTTCTCCACAAATTGGTGAAATAACATTTGCGGATTATGTTTTAGAATGTTCCTGGAAGCTTGAAGTCACCGACCTGCAGATTTAGCTACCTTTGTCCTTGCACACGACACGCAAAGATCGTTAAGAATGTGAAGCCAGCAAAAATATGTCTGCACACGTAATTATATTAGTAAGTGTTTGAAAATGTGGTAACTTCATATATAATTCAGTTTTACATTCATCCTTGACAAGTAAGAAACTATAAGAAAATTATATAAAATGACAGCGTATTGTAGTTAAGAGTACTGTGCTGGCAAATCCGGCCCAAATACTACTATTCATTGTATCTGCTTTATAGGCTTTGGAATTCGTTCATCGCCATTGGTGTCCGGGGTCGTTAAGGCGCGGACTCGCGAGCGGGAGGACTGCGGTTTGAATCCCACCAGGACCGTCCTCGCGGACTTTTTTTTTTTCCTCCCCGGTTTTCCTCAGCCCTCAAAATGGTAAATGCCGTGAAGGTACCTTAAATTTGGGCCTGAAACGCTTCCTTCCTTAAAAAAAATATCCTTTCCCAATTTATCATTTCACATCATGTATATCGTCAGCCTCCACCGCCTATGATGAATGCCTCAGTAGTAAAAAACGTTAAACACTTCTCAAAAAAATCGTTCCTACAGTTTTAACTTCAATCTCCACATGTGAATAAAAGTTAAATCTCTCCATTTGTCGTTTTGATCAAAAAGAGACAGACTTTGCAGCTATATACAGTTAAAAAGGTTAATCTAAAAATATTCGTTCCTCGTCCCATAAATATGAGAGTGCTTGCCATTTTACAATTAAGGAAGCAATGTGTGTGGTGTTTTATTTATTAAATGCAAAATTTTAAAGGCTGCGTTTTGCCATAAGTTTATCATAGCATGCTGCAGGTAACGAGAGCATTTGCGAAATTGCACTGCAAAATACAAAATAAACAAATAAAATGAAAAAATAAATACGTATTTAATTTAATTAATCTTAATTATCTCTTGATTAAAAAAAAAAAAAAGAAGCATTCATCGGGTCGCTAAGTTTCAGGATTTGAAGAGACTGTGAGATAGACTTTTTCCTGTTGGCAACATTGGAAAGAGCATGTCTTAATTAGTAACCACAGCGGAAGTTAGCGCGCGTCACCCATTCTTGCAGCTATAGCAACATGTTAATTATGTAGTTGTTCGCTCACTGTGTAATGTTTTAAGTTGGGAGTGAGTCGAGAGCATTTTCTTTGAGATTGTAACTGAGGCCTGCACCCAACAAGAAGAAATTATCTGATAACTTGTTCTCACAGTTTAGATCAGTCTTGAAAGGCGAGGAGCACACGGGGCGCCCAGTAATCAAAGATGAAAACATCTCACGTGTAGAAGCCATAGTGAAGAACGATTCGTGAGTGTCTTACAGGGAGAGGAATCTTTAAACATTAATTATTCGTCGCAGGTGTCAGAAATTTTGCACAAATATCTTCATGTGAGGAAGCTTTGTTGTCTTTGGGCACCGCACAGCCACACCGAAGAACTTTTTTCCGGGAATGGTGCCTGGAAATAGTTCGTTTTGAAAACTGAATTTGCCAATACGACTCGAAATCAAAGATGCGGTCTACGATCAGCACCTTCCCAAGTTACGACCTCCCAGTGCTCGTTAAGCGATGCCGAAGCGTAGGCTGAAAGTTGGTTGCCAGTCTTTTCTGAGCAAGTGGCCGTATTGCAGGAACAAAAAAGTCGCTGCAAACTGGTACCCCACAATTTTTCTCCCTCAGGATCTCCAGAACGAGGATTGCTGTTTCACCATGACAATGCCTCTGCTCATACCGCTTTGAAAACAATGGAAGTTCTGCAAGAATCGGGAGTGACGGTGTGAATCGTTCTCCGTACAATCCAGATGTGCCTTCATGCGACTTTATCCTGTTTACAATTCTTAAGAAAAACTGAGAGTGCATTTCTTTGGGAGTCCGGAAGAACCTGTTGCGTCTTAAAAAGAGAACCTTGGTGCCATCTCTAAAGAAGCGCAGCGTGTCTGTCAAGAGCGAGGAAGACTGCTGCGAAAAGAAATAGTTGGTTTAGTAAAATCCCGAAATTGGAATAGCTATCTTCGTATTCCAAGTGCTAATGTACTTTTTATCATATTCAGATTGCCCGGAAGTTATTTCTGCGATGCGAAATAACCAAACACAATGAATGTTGCATGGAAAACCATTGCATTCTGCTATAAATTGAAGTATTGTCATGTCAAATGATAGGATGAAAGCATTTACACCTACATCTAAGACTATGTGGGAATACTGTATGGGAATACTTTGAAAAGTCTGTAATTCATTATAATCCACCATTGTCATCTGCCAAAAATAAGCGTTTTTATTTGTAGAAATGGACTGCCGCACAAATCAAGTTGAATAGAGCCCTACACCCATTTAAAATTACAAATTTCTGGAAAATTAATTATAAACGTGGCTGATACATGCACCGAAAATGTAGCATGCTTTGAGCTCCCACATCGTGTAGACAGACGAATACAAAGCTGTCAAGAAAAAGGTAAATCTGGATAACGCGAGGGAAAGTCACGAGGGTCTTCGAGCAGCTCGTGGCAGTGAAACTTTGTCATATCGAACGGTGACTCCTTGGGTGTCAGTATTTCGATAAGGACGTGGTAATGTAGAATATGTTGAGCGTAAAGGTGATCAATTTTCGAAACACGTGAATTTGATTGAATCACTGTTGGAATGGATCGGCAACGAATGGCAACGGAGTTAAAGTTACAACAAGCCACGCTAAAAGGATATAGTAGGAGCTTCTCAAACATCATAGAAAACAGCTCAGGTATGGATGTCCAGTGTCTTCCCGAAGAGTGGCAGCGGGCGATGGATAACCAGGGAACTATATTGAAAAAATGTTTAAAAAAATCTCAGGTTCTAGAATAAATAAAAATGTTGCCATTAAAATTTTTCTCTTTATCCGTTACAACGTGCCGTTTACAATTTCACAAGATAAATTGCAAATTGGGTTTCGTATTAACCCATCAACCCTATTGCACTGATTTAGTACCTAGCGACCTCTTGATATACTGGTGGAAAGAAAAAATTGTCAAATGAAAATTACTTTATTTTGTATTCGGAATGGAGAAGAAAAATCAGGAACTAACTGAAGCAAATGGGGAGCCCTTGGTCTGTGTACAGTAAGAAAATGTGTTTTTTAAAAAATGTAACGTGTTTTTTTTAACAAAACTTTCAAATGGCTGCATTTTAGACCCCCTCTCTACCCCGCGTTAGTTATATTTAGGATTAATTTAAACGGCGTGCTTCCAGCAAGTTGGAACTACTGCTCACATCACTAAGTAACGTTTGGAGGTGACTGCTGTTCAACTCCTTGAGCTATTCTCTGGATTTTAGTAGGAGCATTTGAGAAACGTATATTCAGAAATATCTTTCACACGCTACAGGAGTAAAATCAATTAAAGCTCAGGTGTTACTCCTAAATAAAGATCCAATTATTTGTCTATTTGATAGTTTTGTTAAATTTTATTTCTGCATAATTTTTGGTGTTATTGACGTTAGAAATAATAATATTTACTTATAGTATCAATGTTTTTTCTATCTAATTGGTAATTTTAGAGCAGGCGCCAGGACTGTCTGTGGTTAAAGGAATATAAATTATAAAAACAAATGAGGTATGATTTATGCCAGGCCCTTCTCATCGCGATGTTACCAAGGCCGTATAAAATGCAATGCAAACTCGGGTTTGTCGCTATCGGCCGGTGTTGACCTTAAACCCTTGGTCACATTGACGCAACCGGCTTCGGGATGAATCATCGGGCACAGCTGGAATGCCAAATGAGTCAGACCGACTCTCCAAGTGGGTCTCTCTATGAGCTAGGCTTTTGAGAAACGGTCATACTGCGGTGTTTGGCAAACTTCTAGCAATCTTAACGTGAAAAATGTGTTTAAATGTGTCTGGTAGAAAGTAACCGGTTTGTTTTAAAAGTGGTGCAAAATGTTACAGTTAAAACTCTTGTTGTCTAACTTATCGGTATTGAAATATTTAACATAATACTAGTTTATTCATCTTCTGTGACCAATTGTCTATTTATAAATCATTTTTTTACATTTCAAACGTGTAATTGTCTTTTATAGTCCTCATTGTAACTCCGTTCAGCATACCAGAAACTATAGGCACCAATCTACAGTTTTTCTCTGTTTACGAAAGCTGAGATGCGATGTCAACAAACGCGCATGTTTGTTAACCATATCACCAGTGTTATACTTTCAGGGGACAAGTGCCTAATTTTTCCTTAATATAATATAAATGAAAAATAAAGTAACATTATTAACAATGTAACAAATTAACAGTAATAATAAAATTAGATAAGGATAAAACACTGAGAAAGAGTCACACTTGAAATTGCTATATTTCGGACTCGTGGAGTCCTATGACAAGAAGACAAGTGACGGTGATAAAAGTAAATATTGAGTATCGAAGGTAGCGTTATGCATGGAAACAAATGAAACTAGAAATGAGAGTGTGGGAAGAAAAAAATGAATACGTAAGATTTAAACCAGGTGGTATACGCGCTTTATGTTAAAAAAATGCTATAAATCTTACATATTAATTTTTTTCTTCCCACACTTTCATTTTTAGTTTCATCTGTTTGTTTCCATGCTAACGTTACCTTCGATACTCAATAATACATGCTTTTGCGGTATATAATGCTTAATTTTTGTCGTTTTATAGTGCATATAAATGCCTATTATGATATTAGGCGTTATTCCATAAGTTTCTTGTTTAAAATATGCACATTTACGCATGAAGCTGGCCATGCAACCAAATCCACACACATGAATCATTTAAGTGTTTTCTTTACTCAGCCAAATGGTTTAATTTATTTTCATTATATAGTATGAGAAAATATCATACTTTCAGTGAATAGTGGCCGAATTTCGTATGGCTGAAAAAGAGAAATCTAGAAGGCAAAGGGTTTTCGTATTTGTGTGCAATGGCAAATAGTTTTTACAGAAACAAAACTATTTTTGAGTGTGCTGTCGTTATGCATTAAATGTACTCCGGTATGTATATATATATTCCCCCTGAAAGCTTGTCTCGCCTAAAATTACAAGAGTCACTTCCAAATTTTCACCAAAAGATTTAACCTTTGTCTGCAAGTTCACTTTGAAGATAGGGGGAATATATATATATATATATATATATATATATATATATATATATATATATATAGCTTCATTGATGTTTGACTTTTTTAATAAATCTTTTATTCATTTATTCAAGCACTGAAAATAAAATTGAAAAAAAAATGCAAGCAACGGAAAGCCAGCGTACGACAGTTTGGAATTAAAAATTCTTTGCACCCCGTATGTTGATTTTGCCTCCTCACACCCTGGGCAAAAGCCCCAGAAAGAAACACTGCATAGTACAAATGCCGCATTTGTCCTCCTTTGTAAGTAATCCACAAAATATCCGCATAGTTCAGCCTGCTATTTAAGTTTTTAATAAATTAGAGGAACAATGAAAGATGTAAGAAGACATTTTAATTGTGAATGAAACTTGTGTACTGATAATACAATATGCGTAATGAATCAACTTCATTTCTGTCCATGTTCATTCATAGTGCCTTATCCCCACCGATTTCGCCGCACGGAAGGATTTAATGTTTGCTGGCAATGTACATATGAGCTTTCGGTAGACAGGTATAGCATCTAATGCATATTTGTTTGATTCTCCACTAAATATAGCACTGATAAAGCACAACTCACTCTAGCCTGAACTCTTGGCTAGTCATATGTTCAGTTCCACAACCATAACCCCCAATTTTGTACTGCAACAAATGAAAAATTCTGTCAATTTCCACAAATTTATATGTAATAGTGTTTAACGCCCGGTTTTACTCAGAGGCATCACTGGCTGTGGACATTGGGGATACATGAGATGAAAATGGAAATTGGGAAAGGATTTTATTTAAGGAATGAAAGGGCTCAAAGCTACGTTTAGGTATCTCTCTAGCATTTGCTATTTATGACAGGAAAATCTTGGAGGGGAAAAAATAAACGTAGTCAATGAGCACGGTCCTCGAGGGGATCGAACCCCAGACTTCCTGTTCACGATTCGTCATGATGTTAAGCCATTCGGACATAAGGGTGAATTGCTGTCGCAAAGAAGTTTGTTTGAATGTATGCTATATCATTTTTACATGTGCATAAGAAAGGGACTAAGTAGATTCGATTTGAAACTGCGCTGTCAATAATCTAAAAGTAGTTTCAAATAAAATGTTATGTAAATACGTTTCCTGAAATGTGTATAATGACCGGAAATGTGGAAAATGAAATATTTTTAAATCACTCCAAATATAAACATATCAAACATTTTAATTTGCACAACAAAGAAGAAATACGTATTTATAGATGAAATCTAGCCCTGAGTAAGTTTTGCTGCATATTGAAATTAACTTGCATTGGATTAGCGAAGGAAATTAACCTATTTATTCTTAGCTTTTTCGATTACATTTTTAACACGAAAAGCCTACATTTTGTATCGATTTCAGGTCTTTCAAATACCTTACCAGAATGCCGTGCATTCGAAACCCAGGAGGGTGCGGTCAGCTTTGAAGGCGTGTTCCGCGGTCGTGTGTCATTCGAGGCATCTGCTTTGATGTGATCACACGACTGACCACTCCCGTCGCATGTCCTACAAAATCGGCTATGCTCAGCAACTCTCCGGTCGCTTCGGAATATTTTTTGCTTAAAATTGTTCAACTGGTGCACTGATAGAATCCGTTCAGGCTATGCCATTGATTCTTCGTACTTTTTTAAATACAAAACAATGAACAATAAGATATCACGTACCACTGTTGCAATTTTAACAAATATATCGACTTACGACTAGGGAAAGTAAAAAATGAATCGCAATTTCCCCAAAACACATCATTAGGATTGTCACACTGCTTTTTGGGCATGAATGCACAATGTTGGTACTATTGTGGCCATTTATTTTGTCTATTTAAGGACACTCTTTAACATCTCAGGTCATCAGCGTCCCATTCTAATCAGGGCGTGAAACGGCCGACAAATTTTGCTCAGAGGCCTCTTCTTTCAGGCTTGAAGTTCTTTATCGTGCCGTAAATGTACGACAAGGGACCCACGGCTTTACTTCGCTTAGGAAGGAAGCCATACTTACGATTTTTACACCCGAAAAAATTCATCCGGATTTGAACGCATGACCTTGGGTTTAGAAGGCAACTATGGTTACCACTACACCACCAGGACCGACATGTGATCTCTGTGACAGTGTAACTTAACCGCTGGGCAAGTGGTGTGCACAAGGAGCAACAAAGAGCAGTGCTCTGGTTTCTCTGGTCGGAAGATGCGTCAGGGGCAGAAATTCATCGGAAGTTTTCAGCACAATACTGTGGCAGTGCTCTACCGCACGAGTGTATCGTAAAGTTTGAAAAATGCCAGAGAAGGGAGCAGGACCTTGTCAACCTCTCCGACACTGGCGAAAACATTGTGCAAGCTCCAGAGATGATACTGCCGAACAGGTTCTGTCTATCAAATCACCCATGAGGTCTGTGCAAGAAAATTTACTGTACAGCACAAGCGCAAACACGTTGACGTATCTACTCAACCACTACAACAACAGAATATTCACAGGAGATGAAACTTGCTTGCATTCTCAATCTGTGCCACAACATAGAGTGGAAACATCTGGGGTTGCCAACAAAGAGGAAATTGAAGACTTAATCTTCCGCAGAAAAGATGACACTAACTATTTCTGGAACTCAAAAGTGCCCATACTGGGAAAAATACGATCAACAGTGTAAGTTACAGTGATTTTCTTGCCAACATTATGAACCAAACGCCGAGGTATTGTGGAAGAAAGTGTTGCATGACAATGCAATGTCACCATTAATTATTTGGGTTTCGAGGTGCTGTAACATCCTGTCTACAGCTGAGATCCATAATCTCTTTGTACCGCTCAAAGATGCTTGACGAGGTTGTAGGGCTAAGCGGTACATGACCAACTGAAAACTTTGCAGGGAATGCGCAAGTTTGTGCACCGCTGGACCAAGTATTTATAGTAATGTGCTTCAACATGCTTTATGTGCACAACATGATAAACTTAACCTTCCTTACACATTATACTTTTTAAAAATAAATAAAAATCCGTTTGTATGTATTGACAAACATTTTAAACGTTCTTTTTTGCATTTATCGGTTTTTGAAAGGGAGCAGAAAAAAGTAATTTTATTATAGTATTCTCACGTTAGAAATGTAAGTTTAGAAACCTCAAACAAACAAAAATTAGTTATAATAATGATAATGATATAGTTGAAAAGTTGGTATTTATGATATTAATACGTTAGCACGATATTTAAATAACGCGTTTCCTTAAAAAAACCTTTCTACAACTGTCGACTTTTGAAGAAACAAAAAACACTCCTCAATCGCACATTTCGTTTCAAAAATGATCACGGCGATTGTTTTAGATGATTCATCCTTTATATTGTCATACACATATCAGCTAATGTGCTGTTTCTTTATCCAAAAGTTTCAGGACAGGTTGTTGAAGACATGGCTTGTACCCGTATACTGAAAATTGGATAAAAAATTGTGTGCAACGAAAGCGCGATACTTCGCGTGCCAGCTCGTTTTAAGAGCTGATGCAGAGCGCTTAATTAAACGCTCGCTTCTGATGACACACGAGCTAGTTAAAAATATTTGTAGTTTCATAATTGGCTCCGTTAGCGAGAAGTTAGCAGCGGTCTGTGGCGAATTCATGTCTCTCGCTGAAGGCTTACGACGTAGCCGGAATATTGGTCAGCAAAAGTTGTTCACTTTTTATTTAAAGAGGCTGTTATTACACAAATATGTTATCTGCTAGTTTAATGCATTTGGAAAGGCAAAAGAATTATCATATGCTGCTTTGTGAATATTTTCTGACCGGAAAAGTGCAATCAGGGTATTCTGAAAGCGAAATTTGTGTCATCCTAATATTGTAGTTGTAAAAAGAAACATTTAAAACCGTTAAAATGGCCTGAAATAGTCCACCCGTTAATCTGTTTGAAAACTTGAGGTTTGCCAGCATTATCGCATTCCCTGGTTAGTGTCGTGTAGTTTTCCAATATAGGGAGCTTACTGTGTAGTAACATTCCCCAGGGTTTCATCGTGAACTGTATTTGTGTCATAAGTTGCTGGAAAAGAAGATAACTCAATTTATTAAAACATCCATATTTTGACAATTAACTAATTGAGTTTTGAATTAAAGCGTAACACTGAGATAATGCGCATTAACTTCTTAATTACAATGAGCAAAAGAGCATCGAGATATTTTTCTTAATGCATTGTAAATTGAATACATTAACACAAAAACCACGTAAAATGCAACAACACATTTACCCCAGAACAAGACAAACATTTAGACCAAAACACCTGATATGTCATAGAACACAAACTCAACTCAGAAATCATTGTAAAGAAATGTTTCATGGTTTTTTACCTACTAAATAAGAAATGCTTCTTTACCTGTTTAGACACCTAAATTTAAGAAAATATACCAAAGACATTTCATTGTTTTACTCATAAATGTCTTATTTACTTAAAAAAAAAAAGATAATTGGATTAAAATGTGTTTGAAGAAAGTAATTTCATTACAAAATCTGACAGAATAATTAATTATTAAGGGAACAAATACTTGGGTTACTGGGACAATTAATAAAGGAGTGATCGCTGCTATATAAAGAAAATTTGGAGGTAAGAACACCAAAGGCTCTGTGATAATGCGGGGTATTGGGGTTAAAACATAACACGAATCGAAGACTCCGTGTCTCCTAGCCAAGAGCCGAAAGAAATTTTACCCAAGGAAAGCTAACGATCAAATTCTACGATGTCAACGAGGATTGAAGACTATTAGGAGAGGGGTTTTTTGCCTGAAACCTAAAATTTAAAAATAGCTCTGGTATAATTTTTTTACGCAACGAACTTCGGTATGTAACATTTAAATAGAACAAGAAAAATAGTTTCTTAAAATCAGGGAAGTCGGACATTAGGAGTGGTTGTTATTGATTTGTTTTATTTACGAACACTCTTTAACATCTCAGGTCATCAGCGTTCCATTCAACTCGGGGCGTGAAACGGCCGACAAATTTTGCTCAGAGGCCTCTCAGGCTTGAGGTTCTTTTTCGTGCCGTAAATGTACGACACGGGGCCCACGACTTTACTTCCCTTCCGAAGGAAGCCATACTTAGGATTGTATGCCCGAGAAAAATACATCGACCCTGGCCGGGTTCGAACCCGCGATCTTGGGTTTAGGAGGCAAGTATGGTAACCACTACACCACCAGGACTGACATTACACATTAGGAGTGGGGGTACGAAAGCCGAAATATAAAAATCGCTCTAGCACTCTGTAATACGTTTACAAGTTCGGCTTACTTAGGTATTCGCTTAGTTTACGCAGCTCCTATATGGCGGTTTTTATTAAATTTTTAATTATATCAATGCATTAACAAATACGAATGTCAGTAATTCCGTATAAATGCACAAATTTTAGAATTGTAGCAATGAGGTATTTTGAATATGTGGGTCACTACTAAAGCTTGTTTCAGTATTTCTAGACTTCTGTGGGAACGGAATTATACCGCCTAAAATAAATTCTGTGTGGGGAAGGTTGTTTATGGACATATCGCGGAAAGATTTGAATTCATTTTCTGCTCAAAGCAAGGCCTGTCGCCAAGCCCCAATTCAAGGCCTGCCGTATGACAAACAGACGGCCTTTCAAAGTGAGTGTTTATCAAATAATGAAATGCACAAGGTCATATGTCTGGCAACCTCTAATTGCAGTGCAGCGTGACGTCAGCCCGGGGCACAGTGCGGACGGCAAGGCGATCTTAAAACCCACCATGTCCACTCCTTTAAGGTGCGTCAAATTTCTGCTCTTGCGGATTTCAGGATGTTCTTAAAGCCATTTGCATATTTTGCTGTTACATCTCTCCTGCTGATAGATTAGCAGAACGCATTGACAGCCTTTTTCATTGTTCATGAAGACTATTTTGTATAAATTTTTTGCAAGGTATCAGCATAAAAATGAACGCAGTGCATCAGCTACAGATGGCTGGCGTATTACATTTTCTTAAGAATGTATCTTTCAAACACTGTTCATATATATGTGAATTTAAGTTCAGACATAGGGCTAGCTGAGACAAGGAATAAAACATTTAATAGAAAATCTCATATATTCTCAATATACCTCGAATACTGTAAGCTAGAGACAACGCACTAGTTCAAATAAAGAAATGTTTCAATTTGTCAACAAAAATTAACACATACAAGCCAACACGCTAATTTTGGATGACCTGAGCGTTGCCCCTGGTTCAACGATAACAACATAAAATAGAATGAAATGCCAGTCACTTTGTCTAATAAAATGGTTGGATTCTTGTAAACTGATAGGCCTAAAGGTATATATTTTTAGGAACAAACTTCTTTCTTTCGTTTTCCGTAGTAATGTTTCCAACTTTCGCTTCTATTTGCTATGTTTGCATATGGGTTGCTTAATGCAGTAATGTGTTTTAAACAAAGCGAGATGGTTCGGTGTAATAACTTAACTTTACAAGCATTTTTCTTGTATGATTCGTGCACTTAATGAATGTTAGAGTATTTAGAGTAGAGATAGGCAGTTTATGGTGATATATTCGACATGTTTTCACTATTCATAGGCCAGTGATTAAATTTCTAGCGTTAGGAAGGTAAACCGGAGAACTGTAATTTTTCCACATTGAGTTCATTGCCCTGAAACCCGAATATGTTCCTGGGTACTTGAGGGTGTACACAGAGCGGTGTTTATTGTTGTGGGTGTGGCAGACTGGACCTCAATATTTTGATTTGTTACACGGTGAGTAATGCGGGCGTAGCAATCTTCGTGTTCCTGGAAGCCTCCGGAAACGTTCCATGTAGGCTGTGATGACTGAAGTTAACAGGCGTGAATAACTCGGGGTGTTTGGGCGTGTTCAGATTACATACGGCGCCGGGTAGCGTGTCTTGCCTCGAAGTCGAGTTGTAATTCTTTATCTCTGACCGCGACCTTCCCATGTTATAGCAAAATTTGAAGTTTAGCATATTATGGCGTTTTAAAATGTACACCCGTTGACAAAAAAAAAAAAAAAAAAGTTATCTCTTGATCGCAAAATTCTTCAAAGTGCTACACGTTACAGGCGCATTTCACAAGGTATCCAGCAAAACTGTGCAGCCATCGCAGCAGTTGTTATATGGCATGCACTAAAGACGCCAACTAGTGTGTGTGTGTGTGTGCGCGTGCGTGTGTTCCGTTAGCTCTGTGACAGGGTGCAGGTGCGCCTCCCGGCTTGAAGCACTTTTAATACAGCTTTGTAATATACTACGGCAATTAGTTTCGTAGTATTGTTTCACATACACAGCAAGCTTTGACGTTAACGTATTACGTATGTATTATGATGAATATTATAATATTCCCTTCAGTATTTGTTCTATGTAAATACAATATCCTGCACATGCACAACGGACAAAAGATGGCTTAAGGACACAAATTCAAGAAGCCTGCGATGTTGTAGCCTCTCGTCCACACTACTGTAGAAATCTGACATCATCTATGCCCAGAAGATTGAGAACAGTTATATATGCAGAGGATTTATGTACCTGATATTGATTTGTGTTTTCACTATAAAAGATAAACGTTTCTGTTCATGTATTTGTTTAGTTATTTGTAAATAATACGTTAGTTTGTGATTACGTTTTTGTGTGTGCATAGGTAATGTAAGACTCAAATAATACGGTAAATATTCAAAAAGAAGGAACAGATTTCAAACATTTCTTTTTTCCAAATTACAAAAGGTAGAACTATAATTCCAACTTTTCTGGACTGACAAAAGTTTAAAATTTGAACCGTCCAGGTAGAAGTTCCAATCACGGCCGCATTGGCGCTGTTGCTTGCCATGTTGATTGTCTGTATGACAACACAACAGGAAAAAGCATTTTGTATCATGCAATTAGCAAAACTAGAATCCATTATTGGAGTTGAACGTGCTTTTCGCCGTCAGTTTAATAAACAACCGCCTGCTGATATCACATTTACCGATGGCATAGAAAATTCATGGAAGATGTTGCATCTGCAAACGGAAAAGCACGGGACGTCCATGAAATTGTTGAGCGTATTCGTACAGTTTACGAAAGGAGCCGAAAAAAATCCACAGCAAGAGCAAGCAAGGAAATTAACATTCCCCTTTATGTATATGTAGTCATGAAGTCATGTGATACTCAATCTAAAGATTATGAAATATCAATTACAACTTCATCAACCCTATCTCCTTCAGCTAGGTCCAGAACTAATGACATAATTTGGCTATCGCAAGAAAATCCTTCATTTAAAGCTCGGAAATTCTTATAGTTTTTTTTTTTTTCTGTCCAAATTCAAACACCACAAGGATCGGAAAAAAAAGCGATCATATTTACATTTTCATTAACATTTAAGTTTAATAAAGTAAGGGGTACCATTTGAAATTTCAAAGTGGTGGTGGAAGAGTTGGGAGGGATGAAACCTCAAATGCAATCAATATTGGTTTAAATTTGCCCACGAGTATGTAAAATGATATGCTTTTTGTTTAAATTAAATTTATTTTAAAGAGATTGGGAAGTTTTAAGTTAAAGTGACAATAAATTTTATTTTGAATGTTTCTGGTTAACTTTTTCTGTAACGTTTACGCGGAATATATTGCGGTCATAGACAGCACGTTGTGCAGAAATGCTGTAGCAGTAACAAACTGCAGATGTTGTAGTTTTTAGAAATCGTGCAGCTTTCGCCAGACTTCTTTCTCTTGTTTATATCGCAGGACTGTTTTGTTTGTGTTACGCGAAATGAAGCAGAAATCGTTGGCAGTGCCACTCTGTGGATGACTCATTTTGTATCATGACGTTAACATATAACCGAAGTGTTTATTTTAAAACCATTAAGGAAACACCGAGTGATATATTTTTGCGTGATGTTGGCGGTATTGACGAGAAGTTAAGTCGGCTTTAGGGGAGAGTGAGTCATGTTACACAGACTGTTGGGGAGATTAGAAAGCAGAACCACGTAAAATACAGGGAATTTTAACACGCCGGAATGCGTGTGGAAAAGTAAAGGTAAACACGAATGTTTATCGCCGCCTTCATATGACTCAGACAATTATGCAGTTTAAGTCCCTCACCCAGCTCTTTTGAAAGTGGCCTCCATTATCCTCTAGACGTGAGAATTACTGCTGGACAAATTGAGGAGTTTTTTTTTTTTTTTTTTTTTTTTTTTTTTTTTTTTTTGAAAAATGTTATAGAGGAAAAACTTCAACCTTGGGTGATGCTGACACGTCAGTATTTCTCACCAATATAAAGTATAATAGACCCTTTTAAAATACTTGAGGTTATAAGAAAAAACGGACTTTAATAGGTTCTTTTCTGTAATTTTATATTACATTGATCTGCGAACAGTATGAAAAAGTTTAGGGCCTGCCTATTAAAAGTTATAAGTAAATTCCAGGGAGTTTTTATGACCCACAATACCACAATGATTATCAAATAAGAGCATTAGATGCGATCTTAACAAACAAAAGAGTTCCTGTATGTCCTCAAATTCGGTAGACAAGACTCTAATGCCATCAGAAAGCTCATTACATCCAGATAGTGCCAATATAGAGTGCATCTTTTGTTCCAAAAAGCTTTCAGACCACGTCACTGGCGAAATAAAGGTACAGTATGAGCTGTATCAGATGTACAGAAAACTCTGCCCTAACCTGATAACTGAATCTGGGAGTTCGTTCCTAAGGATGAGTCTTGAACTGTATCCCTGGAGATACAGTGGACCAGGATCTACAAGCGGTGACTGCGCGGATGCAGAGAGGGGTCCCGAAAAACATGTGGATAGTCCATAAAAGGTTTCTAGCCACCCACACGTTGTTACTTTTCGTTAGACTTCCAGTAACGTTACAAGATGATGTTTAAAGAATAGAGAGTGGAGCAATTATTACTTAATTTTGATTTTGCAGTTAGAAGGATACGTGACCATGTAACCTTATGGTAGAAAACTTGTGTGCTTACCTTCAGGGCCTGGACATTGACATATGGTTAAGTACGTCTTTATGGGCTGAGCTGTCGCAATGACTTTGTAACCACGTATCTCCAAAAAGTATCTGCCTTACCTAGTCCCGCCACGAGTGGTCGAGGTCGTTAAGGTGCGGACTCGTGAACGGGAATTGGTACCAGTACCGTCCTCACTGACAGATTTTTTCCAGATTTTCCACTGTCCTCATAAATGGCAAATGCTGGAAAGTGCCCTAAAATTAGGCCTGGAACATTTCCGTCCTTTTAAAAAAATCCTTTCCCAATATATCATTTCATTTCATGTATCATCAGTGGCCACAGCCTGTGGTGCCTCAGTAGTAAAATACGGACGTTAAACACTATTAAAAAAAAAACCTAGTCTTACTATAAACACTCACAGAGTTTCCAATAAATATGCACAAAATGGTTTGAAATGTTTTATTGTCGTATATAATATTAGTTAAATGGATGTATAATAAATCAAAAGCACATATAATTATTGAAAAAAAAAACAGCTCTGGCTCGCACACAGTGCTTAAGTCTTTGTGGCCACTCATATATTGAACTACTTCCATCTTGAAATCTGCTGCCTCCTTCCAAAGAGAACGCTTCAAACTTTCGATATTTGGATGTCTCTTCTTGCAAGTCATCTCCTGAAGCTTGGACCACAATTTGTAGTCCAGGGCTGGACTTGCAGAAGGCCAATGTTAACCTTAAGCCACCTCTAAGTCGTCCGAGTGTTATGTGTTGGGGCTGAATCCTGCTGGAAGCTCCAGCTTTGTTCATGGAAGAGAATGTTGTGGAGGTTCTTGACCAGTCTTCCCAGCGCTGTCTCCTGGTACGCCTTGGTCATTTACGTGGTATCTTTGTAGGTCACACTCCACCACACCATAACAGATGCAGGATGATGACCTCTCTGTACCCTTTGAGCCTTTTCAGCAGCTGCTCTAGAGCATCTGCCTGTACCGTGTCATTTGGCATTAAAAGTCTCCTCAACATTGAACATTCTTTCATCATTCAAAAGGATTCTTCAGCGACCATTTGAAGGAACAAGAGCTTCTTTCGCTTCAGCTCACTTGCGAGGAGGTGCCCCGTTGTTTGTAAGCACGGAGTTCCAGGTTCACTGCTCAATGTGCCGGACATAGACATTTTAGAAAAGTTCAGCTCATGAGCCATCACTGGCTGTCTCCGTAGATTTTTTCGCACACCAGCCGCCACTGCTTTCTCCAGTTCTGTGGAGTACGTGGTCATCCTTGCCTGTGACGGTCTTTCACATGTCCAGTCTCAAGGAACCGCTGGACAGTGCAGTATACAAACCTCAAGCTTATTTTCAGTTTGTGGAGAAATTTGAAAAGATAACACAGCTACACGATTTTCTTAGTCGCCGCATTCCACCTTGAAAACCAACAGAAACAACTTTCCGCTTCTGCAACTGAACTCTGAATGACTCACCACTAGCACCACAACTCAGCAGTTTGCAAGCTGTTAGAGGGGGAAAGTGCAGACACCCTCAAAAGTTGTGACAGTATTTATGATAAGACGTGGTAGAAACCAGAAACCTTACTGTTAGCTGGCATGTTGAGAAAAATGACTTACTTACCCCTGCCAGCTCGGAGTGTTAGCCCACGTGCTTTTGAGTTTCTGAATTCCTATCAAGTGGCTGGTGTGGGAAACGAGTCAGTTGTAATTACTGAAGTGAAATTGTATTCTAAATCTCTGGGTAATAAACGTGTGCGCCAATACAGTTACCTGTGGTTTCGTTTTAAATATCGCGTGAAACAATAATAAAAATACATGAATAAATGCTGTGAAATTCGCTCAAATGAAAGGCAGATAATTGTAGGTAGTTATTTTATACCAAGTTAAATTTTGTGGCTCCATAGATGAATCCTATAACCTACACAAACATACTTTTGAGAATATAACATTTACAATTCAAAGAATTGCATTTTCTCTTATGCAAAGATGTACATTTCCTTATTCACTGCTGGATAATTTGTACCGATTATAGAAACTGTGGTTTGTGATTGAGATTTGAAAGACTATAGATGAAACAAAGAGATGAAGCCATTATCTCAAATTTTTACATCTTGAAATTTATGAGGTTCATACACGGTTTCCACTTATTTTAAAGGCCACGAGCCGCCACTGCATGTTTCGAGATAGAACTCCCCGACGTCGAGTTAGAGCCCCTCAAAATGTCCGCTTTCATTTCAGAAGTCGAGGTAGAAACACGTTTCAAAAGCGCAAGCCATCCTCACATCGCATCAGCCTACTTCGTTTTATAACAAAGGCCCAACTTTGCTGCTGTTTTACATTCACAGGCCTACCTTTATATGCGTCATCTTCAAGTTCATTCTGCCCAGATTAAATAATTTTGACCACTCCTTCACTGTGAAATATGAGGAAACTTCTCCATACACACCACCAAGGCATTGATTAACATCACAGGGTGTAAGTCCGTCTTTAATTAAAGGATTAATTGTTGAGTTGTTTTGAATTTTGACTATCAGGCTGTGTCCGACTCTCTAAGCAAGCGAATGGCATGGCTGGAAACGTGTAGCATCATCAACAATAAGACATAGCCTTCTATACTTATCGTTGATTGACATTTAATCTTTGTTACATTTTGAAACAAAGCTTTCATTTTCAACATACTTGTGCGTTTTCGACTGCTTTATCGTTGTAATTTTCCCCAAAGTTACGTTATCCGAACTAAATTTGAAAACTTAATCATTTAGGAAAACACTGTACGATAGATACAAATCTGAGTTTTACTGCTGTCTATCAACAAGTTATCTGCAACAATGTTTGTGCAACTTGTAGGAAACTACAGCTGCGTCATGGGAAAGAGCGAATGTTCGTGCTGGTCTCTCTTTAGTCTTTATTGCGGACCAACACTGTACTAGTGCATTACTCGCGAAAACGCCGGGCAACCATCAAGTGTTCTTTACTACAGAATTTCGTGTCGTAAATACTTTGGCGAGTTTATGATCTCGTAGCTGGTTGGCATCACGAAAGCTCGTGTGGATTCGGATGGAGTCTGGCCGTACCGGATTCCTTTCTCGGTCAAGGGTGAAGCCTTCGAGCTTCGGAAAGGAAGGAATTTCTTTGTCATGGCACGAGCAACGAAGTCAGGTTCGTTATAAGCCTTGTTAACGGCCATCGTCATGCTGCGAACCTGTTGAGATGTTTTGCTTGGCTTTATAACGTGGTCCCCCTACTTTGATACCTCCCTCTACTTCTGAGTCCATGTAAGGAAGCTGTTAAAAAGTCTCCAAAAGATGAACTTTTGGTAAATGATGGAAGAATTTGGTAATAATTTACAAATAGAAACGCATCGGTCTCTAAAGAAGTTAAAAGTAATTGCTAAAGAATGCTGAACATGTGATTTAGTGTTGTTTAATAACTTTTTTTGCAAAATATCTTCACTTTTTCATTAATTATTCATTGTTTTAAAGCATAAAAACAGCATTTTGTTACAAAGATCATATATAAACCGTATGAAGGGGGCAATAAAGAGCTTTTTTTTATACACAATGTTAATATAGACACTTGCTCTTAAGTAAAGTCGGTGTTTAAGCAATACTTTATATAAAATGTGTTGTGAAAAATTGAACTAATCTTCAAATTAAAGGTCATTGAGCCACCTTTCAGCGATGAATGAATAGTGTTTAACGCCCATTTGTGCTACAAAGGCACCACAGGCGTTGGGCACTGATGATACATGACATGAAATGATAAATTGGGAAAGGATTTATTTTTAAGGAAGGAAGCGTTCCAGGCGTAAGTTTAGGGTACCTGCCCGGCCGGCATTTGCTATTTATAGGACTGAGGAAAACCTGGAAAAAAATACCCAGTCAGGAAGGACGGTCCTGACGGAATTCGAACCCTAAACCTCCCGCTCATGAGTCCGCGCTTTAATGACCTCGGCCACCCGTGGCGGTGCCTTTCAGCGAGGTTTGCTATCCCGCGACGGTTCCAGTTTCTGAATTTTGATGCAAGAACCCACTTTCACGACTTTCGATGTTTTCGGAATTTCTTCCACGTAGGAGATAGGCCAATCTAGAGGCACAAGATCAGGACTATGTGCTGCGTGAGGTAGCAGTTAGTTCCCTTCCAATTGCCGGCTTTCGTCCATGGCTGTTAGAGGGTGTTGGTACCGGGCATCTCCAACTTATGAACCAGTTCCACTTGTTGAGAGTAAATCAACATTCTCACCGACTGCATGGAACAACTTTTGTTCAGCGATGACTTTGGCAGGCAGGCTGACCGGGACCGAGGTGTCAGGGTTGCGGTAATACACACATTTTTCATCATAGTGACAGTTCTTCTGATAAATTGCGATAAGCTGATGACAGATATCCACTTTGCGTTGGGTCTGTTCGGGTGTCAATTCATGAGACACGGCTCTGCAGCTTCTGTATGCTTTTAAATGTCTTAATGTGGCGAATGTTGTATCTTTTGTTGCACCGAGTTTTTCTGATAGTTTACAAGCACTTTTTTAAAGATTTTCTTCAAAAACTCTGCGTGCATCAATATTCCATTCTTGTAGTGTTTACTTCTTCATTGAAACGCTGCAACTATCGTTGTGCTTTCCCTCCATATCAGTATTCTTGGGAGTCGCCGCAGCAACTTTATAATCTTGTTTACGGTGGTGCTTTAGAAGAATTCTAACCTCAAACTTTGTTACCTCCATTTTATGATTGTGTATTAACAACTGACTACTGACACATGCTCACAATGCAATGGCATCCTGTAAAGAACATTGCCAAACAAAAGAAAACCACCAAACTTTTCTTATGTGACAACATAATAAACATCTAAGGCTTTTGGGGTGCCCTTGCATATTCATTCTTTTACTAACCTCCACCAAAACATTTATTTTTCAGTCACTACGGTTGATTGTCCTCGGCAAACCTGCAGAAATTTGTGACTCATTGTATTCCAAGAAAATATTTCCCCTCAAGCTGAAGCTTACACTTGAGCCCCCGCCCTCTCTTCCATAATTTCATTTATGCATTTCTAAACACATCTGCAACTGTTTCTTTATCAGCGAAACTTACAGCAGTAATAGTTGAATGGTCATTGCTTATGTCTTAACGATCTGCTGCACCTATATGTACCGGAAGCCATCTCCATTTGAAAGCCATGAATGACGCTTACAGCCGGCCGTGCTAATCTCGTCGAGTTTGCATTGCATCACGCGTGGCTAGAGGCTGTTTATGTTAGTGTTAAATACTTGTCGGCATGATGTCACATCCTCCCTCGCCCGCTGTGACGTAATCACTAACATGACAGAAGTATTCGGGAAACTGGGATAGATTTGTGACTAAGAACACACGTGCCCACTTGTGAACCGCGAGCTATAGAAATTATTTCTCCTACTATTAAAACAGGAGAAAAGGGTGATTTGTGTAACTTGCACATTTATCAATACTGGCTGCATTTCTCAGGGAAAGCTTTGGTTTTCAAGAAAACCTAACCTAAGAAGTTTTAAAATCTTCACAGTATCAGCGCCAATGCTGAAAGGCTTAGAAATAAAATTTCGGGGATAGAAACAACACAACAACTGCTGCTCTGTTTTTTCTACCAATTCCTCGATTATGTTATGTATTCATAGCTCATAATCACGGCATACTAGAAACTGTTATTTTAACACTACATACTCAAATTAAGAAACTGCATTTTGTAAACACTCCAGCGTTAACAAAGTCGGTGAAATAGACATTTTGATGATTATTATTAAACTACCGTGTGATTGTTTTGTTTTCCCCCCGGAGTGTTTTGCCCATGGGCGAGCGCGCCGCTCGTTAGCGGTGATTAGCAGGAGGGTAAAACAATGCAACAAACCAATTTAAGAGACTCATTACTTACCAAATAAACAAATTAGATGTTGAAACTGCTTGCTTTTATACTCCACACATTTTGGCATCTATTTGGGAAATTATTCATCACTCGCTACAGTTCATTTTGAGAAATCCGGACCACTTCTGGACGAATCTTATCTTTGAGTTCTTATATGATGTGTGGACATTTTAAAATTTTCCTCAGAGATGATAATCGCAGGCTGTTAAATCGGGGGACTAAAGGGGCCACAAATCTCCACTTGTTTATTACTCTCTGTGTTGTGGAAACACATTGTGAATTGCTCTCATAGAATTATTCGCAGTATGAGCAGTGGCAGAGTCCTGTTAAAAAAAAAAAAAACATGTTCACGCTCCCTGTGTGTCGGTCCTGGTGGTCTAGTGGTTACAATACTTGCCTCCTAAACCCAAAACGCGGGTTCGAACCCGGCCAGGACTGATGGATTTTTTTTCTCCTAAATATGGCTTCCTTCGGAAGGGAAGTAAAGCCGTGGGTACCGTGTCGTACATTTACGGCACGAAAAATAACCTCAAGCCTGAAAGAGAGGCCTCTGAGCAAAATTTGTCGGCCGTTTCACGCCCTGAGTTGAATGGGACGCTGATGACCTGAGTTGTTAAAGAGCGTTCATAAATAAATCAATCAAAAACAAACAAACAAACAAAAACGCTCCCTGTAGACTAATTTTCTGAAAAAGGGGGTTAGTATGGTGCTTAAATAAGTAACACAATCAACTGTATGCTCAAAAGAAATTGGTCCTAGATTCTTTCACCTCTTAGTTAACACATGAATCGTACATAAAGACATGCTGTGCCGTTGTAAGCGCACGAGGCAAAATGTTCTTTTTGTATACTGTGGAACTAAGAAACGAACAATACAACACACTCCCGGGAACAGCTGCGCTACGACTACCATTCAGCAAGGTCAACAAGTAAACCAAGCAGGCCACTACCCACTAACGGTGCGGCAAACATGTGGGGAGCTCGCTCATAGGACTCGTCACGGGGGAAAGCATTACTGATCGCATTGTTTTTGTGTGGGTTCATATTGTATTTTGTATTTTTTTTTTAATTTTAATATTTCTCGTGGAGGTTCGATTCAAGTAATATTGTATATTACACACATTTGTTCCTGATATTTATTTGCATAGGTAATCATGTCGACAGTCCTGGATCCATGTCAGGCTGAAAGAAAATTAATAATAAATGTTCCCAAAAATGAGCGTGCCCAAGATGCATTTTTAAGCAGCGTTTGAGAGAAACCGTAATATTAAAAAGCAGACTTTAAATTTGCAATTTAACCTCGTCAAAATGCGTTTAAAAGTCAGTAATTGTCATCAATGTGATGTTGGTAGCATTATCCAGAAATAAGTGACGTTTCTTTCAAGTTTTTCCTAGTAAGAAATATACGAACTCTTTGTATCAAGGAATGTTTCGGAACGAATAACTTTTATTTATAAGTCTTGAGTGCTGTCTAAAAATACTGTGCATTGCAGGTTATGTGATTCCACTTTCATTTTATCAACGACGCTATTACTGGTAAAATATTTCTTCCATTTAATTTTAATTGAAAGTGTGTGCTTTAATCTTAAAAAGGGTGTTATAAATATGCTCATAATGGAGTGCTATTGTGCCAGTGTTTCATTAATTTATATGTGATAGTACCTTAGAAAATGAATTAATGGAAGCGTACTAACATGCGGTAAGTAGTTCGTTATTCTGCTGTTTTGAGAGCTGGAATAAGAAACTCTATGCAGTGGAGTGCAGTTTCCATGACAACCTGCTAATGTTTCGTGCTCTTAGAGAGGGCTGTGATAGGAGTGCATTGTAAAGCAACCCACGTATCTGTATGCAATTTTAATAGTAATTTCAGTGAAATGGTGTACAGTTAACAGAGCATTTGTTTTATTTTTAATGTCTACGCTGTTCATTTGCATTAATTTTTCCACGCTTTCGTGTTTTGCACTCGCGCTCCTCCCAGTCATTTGTTTTTATCTAATGGAGGTCGCATTGTGTTTATCGATGGGATATCGCACATTCATTCTACTCGAATAAAGAACTGGGATGAGGCTGGAAATGCTGCATCACCACCTCAATTTTAGAGACTGTTAAAAACAGAATTTGTGCAATGGGAATGTCGACTCACCGGTCTAAATTAGGATCCAGAACTGAGTGATGCAACTCTTGTGCGAGGAGGAAAAAAAATTAAACCCACTAGATCACCAGCAGATCTGGTTCTGGGAAATTCAAAGAAACTTTGTGTCTGCGTCATTGATAACCGCGAACCTGCGAAAATAATTCTCATGACTATTATATGGGCACGTTAAGACAATCTTTGGTTCATTTGGTGTATTTACGGACGCTGTTTAACATCTGGGGTCATCAGCGTTCCATTGAATTCAGGGCGTGAAATGCCCAATAAATTTTGCTCAGAGGCCTCTTCTTTCAGGCTTGAGGTTCTTTTACGTGCCGTAAATCTACGACACGGGACCCACAGCTTTACTTCTCTTCCAAAGGAAGCCCCATATTTTATGTCCGAAAAAATCCATCGATCCAGCACGGCATTGAACCCCAAACTTGGGTCTTCGAGACAAGTACGGTTACACTAAATCATCAGGGCATAAAATTAAAAAAAAAAAAATGTTTAAACTTGCTTGTATTGCATTATCAAGTAGCGAAAGAATTTTTGACATGATATTTGCATTTGAGTTAAATAGGTCATTTATCGAACGGTTTTTAAGCTCTCCTTGACCGCCCACGTCTAGCATTTACTCAATAGTTCAAAATCCTAATTTAGCGTACTAAAATTATTTTAACTTCAAATGGTTACAAGTATATAAATTCATTTTAGCACGTATTTTTATGTAGAATTAAAATATATACTTCGGGGTGTCCGAAAAATCAAAATAAATGTTGATAGAGAATTGGGTACCCTTTCATAGTAATAATCGTTAAATGTATAAAAATATATATATAATGACATACCGTTACTCGTTTATTTTAATTCCAACGAGTGAGTGGCACAAGAAGGAGGTTCGGGTTCAAATGTATGGGAGCCGGCCGTCCTGACCTATCCCCTTGTCGCTTACGCAAATGTAAGGCAAGGATGTTTCATTTGCAGGAATTTTCTGCACTCCCCAATTCATATCATTTTATTCCGTTGGTTTCGTGTTGCTGGTGGGATGTGACAATGAGTGTGCTTTGTAAAGGTTTCCGCCCCGGTGTCTGGTATGAAAGCAGCCCTTATGTAAGACTCGAACTCCTTGCAGGGGTGTTCTGCCTAGAAACATTGTTAGGCTCCTGACAGTCAGGTGTCTTGCATCCCTAACAACCGAATCCGAGTTTAATATTTAACGTAGTATTCACGTTTTATGCACTTATGTACTTTTTGAGGTATGTGCTTCAAAGAATGATTTTTCATATTAGTAAGTTTTTACGAAAGGCGATCACATTTGATAATGCGGGAAAATTGGTTCAGAGAAACAGGCGAACTCAAACTTGAGCAGTTCGCTGCCGAAAAACTTGTGTTGTTGCTAGGGAAATACAGTGCGATTATTGATGCTTTCCCCCGCGGAACGGGTTTTTTTCATTTGAGTTTGCTCGTTTGCTACCCTATGGAAGGGGTAACAAACCTGCTTTCTTACTTGTTGACTTTGCAGTCGTAGCGCAGCGTCCCAGGGTGTGTATGTGTTTCGACAACATAAGTGTATTATGTCTCATGTGTTTACAATGGGACATCATGTCTTTATGTACGATTCATGTGAGCAATTCAGTTCGTTAAATTCCAAGACTGTTTCAAGCAACATTCCCAGGTGTACACGCTCCATAATCTTTATAATAGATTTCAAGAAACTGAAAATGCCCAGCCGAAGGGGTAGGGGGAAAAACTTAGGGGTTTCATCGAGGAAAGATTACATGACAGTGATAATCGTTTAGAAAATCTCTTCGTCGTCTTGCACAACAAGTGGGAATTTCATATGGGTTGGTGCAAAAGGCTCTTAAATTACTGCACTTCAAGTCATATAAAACAACTGTGGCGCATGCTCCTGAGCCAGGTGACTCCCAATGTAGGCCCATATTTTGTGAGGGGAGTCTGAAAAATGTGTACAATGGACAAAGAGTCCCACATTAAAATTCTTCTCGGACGAGGCCTGGTGCCTCCTCCATGGTAATGTATGTGCTCCTTTGCCTCTCTTTGATGAAAAAATCGTGTTATGGTGTGCCATTCAGTGGTGAAAGAATCACAGGAGCATACAGTTGATTCTGTTACTTATGTGAATATCATACTAACTCCTTTTTTCAGAGAAATAATCGACAAGGAGCGTGATATGCATTTTTTTCAACAGGACTCTGCAAATGCTTCCATGAGAGCAATTCACCATGTGTTTCAACAAGACAGAGTTATAAGTAGGGATTTGTGGCGGCCCCTGGTCCCCCAATTTAACAGCCTGGGATTATTATATGTGGGGTAAATGAAAACGTCGTGTACAAGACGAACCCGCACACCATACAAGAACTCGAAGATAATATTCGTCAGGAAATTGTCAGAATTTCTCAAAATGAACTACAGCGAGTGATGAAATAATTCCCTAAGAGATGCCAAAAATGTGCGAATAATGAAGACGAACAGTTTCAATACCTCATTTGATAATTTGGTACGTAATGAGCCTCTTAAATTGGTTTGTGTATTGTCTCACCCTCCCGATAATCACAGAGACCCAGGCGTGCTCGCTTAATGCAAAACACTCGGGGTAAAAAAAACTGATCGCACTGTATGTGCGATACATATATTTGTCCTGCTTGAGTCGTCTTCAACTTAAATTTGTATCATCTTTCGTTTTGTTGCAATTGATTGTTTGTACCTATACATTCAAGAATTATGATACATCGTGGACCCCATGGAAGGGCCATATGAAGCACACTTTGAGAACCATTAGATAAACTTTTTGTAATCCTAATATACCTACTTACTTACAGCTCTCAATCATGATGTATGAACATTTTCATTTTTCACGTCCGCAAATGTGCACCAAAAGCCTGTTCGTTTGCATTTATTTTTGCATGATTCACGAAACTCCATTATTTAAATGAAATATGCGACATAAATTCAATTTCCATGTAAATCTCACCTTGTTCATGGACCGTAATCATCTCGGCAACTGACAGTCAGATGTTAACAGCTCTCAATGCCCCATATTAACACTTGTTTCCATGGCAATCAGAGGCAGATCATTTATAATAGGAAGTGAGTAGGGTGACATTATGGAGATTGTTCCTAGGCGTGAACAAGGTTTAATTATTATCTCACATTTCTTTGTTTGTTTACCATTACGCTAGGCTAACATATCTTGAAGGGTAACTTGCAAATTGCCTTGTGCCCTATATGGCAACAACGATTAGGTGCATGCAAATTTAATGCCCACGCGCGGTTCGTCATGTAAACATAGTGGAAGCACTTGTTCGGTGAACTCTTTCACAGCGCAGCGGAACGAACGGGGGTGGGGAATGTAACATTTTATTCGCTGTCTTGATTTCAAGAAATGTGATAATATATAAACAACAATGTGTGCACAATCTGTAAATCATATCGCATTTAAATATATTTAAACCTTATCTGTGGTTAATTTTTAATATATGATGAAATTGGGTCAGACTCAAAAAGACTTTGCATAACTATAAATGCATTTACATAGGTAGACAAGAAAAACATTCCTTTCTTGTAGAAGCTTACAGGCTGCTGTTCAGCAAAGAATGATCATAATTATTTTTGCACACACATTTTCGGGCTCTAAAATCTACCTTAACAACATTCTGTTAGTTTAATGCGTAACGTACCGCGGTACTGTTTCATGGTCACTTCAGGGTCGTATGCAAGATCAGACATATATGGAGGCGAACAGTATGCTGCTCTCAAACTCTTGTTTGGTCTCAACAAATCTTCAGCTCAGGCCTATGGAGAGTTCTTATAGCACAGCTCAAAGATGACATAAAATGTTCAAGGAGGGAAGCTGGAATGGCGCTCCAGTTTATTCTCTAACGAAGAAAACATTAACACCAGTACTGTCATTGTGAGAGATGATCGTTGAATAAATTAAGAACCTTTTCAGTCAGAAATTCTGAAAGTTTCAATGGATACCAATCATCACCAATGGTAGCTGAAAAGTTGCACATGAGAGGTGCTTGTGCTCGGTGGGCTCCAAGACTGCTGCATGCAGATGAAGATGATGTTACAGGAAGATGCGGAGTTTCAACTGATGAAACTGAGTTACATCAATAATTTTGATCCTGAGAGCAAACAGCAACGCTCTGTGTGGAAATCTCCCATCAGCACCAACACCAAATGAAAATGATGGGAAAAGTATGGTCATCAATTACATATATGTTTCAAGGAATGTTTTACCACCATGCCTTAACTGCACGCATAATTACAGCTGAGCAATACTACAGAGATGTCCTAAAAACTGTGCGAGGCTAAACAAGATGAATACTGCATCACAATGCACGGCGGCACATCGCAAATGTGATCTCACAAAAATCAGCGTGAATTGTGTCCCTCATCCTGCGTACAGTCCAGATTTAGCTGTGTGTGTGGCTCTTTCATTTCCCCCAAATTGAAGAAACATTTTCAGTTTTAAAAAGTTTTATTATTCTTCTTTATTGATCAGCTCTCGTACAAATTTACAACCTTAACCGCACAGTCCCTGTTTATGTGAAATTAATATTCATGTAGTTTCTCTTGAGTCGCCAAAAATGTGTACTGCAGAGGTTATGTTGAAGTTTTTCCTAGCCAAATCCCTGTAGCGTATTTCTCATTATTTGAGAAGTATGGGGGGTGGGTGTTTCGAGCTAATGGTGCGCCTCGGATTCTGCAAAGCGTCTTAATAACTCTTCGCATTGGTTGTGACCCCATGCTGGAGAAAATCTACAGCCTGTCGAGTCGACGGAAATGACTTGCTCTTGACTTGAAATGCGGTGTTATATTTTTTATCGGCAGTGACAATAGGGCAAAAACGCATACTCTTGCTCGTGGCACCGCTGCAGGTGGCTTTTGCTGATGCGCCCAAATTTTCGGTGGTGGTTTTTGTTAGCGGCCATGGCTTAGTCCTGAGAAAAAAGAATTTCTTCCTCTGTGACCCGTCGACTTTCTCGAATAGGATCGTCCACCCGCGCAATGGCGCATGACACGGATTGCCTTGTAGTGACACGCGCCCTACTCGGATCTTTATGTCGCTTCAGCACACGTGAACGTGACATTCAGTGTAAACTGTTCACAAAGGGCACGTGACGATGAATTTCTTGTCCTGCAATACCCTTAGAAGTCAAGGAATGAACTACAAGCCTCCATTTCTAAAGCACATATCGCTAATAACAAATCGTTATTAACAACTTCTGCCCTCTTTGAGTGTTGATCCCATTTCTTTTGACTGGTCCTCGTGCTTTAAAGAAATATACTTAAAAATGCAAGAGATAGCAAGATAACTTTCATCCAAAGGCATGAAAACTACAAACCTCATCAATCCTTTATTGAGTTTTTTGTAAATTTACACTTGATCTAACTACTTCCGAGAAACTGAACTGAGATTTCTTTGTGTCTTTAGTGTGGAATATTCAGTTGATAGTGTTGACTTATTGTTTCTGTATCAGAAGGGTGTAAGTAACGAATTCCGCACAAGATTTAAAAGTATCCGACACTCTTATTATTTACATAAAAAGAATATACAAACATTGCCGTAGCATAAGAATCTGTTTTGTTACAGTGATGTCATTCTTTATTTTAAACAGATTTTTCAAATGTATAAATAATGAATCTTTTATTCTTGTTTGTTAATGTAGGAAAGAGCGAAAATTGTTCGGCATTTGTTTGAGTATAACTGCGTATGAAATTAACATGATCTGTAAACAAAACGCTGTCGTTGAGGTTTATAAACAAAAGAAGATCTAGCAAGAAGTGATTGACTAAGACATGGTACTGGAGAAGGCGGAGTTTTTTTTTTATGATAATGGCGTAATTGTGTATTTCCCAAGCTTGGTGATTCATCGTTTAGAGAAAGTTGTGAGGTTTGTAACAATAAGAACGGAATAAAAAGAAAAAGTAACGGGTCATGCGTGTAGCTGGGTCGGAGTGTGTCACTGGATTGTGTTCGCCGCGTTTCCAGGCGGAGGGGAATGCATCTCGAGTCCATTTACTACACTCAACAAATTGCTGGTTTAGTTCTTAGACACAGATCAATTCCTAACTTTTGGGTTTAGAGATTATTATAAAGTAAAGAGTTTTAAATAATGAAATCTTTCCTCGTATAAGAAGGCGAGAAAGAATATGATGAACAAGGAAGGAAATATAATGGAAGTGCAGGAAAAGGAGTAAGAAAAAACATAGAATTATTATTCATTATTTGAGTAAGATGACTAGAGAAAATAAATAGAATTGGAAGTATATAAAAATGTGGAAATGAAAGATGGGCAAATGAAATACTTGATATCAACTAGAAGAAAATATAATTAGAAATACATGAATTTGGTTTCGGACGAAGTAGATTGGGAGAACAAATAAGATATATGGAAAAAATATACAAATTAGAAATTATCTTGAGAAAGTATGGAATAATGAAAATGTAAGGAAAGGGGGAATAAGATGAATGAAAAGCAGGAATAGGAAATTCTGTAGTTATTACTATTTAGAATGAAATTATAAATGAAATGGAATTTAAGCACATAAAACGTCGAAAAAGAAGGTTAAAAAGTTGGACAGTAGGAGGAATTAGAAGAGAAAAACAGCACTTAGAACATACGAAAGAATATAAGTAAGATGAATAGAAGCAAAGTTGAGAAAGAAAAGGAATAGGAATGATAAATACATGGGTTGGAAGAGAGGCAAAAAATTTATAAATTTAAAAAAAAAAGTAATTGAGTCTAATTATTATTATTATTATTATTATTATTGGAGTAGAATTATGAAAAGAAAAATAATTGGAAGCACATAACATTTTCCAAAAGTAATATCAAAATGTTAAACAGAGGAACGAGAACAAAACAATAGCATTGAAAACATGGGAAGTAACGAAGAAAAGAGGGTTGAATAGAATGAGAAATAGCAACGATAAATAGAAGGGTAGGAAGAGAAAAGGAATTAAGAACATGATAAAGAAAATAGAATTGGAAGTACACACACACACACACAAAAAAAGATTTCGGATGAAGGAAATTGGGAGAAGAGCAAAGAACTTAATAAGAAACAGAAATAATTTAAAATTGAACAAGATAGAAATGTGTATAGGGGGGGGGGGGGGTTAAAGGGCAGGAGGAGGAGGAGGAGAAGGAAAGTGAGTGGAAAATGCTTAGGCTATTATATTATTTAATCGTCATGACCTAATTGCAGAAATTGCCCGCGGGCCGCGGGCTCTATGTTGGTCCCTGAGGTCTAAACGAGGATGATACCAAAAAGTGGTTTTTTTTTTTTTTAATCAGGACTTAAAATACGAAAATGATAGCAGTAACAACAGGGGAAGATAGCACTGCGGCAACATTTCCCATATTTGGAAGCGCATATGAAGAAGAAGAAAAAGTATTAATACATCCTCCATCGGCAAGATGATGGGAGCTTGCGGAGTCAGGTTACGAATGTTGTTACTGTTGTTGTCAAGCCAGTTTCTACTTGATCAGCGATTGTTTTTGCCCGCTTTGCAATACACACAATGCTTTTGTAAGGAAATTGCAAAAGGTCTTGGGAATTCTTAGCTTCAAGCGTATCCACGGTAACCTGTAGTTCATAGGCCGGAAAGATTTGGAAATTGTGACAAAGTTTTATAGCGAGTTTGTTCTTTTTTTAATGTTTCCAAAAGAGCCCTATTTATCTTTTTAATGTTTCCAAAAGAGCCCTATTTATCCATACTGCAAAAGGTAGCCTGATTTTTTTTTTAAATAGGATACGCCCTGATTTTCAGCATTTATAGTATAATTTAATAAAATGTTTATTCATAATGGGATATTTAAACAGAAATACATTCTATTTTTCCCCTTTCTTTCAGGTAATGTCTCCTACCATTTTCTAACAAGTGTGTTAGGGTTCCATTTCTATTGCCAATGGTTCCGTAGTGCGAAGAGTTTTTCTGACATGTATGTATATGATTTAAAAAAAAATCATTGAGATTGCAGGCAGAACTTTGAAGGGGACATACCGTGTTCCCCCCCCCCTGTTTTTATTCCCCCCGCTTTTCTATTCGTTACATACCGGATACCGGACTTTCATTTTGTTTTTCCCTTCGTGAGGGTTTGTGGTTGTTGTTGAATAATAAGTAAAATTAAGGCTTTTTACCACGCTAATGATTTTCCGCTTATTGTGCTGCAGTTTGGCCAGAGCAGAAACCTATAGAATCTGCCTTATATGCCATTTAATCCGAAGAAACTTAAGAGAATCTGAAAACAAATAAAAATACACGTTACATGGTAGAATTACCAGTTCTTAACAGCGTGGAAATCTGGATAATAAGAGAGATTTAAAGAAAATTGAATCTGCTAAAATTAAATATTTAAGATCAGTACAGTTTGTATATTGCAGGACAAAATCCAGAATGTTGGAAAAGGAGCAGAAAAAAAAAATAGAAGATATAATACAAACGTTAGGTAGATTATTAAGTATGGCTTCCTTCGGAAGGGAAGTAAAGCCGTGGGTCCCATGTCGTACATTTACGGCACGATAAAGAACCTCAAGCCTGAAAGAAGAGGCCTCTGAGCAAAATTTGTCGATCGTTTCACGCCCTGAGTTGAATGAGACGCTGATGACCTGAGATGTTAAAGAGCGTCCGTAAATAAAACAAATCAAACGATCAAAATTCACCATCATACACAGAAGCAGCTTCGCTCAGTGATGGACCGCAGTATACTCTTTGTTGCAGTGCAGAGGAAAGATATTGGGAAACTGCCAAGTATTAGAATGCACGCTATAATTAAAACTTTGCGAGGAAGAGAATAATATCAACAGAAAGTCATAGACAGGTGATTGACACTGTAGGGGACACTGAACTCAAACGCGGTCTTTAAACCATTAGAAATGCTGCTACCATACGAGAAATTGTCCCCCCCCCCCAAAAAAAAATTGTTATTCAAGGATCACTTATAAAATTTCTGAACCTATTAGTCGGTTTAGGCAAACGGGTATTTGACATTTTTACTCAGGAATTATGCAAGACGATTGCTGCTAATAAATTTTCTGAGCAAAGTTTGGCACCTTTTCAGAGAGCTGCAAATGATTTTATCCGTCGATTCGTGAACATGTGGATGCAGAAATACTGCAAAGGAAGCATCTTGAATCTCCACTGCCAAAGAACAGCTTTGTGTGAAGTCGGCGGGAAAGATAAAGCTATCAGTTTTTTTTATTAGTGAAGCGTACTATACAAACCTTTTGAATCCAATAAAGGCAAAATTACCTCAGAAAGAATGGCGAATTTTAAGGAAGAAAGTACACTTGCATCAAGATAATGCTTGTCCTCACACGTGTCATTGCAATGAGTATGATTTGCAGCCGCTTCAGCCGTATTCCCTAGATTTCGCACTAACTTAGAGCATCGTTAGACAAAGTGCGTTAGTGTCAAGGAAACTATATTGATAAGTAAGGACAATTTCAACATAGGCTTTAATTTGTGCGTGGGTATTATTTTTTCCCTGGTCGGTCATACCTGCACTATTTTTCAATATGACAAAAACGCGTTTTAAAAGCACTTTATTGGCTATGTCAAATTTGATATTATAGTTTCATAAGTATCCAGCGCTCTATGGCTTTCTTGGTCATAGTTTTATATACTTTTGTAAAACCTTTCATCAATTTCAAACACTTTGCAGAAAGCAGTACGTAAAACAGTAGAAAACCAAGGACTTTTGTAGGAAATATTTGTAAACGGCGATTGCTGAATTAAAAACCGTCTTTGATCATTTATTTTTATTTGAATAGCGTTTAAAGACCCCTTTTTGTTACTGAGAGCTTCACTGCTATGAACATTTATGATACATGAGATAAATTATAAACTAGGAAAGGATTTTTTTAAGGAAGTAAGTGTCCCAGGCCAAAGTTTGGGGTACCTCCCCGACATTTGCCATTTATGAGGACTGAAGAAAACTTGGAAAAAGCCACAGTCAGGGAGGGCAATCCTATGGGAATCGAACCCCAGACCTGCCGCTCAATCGTGCGCGCCTTAATGCATATCTCTATAAGAATAAAACGACTTTTTTTCCAGAAAACTTTGCAAAATAGACGATAATGTCCAAAGTTAGAATTTCCTCTGTGGCTTAAACTTCGCCGGTCTGTTAATACGAACAATTTCGGACAAGGAACATCCAAGACGTTTCTGGGAAGGTTTACCCAGTCGGTCTTCAGGTGGAGAGGGTTGAGAGCCAGGTGGTGGTGGAGGAAGAAGTTGGTTGCACCACGCCGGTTGGTTCCCTGTGAGTCACTGCGGCGTTGCCGGCTCTCCCCCCGATCCCGAACGTCGTAGCATAAGAGGCAAGAGCACGCAGTCGTTTGTTGTGCCTCGCGCGCACAGTGTCGAGTTGTGTGTTGTCTGTATCCGCGGGCATCGCCACGCCCTGAAGCGATTTGCTCGCCGGCTTCTGAGGTAAGGCAGCGCTCTTCTACTGTCTTCTGTTTTCACAGTCTCCGCTCGTGTTCGCGCAGTGGAAGTAGGGTACAAGGGAATTCATATCATATAGCGATATCCTTCTTTGCAGTGAACTTTGGAAAATTTGTTTTAGTCATAGGTTAAAGTGAATTTCCTTTTCTGAAATTGAAGCAGGAAAAAGCACGTAGCACATTTGTGATATACAGCAAAGAAGGATGTAGTAAAACTTATCAACCTTGATAAAGGATTTTTTTTTTTTTTTTTTTTTTTCCTGCTATAGAATAAATACAGCTTTAAAAATTTGCTAATTAATCTCCCCAGTACAAATTTTTAACACCATTTCAGTTTATTACGTATATTTTTATAGATAAATCTTATTTTTGTCCCCTTTTTGAACAGGAAATGAAATAAAGTCGTCTTTCTTGTGACGTGTCGTAAAACGGTTGCTATGCCAACAACTTGATGAAAAGTTAAAATCTGAATATCGAAGTATCCCATAGTCGTTGCTCGAAAACCCTGGTCCATAAATAGATCTTTTATGAATAATGCCATAGCCGTAAATATAATGTATTTGTTTTTAGGATTTGGCAATGGTATATAGATAAAATGTGCATGTAAAAACAGTGCACTGGTTTCTTCTTTATTTCAAGGTAGAAGCAACCGGAAAGAATATTTGCTCAATAAAAAAAAAAAAAAAAAAAATAGTTCTATATACAGAGCTTCCAGTTTCCAGTCTGTTTAAAAATGCATTTAATTTAAAGAAAAAACATCTCAATTTAGATATTGAGGTTCAAGTTTTCTATTTTGCCTGGCAGCCTGGATTATTGTTCTTTTGACTAGTTTATATTTTATGTAATTGTGTTTTGATAATAAATGCTGCATGTTTTACAAGAAAGACTAGAATATAATGGGATTAGTTTGGATTCCGTAGCTATACTTCTGTAATATTTATGAAAATAAATTGCATTTTCATCTTCAGCTTACCTTTTTTCCCCCTCCAAATTCAAACGACAACTCAAAAGTGCAATAGAAAACAAAAGACGTGATGATTGCACCCCCTTCAGATAAAGGTGTAAGTTAGAGATAGCTGGAAGTGGGGAATGAAATCTAAAATATAATAACTTTGTGAAATTTCCCCTCAATATCTGATCTGGTGTGTTTGTGTTTAAATTACATTTATTTTAAAGAATTCGTATTGACAAGTTTTGGAATGATAACCATGTATTATATTTATATTTGACAGGTTTAAACGAAAGACTATAAATTATTGCATTACTAACATACTGTTCTTTTTTTCTCCAAATTTTTAAAACGTTTTGAAAGAATTCCCGTGTTAAATATGAAGGAATACTCAATTTATGTAAGGTAAATTGCGCTGAGATGGGGGGGGGGGGGGAAGAAAGAAAGAAAAAGAAAAGAATCCAACACCTAAAATGTTTTTAATATTTATAATTTTACGCATTAATATATGTGAATTATTGTAATTTTATTCATTCTCCAAACATTTTGCAACCAGCCTTATGTATTCGGATATTATTTTGAATCTATAAATTCCTTTATTGTATGAGTATGAACATAAACACAGTTTCATCACATTTTTTACATTTTTTTATTTATTTTTTTTAATTCTGTTGTTGAGGTATTTCAATCAGTGACGTTAAGTCGAGAGGAGGCTGCCCTTTAGCAGTTGCCCTGTTGGAAGATGAACGGAGCACGAGTTATGTTGCCCAGGTGTTACGAAATGTCTCTACTACACAAAGGACAGGCCGATTAAGGGAACTTGGTATCTACTGCAGACGACAAGGATCAGGTCGCATAAGGGTGACATCTGCCAGAGATGATCAATTTCTGCTGCTGCAAGTTTTACGTGATCGTCACACAGCAGCCGTAGAAGCTCAAAATCGCTTGTAAAGGGCTTCAAAGTCAATGCCAGCATGAGAACAGCGAGAATGAGATTTGAAGAAGTTCAGCTCACCTCTAGAAGAGCAGCCAGATATCCCTTGCTTACCCAGCAACATCTGCAAGCACGCCGTGTCTTTGCTCGTCAACATCTGGAGTGACTGAGGAGAAATGGAAAGTAGTTTTATTCACGGATAAGTCAGGTTCAGCCTAAGATCGCCTGATGCCAGGAAAGAGTATGGAGAAGACTGGAGAAAGGTGTGTCCCTTGCACCTTCTCATCGACGTTGGCTTTCAGGGGAGGTTCCGTCATGGTGTGGGCTGGTATCAGTGCGGAGAACGGGACCCTGAATGCAACCGGAACATTGAGGAAATTCTTCAGGAATATGCTCCATAAGTTGGCAATGATTTCCGCTTCGTGCACGACAATGCCCGTCCATATGTGACACATTATTTGCGTGAGGCGGGGGTCCAGGCGCTAGTTTGTTCAGCACGAAGACATGACATCAATCCCGTTGAGCATGTTTGGGACATGACGGAGAAAAATGTGTCAACATGTTCCTGAGAGCCGCAATAAACTTCGGGAGGCTTTGTGTGAACAATGGGATGCCTAGTAACAAGAAAAGTTAAGGACCTTGATCCGCAGCATGCCCGTAAGCCAGAGCAGGAAACACTCACCTCTGAGAGAGTTGCAAGGCGTGTCATTGTGTTACCAATGCAGGCGAGTTCTTGTATTACGCTACAAGTAAAAACGAGATCTTTCTGAAATGCGACTAACTCGCATTAAAGTGCATGTTCCATACTCTTGCCATTTTAATAATTCATGTATAATTATGCGTAAAATTTAAAGTATTATTTTTTCTCCCGCCTTTCAGTATAATTTGTTCAAAATTCATTAATTTTAGTCGTATTATGGACTTCTACTTAATTTAAATGAGAGTGCCACAAGTTTTGACAAAAAAAAAAAATCCTAAATTTAAGTTTTTGCATTAATTCTCAACTTTTTTAACATATTTTTCTGTGAATGACATTTTTAAAGGTCCGGCAGCCATTTTTAATTAACCATATGTAGCCCTTAAAACTATTGAGTTTGTTATAAAATTGCTTTTATCACAAAACTAAATTTTTGTAACTTCAAAATTCTTCTAAAGAGAGAATTTTTATTTGATTGAGTTCGTTACTTGAAAGGCACATACGTGGCAGTAAACAGCTTGAAAAAGTTAAGTTAGCTTCTTTATATACTATATAAAGATAATCGTATCTATGTAAATTCAACTTAAAAAAGAAAAACAACCTTTTTATCTCATAAACTGCTATCATTCGACTAATTTTGCATGGTTCTTTTTCTTTATGCTAGAAAAACCATTGTAAATTCATGAAAATTGTATAGTTTGGAAAACACAGTATATTCCCCATTATATTACATAGTAAAAGTGTTCCCCTTTCCAAGAGTGGGATCTTTTGGATGCCCTGTGTTAGAAATGAAATCCTTTCTTCCTGCCGGGTGTAAAACGTTTTGTGGTTTAGTCCAAACCAGCAGACTAAACAGAAATATATCATGCGGACGTGAGAAACACAAACAGCTGTTCAGATGCTTGGCAGTTACTGAAAATAGACATATAATTGACATTACATTGCTAGAAGTGTGTCATGTGGCACATAGGGGTATTGAAAACCTAACCCAAGGCGTTGTAAGGATTGAGAGAACAGCTGGACACCCCGCTCTGTTGTGAAGGTAGGGGAACTTTCACCCTCTTGAGTTGGGTTCACTGAACTTGTAGTCGTCATTTGGCTTGCAAGTGCCCAATACTGTGCTCTATCTCAGCTGTGGGGTAGTGGGCAAGGCAAACCAACTCTGCGTTTGTTCGTTTCCTTCCTCTTTACTTGCATTAGGCGTCTCTTTCTTTCACTCTCTTTAGGCTTGCTGTTTCTCTTTGCGATCTCTTTTGTATTTCTGTTTCTGTTTGCATTCTGTCCTGTTTTGCGCCTGGATCACCAGACATTTTTTTCTGGTTTTCCGCTTCTTATTCTTTCTCCTTTTCCTTTTATTCTATCTTTTCATCTTCTCGCTTTTACTTCGTCTCTTATTTTCCTTCTTTCTCTCCTATTCCTTTTCTTCCCTCACTTACTCCTTCCATACTCTTCTTGTACTTACTGACTCACTTTTTCTCTTTTCTTATGTCTATGGTTTCCTCTCTTTTCTCCTATTTTCTTAGCCATTTAATTATTCTCTCTGTAACTTTTTCCCTCTTTTTCTTACTGTCGCCTCTTCCTTCAGGCCTAATAAAGCTGTTAATTTTTTTTACCTTTCTCTTTCTCGTATTCTTTATTTTCTTTCTTTTGTTCTTATCCGTCTTCTACTTCCCCCCTCCCTTTTTCTAAACTTCCCCCTGCACTTATTCGTTTTCCTGTTCCCTTTCTGTTTTTCTTTCATCTCTTCTTCCTCCATCATTCGTGTTTTGTTTTAATTCCTGTTCCTCCTCTTATTCTACTTCTAAGTTTTCTTATATTTCTCTCTCTTTACTTCATCCTCTTATAATGTCTCTCCGTTTCAGCTGTTATTTTGATTTTTTCCTTCCTTCTATTTTCATGCCTCTCATTCCCTCCTCTGCTTTTACTCCGCTTTTAGACTCCCGCCCCTTCCTCTTCTGTATCTTTCTGCACTGCATAATTCTTCCTTTTTACTGCTCAAGGCGTTTCTCTTCTACCTTTTCACATGTTTTCCACTAACATTTCCTCCCATTCCTTCAGCTTGTATTTTCTTTGGTTCTGTAATGCTTCAGTGTTTCCCCCCTCTATTTTGCTCTTCTCAATCGCATCTCCTTTCTCTCACGTCTACTCTTCCTTTCGTTAGCTCTAGTTCTAGCTTGTAGTGTATGCGCCTAGAGGTCTTTCGCTGCAAAATGTGCTACGTCGAAGGAAACTTGTACAGCTTGTTTCATGTTAGGTAGATGTGCATATTTCTTTTTGTATCGGATGCCACTTCTCAAAAATCCGCAAATATCGTTGTCTCAGAATTGTTAAAAAGGCAATTGCAGTTATTTCTCCAAGCTTGTAAACTTCTGTTTAATACACTGGGAAAGGGAAAACAGCGTAAATATGACGCATAACCGCAGACTTCCTTTCGGTTCATGAACCGGACATTCCGAGCATTTCTGCGTCTCTCAGATATAAAGCATTTGTTTCTACTTGAGATATCCAGCAAATTCTTTTCCGAACTGTCAATATCGTTCATATATGGAAACAATTAAATACGTTTTAACATTAAAGTTTTATCTCCTCTAGGGGGGTTTGAAGCAGACGGAGGACAGACTGTACTGGTTCGGGTGGTCTGTCATCTTGAACACGATTCGCCTGCTAATGAAAACGCCACACTTGCATTAAAACATGGTTCCCTTACCACAGGCCGGCGGGTGACGTCACCTAGAGTAATTTTAGCACGCGATGTCCTTCTGACGCGGAAATCGATTCTATTGACGAGTCGGTACATAATGTGTCTAGAAAATTGATCCGCAGACAGGTCTAGACTTTTCTTACGGAAGGAAAGGAATTCCGTCGTCCGTTTGTTGTTTGCTAGATCCTTGGTTTTATTTCAGGGGCTTTAGTGGAGCGAGGCTGTTTTAAATTTATGCACTTTTATTGTTTTATTATCTATCATGAGGAAGGTGGCGAATGAGATTATCTTATTCCCAAATAATATGTAGTAACTTTGAAATCGTTTGATTCTCGGGTAGTTATCCAAAATTTATCTAATTGATACATTTTGTGCATATCGTTAACCACAAAAGTGATACTTTACCAAAATTATAATAAACATTGTAATATAATCCCTGAGCTCCACAACATCGTGCGACTACTGCGTCGTCTTCCTCTTGCGATTCGGTCCCGGTGGTGTAGCGGTAACCGTACTTGCCTTCTAAACCCAAAATCTTAGGTTCAATCTCGGCCAGGATCAATGGATTTTTCCTGGCGTAAAAATCCTAAGTATGGCTTCCTTCGGAAGGGAAGTAAAAGCCGTGGGTCCCGTGTCGTACATTTACGGCACGAAAAAGAACTTCAAGCCTGAAAGAAGAGACCTCTGAGCAAAATTTGTCGGACGTTTCACGCCCTGAATAGAATGGGACGCTGATGACATGAGATGTTAAAGAGCGTCCTTAAATAAATCAATTCAACAATCGCTCTTGCGACATCATGGACAGAGTGCACGAGGCATGTGATCAATACCCCTCTCGATTTCGGGGCGCCACCTTTTCGGGTGTAGTTACTTAGTTGTCATCGCAAGGCTGGATGGACCTTCCGGCCAGGAGTCATGAACACTAGAAGCCAAAAATACTTAAGAGGAAAAGAAATATTTTCATTTCTTTTGTTTGGAGTATATTATAATTGTAAATTATACATCGAATTACAAAACTAATGTACATATTGGGTTATCAAGAACTTATTTTCGCTTCTTCCGTAGTAAAATGTTAGGTGGTCATATCTAAAATAAGCCAGCAATCTGAACTTTATAAGCTAAATATATTATTTACAGAAAGAGAGAGAGAGAAGATCCTGTAGTAGTTCTACAATTGACTGTCTCTCGGAACAACAGAAGATTTCCATAAACTGTTGGTGGATATCTCAGCAGCAATGCTCCATTATGAGCTTTTGTATACTCAGACCAGCTAAACTTGGAAGCAACTTGGGCTAGGTGAGAGAGAGAACAGAAAACCTCCGTACTCTCAGACCTCACCATGACAGAAATGATGAGAAGTGACAGCTACAAGCCTGTTCCATGTTGGAAGATGTGCAACGATTGTATGGAGATTGTTTTCCCGAGTGAAATTTCCTTAGGTCTCTCAAGGGACACAGGGAGTTTTTGGCCAAAAGCCAAAATATCTCCCCTGCAAATGGTTGATCGTTTCTTGAACCTTTGGGCATCCTCAGAGAGTCAACATTTGTGTCCCCCCCCCCCTTACTTTCCGGCTCTACAGCCGTTTAAAGAGCTATGCGTGTTTTTTAAAAGCACATTGTTTCCCAGTATATGTTTTTATAAAACGCTTCCTTCCTCAAAACGTTCAGTTTGGTACTGCCTCTGTACTCTACAATTTTCTGCCCGTGTACAGCACAGTATCGACCTTTAATCAGGCTAATAACATCTATGATAGCTAAGCTATAATGCGGTCTTCATAGGGTGCCCACTAGATGTCTTCAGTTTCGCCTGAGTGCAGCGCTCATGATGTTTTTGTTTTTTGTTTTTTTCTTTAGCGTAATAAAACAAAGGACTGCGATTGAGATCCTTACTGTTGAAGAAATAAGTCAGTGCGTTTGAAATTCATACTAAAACATTGGGTCAGTTATGGCAGTGACTGAAAATTAGCATTAAGGTGGGATTTCTGTTAAAAAATTTAAAGACTTTCGCCAGATGGAATCTGAAAATGCAGAGACAAATATTACGAACATTGATGTTGGGAATTTCTGAAAATTTATGCAAACGAAGGGGACATTTTTATGTCACCAGCGAAACCTCAAGGCAACCTTGCTACACAAGAATTTCGAAAGCACGCTCTTTAGGAGTAAAGTCGTGGCGGTCAGTGGTGCTCTGTTGATGGAATTGGGTATCCATGACAGCACAGGGCCTCGCATAAGAGAATCAATTGAAAGACTGAAATAGATTGCTCTTTCTGATCCTTCTTATAGCCTGAATCTGGTGTATTTTTGGCATCTTTAATGGTGCATTCTGGCTGACACCACAAGGAGGTAAAAGAAGGCATTTGTGCTGTGCTCAGAAACCGCATACAAGTAACTGGAGGTTTATTAAATATGCAAAAATAGAAAAATGAAAGCGGGTAAAGATGTAAGAAGCGAGAAATAAAGGAAATACAAGAAAGAAAAATGAAAAACAAAGACTTTTTGGGAAATAAAATAGAGAACGGAGGATAGAAACGTTTAATGCAGAAATAATAATGCAGTGCAAAAAAGAAGGAAAAGAGGAAGAAGAGGAATAAAAAAGGAAGAATGAAAGGAAAAGGGGGAAGTGGAAAGGGAATAAGAGGAATAAAAAAGAAGAGCAATAACAAGGGGAGGGAAAAAATGATATAAGGAAAGGGACAGCAGAACATATGAACAAGATTCACTGTTTGTGGTGTCTGCCAGAGATTACGCCGTGATCGTAAGCAACGCGCATTACACAGGTGTTTTCAGAATTCGTACATGCAATCTCTCTAAGTCATGAATACAGACAGACTGCCGTTTAAACGCAGATGGTCAGTAAATATTGGAAAGATATGGTACATGGATATTATCTAATGTTTCCATCAACATTATCGTGATGGAATTGGAACTTTTAAAATATTTAAAATAGATATGTACACTGTCAGTCAAAAGTATTTGGACACCAAGCATTATTTTGAAAATGATAATATAAAGGTGACAAAATGCTATATTTATATATATAAACATCTGTATTTATTTATTTTCTAAACAAAGCTGCGGCTGTAGAAATAATATTAAGGAAAGGGACATTACGTAGCAAAATGACTATTTTTATCATTAAATTGTGGTTAGTGTGTGAGAGTAGACGAATCTTTTATCCATGGAACCCGACACAAAGACTGTTCACAGAAAAGGGACATTACATCTGCCATACAGTCAAAGCTTGACCCTCTACATTTCTCTTCTTCTCACGAAACGGGAAGATGCATCCAATAAAGTTGCCAGATACTGGTAGTGAAAACAGAGGGTAGGCTTCACGAACTTGTATAATTATCCAGTTACGGCAATGCTGTGTCATGTGCTGGATACAGTCACCATGGCAACTGTAAGCTAGGTTCAGCAAAGTTGCGGTGTGCGAAGGCGCATTATCTCCTGTCTGCCGATAACCGCAGCCCCCATGTCCTTTGGGGTACAACTGCGGTAACTGGCCATGGCAACTTCTAGAAGCATGGTTTAGGAGAGAATGGGAATGTACCTTACAACGGTTGTCAGTGTGATATAACATGAAAATGCAATGCACAATTTTGCAATATAGGAAATTCAACTGGTGGCATTCTTAATTCTTTAATTTCTGTTGGCTAAGAATTATAAATTATTATCAAGCTGTGGAGCAAATTATGCATTAAAAAGTGTATGAAAGTGAATCATATATAAACTAAACCGCCTCCGTGGTCAAGTGGTAGCGTTTGCGACAACTAATCCGGAAATACTGGGTTCAAATCCCGGTCAGGCCAATCTGTCTGGATAAGGTTTTTTTTACGATGTTTTTCCTTATCCTGAGAAGATAATTGTGAGACAGGTTTAAGGCTCAAAAAGGACTCCGAGCTCATTTCCGTCATCATTAATTCATTTCATTTATCCCTACCGACTTACACCTACTGTATTCAGCCCACAATTTACAGACATCGAGAGAATATAATGCAATCAGTAAATGAAACATGCACATAAACCGGATTTTTATATAATTTATTGAAATTAAATTAAGTATAAATTTGACATCTCATTTTTCTACTAAATTTCTCGATTTACATACTTCCCCCCCCCCCCACTGTGCAGGAATCTTAGTGAAGAAGGGGGGAGCAGGTTGGGTTTTTAGACAGTTGCGTTCGAATACTTTCACCGATCTTATTTTAATGGTCGAAACGTATCAAACACCCAAGACGATAAGTATGGACCTTAGGGAAAATATTCCAATGCTGTCCTGTCGATTTTCTCGAGTTTGTTCTTTGGTTGTGTGCGGATGGATGTTGTGTTAAAGGAGAAGAATCGGTTGACATCTTTGGACAATAGGCACGTTTAGCCTCAACCAGAAGCTGACAGTAATATGTTGCATTGGCTGTTCGACGTTCATGAAGAAAATCGATGAACAGCTTGCCTCGGGAGACCAAGAATCTGCTCTATCGAAAGAACAGCTGAATTTTTGGTTTTGACAGGAGCGGATTCCCGTTTTCCTCTACACCATGCTCGCTTGCTTCGTCTTGAAATGTACCCATGTTTCATCGCAGGTTACGATTCCTTGCAGAAGCACTTCTTCTTGATCTCCGATATTAAAGCCTTCATCTACCCACACGTGCAGCTTTTGATCCTCAGTGAGAATTCAAGGATCCCACCTTTCCGAAACCTTTCGCCAATTCCTTAAGAAAGGATTAAAGCAGTGGCGGCTCCTGACTCCTGGGCCAGGGGCATAACTACATGACATGGTGTGGATAAGGTCTCTTTTATCAAGACTTATCTTCTCCCCAACTTTCTTGCAACTGGAGGGCATCGTACATTTGTGCTATAAATGTTTGGTTTATATGCAACTCTTCTAATTCAGCTGTTAAAATACGCCTTAAGCCTTCTGCAGTCAATTCAGAAACAACATTTAATTTTAAACAGGTTTACCCCACTGATGTATCGTAATATTACCACTAACTTTGACATGCATGTAATATCTGTACAAAAAATACAAAACGAAAGTTGCTCATTCTATTTCCTTTCTAATATCATTCCTATAGTCATGATTGTTTCTCACTTCTCTCGCTCAGCCATAAAAAAAAAAAAAAAGCTTTAATTTTGTGCCATCTTGCTGAGTAACCTTCTATAGTTTTCTGTTGATGAGATCCAAATCATTTCACTTCCAACTTAAAAGTTAAGCTTAGACACGAAGTCGGAGTGTTCAATAAAACGTCCACTTCATTCATTGCCACAAAACAAATACTTTTTTTTCCCCCTGTGAAAGTCAACTCTCCACTAACAAACAGTGAAGAAGTCACCTAATTTCAAAGTGCGAAAACAACCCCTAGTCAGTTATGCGTGGTATTAGTAACCTCTCAACATCTGACTCCTAAGAAAAGAGAGAATACCCAGCGCTATCCATGAACCGTCTTCCTGCTGGCCCAAGAGAACGCAGTAATAAGCAGGAGCAAGACTAACCCATCTTGGAGGAAACCGGGCTGGTTTATGAGCTTCCCTCGCTAACGGAGGACCCGCATGCTACCGCTACTATAGTAGAAAGGAAAATGCGCTTTTGTGTAAGATATAAGTAAGAGCTAATCGGTTATACATCGCTGTTTTCACGCATTTTCTTTTGTTTTAAATTTTGATCAAGAGAAGAGAAAATAGTGAATGATTAAAGCATTTTTGGGGAACTTATTGACAGGCCGCTCCTGGATTAAAGGCTTTCATAATTTATCGCAGCGTCAGAATAGATTTCAGATAAGATCTCGAAACAGCCCAAATGTTTATTTGCATTTTGCTTGTCATGGCCTAACATTGGTGGCGATCATTTCGCACAGTTTCTGTTTTTTTTTTTCTAAAACTTTTGTGCTCTCGTACACGTATGTGAAAAGTTAGAGTTATTATAAAAAAAAAAAAAAAAAACATATGACTACATATGACAACGCCCTTTCTTCTACGACTGCAAATACAACATATATGAAATGAAGGCGATGCAAAGTGATTAAACGTTACACCAGAAAGCTTTTTTCTTGAAAGCACAAATGGAATAATTATGTTGTAAAATAGGGTGATTTCCAGGAAAAATTAAACACACACAATTTCTTTGTGTTGTTTGTATAAAAAATTATAAACTTTGTGCTATTTTATGGCTTTCTCTCGTACGAAACGTTTTGGAGATATGTGTACCCCTTATTTGAAGCACTTGCAGAGGTTAGTGCTTCACCACTCGTTGCCACATCGTGCTTTGTTTGTTTTAACGCTGATGCAGATTCTTTCCCACGTTTAGAGCACAGAAAGTTTGAGTTGAAAGCTACAGTGTTTTGTTTACGGAAACTCCGTGTTTTATTCCTTTTTTGTTTCGTATTTGCTTGGTTGTGTTCTATGCCTGAATTCATAACTAACCACGGCGTTTTCCTTTGTTTCAGGTGAGTGGCAGAATATTGGAGTAGGGCTGAAGTTAGGGTAAGGTAAGGCAAGAACTTTAATTTAGAGTAAAATGTGTTTTTGAATTCCGCTGAATGGGAGACGGTCGAAATAGAAAATTGTCACGCATGAGTAGGTTCAGGTAAGAAAACGTATCAGATTTTCTTAATGAAACGTTGCAAACAAAAGATTTTAAATGTGAAATTATGTAATAGGAGTATTAAAATTGATGCTCATTTGGGATATTTACAAAATTGCAACGTTTTACTTTTTAATAACGAGGGACGTCACAACTAACATTTCTTGGTAATGCCATATTTAGTGTAGCTATACTTCCATTTCTGATTTCTATCAGTTGGTCTGGGATAAGTAACCTCTGTCAAGAGGGTAAAGAAAAAATGAGAAAATATAGGGTGTCCCATAATGAACGAATTTTTAAATTGAGCACCTCTCTCGATTTATTAGAGTCCCAGACCTGAAATTAAACAGACTGTCATTTGTGTGTCAGCTAAAATGAAGCCATACACGAAGGATCAACGCGTCCAGATTCTGAAAGTACATTTTAAGTACGGTGAATGTTATTCAGAGACCGTTCGAAAACTTCATGTAATTTTTGGTAGACGAAATGCGCCTAACGTGTCATCAGTGTAGAGACTGGTAAGGAAATTTGATGACACGGGATCGACAGAGAACATCAAATCACCTGGACGTTCTCTTCTGTCGGTAGAGAATGTTGCCCTCGTCAGACACAGCGTTGCTACGGGCCCGCCGCCGTTCTCAACAATTAACAGAAGCATTTACAGCGAATTTTAACAAAAGATCTGCATGTGCATCCTTTTAAGATCGAACTAACACAAAAGCTGAAGCCGACGAACCATTTGCAGCGTCAAACGTTTACCTCTCTCGCAACGGTCACCGAGATCGTGTGATTTGACACCATGTGACTGTTTTTGTGGGGGTATGTAAAATCTTGTGTTAAAGTGGACAGTCCCTCAACTCAAGGCTGAAATTAGACGTGTCATGGGTGAAATTCAGCCGGAATTTTGCGCTAAAATCGTTGAAAAGTTTGCCAACAGAGTGAAGGTGTGCCAACAAAACGTGGAGGACATTTGTCCGATGTTTTGTTTCATGTTTAATGACAGCATTTCTGCTTAATACTGGCTTAGTATATTAGTCAACTAATAAATGATGTGCTTTATTATTAAAACATTATTGGACGCTATATACAGGATGTCACTGAACTACATCGAAATAATTACAGAGAGTGTAGAGATTTCATATAGAAGCAATTTGAGATAAGCGATGTATGGACCACAACTAAACATAATGCAGTTTTATGGTGTTAAACTGTTTGACTTCAGATGCTGATAAGTCGATATTAATACTAAACCGGGTGAAATTTTGGTTTAGAATATCTTTAAAACTGCCTTGCGAGCATAGAAATCGTCGGATTTTTCCTCAACCTGTTATCAGCGTTTTCATAATTTAGTGCCATAAAAATACCTCAAATCTTGGTTCATCTTTTACAATGCGACACTAAAATTTTTACTAACTGCCTTCTTGCATTATGTAGCCTACTCTAGAGGGAGTTCTAACTGCTTGTATGGCATAATAACATAACGCAAAAAACGATCAGGACATGATTCTAATTGGTAAGTGCAATAACAAGTACAAGGGTTGTAATTATATGAATTGATATGTTAAGATTTAAGTGTATGAATTGAAACATCAACTTAAAACGTACAGTATATTGGGCCCTAGTTAGGGAAAAAAGGGAGGGGGGAGGAATGATGAACGAAACTCGAACTCGAAAATAAATGGCTACCTCTTACTCGAAAACTAATGTCATAACCATGGCGTCAGAAACCTCCCTTCGTTATCGTGTGTTGTGCTTTCGACGACGTCATCATTAGCCAGTGGCGTACTGGCGCTTTAGAAACTTACAGCCACACGTGGCTTCATACTTTGAATATTTGGATGTCTCTTCTTGCAAGCCATCTCTTGAAGAGCGGATCACAATTTGTAGTCAAGGGGGTTCAGGTCCGGATTTGCAGAAGGTCAGTCCGAGGTCGAAGTTAAGTCAGAAACATTGGCCTCAAACCATTCCTGGGTTGTACCAGCCTTATGTGTTGGGGCTGAATCCTGTTGGAAGCTCTAGCTTTGCTCATGGAACCGAGTGTTGCTGAGGTTCTTCACCGGTTTTTAATTAACCTGCACAGATAAAATATATGTGATAAAAGTTATTCTAATTTTAAAAAGCAGATATCGTAAAATGCTGCACTTTTGTTTACACGCTTGGCTGTAGAGATGTTTCTGTTAGTGTGTCTAAATATATGCCTGTTTTAAAAGTTCAAACTGTTCGATTATTTTTCATTGCCAGCACTGCACATGCTCCACCAGCCAGGCGACTGGGGTTGAAATGCTTAGAAGGCGCGGCTACGTTATCCGAAGTCAGCTGTCGATGGAATGATAGATGATAATTGGGAACTGAGGAAATTATCTGGCCAAAGTATATCAGGCATTCCTTTTAAGAGCTGGAGCAAAACCGGTGACCCAAAGGGAAACCGAGTACTGCAGTGCTGGGATTTGTATCGTAAGAGCGTCTTTCACCTTCACCCAATTTGAAAGTTACATTATCTCTGCACCAGCGAAATAACCTCGCGTAGCCAGGACATGGGAACAGTAAGGGGAAAATTCGCGTGCAGTTGGTGAATGCTTAAGCACAAATTTGAATTTAATGATTGGGAAGTTAGCTTCAAAATAAATAACAACATTTTATGAAAATAGAAACATTTCTCGGCCCATTCGGTGCCTCCCGCCCTCGTGGCGGAAAAGCAGAGGCACTGTAATCTGAAAAAATCTGCACTTGTTTTCAGATGGATGAAAAATCCTATTTGGATTTTAAGGGCTAAGAGGTACTTCGATACTTGAGCCTTGCTCCGGGTAGTACTTTGTTCCTATGCTCCAAAAGGGGAGGAAGGGATGAGGTGAGGGAGACACCGCGCGGCCAGGATCCAGGGGGTGTAACAGTTTCCAGGTAGAACACGCCGGTGGAGCTGAATCCCCTCATAAGAGCTGCTTCCACAACAAACGCCGAGGCACAAAACTTTACCTCGCCTGAACAAAAGCAACGGATTGTAAATACCTATCCCAATCTTAGCCTAAGTGAAAAAAACTCATGGTCAGGAATGCCGGTCTAGCGAGAATTGAACCCGGAACCTTACGAGCGAGAGTTTCAAGCATTACTGCGCGCCGCTCAGCGAGAAGCGCGCTAAGCAAAACTCGATTTATGTATGTCAGAAATGATGGATTGTGCATTTAAATTTTGTTCAGATTGGTCTCCCACACATGTGCTGAGGGCATCGTGATTTTAAAAGCTCTACACAGTGTTAAAAGTTGTTATGTATATTAGATCTTATTTTAGCAGCATCCACCATTTTTGAAAAAAAGGGTTACTTTTTAATTTTTTTTTAAATGAGAACAGTGAAATTAGTTTGCATTCCGCACTGTTCTGCCGTTCTGCTAACCCTTGTACAAACGCGTGTTGTATTAGCATAGTTAAGGGCGTTCTGACTGGTCCATTCACACCCCTCTGTTCTTGGCAGCGGTGGGGCCTGCAAATCTGCTGATGCAGTGCTGGTTAATTGTGAACGTTACATACGTGGGAAGTCTGTCGATTGGATACTGTCGGTCTGTGTAAACGACTATTTATTTATATATTTATTTACCCTGGCAAGAGTTAAGACCATGGGACCTTTTCTTCCACTCTGTCACGCGAAGAACAAGCAAAAATACAAAGTGCAATATACCTAGTTATATAAAATACATAAAAAAAACCAAATATTGCATACATTACACATTTAATATGAAAATATTAAAGAAGAATAAACGAGAGACTAATTGTTCTGATTCCTGGAGCTGAGATGACAATTTAGTAAATTGCTTTATTGTCCGACAACTTCAGAAGGAAGGAAGTTTCAGGTTCTAGAAACTGACAAGCTGAATTAAGTTGAGTAGAAGTTCGAAGTAGGGACAGAAATACGAAAAGAGAGGCGATATGTTAAAGGATGGAGATACGGAACATTTTTGAACAGGAGCGTAAGGGAATGTTAAGTCTAATGTTCTTTTAGGGGTAGCCATGACAGTTGATTGCCTAGAGGTGTCACGTGATCAAATTTACGAATGTTGAGTTATGAATGTGTTGTAACCTGTCGATCTGCCCAGTATTCAGATTAGAGTACAAGACACCGCCACGGGTTGCCGAGGTCGTTAAGGCGTGGACTGGTGAGCGGGAGGTCTAGAGTTCGATTCCCACCAGGACCGCCCTCCCTGATTGAGGTCATTTTCCAGGTTTTCCTCAGTCATTAATGGCAAATGCCGGGGATTACGCCTGGAACGTTTCCTTCCTTAAAAAAAAATCCTTTCCCAATATATCCTCTCATGTATCACCAGTGTTCACCGCCTGTGGTGCCTCGGTAGTAAAAACTGGCGTTAAACACTGATCAAGAGAGGGAGAGTACACGACACCATAATAATCAAAGTAAGGCATAACAAGCACTGAATAAGTTTATTTTTGAGACTGTGAGGTTGATATTTTGCAACGTCGGTCCTGGTGGTGTAGTGGTAACCATAGTTGCCTCCTAAACTCAAGATCGCGGGTTCAAATCCGGCCAGGACCGATGAATTTTTTTCGGGCGTAAAAATCCTTAAGTACGGCTTCCTTCGGATGGAAAGTAAAGCCGTGGGTCCCGTGTCGTACATTTACGGCACGATAAAGAACCTCAAGCCTGAAAGAAGAGACCTCTGAGCAAAATTTGTCGGCCGTTTCAGGCTCTGAATTAAATGGGAAGCTGATGACCTGAGATGTTAAAGAACGTCTGTAAATAAACGAAATACCTTGCTACATGTTTTAATGTACTAATTAAAGAAACGATTTTATTGCATGTGTGAGTTACCTGACTGTGTCAATGTAGATCGGAGTCTATATAAACACGTAGGCTTTTTGCCCTACTGGTATAATTAATGACATTGTTGTTCATTGTGATGGGCGGCACATCGTTTGAGTTTAATTACGTAATGCACATTTATGTCCCTCGACATAACCTGTCATTTAAGTTGATTCAGTTTTAGTAAAAAAAAAATGTGTCTAAGGGGAGATGGGAATTAGATCTTCATTTACTACAGTCAAGACGTCATGGACAGAACGAGGGGCGGTATGAAAGTAGCGTTGTAAGTAATGAGCGTATAGATCGTGTACGAACAGTAGTGGTCCGAGTACTGCTGCCTTAATGAGGCGCCAGGAGGAAACACAATCGCATTTAGTAATACTGAGATTAGAAATTTGTGTTATTGCTGATTTGTACAGAAGTGTCAAAATTCGCAAAAAGTTGTCCATTTGAAGCAAGAAGTCGGCAAGGCATAATATGATGAAAAGCCACTGGCCGAATCAGCTGACGGTATGAGTTACACAGAATCAGCTCTGCTTTTTTTTAATTTTGGCCTACATCGTCAGGCAGCATATGGCAATGTGTTCACCGAGATGGATAATGAAAAGATCGTAGCCTGGGGAAATGTCAAGTTTTTGAGACTCAAGGTTGAGGAACCTGTTGGTGCGAGAGGCTCGCCAAACCGCATACATCGTGACTTCACCCTCACCTCTGTGTGGTTGCCATGGAGACAGGAATGTGCCGATTGCGGTGGGGCTATGCTAACGAACTGACTTAATGTCGCTATCCAGCACAGCACTCATCTGGCGAAAGGAAGGGCGTTGCAAAAGATAGTCCGGCTGCATTGCCGCAAACCGCTGTGTTCATCTTCCATGTCTAGGTCCGGCGCTGTTCGTGTAATTAGGCGATGGACATACAGCTACTGTTTCTTTCTCTGTGACACATGTAAGAAGTTCTACTGGATTAAATATACATATAGTAATAGTCGTAATACATTAAATAGCTTTAAATATTTTTTTTGTAACAAAAATGTTTTATCCAAAGTTTTATCGCAATACGTGATTTTCTTACATTATGCATTGCGAAGTCTCTGTAAATAATATTTTAAAAGTTTGTTAATCGCAAATTTATATTTATATGTCACGGTCAGCATGTTTTCAGGGCTAGTGGTCTCTAAACCGAAAGTAGTGCTAGAGGTATTCCACTTGCTAGATAGTTTCCGCCCGAGGCATCGAAACGGGCACATCCTTTAACTCCCTCTAGGCTTTCTCTATTTCAAATTCAGATCATTTAGCGCAGCCATGTGGGGCGGGCGTTATCATAAAGCAGCAATATTGCGTTTCTCTCAAGAAGATTCACATGTAGAGCGCTAGACCTGGAACACACTACGAGATCATTGTCGACCCAGAAGACCGTCAGCATGCGTTTCCCACCAGAAATCGGTGTCTTGAATGTTTTGGTGATCGGGGACGACGATTTTGTTCTCCGTCCACCCAGGACTCGTCTCCTGTCATAAATCCATGCAACACATTCCACCGACAAGTCTGTTATCAACGGACGGCTGCCTTGGGACCCATTTGCGACACACTTTCATGTACGCAGAGTCTTCTCGTATAAAACATCTACGGCTATTTCATAAACAGTAAGTGGCTTACAGTCACAGATTCGCTACTCGATGTGCTGTTTTCAGTGTTTCAGTTGGTCTTCCATTCCGGCGTTCATCGGCGTTTTGTCTTCCATTTTTAATTCTTTTCACCCTCTCCTGACCTCTATACTGATTCCTCATTCAGTAATTGTATGGTCATCTGTTAGAAGCTACTATGCGATCTATTTTTTTTTTCTCCGGAGTATTTTGCCTACGGGCGAGCGCTCCGCTCGTTAGCCAGTTAGCCACCAGCTGGATCTGGTGATTAGTGGGAGGGTAAAACAATAAAACAATACACAAAACAATTTAAGAGACTCATTACTTATCAAATTATCAAATGAGGTGTTGAAACTGCCCGCCTCTCTCCACACATTTTTGCCATCTCTTTAGGAAATCATTCATTACCCGTTGTAGTTCATTGAGGTATCTGAACCATTTCGTGATGAATTTTATTTTTTAAGTTTGTGTATGGTGTGCGAGATCGTGTTGTACAAGGCATTTTGTAATTTACCCCATAGGTAATAATTGCAGTGTGTTAAATTTAGTAACCTTTTGCACAGACTCACATGAAATTTCCCACTTGTGCATGACGACAGAGAGATTTTTAGTAGAATTTTCTACATGATTACCAACGTCTCTTCGGTGAGAACCATATGGGGCTCTTTCTTTCTTTCTTTCTTTTTTCTTCTCTCTCTATTTGAAGCTGGAAACTTCCTAGTTTCCTGGAATTTATTAAGCATATTAAGGACTTTCATGCGATCTGGACCATATCCACAAGCTGATTGAGTTATGCACACATGTAAGAATCGTACATGAAGACATGCTGTGCCTTTGTAAACACATGAATATTGAATATGTATATTGTCGAATTAAAAAATTAACAACACGACACACCCCCGCGAATAGCTGCGCTACGGCTGCTACAGTCAACAAAGTAACAAGTAAGCAAGCAGGCTTGCCACTCCATCCGCATCGCGGCAAACACATGGGGGGAGGGGTCTCGCTCATTGGGAAGACCCTACATCGCGGGGGGAAACATCAATGATCGCACTGTGTTAAATACAGCTCTTATCAGTTAATCACATCGCCTATGTGCCATTGCTAAGTGCGCAATGTGTCCCTAAATAATATTTTTCGTTGTGAATAGATCTCGATGAACGTTTGAATACAATTCTTGTTCTTAATGAAGTTCCGTCGTATGTCAACATCTATAATTTTGAACTTTGCTTTTATAAAATGAATAACAAATTTCATATTTAAATAGTAAAATATTATTACATGAATATGTTATTATGCAGATACTTTTTAAAATTATATTATTACAAGGTAATGTCGTTTATATACGTAATTTATACCGATTTAGCATTTTGCTGCGCAATCAAAAAGATTTTAGAAGGGAAGTTACTCCGTACGGCTTCGCTACTTGCCAAGGGAAGTAAAGCCGTGGGTCCCGGTCGTACATTTACGGCACGTAAAACAACCTCAAGCCTGAAAGAAGAGACCTCTGAGTAAAATTTGTCGGTCGTTTTACGCTCTGAGTTGAATGGGACGCTGATGACCTGAGATGTTAAAGAGCGTGTGTAAATAAGCACAATATTATATAATAACAGTTAATCTAAAGCCCTAGCAATAGAGAACAGCTTTCGTGAATTAGTCCTCCAGCGTTTAAGGAACGCACAAAAGAGACGAGAGAGAAAATGGAAATGATCATAGCAAGGAAAAGAAAACTAAACTATTTTTTTTTCGCCTGGGATCGTTGCCACGCTTATGGGAGCAGAGTGAAGTTTCCAATCCTCTAGTGGCAGCGAAGTGTTTGCAGAGAGGAAATGCGAACGAATACAATGTGCATCTCTAAAGAGGAAAAATTGCAACGCCGTCGGGCCCAGTTTCCTCCCTTCTGTTTAACGAGCTTCACAATCAAAGGAGAGGGGGGGGCTTAAAACAAAAGAGAGGGAGTTGCCCCCTTAGAGACTTCAACCCGGTTCTCCGGCACACGCGTGTTCTCCTTTTTTTCTTGTTATTTACCCCAGTGTGTTCCACAGATGTTATGATTCATTCTTAGGGGTGGTGATTTTTAGTATATTAAAATAAGAAATTTAGCATTTTATAGCATTTTAAAGAGAAGTACAATTTGAGTTAATTCTGATATGTGTTGAAATGAAATAATACTTGTCAATAATTTTAATATTGGGCACTTTATATGCATTTGTGTTATTTTACATCCCTAAGTTTAATTACTATTTAGTTATTATTTTGTTTATGTTTAATGTTTGTGCTAAAGTGTTGATACTGAAATGCCGTTACATTTGTGGCTGTCTCTCTTCATTTTAAAGAATCAGCTAAGTAAATTCGGGTTATACAACCTTTATTTTTTTAATGGTGTCTAACGCCCGTTTTTGCTACAGAGGCATCACAGGCGGTGGACACTGACGATACAAGAGACGAAATGATGTATTGGGAAAGAATTTTTTTTTAAGGAAGGAAGCGTTTCAGGCCTGAGTTTAGGGTACCTCCCGGCATTTGCCATTTATGAGGACTGAGAAAAACCTGGGAAAAAACCCAGTCAGGGAGGACGGTCTTGGCGGGATCCGAACCCCAAACCTCCCGCTCACGAGTCCGTGCCTTAACGACCTCGGCCACCCATGGCGTACAACGTTAAAATAAGGTACTTATTTTGACAAGTACTGTCGGAAAGCTGGATGGTCCACTTTGTGAACAGGGGTGTTAGTCTCCGAAAACATCAATACTGAGTCTTGAACATAATCATATTTTACTTAATAGTTAGTGCATCATTTGGATAGCGACTTGCCGCTTTACTCCACCTTGTTTTCCTCTTACTTTTCACAATCCAGGCTCTGATTAACAATTTACACATTAAAAGTTGACTATCATTGATATAAATACGTTCTGTTTATACTTTTATGCTCCCTGGTTTTTAGCGTCATTTTCGACATCACCATTTGAGCATTTGTTGACTTAACACACGTGAGGAATGAAAGATACAAAATTCGGTAAAATATGTGGCGGTCGCACAGTGAGGTTTTGATGCGTTTACACACAGCAGGAGTTATTTTCTGCTTTCCACTTTGGTGGTGATCAAGGACGTCATAAACATTCCAAGGGTGTGTAAACTGCTTACTTGAAGTTACCAGGAGGGAGGGAAAAATCAAAGAAAAAAGCTTTGTTTGCGCATTTATATCATATTCTAGTTTAGTAAATTTTGCATTTCATTGCGCTATATCGAATTTGCGAAAAATCACCACGCCTATTCATTTGGATAGGAAACCAGCTTTGGAAAGCAAACCAGTCTCGAAAGCACAATTATTGTTAAATAAAACGTACGAAGTTCTTTGAAAAGAAGTAAAATTATCATTTTTATTTCTCAACATCCCCTTCACCGAATTAAGAAATGCAAGTCACTTGATAAATGCTACAGATGATGGAAATTTAAAAATAAATTTTAGAACACAAATGAGTCAAAACGGCCTTCTAAGATTTTTTAATGCGATTAGCAAATCATTACTCCTGTAATGGAAAACGAATGTTGGAGAATGTTGGAAAAGTCGGTCACGCAGTAGCTGCGTGAATTAAGCGAATTCCTCACCGTAGAATAACAATCTAAAATCGAAATTATAGCCTAATTAATTGATAAAATAACTAGTAAAAGAAAACTAAACTACAGTACATTACTCATATAGGAATATAGTGAAATTACTGTAATTTTCAAAAGTAAGAGGAACAAAGTTACAATTGTTGCAATGTATAAGTATTTCCAATGAAACATCACATTTTTAAAACTATTATTGAGGTTAAACCTCAAAATTTAATTGTTTACTAATGTAAATAATATAAAAACATGTTACTGTTTAAAACGAATTGCAATGTACTTAGCAAATATACACAATTAACAATATACAGCCGAAAGTTACATTGATTTTCAGTGGCTTTGAAATTTAATTTAAATGTTATTAATATGTAACCTAAACTTTTTCTGAAGGTTATTACAGAGCGTTCTTACATACAAATATAATTCTCAAACACATATTAGATTAATATTTCACATTTGACATCTTCACCACGGTGCTTTTGTTAAACATAAGACATATGTATTGTTATAAATAGAGTTTATATGTTGATTCAATGTGTCCTTTTATTTTGAAACAACTGAGAAAAAATAAAATTTCTGTTATCAGTTATGGTGCGATTCCGATAGCTTTTACAAACTGTTTTTCTTAATTTATATAAATAGCATGTACCAAATTCAGTTGCAAATATTGATGCCACTAAAGCCATTTTTAAATTTTGGATTTCAGTTAACCGCCCTCTTGTATTAATCATTTCACGGATTTTTGGAAACTATTTTTCTAATTTTATCTGAATGACATGCCGAGAATCGTTGGGAAAAAACGAAAATTGCCGGTGCTATTTTTACACTTCGCTGTAAAACCTTTCTTTAAATTTAGGTTTTCGGGTATATCCCCACTCCTAATGGTCCGATTTCTTGGATTTTCAGCACGTGTTTTTTTTTTTTTTAATTTTATTTAAACAGTATATTCCGAGTTTAGTTGCGATAAAACAAATATTACTGCCGCTAGAGCGACTTTTAAATTCTAGGTTTCAGGTAAACTCCCACTCCTAATAGCCTGATTTCGCTCACTTTCGGAAATACAGATAACTAATTTATTTCAAGGCAATGTACTGAGTTTTCCTTGAGAAAAAATAAAAATTGCGGCCGCTAGAGCGATTTTTAAATTTTCAGTTTAGGCCAATGGGCCAATTTAGCTGGTCAACGAACTCGGTAAATCGTTTATTAATTCATGGTTTCATTGAGAAAAAACAAAAATTGCGACCGTTACGGTGTTAACAAGCACACAGTTTTGTTTTTTATTACTTTCATTGTCACACTCGGTGCGTAGTAGATATTATGTATGGTTGGAGATTAGAAGAATTTTGCAATTTTCTATTCATGAGTACACCCGCAACAGATTCATTCCTGCGGAATTTGCTACAAAGCGTGCCGCATGCTGTGAAAGTGATTTGAGTTAGATCGTGACAGAATCCTCTACGATGGTAAGTAATTCACGAACTTTCGTGGCAGATGTGTTACTAAGTCAAATCAGCGGTCACGTTTTGCACACCTGTAACCCGTTGCACGGGACAGTTGTATAACCAAGTTCACCTTACGTCGTATGTCAGGTGAAACAAAAGCCGAGCTCGGCAGTGTTGCCGAACCTTGCTTTTCCTATTTATATAAACTGTCAGGAGAGTTTTATATTTCGGACCTGGGATCCGTTTCGTCGGTTTGTGGCGTTGGAAGTGCATTGCGCACCAGGAAATGTAACCGCTTCAGGCGTTGCACCACAAGATATGCGAAACTTGGAACATCCGGTGTTGCCAATTTGAACTTTTTTTTATTTTCCCTCCCTCCGTGGGTTGTAGTGTACAGAAATATCCGAAGTTACGGGTTTCAGTAGTTAGATGTGTATGAGCATCTAGGGAATTTTTTCTTTGCGTTTTCCACTTACTAATTTGATGGAAGTTAAATTTTTTAAAGTATCTACTCTGTTCGATTCAGCAACAAAAAACACCTAGTCAAATGCATAGTTACAGACTGGGGAGGTTGCTAACCGTGTTGTGATTGTCATCATTGTTGAAAAGTCACTAGCTGAGCTTTTCTACATCCCTGAGAAGCCGAAAATAATCAGGCTGTATGTGTGCAGGAGTGCGCTCGCTTTAGTGATACTAGTACTTCATGGTCCTGAGCCCACAGCAGGGATTTGTTTTGGCTTAATTCAATTCTAAAACAAAAGGGCATGGCCACGCTGGACCGAAGGTTTGTCAGCGTAGTTGAGATACAGACTTCTGTTTGAGCTTTACAGAAACAAGAAGCTCATGAGAACCATACTGCCCCAGTGATGATGACTTGATGGGGAGTGCCTACGATTGTGCATATGCTAAAAGGCTAATGTGTACGAAACGACTATCTTTGAACGGTAGGGAAAGATGTACACACCACTTTGTTCAAGAGGAGACACCGAAACTTGTGTAGGATTCAGCACCCATTCACAACTCAAGTCTTGGCGTCAGGGAAATAAATGTTCCCGATGTTATTGTTGCTCAAGGCTGGTCTTCCAATACCCAACAGCAATTCACTGAACTAGAAGGTGTGTCCACAAAGTAAGTTTTCCTCACAGCCAGCAGATATCTAATCTTGCATTGTGAGAGACTAGTGCGCATGCGTGGCAGAGTAATGAGGTTGCAATCGAATGCACCACATGGAACCTCCCGACTGCTCAAGTAGCATCGTTGTAGATGTTGAAGTTGGCGGCGCTTATCCCATTACCTGCTAACTGCGAGCTTCGGCCTGTGAATCGATCTTGGTGGTCTAGTGGTCTCCAGGACCGATGGATTTTTTTCGGGCTTAAAAATCCTAAGTATGGCTTCCTTCGGAAGGGCAGTAAAGCCGTGGGTCCTGTGCCGTACATTTACGGCACGATAAAGAACCTCAAGCCTAAAAGAGAGGCCTCTAAGCAAAAGTTGTCGGCCGTTTCACGCCCTGAATTGAATAGAACGCTGATGACCTGAGATGTTCAAGAGCGTTCATAAATAAAACAAATCAATCAAAATATCGGCCTGTGATAAAGTTTATAAACGCTCAGAGCAGAGTGCCGACCTAAAACTCATCATCAGCCGTCAGGTCTATGGGCCGGACATCATGAGCACGTAGATGGTGCTCATCGTTACGGACGACCTTGTAAAGGAGGTGTAGAAACGCATTATCGACAATCTTCGCTCTATTTCCCGCTACATTCTGCATGGAATTGTCACGGAGACGAACACTGACACCCTAACACAAACCATTGACATTGCTACAAGGAGTTCCTGCGTCCCACAGCCCAGATTTCGCTCCCAGCGATTACCTTCTGCTCTTACACCTCAAGAAATTCCTCTCAGGTCACAATGTTTGCAGTTGCCACACAGTGGCATAGTTCAAAGACAAAGAGATACAAATGTTGATACCAGGATATGACAAATGTCTTAAATCCAGTGGGGAATATGTGGAAAAACAGCTCAGCAAGTTCTGTATCTGTCCATATAAATATTGGCGTGGAATTGTGATTTCTTTGTGTAAACCCCTCCAGGGAAACGTACCTTGTATAAGCTGTTATCATTCCTTGTTGAAATGATATATAAAACAAGTATCCCAATGAGGAAAGTTCCTGCTGTCATTGATGAAGAACCAAACTGAATTCGTTCAGTGTTTGAGGAAATAAGGCCATTTTGGTAAAAGATTTGCGCTGTCTTGTTCTCTATGTGTATTACACAGAAGTATTAAAGTATAATATTATTGATAAACAAAAATGTTCTCACAGAGGATATGGGTAGGTGCATTCATAATGCGTGGAAGGAAGTAAAGCTTTGAGAATTTGAGAGATGGAACCTAAGGGATTTAGGATCAAAGAATTAGAGAAATCCCAAGTATGCCACATTAGGGTTGAAATATTTACGTCTAGGATTTTTATACAGGCTCCCCATACCGCAGAGCAATGGGAAAGTTGATGTCTAACGACTTCGCCACTTGCCGAGGGAAGTCATGGCGCATGGTCAGAACTCTCAACTCCCATTTTTTGTTTCTTTCGTTGTTTATTATTTACTATAATTTCTCACATGTTTAAAATAAATTTTAGGTGAATTGGGGGGGGGGGCGAGGCAAGCATGCAAGAGGGTGAAATGAGGATGCGAATTGCCTCTTTCATTCTCAATTTAAAATTCGATGAATTAGCCTAGCCATTTGCACATATCAAACTAAACTGAAATAGTTCTTCAGTTTAAATGCAAATCGCACGTTTCACAGCAATTATAATAGCATCTGCCGTAAACGCAAATAAGGCAATGAGAATGCTGCCCATAGATGTGTGTGTGTGTTCGAAAACGTCATATGCAGAATGGTAAATTGACATTTGTACAAAAAAACTGCGGTTTCACGAACACTGCCGTGACAGCTGGGAGGCGGCTGTTGGAACACCGCGGTGCACAGATTGTTCCATCATGTGCACGCCGTTTCCACGAGACTGATAGCGGCGAATGCTGTACCCCAAACATACTTCACATCTTTGGGACCTCAAGGTTAAGCTAGCTTTGTTTTCGTTATTGCGTTTGGCAAAGAATGTAAATATAAATGTAATATTACATTTCTCCCTAAACTTTACAGATATGTACCATTGGGCTCTTCTCTTTTCCTGGAAAAGGTTTCTATTAATCAGTCAAAATATGCACGCCTTCCATTTCTACTGGCAATATATGCTATTGAAAATCTACTTGTTGTTCTTAGGTTTGTTTACTCATTGTATTGGCGTTAAAAACACAGGAGACTAGTCGCTTCTCAAAATTTCCAAGATTAATTGCTGAGGGCATCCATTAAGTAAAGGGACCAATTCTTTATGAAATATTATGTCTCGTGTAGCTTCATAACATGGAGTCTGCAACTTTTTTTTTTTTTATTGATTTATTTACGGACGCTCTTTAACATCTCAGGTCATCAGCGTCTCATTCAACTCAGGGCGTGAAACGGCCGACAAATTTTGCTCAGAGGTCTCTTCTTTCAGGCTGAGAGGTTCTTTTTCGTGCCGTAAATGTACGACACGGGACCCACGGCTTTACTTCCCTTCCGAAGGAAGCCATACTTAGGATTTTTACGCCCGAAAAAATCCATCGGTCCTGGCCAGGTTCGAGAATCTGCAACTAATATCCGTTAAAAACAAAGAACAATAATTCGTTGTTTTAGCATAAAACGAAACCATCACCAATATTCCTAGTGGTTTAAGAAATAGAGAGATGGTATTGACAAAGACATTGTCAGAGTTTGAGCATAAAAGACTCTTAAACGGTGGAGCATTTCCTGATGATTTAGCGGTAACCATACTTGCCTCTTAGACCTAAGATCGCGGGTTCAATTCCGGCCAGGGTCAATAGATATTTTTTTTTTCGGGCGTAAAAATCGTAAGAAGTAAAGCCGGTGTCGTAGATTTACGACGTATAAAAGAACCTCAAGCTAGAAAGAAGAGACCTTGAGCAATCATGCCCTGAATTGAATGGGACGCTGATGATTTGTGAGCGTCCGTAAATAAATAGCTGTAAACAAAAAGCCTACAGTAATTTCAGACACAGGAATTCATTTTCTTAAATCTTTCAACCGGTTAACCGTCATTGATGCATTGTAATATCACAGCAATATGTCTGCATTCATATCTGTTGCCTGTACAGAAATGAAATTTTCCCTTTCTATTTTCTTTACCATTCTCATTTACATGGACAAGATTCGTTTCTCACTTCATACACTCTCAGCCAGGATGTTTTTTTTTGTCAAAACATATGGGGGGGGGATTCTTTGCCTTTATTCACTGCCACAATATTTATTATTATTATTATTATTATTATTATTATTATTGTTATTATTATTGCAGTTAATACTGTGAAAGTCAACTTTCCACTGACAAACAATGAGGAATCGACCCAATTTCAAACAAAATGCGAAAACAACCCCTAGTCAGATATGCATGGTGCCAGTAGTCCCTCATCATCTGGTTCTTAAGAAAAGAGAGAATACCAAGCAAGCGCTGGTCATGGATTATCTTCCTGCTGGCCCAAGAGAACACAGAAATGTTCAGGAAAAAGGCTAACCCATCTTGCAGGAAGACATATAAGTGCTTGCAAATCCCTGTTGGTCCATCAAGGTATAAGTATGAAACGTATAGCCTTCCCGGCTGGCCAATGAGCTTCCCTCGCTAACGGAGGACCCGCATGCTACCGCTACTACAGTAGAGAGGAAATTCGCTTATTGCGTAACATACAACTTAGAACTAATCTGTTATGCATCGGTGTTTTCATGCAATGTTTGTTTTAAAGGTTGACCAGGTAAATAATTGTGGCATTTTCGTTGGAGGGGGGGGGGGTCTGGGTGAGAGATTTCTTCTTAGTATACCATGAAGAATACGCTCTATGACATATAGGTTGCATAAAGCCACAGAGTTGAAAGATGATTACGTGTTACATTGCTAATTAACACTATATATATATTCCACAGCTCTAATTTATCCAAGGAATTTAACATTTCTTCATTTGCTTCCTGTTCTCCCAAGAACGTCGTATATATGTTATCTTGTAAGCTTTGCAAAGCATTTTATATTGGCTTAACTTCTACTGTTGTTTCGCTACGTAAATAGACGTTCTGTTAAAACCGAGTCTCCCTTGCCGGTTGCCCAACATGCCTTATCTCACTGTAAGGATTTTGACGATGCTTTTAGTCTAACTCTTATTGATGCTTTACCTACACAATGCTCTGAAAGTTTACTCAGAGAAATATAGCGATCTCAAGTGTGACTTTTTCTGCGTGTTTTTACTATTATAATTACTGTTAATTTGTTACATTGTTAATAGTGTTACTTTATTTTTATTTTTCTTATATATATAGCTTTTGATCAGGGTGTGTTCCGGAGTCATACACAAGTTTGGTTGCTTGGTGCAGAGATGAACACTTTGAAATATAACTATACTAATTTCCATTGTGGGGGGAGGGAAAAAAAAAAAAACATATGCTGGACTAGTGATGCGCATTGACAAGGTTCCAGCCCTCCCAGTTGATTTGTTAGCGTCGTGCGCTTCCATTCTTGGGTTTTAACAAACGAGAGATGTTGCTAGCGTCGAGTGTGTGCTTTAGGGCTGCAGTTACAAATCATAGCTGGCTGGGACGACTCTGCTTTCCATATATGGCACTCATTACAGCCGTTGGAAATGTCAACCAAATATGGACCCCGCCTCTGCGCGTGCGCATCCTCAAAAGGTTATCTGCCACTTCGGAATGTGCTTTATGTGAAACTTTTTCATCTCTGCGGTCGTTCACTGTGACAGCTACTGCAGACCATGAAATGATGCACTTGAAAACTTGTAGAAGCCCTCAAAGTCTACTCGTTGACGGAATATATATATAAAATACACGTTTTTTATTGTTGTGCACATTAAACATTATATATTACGAGGGCTGTTCAATAAAGAATGGTAAGTTTACAGTCACAAATTTTCGAGCTAAAATTTAACATTACAATATTGTTACCTTGGTGCAATCAGATCTTATGTAAATAAAATACCAAGTATGGAAGTAAAATGGTAAGAAAGAGAACGGTGTTTAACGCCCGTTTTTACTGCTGAGGCACCACAGGTGGTGGACACTGATGATACATGAGATGAAATGATATATCGGGAAAGGATTTTTTTTCCAGGCCTAAGTTTAGGGTACGTCCCGGCATTTGCCAGTTATGAGGACCGAAGAAAACCTGGAAAAAACTTCAGTCAGGGAGGACGGTCCTGGTAGGATTCGAACCCCGGACCTCGCGCTCACGAGTCCGCGCCTTGACGACCTCGGCCACCCGTGGCGGTCGTAGATTCAATAGTGTAGAGCAAAATGATGTACGGAATAGAAATTTGGGGCCAGGTGGAGGATGGAGAGCGATAAATGTGGTATATAGACTAGTTTGGAGAATTGTTCTAGGCTTACCTAGATCTTCACCTAACGAGGTTGCTCTAATGGAACTATGAAGATTGGGCTATAAAACAAGGTTATAGAAAGAATACTGAAATGTTGGTATAGAATAGAGAGACTTGAAGAGGAAAATATCATCAAACAGTGTTTGGTAGCACAAGGAAAAATATTGAGAAACTTGTATATATAAAACCCATAATATTCTACAAGAAGTGGGGTTTTGGAAAGAGATGAAAATAAGAGTTGAGGAACAGTTTCTTTTACGAAAGTAAGAAAACTTATCAAATGAAATAAAGGGCAGAAGAATTTTAAATTTAAAATCAAAATGAATGTATAAGACTTAACTTGTCTTCTTGCCATAGAAGAACTCTAGTAATTCGAAATATAGCGATTACAAGTGTGACTTTATCTTAGTGTTTTATCCTCTTCTGCTTTTATAATTACTGTTCGTTTGTTACATTGCTAATAGTGTTACTTTACTTTTATTATATATATAAACTTGGAAAATACATCGGTAAGGTGAGACAAAAATCAAGACAAATAGGGAATAACATGACAATGGTATTATCTAGGAGTGAATGCATAATTTACATACTCAACCTGGTGTTAATTGTAAAGGAATGCAACTCCATAAATTGAGGGTGATTATGTGGGAAATTTAAATGTGTTAATAGTTGTAGATTTACATGTATTGAGAAATGTAAATTGTTAACTTTGATTTTAACAATTTTACTTGTTTTTGAAAACTGTATGAAATTGATTCTATTTAAAAGCTTATCCTCATGGAAATTGGAAGAAATAAATTCACTCATTCATTCATGTTAGCTTGATGTGAATGTGGCTAATTCCATTGTCACTTCTGGTACCCGCACGTGAGAGAGGTTCAGTTCCGCGTACAGCAAAATGCAGGTGGTACTCGGAGAAATATATGCTCTGAAATTCTGCTTTCGTTTCAACAAATCTTTAGCTCAGGCCATGTTCAATATTAGAGGAGAAGTTTGGAACATTTGTTTAAAGAGGTGAGACAGTTTTAAAGGAAAAGGGAGTCAAGGCTCCAGTGTGGGTTCTAGCGAAAGAAAGCATTAAGAGCACTTTCAGAAATTCTGAAAATTTCAATATGCACAAATCTATAGGGTAATGGGGAAAAACGAGAAGGAAGAAAAATTTAAAAGCAAGAGAAACAAAAAGATGAACGTGGAAATTAAGTGAAAATCAAAGTTGTTGGTTAGGCGACGAACTAATGTATTTAGACTTGGGATTTTTAAATGCTGTACAGAAATTTAGACGTTGCCAACAGACGAACCCTTCTAAACCCCGTGTCTTGAAAGAGAAGTTTTTTTTTTAACGCCCTGTGCGTCAGATTTCTTTTCTTTCCTTCTTTGAAGCTCCCCCCTCCCCTTTTTTGCCCTCGCACGTTAGCTCTTCTTTTCTAAAGTTGCAGGTTGTTTTTATTTTTATATTATAAAGTCAATATTTGCAGCGTTTTCAGTGCTGCATTATAGCAATTTCCTAGAAAAGGCATAAATGTGGAAAACACGGTACTTTCTAATGATATTTCACACACCGCTTGCAGGTGAGAACTGTGCAAGCGTGACACACAACGACGTTGAAAGGACGAGGAAAGGAGACTTAGGGTAGAGAAACAACAATGGCACCGCGTCCTTGAACTGTCCTCCCGAAATGTTAAGTTCCATTATTACACCAGCTGTTGTGCGTGCGCAGCTCACGTGGTGCAAAAAAACCAAACAAGAAGCCGGTTACATAACGGAGGAGTTCTGCCACAAGGGGAACCTGGAAGGTAAATAGAACGCCATCTTTGTTTTCACTTCCTCGGGGAGATTCTTACACCTTGTTCAATTCTGGTTAATCTGCCGCATTTGACCAGTCAAAACTTCCCTCTTTGTTGGGAAAGATTTACTTTTTTTTTTTTTTTAATTATGTTTAATTTCCGAATCTGGCTTCGAAATCATTTGGAGTGAAATTATGGTAATTCACATTGTAAGATAATGCAAACTTTAGATCATTTATGGACACTGCATGGTCAGAAGGCAGTTCTGACTGTTCAGTAGATGTAAACTCAGGTACTATTAAACATAAAAGGATGCTGCGCATTTAACACTAAATGCAATACTCTCTTTTAAATATAATCCATATAAAAGTAATTGATTTTCTGTAATTATTAATATGCAAAAGTAATGAATCAGATACTTCTTTAAATCATGACTACTGGGAGATCATTCATTAAATTGTTATATGATATAAATTTGGGATTTTTTTTAAAGGAAGCGTTCCAGGCCTAAGTTTAGGGTACCTCCCCGGCATTTGCCATTTATGAGGACTGAGGAAAATTTGGGAGAAAAAAAAAGTCACTCAGGGAGGACGGTCCTGGTGGAAATTGAACCCCAGGCCTTCCGACTAGACAAGTCTGCGCCTTAACGACATTTGTCACCCGTGGCGGTAGCAGATAAGTGCCTGATTGGGAAGGGTTGCTGGGTATTTTTTGAGCACAGTCTGTTGGCAACACCTGCACAGCATTTATTGCGTCACAAAAATTTAAGATGCAAAGGTGAGCAGATGTGTCGTCCTGGGTTCGAACCATGACGAATCGGGTTACTCGTCGGCCGGAAATGGTGACATTCTATACACCGGAAGTTAAGGCATAGTGTACAATATCCTGTCAAAGTCACTAAAACATAATACTAAGTCAAATGTTGTTTACCAGATTATTTTCGTGGTATTTTTTTACAAAACAGTTTCAAGACGTCTCATATTCAACCATTGCAGCATGTTTTATGAGAAATTATTTGATATGAGATGTTGGCAGACACCTGAATTCAACATTTGGAAACAAATCGATCATACCGAAAGTACAAGAAGAAAAGTTCAAACGATTCTTCGACATTTAAAATTATCATTGTCTTCTGGAATTGTAAAGAAATGGTTATTATAAGCCTTATATATTATGCCTAAAGGAACACACCCTAATGCCTTACACTTCGGATTTTATAGACTTGAAGGAAAGGAACAGGTTTGTATCCTACGATACCACCAGGGCAAGGAGAACGGGAATATACTGTTATCTCTGGAACAAATCTATATAATTGACGAAACTTTATAAAAAAAAAAATAAAATGTAGACACTAAGGTTTTATTTCGACATATGTATGGTTTTCAATATCTCGGATTAAATTATTATTGAGACAAAATGTCCCATCCAGATGTCTTTATTTTTAAATAGCGAATGTGAAATAAACTTCAATATAGTAAAAACGCAGCGATGAACATTTTAAAGTGTTAACTTAATTTATGTTCATGTTATCACGTTTTTAAATAAGCAGTGGGTATGTACATTGTGTCCGGGAATTCCGTATACGTCTTTACGCTGTACGTTAATTTACTGAATTTAGTAATTTAACCATGAACTTTGGCTAGTTGTCCAAGGGATCCGTTTGTCCTCCACCATGTTGGACACACAATCCTATGCGCCTCCAAATTCTTTGTGACATTTTTTACCCAAAACTGTACCGAAGACATCACGTGCTGCATATTCCAAGTTTAGCGTTGATTTCGTAGCGACGCGGGGTCATACCCCATAATGAGTCATTTATCAGGTGTCAGGTCAGGGCTATGTGGAAGCCGTGGGAATAATGCTGGAGATAATTGGGGATCCATATCCAATCCACCGTCCAGGGAATTTGTCGTTTAATAAATCAAGAAAAAAGAGAGGTGTGCTGGAGCTCTGTCTTGCTGTATCCACAGCTCTTCCAGGTGGGGAATGAACCAAGTGGTCAACCTTTGTGAATATGGTACAGCATTCACAGAACCATTAAAAAAATACGGTCCAAAGAGTTGCTGCGATGTCATTTCTGCATGAGGTGGGTTGTTTTCAAGTTCGACAGTAAAGTGAGGATTTTCCTTCGACCAAAGAACCACATTTCTCTTTCGCGTGCTGCAGTGTATGGCACGCTCATCTGTGAACATAACCTTGGACCTTGATATGTCGGTTTGGAATGTTGCTAGAAGAGAACGACATGCATCACACAGTTCATTGATGTCGGACGATACGGCCTCGCGTGTAAGTTCTTTTTCGTGTTATCAAAAAGATTGGTCATATTTAGCCATAGATGGATTTTTTTTTTTATGGTGGAGGCTTATGATGCTAATGGTCTCTTCTGTGTGAGGATTTTCGTGTATCCATACACTCGCGACTAACCTCTCTACAACGGAAACCGAACTTTTGTCTGCCAGTTTAACTTATAGAATGACTATTGAGTGACTCTTAGGTGGAAAAAAATCTATCGACCCTGACTGAGATTGAACCCGTGATCTTGGGTTTAGAAGGCAAGTATGGTTACCACTACACCACCAGGACCGAGTGAAAACTTACCGTAATTTGGCTTTATAGGCATATCGCAAGTGACACATTCATCAAATCGGATTAACGTTTGAACATATTAAAGGCACTGTGCTCCTGAAGGGAGAACAAGGGGGAGATGAATCAAAGCAGATTTTGATAAGGGGCTGGGGTTGGGCGCACTCTTCTCCAGTACGAAAATATTCACGGCAGGAGAATCATACAAGATGGGTTTGTTATAACTGAAAGCGTCACAGCCGTTGCATAGAGTACAACAGGTTATCACTGACATATGTTGTGGTTTGTCAGTTTCACAGTGGAAAAAGGATTCGATCCGATGGTACTAAAAGCAAGATGAAATTATAAGCTTGTTGTTAGGACTTAAGCATTTTTGAGTGACTGAAGAACGTGTCTTATTTCATCAAGGCTGAAGATTATTCTTTTGATAGTAATAAACAGGGCTTATGAACAATTAGCGACCCATTATTATTGGGAAACATAATTGTTTCTCCCTTAGGTTAAAGGGAGTTTCTGTATCTATGTATTTCGCTCATCAAGAATCCTTCAGAATTTATTCCCATTTCATTTGTACAATAATAAGAGGGACTGACAGCCCTGATACTCTTAATGACATGCCAATCATGTGCAGTATAGACAGAACTAAAATAAGGGCATGAAACCCCCTCCCTCGAGGCCACGTGCAGGTCCCAAGGGAGGCGTGAATAATGGAACCGTGGTCTGGCGAATCGAGCCGATAGCCACTTGCCTAGAATCGGGTTACATCCCTCGAGCCTCATTTTGCAGCTGTTTGCGCTGCGCTGTTGCAAAACTTGCTGCAGTCTGGTCGCTGCGTTTTTTTGTCATCAGCTTCAGTGTCGCCATACTGTTATGTGATGTCACATGAGCGCGTATGTGTTATGGAAATGCATCACGGAGCCATAAATTACGTTTCGAATAAGAATATAAACATACAATAATTTACGTGAGCTCGTGTAAAGTGGAAAGGAATTAACGCTGCTATTTAATCTCAGCTGTGGGGGTGAACACATGTGACAGCAGGTGAAATAACATGATAAAATGCAAGCACTTGCTATTGCAACATGCAGGTTGCGGAATCATGAACGCATGAGTGACGTGGGCTCACGTAAGATAAATGCAACGACATTATATTCCATAAACATTAGTGTAATAAGTAAAAACATGAAAGCACATAAATCAACGTGAGTTCTCGTGAGGTGAAAGTGCAGTTACCTACGTGATATGTAATAAATGAATGTGGGTTGCTCACCTAAGACGAAAATGCAAGACGAGATGTATAAGCATTTAGGCTACCTTATCTCATAGGACGTGAATACGTGAGTTCATGAGCTCACATGAACTCACGTGAAATAGTATGCAGCGACTGTGTATTGCATAAACATTCAAGCAATGGAATATCTGAGAACATGAACGCACATGAATTCACGTTAACTCATGTAAGGTGGAAAGGCTACTTAATTTCGTTGCGGAAGTGAACACACGTGAATGCAGGTAACCTGATAAAAATGCAATCATATGATACTTCATCATACAGGTAGCGTAATCGCATAGGATATGAACACATGAAGGGACATGAGCTCACGTGAGGTAAATGCATAAATTAAAGTGTGTTCACGTGAGGTAAAAATGCAGTTTCGTGATACTTAATATATTAACATGGTTACTGAAGCTCAGTTAAGAAAGTCAAACACATGAATGCAGGTGAATCTAAGAAGAAAATGCAGCGACGTGATATATTAAAAACATTCAAGTTACTTAATCTCATAGGACATAAACATGTGAGCTGAAATAAAGTACGGCGACTTTTTGTTACATTATTATCCAAGCAATGAATATTTGGGAACATGAACATGCATGAATTAGTGTGAGCTCATGTGAAAAGTCTGCTGACCGGAAATACAAAATAAAGTGTGCCAGCAACAGGTGCTGAACAGCTCCTATGTGCTAGGTGAGAATGGAATATCATTTCTTTGCCTCATGGTTAAAGTGTATATAACAGCATTTTTTTCATAATTAACATTAGAAACTTTGTTTCTACAGGCTTCAAGGTTGTTAGAAAAGGTTGTTAAACGCGTTGCATAGGTTTCCATAAAGAATAAGAAAAGGAACTTCCTCTACTGTCTTCAAAAATTAATTAGGGGGATAGTTCATAAGTTTCCGGCATAACCATTTTCTAGATATGATAAAGATAAAAAGTATGTTTCATTTTTCAATATAGTTACCCTTTATTGCAATACACTGCTCACAACTTTGAATTAGCACGTCAAACCCCCCCCCCCCCCCCGCCAATAGTCAAGAGATCTTGTCTGTAAAATGGGCATAAACTGAATCCACCACTTCTTCGTTACACTTAACATTTCCAATCCCAAAGGTCCTTGAGTTTTGAGAAGAAGAAATAGTCACTGGAAGCTAGATGTGAACTGTAAGGTGGATGGTCGATCTTCTAGAAGCCACATTTCTTCACAGCTTCCTTTGCAACAAGAGCGATGTGCACAGGCGCGTTGTCGTGAAGAAGGCGCACATCACCACTCAGCTTTCTCGCCTTTTCTCTTTGATGGAAGCACGTAGTCTGTGCAGTAGGCCAGCATAATACTCCCCATTTACTGTGGTGTTCCTCTCCTTCAAGTAAGTCGATGAAAGTATTCCTTCACAATCCCGAAAGATTGAGGCTATGATCTTCTTGCTTGACCAAGTGACCTTGACCTTTAGAGACAGTGCTTCGCCAGGTTTGCGCCACTCCATTGATACTCTCTGGAACAAGGGATCATAGTAGAGGACCATAGTTCATCTCCTGTAACAATGATTTGCAGAACTTCTCTCTCATTGCCACGGCAGAGCTCCAAAAATGCCTCACAACAGATCACTCTTTGTTGCTTTTGGACTGAGGAAAGAAGTCTAGACATCCATCTTGCACTAACCTTATTCATGTTTAAATGTTCATGAATAATTCAAACGACTGTTGTTTTAGAAAGACCCAACCTTGCTGCTATTTCTGTAACTTTGAGTCTCCAGTCTTCCATAATTTCTCCTTCCACAAGAGCGACGTTTTCAGGAGTGAGCACCTCCAAGGGCCGACCTGCAAGCTCTTCGTCTTCAATCTTTTCTCGACGCATTCGAAAAATTTTGGCCATTCTTTTACGGTAGAATATGAGGGGGATGTTTCCCCATATACACCGTCCAATCGCTGTTTAATTTCATTTGGAGTAAGTCCTTCTTTTGTGAAGAACTTAATAACAGGTCGATACTCCATTTTGAACATGTCGCAATTTTCTACACGTAGTCTTCTTTATGCAACTATATCTGAACACAGTGGAGCGGAAGTTACAGCTACATTTATTTGCCTAGCAGATAAGGTATGACACCAGATAAGGGTTTTGTGAAGGCGATAATCTTTATCGGCGATGACGGAACTTATGGACCTGCCCTCGTGTGAACGAAACTTCAAATTAGCACTTTCGCGTTGCTTTATGAGGGTGCTAGAAATTCAGGGTACTGCATGTAGAGTCATTAGGCTCGTCCTTTGTTGAACCACAAGGAGTACTCAAATTCCCAGAAGAAATACTCACTTTTGATACTGATCGTTCTACAAGATATCCAAAACCTTCCTTGACAATTTGTTTATCGCAAAAAAAAAAAAAGCCATTGTGAACGGTATCAAGAGCTGAAACAGCTGGTATGACGTGATATCTTCGCCATAGGTGCTGGTACACATATCGAGGCTACCCCCAATTCACACACAATGACTCACTGCTGCATTGCCTCAAGCTACCCGCTTCAAATGTAGTCGAAATAAAGTGATTGTGGTCGGCCTTGACACGATTAGAGGTCGGCACCCGACCGGCAGATGTTCTCTTGTTGCCCAGGGTCCGCTTTCCGAAGAAATAAACGAGTAGGCCAGATGCTGGGAACGCAACTTGCTGGTTATGTGTCTGGTGTAAATAATGCATGAATGTCTTGCGCCTATCAGGAAAAGAAATTTGTTTTCGTCCTATCACAAGCATCTTATTGTCTGGACTCATGTGCATATACGGCTTGCCCATTCTGTTTTTCTGTACTGCTTCTTACAAAACAGCCTCTAGAAACTGTAATAATTGCATACGTTTCTATATATAAAAATAACAATTATTGAAAGCTCTTAGCACCTTCAGTTATATCGTATTCTGTATCATCCTCTACTGTTCATGCCTTAGAACAGTAGCGTTGCGGCTCTTTAGAACTACATAGATGCATATTTTGGGGCTGATGAGTCAACCTTTTTATATATTATTATTATTATTATTATTATTATTATTATTATTATTATTATTATTATTATTAATATTATTATTATTATTATTATACTTCTATGAGGGTAAGTTACTAAGTTAGGTACTAATTGATGTGGGATACTACATGTTTGAATGAGGCATCTGACGCTATTGCCACTAAATGTACTTGTGGCAACTGATTACATTTCACACGAGACAACTGATGTTAACAATAGCGAAACAACAGTTGCAAGATGGCGGTGTTTCTTCTGAGTGTACTACTCTTGAGCAACGCTCTTTATTTCGATTTTTGTGAGTAAAAATATATGTAATCTAAGAATATTCATTTATGGTGAGAGATTCCTGTCAAGTCGAGCTGTTTACAATTGAGTGCGGAAGTTCTCTGAAGAGCGGACACGTATCGAAGACGAACAGACAACGGAGATCGCAACAGAGATGGATTTGCAGAGAGGTGAAAACTTAATCCGAACATACAGACATAGCCGTTGCTATCACGGCATGATTCACCTCATAATGCATGACAGGTTAGGTTTTCACAACATCTGTGCACAATGGGTACCCCGCTTGCTGACTTCTCAACACAAAACGCAAAGAATGAATCTGGCATTACAGCATCTCAATCGCTACCACGAAGATGGATGGATATGCTAAGCCGAATTGTGACAGGCGATGAGTGTTGGGTTCATCATTACTAGCCGGAACCAAAGCGTGCGTCATTGCACTGGAATCATCCTACGTCACCTGCGACCAAAACGTTCAAAGCGGCAACATCCGCCGGGAAAGGGATGCTCACGGCCTTCTGGAATCTTAAATGCATCTGCTCGCCGCGTTTCAGCCTCAAGGATTACCCAAAATTATCGATTCCTGTTGCAATGTCTTTTTAAACGATTTTGCATGACAAGGTCCACCAAGACAAATGAAATACTTCGAAATTCAATGTACAGGGAGATTGTATTCTTATTTGTTTAAGTTCTATATCCGCTTGTGTAGTGACTTACCCTCGTACTATAAGCTAAACAAATGAACGGATCAAAATAAAAATATTTCATCTATAATACTTCTGGAATCATGAGCGTGAATAGCCGATAGTTGCCTCGCTCATGGCGATTGGTACAGGTAGGTAAACGAGTATTCCGTGAAGAAGTTCATCTAGACGGAAATCTGGAAGACCAGAAAGTACTTGTCAGAATATATTTCAAATAAGGTTTTGCTTTAAAACCTACATTGCATATGAGACAGGGTCTATATAACACCTTCAATGATTTGTGGAAAATGTTTTACCCAAATATCTGTAAGATCCGGGCAAATTAACGAGAAAGTTTCCTTCATTTTTGACACGAAGTGAGGAAATTTACCTAATTTTTATAAAAAAAAAATCATCTGGTAACCCTAACCGTCATCGTCACCGTCAAGCAAAATACTTTAGGGGGGGGGGGTCAAAATAACGGAGAAGTGTTAGCTGAATACATTGGTTTTAAATTATGGTTGCAAGACGGTTTTGTACCTTGTCGCCAGTATTCATTGTGTTTATTAATTTTTTATACGCGCAATGGCGAATGAATTGTATGAAATTGCAATTGAAAAGCGTTTTGGAAGACCTTTTAGTGATTTATGCAATACGAGGGAAAAAATAGTTCTTAAGGCATTTGCAACTTGAATTTTACTTTGAATAAACATAGTTGCGTGTATGTATGACTGCTCGCGGTTAAATTAATTACTCGTATTTTGTAGAATCAGCTTGCTCTTCCGCGCTCTCTTCCCCCCCCCCCCCCCAAAAAAAAAAAACAAATTATAGAGGTGTCACACATGTAAGTATGTTAAGAAATATGTTTAAATTACAAATAAATCCAATATGGTGAGTCAGTTACTTATCTTGTTTGGAATAAATATTGCAATTGTATTCGTTTTAATTTTTTGTTTTCAATGATGGTTCGTACATATCAGGGAACGACTGGAAATATATGAACCCTTATAGAAATCATATCCTAGCATAAAGGGAAAAAGAATTGGGAGGTAGATACAGATATAATAGAAGAATATAATGCAATTAATATGACAGATTTGGAGAAAGCTGTTTAAAGGGTGGGGGGGGGGGGGAATAGAAATGCGCTGGGTGTAGACAACATAAGCACTGAATTAAAAAAATATGCCAGTTTAAAATGGAAAGGGGGATTTATACAGCTGCTAAATGAAACCTGGAAGAATGGAACACGGCAAATATTAATATACTTAAAAAAGGAAATCATAGACGTATATCGTTAATCTGTACAGCGATAACAACATCCAAACTACAACCAATGGCTGAAAAATTCCTATATGGGGAGCAATGTTGGTTTAGGAAAGCAGATGTTTTTATAGTTGCAGTCTTTGGAATGTGAAAAAGAAAAGAATTAAACCTACCAGTATTTATCATATCTTAAGATTATGAAAAAGCATACGATCGAGTAGATAGAAATTATGGGAAATATTAAACTATAACATTCCCCACAGTATGATTTATGCACTATATTATAATACCCAGATGATACTAAAAAAGTGTTCTGCTTTTAAAGTTAATCAAGGTGGTAAACAAGGATATGGTTTGTTTCCATTAAATACCCTACTATTTGCTGATGACTAAATATTTGAGAATAATCTGCAAAAGAATGTGACATGGTTAAATAAAGTTTTAGAAACCTTCAATACGAAAATACGACAGGAAAGTACAACAGAAGAGCTAAAATCGTAATAAAGGTTCAGATAGATCAAGTGAATAATTTTAAATACCTATCTGGGATGCGACCTATCAATCTATAATTTGAACCGAGAATGTAATAAAATAAAATAGAAACTTGGGAAATTCAGTAAGGAAGGAAGTCAAACTAATAACATATTTGTATCGAAACCATTGTACTCTATAGTAGTGAAACTTGGGTAATGAGGGGAAAAAAGACAAAAATAAAATTGAAACCCCGGAAATGAGATTTATGAGAAGGTTATTGGGAGTATCTCCAAGATGGAAACTGAGTGTAAGAAATAGCATGGTACAAGAGGTAAATCGCTACCAAAAGCATGCAAATGGAAGACGGGATATAGGACGGCCGAGAAAAATCAATTTAAAGAGTAAAATACCTTTGGCGTGGAAAGGGATCCTTGGTAGTCAGAAGAAGAATAAGAAAGACTAAGATGGTTGTTTTGCTCGCTCCAGTTGAAGGGAAATTGCCGGCTATTCACGTTAGATGGCGTATATGTCTGGCTAGGGACAAGAGAGAGTTGTTCGTTTCCCGGTAAGGAGTTGGCTGGGCGTGATGCAGGTGGGAAGTTTTCAATACCCTCCACACTCCCGCGATGTGGTGTGTGTTGACGTTTACGTGGGGGGCTTTCGAATTATAAATAGCGCATCTCTTCCAGAGACGATCTCTATCCGCAGCATCCCAACTGGAGTCATAATCTCAACATCTTTATGCTGCCAAAGGCTGGTGTTCCGTTATAGTAGAAAGGAATGCGTGCAGCACGTGTTTCCAGATCCGTTCGTAGTGCTGCCTTCGTTAGGAAAGGTGTAACCACATGCTCTATAGGGGTTTCTGAAGTATTTTTTAATAGTGTTTACCATCTGCTGAGACATCACAGGTGGTGGAGGCTGATATAAATGTTAAACTGGGGATTTATTATTATTATTATTATTATTATTATTATTTATTAGGAAGCGTTACAGGCCTAAGTTTACAGTACCTCCCTAGCATTTGGCATTTATGAGAGTTAGCTTTTAAGTTGTTACAAAAACTAGTGAACAAACAAATTTTAATTACTTTTCAAAATATTCGCCTTTAAGATGTATACACTTTCGCATGCGTTCAAAACAACTGAACACTTTTTCCACTCTGAACGTATCTCAACATTGTTTTTAAAGGCTTCAAAAGCTTCTTGGGGTGATGAAAATCGCTGTTCACGTATTTTTATTTGACATTAGGGAACAAAAGAAGTCGTTAGGTGGTAAATCAGGTGAATGCGGACATAAATTCGATGTTTTTCTCCTTCAAATAATCAATTGTTTGACGTGCTGTGGGAGAGCTGACATTGTCATGATGACGTTTTCGTTGTTTTTCCTGATTTCGTCGATGACTTCTGGCAAACAAATTGCTATACATCATTCAGCATTAAGTGTTCTTCCATCCTCTAAAGGTATGTTTCCGATATGTCCAGTACAACTAAAGAAACAGACGATCATTTTCTTGGAGGTGCTTCGTGAACGAACAACTTTAGTGGGATTCGGTTCATCTTGGAACACTCAAACAGTGGACTGTTGCTCAGTTTCCTGTTCATACGAGTATATCCAAGTTTCGGTATCTGTTTACGAAGTCGTATACGAATTTTGCAGTTCCTGGTGGAATTTTAACATTTCATTACACTAACACGAGCGTTGTTGACCGCCACGGGTGGCCGAGGTCGTTAAGGCCTGGACTCGTGAGCGGGAGGTCTGAGGTTCGAATCCCGCCAGGACCGTCCTCCCTAACTGGGGCTTTTTCCAGGTTTTCCTCAGTCTTCATAACTGGCAAATGCCGGGAAGGTACATAAACTTAGGCCTGGAACGCTTCCTTCCTTAAAAAAAAATCCTTTCCCAATATATAATTTCATCTCATGTATCATCAGTGTCCACCGCCTGTGGTGCCTCAGTAGTAAAAACGGGCGTTAAACACTACTCAAAAAAAAAAAAGAGCGTTGTTGTTGTTTTGTCTAATTATGCGGAATGTATGATGCTTTTTTAGAGAGTGACAAACAAATTTTGGTCGACCTTAATGAAATTCGTCACCGACAGAACACACGACCACGACAAAATGATGCAAACCAATTGTAAATTCTTTTCTGATGATGCTTCATTACCAAAAGTTAAACGAAGCGATTCTAGCATTGCTGTTGAGTTAGTCCTTTACTAAAATCGGGAGGGGGAAAAAAAAAACGAAAAACTTCCACGTGAAATTTCCATTTTATCGCAAGAAAAAAAATTTTTTTAACGCTCACTGTAAACAAATCACTCGGTCAATTTCTAAGCTGCATCTGTTTTCACAATAAAAATGTCAGTTGTTTAGAAAATAGTAATGACATATCTCAAAGCGCCACATAGTGGTCGTTTGTAACAACTTAACTGAAGTTAAAAATACGTGGAAAAAGCCTCAGTCAATGAGGACGGTTCTGCATGGCTCGAGAGTCCGCGCCTTGACAACCTCGACCACCCTTGGCAGTGGTTTCTGAAGTTGATACAAAAAAACTGTTCTCATAATACTAGATAGGAATTGTTTGGAGGCCAAACCACAAGGTATGCATTTAATTAACCCTTGTCTTTCTTTGAATTTTGCATAAAAATTCATACAGTGTTTTTCCCAAGATAACGAAAAGTGTACATTTTGGGGTCCGTGGCAAAGTGATTTTAGAGAAAGTGTATTTATATTTTACGAGGCTTAACAAATATTAAAAGGGTAAATCCGAGTTAAAAGTGGGAATTCGTTATTTAAGAACTTATTTTACAAGTTTAATTTTCGACCTACAGTTCTAGAATGCTTGGAATGTATAAATAAATACTCTGCTTAATTATTGCGGTATAAATGCTCAGTGAGAAACTCAGATGAGATGAACAGTCTTGACCGGAAAGAAGAGACCACACTGGTGGCAACACCGCACAGGTCAAAAAAACTGCTGTGAATCCATGCAGAACTCCATAATTCATTTGCGGGATGACTGGTGGGTACCGAAGCTAAACGGCATCTTGTCATTGTTCTTCCAGATTCCTTCCACACTGAGCGAACTTCCCCCAAGTGGCTGTTGAATGAAAGGAAAAATTATCAACTTAGATCTGCACTTTTCCTCTCAAAAAATGTGTAGAAACGCACTAGTTGCATAAATTTAGTCCCACGCGTAAGCAATTCTACATTTTTTAACAGCCCAAGCTCTTTTAAACATTTATAACCATAAACATCTCCTCATTTATATAATTTTAAATATTACCTGGGTACCTAAATACCTGGGTCACTGGGTGAACAAAAGTAAAGCCCAAGGACCAACTCCTTCTCTAAGCACAAGCAGGATATCGATATAAGAGAGGATGATTTTATAAATTAGAACAGACCAATAATAACCACGTGCTCTCACCGATAAATAACCATGATTCTAAAGAATTCTAGAAAGTTTCGTAACGAAATGGGGAAAGGTACAAGGGACGTATCGTGGCAAATAACGGCATAATGCCAACATTAGTAATACTTATATTTTAATAATAAAGCACACAACAGGCTTGTACGTTACTTAAAATTTCAAAAAAGTAAGTTAAAGTGACATGATTAGAAAACGATAAACTTTGGGATTGTTTTACCATTAGCATTAAGTTGAGAACACCATGACAATTTCTTTAGGATTTATACTACACTTTGTTATGCTGTTTTTCTTCGCTGCTCAGTCCACGTTAATAAATTGAAGCAGAATACCAAACTGTGCCAGCATGGTACACTGCATTATCAAGGTGTAACTCCTGCGTTCTTCAGTACTTGTAATTGAGACATTAGATGTTGCAAGCTGCTATGGTACCTGAGGTTTGAAAACACCTGGCCGCGTAAATCTGTTAGCTCTTCAGGGGATGCCAACTGTGACCGCAGTGTGTAATAAATCCCACGGGACTGCCTCTGCATTTCGGTTCTCTGTGGCTGAAGTCATTGACCGCATGCATACGTTTGGAAAGCAGTTCCGCTCACGCCGTATTGGGAAGAACTGTTTGATGGATTGTGCATGTTCCTGCAAAACATGTTTGACAGCAGTAAGAAATTGTAGCTAAGCACCGAACATTGATTTATATTGCTTCTGTTTGAAGCGGAAAATGCCCAGGAATCGCATGCTGGGATAGGAAATCATATCTATAACTGTAGTATTACTGCCTAGACTCACAAGAAGCGCTGCAGTGCTGGAAAATCGAGTCAGTCTGCGCATTCATAGAGAGGACATAATATTACAACCAAGTTGTCTACGAGGGTTACTACAAAAGTTTAGAGACACGTCAAATTGGGAGTGGATAGACTCACTCCGACTGTTTCATCTTTTCAAAGCACTCTCCACCGCACTCTATGCAGTTTCTCATCCTCAAAAACCACTTATCAAGGCGCTCCTGCCACTCATTTTCCTCAAGGATGAATGCAGCCATAGCCTCTTCACGGCTTTATTCTCATGCGCTTTTTACCACTGGGAAGAAAAAACAACCGTATGGAGTCAGGTCAGGGCTGTAGGGAGAATGATCATGAGCTTGTTCTCTTTGAACTTTACAGGAACTGGATGATGTTTGGTGTGTGAGCGGAGACGACGTGGTGAAGCGGATCCCCCTCAGTCCTGTAGCGTTCTCCTGTCGAAACCTTTCGGTAGGCAGACTGAGGTGTTCCAGAGCAGTAATCATCTTCTACTCCAGAGGAATAATGACCACTTCGATCCCTCTTCGTTTTCTTTGTTTGATCCTCATCTGGAAAGATGCAAACTGCTGACTGCCGTTTGGTCTCTTACTAAATCCATGTTTCATACTCGTGATGATATTAGAAACACGTTTTGAGCTCCTTACGTCGAATCTCTGCAGCATCTCTTCACATCATTCCATGCGGGTTACTTTTGTGCATGTGTCCAATTGTGGGACACCCAAATGGGAGGATATTTTCCTGACACGAAGATGATCGTGTAGGATTTTTGACACTGCAATCTGGAAGGCTGCCTCGATGTCCTTAAATGTTATACCATTGTTTTTGCGTACCCTTTTTTTCCACCGCGATGTTTTCCTCAGTCACTGTGGTTGCCGGATGACCACTTCTCTGCTCATCTTGCAGTGAAGTTCGGCCCCTTTTAAATTCCACAAACCAGCGGAAAACTAAGTATCTCATAAGTTGTTTAACTGTTAGAGGGCATCACTCAAAACTGTTGCAAGTAAGTTATTCCAATGATGGACGGTTTTGTTTAGAGTGAAAATTTTCTTATGTCTGTCTCTGGTTGCCTTTCTTGTATTTAAGATTTATGATTCCCTCTTGAGTAATATTAGGATATGTTAAGTCCTAGTTTGGAAGACATCTGGGGAAAGCGCTTCCAAAAAAGAGCCAAAGTGGCGTATTCTGCAGGAAAAGTTTTGGCGAGAATGTTGCGAAACTGTCTTAGAGCACAACAAATGCCCAGATATACTGTGAAGTCTTGATGCGACATCAAGCTGTGATGAAACATTAACTACATGGTCTCGCAAAGTTTCTATTCCAGCATAAATCAAATCTGTTCACTGTTCTCAAAGAAATGAAGACTTTACACACAACTTTGAGCAATAAGAGGCGCATTTTCTTTCTTCCTAACAGTTCGTGGTCGACCGCATCATGGTAGGGTCCAATAATTTCTCATTGCTTGACGGCGGTTGTCACTGGGAAAAATTCTGTGCTTAATTCGATTAACTTTACAAAGATATTGTGAGGAACACGCGCAGTTACTAAGACAAAGACTACCGAAAATAAGATACCAAGAAGGAGGCAGCACTCCCTAGCTATCAACCGTGTTACGTACAGGTTTCTCACTGTTGATTGATACACATCTCATTTGTTCAAGTAATGCCAGCTGCATATGTAAACTGAAAACGAAATTGGGGATAAAGTTATTTTGAGTCATTCTGTACAGAGGCATTTGTCTGCTCTCTCCTTGGCATACACCCCAAAAATGCGCCTAGCACCTGCTTGTGTGTTTGTGTGACTTGCACTTGTGGCAGTGGGTTGGTTGCCTGTCTGCAGTTTCTTTGGAGTTTCTCCACACTCAAGTGATAATAATCATGGAAAGAGTGTATTTTTTTTATATAAAATTGTTCATATCGAACATCAACATGTCAAAAGAATGTCTTTCATGTATACAAGGATAATGAAGCAGTTTTTTGATACATGCTCTTGTTTTAATCAGCTGGGAACCTGTGTATGGGAACAAAGACACCGGAAACGGCTTTGTTACCATAAGTACCTGTTGCTGTTATTATTTTAGTAACACTGTGAGCTGTGAAGGCGGGCAGCTGAATTCTCATGTAAAGTGAGATAATTTTTTTTTTACAGTTATAACATAATACATGTATTCTCCAGTATAAACACTTCATTTTTGGGAAGAAGTAGTCAAAGTGGCATTGGTCGAAGATCTTTGGAAGGCAAGTCTTGGTGTTCTATTCCAACTTTGAGTAAAACGATGCCATACCCTCCTCATCACTCAGACTTGAGACTGCTGCTCAGTTTTCGGTGAATTTTCGTTTTACGACAGACAGTTTATTGGATTGGCACAAGTTAAACGCCAAACCCATGGGAAACATCACTTAGTACCAGCATTCAGATAATTTCCAGGTATGAATAATTTGAAATGTATCACATCTTCTGATCCTGTATACCAGGTTTTTTTGGTGTGGTAAATTTCCATAAAATGGCGGAAAATGTTGTTAAACGGCACCATTGATGGTAAAAATGATTCATTTTAATTGTTATTTTATAATTATTTAATAAACCAGAAAAATATTAATTTTTCAAAAATTTTGCAATTTTCTCACAAACTATTAGCTTCAGCTTTCTAAAATTTTAAAGTTACTTAAAATTGTTGGTGAAATAATATGTAATTTAAATAAAAAATACAAGTTTAAGAAATATTTACATATAGTGTCATTTTATGCAAATTTCAAACCATATATAATTTTGTTTCAGTACTTTTATGCATGTATAAATTAAAAGGTTTCAGGGGCTGTATAGAGCAGTGTATTTTGCACATGCACAAAACTTCCTAGTAGCTGTATCTTACCTAAGTGTGTGATATGTTACAACATAACGGCTATATTTAAATTGTCATTTAGATCCAGTTAAATGCCCCCAAACATACAAAAAATACAAGGACGTTATCTGCGAACCACATAGTTTAATAATGCATAAAACCAAAAATTGTTTTTTCATCCAAAATATTTACCAAGTGTTCTTAGACATCCTTAGGGTTTAAGGAATAAGTACAAATTTAGTTTTTAAAGACCCGGAAAACACTTGTTGAAATGTGTATTGATTTAACGTTTACTAAACTAGAAACTCTTCTGTTTAAAGAGAGATATTTAAAGTCTTAGATTATATTTTTAACCAACGAAATTACACTCGAAAGCAGTGGTGAATAATTCTGATTGACTGAAATGCAATTTTCAGTAAACTGACAGAGTTTGTGAATGTTAGTCAAGGCAGTTCCCGTTGGATGCGATGCACCTGTCCCAGAGTTTCTGCCAGTCTTCAAAGACGCTGGAAACCATTTTTGGACAGGTGCTACAGAATCGCCTCCGCAGCCTTCCGAAATGCTTCTGATGATGGGAAATGGCTCCCACGAAGGTGTTTCTTCAAGAAGCGGAAAAAGTCGAACTAATGTGAACTCTCAGGAGAGTGTGAGAGAGAGAGACATGTCACATTGATTTTCGTTTGCGATGTAAGGCCGTGCGGCATTGAGCTTGCTACATGAATGTTATCTTTTGCATCTGGCACAGCCTTGCAGAGTTACTGGACATCTCTGTGGTAGTGTGCTGGTATCCTTGAATATCGAACAATGAGATGACCATAAATTTGGCAACTGAAGCAACTACTTTTTCCATTTTTTTGATGTTGGTGGCCACGCAGGATAGAAATGTAGTGAAGCTTCATCAGCAGTGATTAACTTTGAAAGAAATTCCGCAGCTGCCTGTTACATACACACCTTCAGCCACCTTGGAACCCACCGCGCACTTTTGCAGCTTTCAATTACGAACGTATGAATGGAACCCAGTGACATTTTCAGAATTTCTGAAATGTTCTTAACATTATTTGACGATCCTCCCTCATAATGACAAGAGTGGGTTAATGTTTTCTTCTGTCAGAACATAAAACTCCTTCCTTTGAAATTGGTTGCCTCCCCTCTTTAAACCTTTTAAACCATCTTTGAGCAGTGAGCGTAATAGGGAAGGACCTGTAACGTTGCATAGGCGGAACTGAACATGCCTCAACTTGCACACCTCTCACATGTGGGAACCGGAAGTGGTAACAATGAAACAAGTGCCGCGTGCACATTAGGCTTTAAGCTTACGAAATATTGTAAGGTTTAATTTCAGCGCTAAAGTATATACCAATGATGGAACAGTCCGCGTATTTGAAACGTTGATTGCAAAATGATTACACATTAATCATAATTATGATATTTTTTTATTTTAGGAAAATTTTGAGAAATTCCGGGCCCTACTCATGACTTAACCCTAGAGAAAGGCGTTGTACTACTTCTTCGCCACTGCAAGTTTTGGAAGCAAATATCGCAAGTGTTTTTCGTCACTTGAGGGTGGGCCTGTCATGTTTTTCTGGTTTTCTTCCCAGCCACGGGATTTGTGTTTCTCGCCTCGAGACAAGCAGGTTCCTGGGTGTGATAAACTGCAGATCACCAGAAGGTAGCGCTCCCTACTTTCACTCTCTCTAACCTGATCAAGTCCTCAGGCACTGCGGCCAAGGATACACCAAATCTAGAAGCCCAAACAGAACACAGAGGCGTGTTTTGCGTCGCCAAGGACAGGACACAATAATTACACAAACAATGCCCGTGTAGGCGTCGTTATTAGTCTGTGATTTCCATATAGCCGCATCAAAAATGTTGCTTGTCTTCATCAGAGACACAGCTTCCAGGTGATTGTTTGAAAGAGCTTGGCAGTGTGTCACTACTTTAGCAACAACTTATTGCAGCTTTCGGCAAATCATCAAAATGCTGAATTCACTTTTCTAGAGGCACTTCAGCATTTTCTTCTTGCTGGATTACATAGTGCTAGATCAGGGCTGTAGAGCAGATGAATGATGAATTTCACATTTGAAGTAATCAAGAAGTCCACTCTTGTGTTTCGCAGGATTGAACGATTCATTGTCATGCTAGAAAATGGTACAATTTCTATGTCCTGTCAGAGTGTCCGCCTCTTCACTTTGTGTGGGAAGCCTGTTGTGTCGATTACCGTGCAAGTAAATGCTTTGTTGGATATCCAGTCTAGAAGTAACAATGGGATTAGAGTTACAAAAGTATTACATTTTTCACTTGGTAGGCGGAATCTCACTAAACCCTAAGGATGACTTCAACTAGGTCTTTCTTATTGCTTGTTGATTTCTTTGCTACAGCGTTGCCAATCATCTTCCAACAGTTCTCAATGGGCTGAGATCAGGCTATTCCCTGACCATATGAGGACATAAATCCCGCGTTCTTCAAGAAAACTTCTAACTAGTACCTTATTTTTATTGTTTTTTTTTTAATAATGGTAAAATAGAAGTTTAGATCTGTAAAATTAGTATTGTTTAAGCGAGGTGCTCACTTTTCTTGATGACGTGGTGCGGAGTCATCGTGGAACGTGAAATTTTCGGGTGATACAAACTGCTTCACAATTGTTGGCATGAAACTTTCTCTTAAAAGCATTATGTATATATCTGTTCCCTCAACAAAATCTTTGCACCCACTCCTTTACTGAAATTACAACCCCAGACCCATCGCATCAAACTTTCTGGGAACTTCACTGTTGAGTCCAAACATTCTGATAGAAATTCTTCACCGCTACGAAGCCGGATAAATATTTTCCATCGTTTCTTGTGACATTACATTTTGAGCATCTGAAAAAATGATTTTATTCCACATTTCAGTCCAATGGACTTGTTCCTTGGCTCATTCCAGCAGAGCTTTCTTCATTTTGTCAATCCGTCGCCGTCTAGAGGTAGATTTCTGAAAGTCTGTATCTGATTCTACTGCAAACATCACACTAGAACCTTTTGCCCCACTCTTTTCAACGCCACTGAAGTCATACTTCGGTTAGTTTTTAAAGACAGATTCACTTCAAATTGCGGTCATTAGCAGCAATAGAAAATATTTGTGTGCCTCTTCTTTTAATTATTTGCAAATTTCCGGTGAGGTTTTTTTTTCTTCTTTGTGTATATTTTAATCCTGACACTGTGGACTGGTTAAATCCTGTCTTTGATACAATACATCGAGTAGAAAGGTTCTCAGAAGCTAATGAAACAATTACACTCCTTTACAATTCTTCTGTCCATTTTGTGCAGCTCTTATTAAACACACATCATTGAAGTCGGTCCTAGTGGTGCAGTGGTAACCATACTTGCCTCCTAAACACAAGATCTGGGGCTCAATCCCGGACAGGGTCGATGGATTTTTTCAGGCGTAAAAATCCTAAGTATGGCTTTGAGGGAAGTAAAGCCGTGGGTCCCCGTGTTGAACATTTACGGCACGATAAAGAACCTCAAACCTGAAAGAAGAGGCCTCTGAGCAAAATTTGTCGGCCGTTTCACGTCCTGATTTGAATGGGACGCTGATGACCTGAGATGTTAAAGAGCGTCCGTAAATAAAACATATCACTACTACATAAAAAAACTAACAATAAAGGCAGTAGTATTTCAACAATGTAAAGTGTCTAGAAGTCTACAACTCATTATTGACATTAATTGAGGTAAATATAAAAATACATTATTATGCAATACATTTGTTAAGTAGTGTATGCTGAAGGAATGATAAATAATTAATGAAACATACAATGACACTTGTGCATTTATCCATTATTCGAGAAACTGCAAGGTTGATGATTTTGCATGACAATGGGTTCTTCGCAGAATCTGATGAAACTGTAGGTCAGAAAGGTGTAGCTGCTTGGCAACTCACTCTATAGCCTTGAATTTTTCACCAAACACTTTCACGTTGTTTCCTCAATTTTAATTCCGTTATCGCTGGGAAAATTTTAAATACCCTTGCCAGGGCTATAATTGCAGCTTTGACAATACCTGTGCTGGAGTACCGCAGTCGTTGCCTTTGATAAGAAGCTGCAATGCCTGTTGCTACTACTACTGTGTTAAGAAACACGGACAATATTTTGAAGGATTGTATGTTTAGCTCAATGTAACTCAAACGTGAATTTTGGGAACGCACTTCCGAACATTTTTCAATTCCCTGCTAATCTCTGAACCTTCGATCAAAATGCGCGGGACACATCGCCCACTCTCTTTTAATGCTGCTAGTATGCATATACACTCCGAAGACTCTATACGGGGATTTCCTGTCTAACAAGAAGTGTATTAATAGCACGCTCACGAAACAGCATATCGCTGTCGGCTGTTTTATTAGTAGTCCTTGTGGGCATGTGATAAAAACTATTGACGTCATGCGTCTTTCGAGGAAAGTACAAGGGATGATGCCACGTTCATCTATTGTGATTTTGCCCAAAGTTAATGAGCTACACCGCAGTACCTTCAGAGATTGTAGGTGAGTCTTACACAGGATTTCGGTGGTCTGCGAGTAAAATTATATGGTGGTAAAAAAAAATTAAATTAAATATTGATGAGCACATCCCTGAAGCTATCTGGGTGGATATATTAAAGAGTCAGATAGAAATGTACATGTTTCCGTACATTTGCGAATTTTATCTGTGTTGGATCGTTATGGATTTTTTCTGCGATTATTCACGCATTTTAAAAAGCACATAAAGAAAATCGATACATCGAAGTTTAAAAAGTTACAAAAATTAAACGGCATGTTCATCTACGAAAAATATCTATGGAGAATCTGTTATGCATTTATTTCTTTTTAAACAGTCAAAAAACTTTTTCCCCAAACCGTTCATTTAAGCTCTTTAAATAACAGAACCTTCATTAGTGAAAGAAATGCATGGTCACCTTGGGCATACGAATACCAGGAAATAGGATGGGGGAAGTACTGTAGTTTTGAATAGTCCTGCGAATGACCTTGTATCGATCTACCCGAGACAATTCCAGGAGATTTGTTCAGCTGCATAAATGTAACAAACAATTGCAAGCGAGAAAGATGAGAGCGGTACAGCTGTGCAATAAACCGTCCCTACAATGTGCTCAGTACGGAAGTAAGAGAGATACTAACCTGATTCCCCTACAAACGTATAAACAGAAAATGAACTCTACCTGAAAACCACTGCGTATATTTTGTTCATTCGCCAGGACTATTCAAAACTACTTTACTTTGTCTTGATCAACATTCCCATGATGTCCTGAAAGATGAATGTTCTGTTGTAAATGGTATGAGTCCTTCCGAAATAGCTTGTTTTAAATATGCTCCAATCACTTCAGTGGAAGTAGAACGTACTTTTTCTATGATGAAAAATGTTCTCTCTGACAAGCGGCTGACTATGACAGTTGATACCTTGAAAAAACATCTTGTTGTTGCTTGTAACCAAGAAATGTAAGCTTAAGTACTTTAATTGTGTAATATACAAATTATTAATTATCTTAAATACCTATTTTCCTTAATAACGAGTGATATTGCTCTCTGCTCGACTATTAACAAGTGTCTATTTTAATTGTGTTTTTGTCTTCTTATATTAACCAAAATAAGTGCCTGAACATCCGAGCTCTGCTGATAGGCCAGTATTAGAAGGAAACGAGGTAACAATTTGGGTTGATAAGTCTTCAAAGCCGCTTCGCGTATGAAGAAATTCCTAATTTCGGTGGCACATCACCAGCGTTTTCATTATTCACTGCCATAAATGTCTCCAAAATCTTTGACACAGCAGTGCGGTAGTTTAGGCAAGTACTGAGGAAGCTTCCACCTAACGGCTAAGATCAGAATGTGTGGTTCGAAGATGGCAAGTTCGGATTCTACGCAGTTTTTTATTTTATGATACAAAGCATGCAACTCGATAACAGCGAGTCGCTTTTACTTGACGTCACTATCATGTCGACTGCGCCCATACTTGCATACACTGTAGTGTGGTTTCGTTTCGAAAGCAATAGATTTCCTATCCCAAATTGCACGTACACTCTCTGAAAGTTTATTAACTTTCTGTGGAGAAGGGATACTTTTTTCATAGTTTGAGGTCCATTTATACTCCCGGTATGTGGCTGCTGCCTATAAACCTAATAATCCAAAGTTTATGCAGTATGAGGCCGAGCATTGTCAACACCAGCAGGGCAATAATGTTCCATGTTTTTGTAAGATCACTTATTTTCAAATAATGCTAATTCAAACATCACTTATAGTTTTTTTCAAAAGAAAATTACAATTTAAGTGAAACATGGGCGTTCTTTTTTTAAAAAAAAGAAAACTCAAGAGCTGGAATTAAAAAAAAAACACACACTTTTTAAAATACCGATAGTATTTTCTTATCATGGTTGCCTGAATATGTTAAATAAGTTTTCTCGGATATTTAAGTTTTATTTGCACAGCTTTTGATCTTTTAGAATTTTAAAATTCAATGTAACACTGATACACATTGCCTAAACTTTTTTACGTTCTACGGTAAATCTTTTCAGTAAATATAATAGTGTAATATCTCTGAGTTTAAATCTAAATGTTAGACTTTTTTTACTTATAGCGGGCAATTTTTAATGCAGCGCATATTTTTAAAAATGTTTATGCAATTGAGGGCTGAGCGGTATTGCCAAAGTTGTAAATGAAGGACATTTAACGGTGGAAGTTACCAGGTTGGCACGAACCTCCCACGCCTTGTGCCTGCCTGTCTATGGGACCGTGAAACTGGAATGCGGGCCTTTTCCTGTACAATCACCGTCACGGGCACGCGTGCAGTCCTGCCAACTACTGGTTTCTTCTGCGGTTTTGGTTGGTCCACGCAAATGGCGCAGTTTTGACGATAGTTTGCGGGGCAATCCGCACAGATCCCGTATCATTTGCTGCCCGAGGTGAATTTTAGCGAAATCTTATCCCAGAGTTTACAGACTGACTCCCCTCCTCAATGATGTATAAATAGCGCCAAGTGAAAGTTGTTCTTCATAGGTATGTAGGGCAGTTGTTCACCCTGCCCCACCTTGGGCATCTGTGGTTCGAGCCTCAGCTACAGCTGAAGCTTCCAGCATCGCTTTCTACGTTAACTGCTTGACAGAGAGTTTTCCGATTTTCTGCCGACAGTTTCTAATTGTCCGGTTAACCTTGCGGTGTTACATAATGAGGCTTGCTATCGCCGACCTTCCACGCTGCAAGGGTCAGGAGATAGTTCGTTGTTGGGAAACTTCTGTGCGATATGAATAACCACATTAAACTTTTTATGAAAATGTGTCCAGAAACGGCTGATTAACTCCATCAAAGTACATTCTTATTGTGTTATAAATTACCTTTGAATGTACCGATTATAACCCATAATCACAGATTTAGCCCCTAAAAACGTGTTGGAATAATTTTTTAACAGAATAAAGTTCTGTAGAAAAGAGATTTGCAGAAAAAGGCACCCTGCTTCTTTTATACGATTAATTTCCAGGTAGTTTCAAAAAGTTACAGAATGTGTAACATTTTATATATAAATGGCGTACTACTTTCGTACATAATCTTCCTTTTCAATACATGGTTTCACCGTCTTATCAGAAAACATGTTTTTGTTATGCTTGAAGCCAGGTTTACACTCATTCTTTGACGTATTCTTCATTCTCAAAGCGTCATTAAGAATGTGCAAAAAATGGTGATCTAAAGGAGCAAGATCGAGGCTGTATGGCGGATCAATGGATATGAAATCGCAATATCCAAGACTGTTAGCTGCCATGACTTCTTCCGTTATTATGAAGGAGAAGGCCGCCTATAGACAAAAGTACCTTGCGACAGCACTGTACTCCAATGTTCGTTGTTTTTACCCGTTCCTGCATCTGCTTCAAAATTAGCCCTTTCGAATCCCAGAACAGAGTCAATAGGTTAAGGGGTTGAGGTACTTCTTGACTGAAAAAGATGCATACCTTAATTTTTCAGATGGCCTCTAGGTTGACAAATAAGATATAACACAGGTAATTGCTAAGTATATTTTTTCTGCATTATATTACATTTCAAAATTAGCAGCCTGTGTAGATATACCTGACTGTGTAATGAGCATTTTGCAAATTGAAAGTGAAATGTAACTACAGGACTTTAATTTATATTTAATATAAATAGTTAGTTATGAGATACATATGGTTTAAAATTACTAAAGTTATTTGTATATTTGATACAAAATATTGCAAATAGTATCTCTGTTTTATCAAAGTTTCATGCTGTAAAAAAAAAGTTAAAAGTCTTATTGCTTAACTAGAATACAAGAATTTAGCCTTCTTGATACTGCTATTAAAAGAGCTACATTTGTTGCACTATTACTAGTTGATTCATCTAATATTTCTGTGAAAATGTTATATTTGCGAAGTAGTGAGTTACAAATATTTTTAACTTTCAATGTGAAACTGCGCCATTAGTCTTTTAAAATGTATTTGCACGTGGACTGGAAAGAAAATAGTGCAAAACTTGTCTCCACGCTGTTGTACTCAGCATGTCCAGAGGAATGGCAAAGCTGTTTAACACACTCAGCAGCACTAGTGCACTATCTATTGACGGACGAATGCGAAACTGTTGAGTAATGTTATAAATTTGGACTGCCCTAAACGACGTTTTCTGATGCTGTGCAATGTGCACGGATTAAAATCGTTAGGAATGTGAGGGAATATCATGCAGATCTACGAAAAACCTGTAGCAATGGGAATTTGTCATCTATCTAATGGCAAATATGTAAGCATTATGCAAAAAGTTGTTAAATAGTGACTCTTTTGCCAGAGGAAAATAATACTTTACAATAGTTGAAAAAAATGCAATTATTTGAAAAGTAGCTTATTGATATACGGTCTTCTTCCTCGGGCCTGATTTAAAGATGAGTGAAAAGTTTGGGTTTCAGATTTAACAAAACTGAAATTAAATTGAACTTTGCGAGTTTTAACACGCGAGCTTGAAATACAAAGAATGATATTAGCACAATTGTATTATAATATTGAAAACTGAGTTATTTTGCTGGTGTGTTGCAGGTGACCTCGAGTCAGTGAGTCAGACCCTGGTACAACTGTCGAAGCAGCAGGGTTCTACTGACAATATCAGTGTGATAGTGGTGTTCCTGACGGAACCTGCACAGTTGGCCTCGCGCCCCGCCCTGGACCCTTATCTCCGGGTGTCGAGCCTGAACAACGGCCCTAACGAGACATCTTTAGATCCCCAGACCATGGAAACCAGTTTCGACAACAGTAACAACCCCACGGGAGGCGGTAGCAACCCCTTCCTCACCACCCCTAACGGTCCAGACCCGGTGTCCTTCCAGAAGGGCGGTCTACTCCTGGACGGGGGCTTCAAGCAGAACGGCACGTCGCCCTCTGCCACTGACCTCTACTTCCTGGACCGCCCCAACGGCAAGGAGAACAGCCACCATCACCATCACTATGAAGACGACGACTTCGGTCCAGAAACGGACGTGGATGCCGTCGACGATGTCCTCTTGTCGCCCACCAAGGTGGCCGCGGAGCGGGACAGCGGCGCAATGAAAGTCGAGGATGAGGACGAACAGAAGAAAAGACTGGAGGCTGATCTGGAGCTGCAGCGTCAGCAGATGAGCGACTTTGATCCCGTTCAAGAACGCAGAGAGGAAACACCCACACCACCAGCAGATGATGGTAAGTTTGCTCTCTGCATTGCCTACACTTAAAGTATACATCCTATGAGATTTATTTCGTGGCATCTGGCGTATTAGTTATGAGTATAATAAAAAGGAATTCATATTCTGACCTTGGGTGTGCATAGCGTGGAACGGAGCTAATAAACTCTTCCAGTTTGGAGTGGGTTTCGTCACTCGGTCTTGTCTAAACATAACGAGAGACACTTCAAGTAATATCTACACACAAATAAACTTCCAGCACTAACTCGAAACACTTCATCTTTAATTTTGTGAAGGGCTTTTAATTTAACTCCAGTCCGGTATAGCAAGCCCAAGAACTCCACCCACTTACAGTGTCTCTCGCACAGTTTTACCACTTTCACTTTATCGAACCTAAGGGAAATTGTTATTATGCAAATGCATTGAAATTTCTTTGGTCTAACATCAGTGCGCACTAGAAATTAATAATCAACATGACAGCCAATTTAAAACGTCTTGCCGAGACATCGGATACAGAAATCGATCTTATAATTCAAAGTTTCAACTCAAAAATACTAATCAAAACAGAAATAGCGCGTGGAATCAGTTCAACCAGCGTCATTTGATTTTCATAGTTGTGGTTTTTGTAATTGTATGCATTTAATCAGTGCTGTAGGTTAACAAGCTTCAGCTGCCTTCAATTTGTTACCGAGGCGTTTAAATTAAAAAAATAAAACAATGTATGTCCTAATTGTTTTTCATTTCCACCATCATCTGTTCGATTGTTAGCAAAAACAATTGCCCAACTAGGCACCCATAGCTGTAAGCGCATTTTATGCATATATTACTTGATTTGTATCATTTTATTCGCTACTTTCTCGTTATAAATTGCAGACTGTTTTACTTGTGTGATACAATATTTTCTACCAGTGACATGAAACTAAATTTACAACTTCCACCCATATCATCTGCATATCGCTATAAATATATCGTAATTTTTACCGCGTTTGTATTCTCATTGTTGCCAACTCGGATTTTCCACCAATCCGCGAGAAAGAATAAATTAACCGCAACAAATTGCAAAATTCTTAACAACACATTTATCTACCAATTCCCAAATGTATTTTGTACATTAACAAAATTGAAGCTGCTTAATTCAGTTTTGATAATTAAAATTTTATAGTTGGACATTTAATGAATGTGTATTCATCTAAATAGTAATTGTTAAGCTTGAATAATACTGGAAAAGAAGAATCAGACCTGAAAAATTCGGGACACCGTAGCTTTATTTGGTTATCAGGGGCATTCAAAAACTGTTGCAAGTGCCACCTTAAAGTCCATGTTAAGGACTGAATTCGAAAACTTATCCTTACAATGCTTCAAAGTACTCTCCATCTCTCTCCAGACACAGTTTTACACAGTGCAGCCACTTGTCAAAAGTACTGACTGAGATATTGTCAACAGAGCTGAATTTATAGCTTGAGCAAGGTCCTGCAAACTCGTTTAAAAGATTTTCCAGCATTGTCATATTTCACTCCAGGAAACAACCAGAAGTCGCACGGTGCAAGATCAGGGCTGTAAGGTGGATGGTCAAGCAACTGGACTTGGCGACTTCCAGTTTTCTCAAATTTGCAGCTGTTCTGTGAGGAGACGCATTGTCGTGCAAAAGCAACAGCCTTGAAGTTCCTATCTTTGGACGACGCCGCCGCCTCAGCTCTTCAAATAAAGGATTCAAAATATAAGTGTCATAGTATTCTCCATTCAATGTCATTCCTTCTGACATACAGTCAACCACATAGTTGAAGAAAACAGTGAACATTCGCTTCCCAGAACGAAAATCTTGTTGAAGAACAACCGGACTTGAGTCATTCTCATTTACCCACACGCAGTTCTGAGCTTTATTTGGGGAGGTATAGAAATAAAACCAACTTTCATCTCCAGTTCCTTTCTCCTCTTCTCCTCTTCTTCTCTTTATTGGTTAGGGAATGTGGAACACATTTTGTACACATTGTTCGCAGCTTTAAATGTTCATGGAGTATGCTGTCAATGCTGCCAACACTTCCATACTTAACATTTCAACAGTAATATGTCGATGTTTCTTCACCAAGTTCCTCGCTCTTTGAATTGTTCTCTCGTTCACAGCTTCCCGAGGCCGGTCAGAGCGAGGGTTGTCTTTCAAAGTCTCTCACCCTTCTTCAAATGATCGAATACATCTTACAATGATATCAAATGAACACACTTGATCATCATGAACAGCTATCAAGTCCTCGCTCTTGCTTATAGCATGTGAAAATGTAGAATGTAAAGTTTTCTTTAGAAATATTCATGATTTTTCACAAACTAATGACACATAACTGAACTGAGCAGACCGTACGACAGTGACTAGGCAAGTTTAAACTTACACTTGCATATTTGATAACTTAACGTCCATCTTTGCCAGCTGCGTTAATTACATTTTTGTAGACGTTATTGTCCAGCAATGGATATGCTGTTTTCAGAACTTTTGAATACCCTCGTAAAGCGTCAGGACGTAAGGCTGAAGAACCGTGATCTCAAACTTTTTAAATCTTCCCATCTGTCATACACACGGCTAATATGTAAGAACATTTTTGATTAATAACCTCTTGGATGAGTAGCTAATCTTTCTAAAAGACAGAACAGGCATGAGAGTATATGATGATATTTGCCTCCACCTGGGGAGGTAGCCTACGTGCACTACCTTAATAACTCTTTTATCAACAAAACAGCAATTTTTTTTTCTAACAGCTCTTAGAATTCGAGAAAAAACTGCATAAGTTTGCATGATGACTGCTGGCGTATACAAAAAACAAAAGACGCACGAAAGTTCACCCTCGTCGCCCGGCACTGGCATGAGGGGCTGTGGAGGGGGCAATGCATAGCCGTAAAAAGGGCGTGGTCGAGGCGTAGGGGACAAGAAAGATTAGAGTATACTTGGGGTGACACCACTCCAGTGTTTGTGCGACATAAATTCGTAATGAAGTTGTAAAGGGTGGCGCAATATACCTTGACAGCTGTTTTAAGTTGCCAGTACTGATAAATCATTGGATTCCGCTTTTTGAGAATTAGAAGCCGCAGTAGCGACAGCTGTGAAGCTGCTGGAATCTTGTTTTGTGTGCCGAGTAGCTCCAGTTTGTAGTCGATGAATAGAAGGAGGAAAGTTTTCAGGTCTCCAATTCAGTAGGACTGGTAAAAATTGGCAGATTATAGCAGCATAATTAAAATGCTTTCTGACAGTTTTCATGTAAACAATCAAATCCTAATGAAGTATCCTGAGGTTTTCACTAAAGACTTTTTTTGAACACCATACCTTTCATTCTCATAATTGTGATCATCTTTCTCAAAGTAGTCCCTGTAGGTTGCAATGCACTTATCTCAGCGTTTCTGTCGCTGTCAAGGACATGCTGGAAACCATTTTTGACAGGTTCTTCAGAATCGCCTCCGCAGCCTTCCCAAATGCTTCTGATGATGGAAAATGCATTCCACAAAGGCGTTTCTTCAATTTGGGGACAAGAAAAAAGTTAACGGGTCTAAATCTGGACTGTAGGTAGGGTGAGAGACACATTTGTGACATATTCAGCAATAACATTTGCAATGTGTGGCCGTGCATTATCGTGGTGCAGTATCCAGCTTGTTGCACCGTGGTAAATTTTCAGGACATCTCTGTCCAGTTGTAGTTGTGTGTGCAGATATGACATGCTCATCCTTAAATTTCGAAAAATAAGAGCTTTTGCTTTCTTTGGTGATGGTGCAGATTTCCACACAGAGCTTTGCTGTTTCCTCTCGCAGTGGTTACTTTGCATCTTCCTGTAACATCATCATCACCTGCACGCGAACGTCATTTTATTCGGGATATAACCATCTTGGAACCCACCGTGCACATGCACTTATCATGTGCAAAAGAATTGTCGAGACGAAAGAATTTCTGAACAGCATATTGCTCTTCTCGTGTCACCTCCGTTGTATTGTAAGTGGAACTGAACGCGTCTCAACTTCTCTCACAGGCAGGTACCGGAAGTGACAACCATGAAATTAGTACCACGTCACAATACGCACTATGCTAACAAAATATTATGAAAGTAAATTTAATCCCGAAAAATTATGTTTACCTATTCTTTATTGAACAATCTTTGAATATGTTTTAACGAATTCGAACGGTTGGACGTTTCGATTTTTCTCGCCTATCCCTTGGAATTCGAATTCAAATCAAATAGAGTCTACTGTATTAAGTTGCAGTCAAACTTGCATACACAATTCAAATCAAAGCCACATATGGGATTGTGGCAATACTTATGTTGCAAGTAGAAATGTGGTTTACATTCGTTTAAATCACCAACGAAGTTGCTTCTCGCTTCGGATTCAGGACTTCTGTACTTTGAGTCTCCAGCAAGAGTAAATGTCGGTAGGTAGTAACAGTGAACATGCTGTGTTCCTCATAATATTGAAAGCTAGCCGCTTCGTTATTAGCTGTGTGACAATCAACAACTATTTATAATAAATTAGACCAATGTTTCCCAAACTGTGGTTGGCAAACCCCCAGGGGTCTGTCGAAAAATTTTGCTAACGTTTTTCTCTATTAGAAAATGTTCAGTTTGTTGTCATTATTATTATTATTATTATTATTATTATTATTATTATTATTTACTGCTGGAATATCAACTGTGCGTACCGTGTATTTGACATTGTTTTCAGTTCTTTGTAGTGAGTCATGTGATCCGTTTTCATCATGCAACATTGTGCATGATTAAAAAAAATAATAATAAAATAAAAATAACTCTTGTCCTTTTTTTTGACCAGTTCTTGTTCTTTACAGTCGTTGGTGCGAAAAAACGATTTTTTTAAAATAATAAATACAGAATTATAACATGCATGTAAGTGTGTCTTACGAATTGGATCAATAAAAGGAAGAAACTATTAATCCTCACCCCATCCCCTTTAATTTCTTATACTTATTATTCAAACATGGCACCAGATGACTATATACTACCATGTGTATAAAAGTAATAAAAGGGAGGGAATCGCACAGCGCAAATCTGGACTGTATGGGGGATGTAGAATATTGAGATTCATTATCTGTATTATTGGTGTTCAGACACACCGAATGTTATGACTAGACATAGTTATTGTTAGAATAAAATTCTCTTTCCTTTTTGAATTGTCCTTAACCATTGAATTAAATCTTCACTACGTAACTTTTATGTAGTTATACCAACTATTGTCGTGCTTTTCTCAACTGAAACCTTATCATTGATATTTTTTTCTTTTTCCTAGATTGACTCTTGGTGTCGAAATTGCAACGTTTCCTCTTTCTGTCACAGCTGTGACAACTGTCTGTTAGTATTTCGATGATCGTTGACAATAGTGTGTTGAGCAACGAACGCACATAATTTCTGAATGTATTCTAATATTTATTTTCGTGTTTGGACTGTTAAAATGTTCTCATCTAATCGCGAGGCACTAATTTTCATTTAACTGCCGTAATTACATAGGCAGTATGGCAAGAATACATAAATAGTGTGTTGTGGCTCCAGTGATCTCGTCATTCCGTCTTCGGAAGTTAAATAGCAGAAAATCGCTATGGCTAAAGTTGCCGACAGTCATCCCAATAAGGGCCTCAGTCTTGTGCACTCTCATGCATAAAGAACGTTCACTCCATTATGGTTGGAAGACCTGTACCAAATTACAGCTAATGACATAATATCCTTAGCAACTTGGCAAGTGATTTGAATGCACGGTCGGATCTGTAACTGCGCTTGGATTTAAAACACGTCATAAGAATTGCTGACGTAGGCAATTAGCATACTTATTTCTTGTCATACAAATCTACCAGTAACATCCGCTTCAAAACTGCCAGCGCATCGTTTCGATTTTTATTTCGCAGTTATTTAAAAAAAAAAAAACACCCTCATTCACTTATTTATATGTATTTTGTATTCATGATCATACACCTAAAACAATGAACAACATTTTATTCGAAAAAAGTCAAACTAAGCTTTCCAGCAGTAGTTAAATACGTTTTATCCTATTTTTTGTTTGAATTGCATGAACAAGTGTCTAAAAATAGTTTAGTGTTTCAGTTTCTGTGAACCATCATAATTATTTTGAATTTATTCCGGGAGAAACAGTCAAAAAGGTACAAATTCAATTGCATTTTCGAATTATGAACTCAATTTGTGTTGTCACAGGTAGTAAGTATTCTGAAATTAATATCTCCCCTCCCCCCTTTCGTCAAGTATAGTTAATACAGAATTCTTTGTAAATTAACTTTTCCCCTGTCTGTTAATATTAACACCACTGCCTTGTAAATCATTCATTATTGGCAGTGTTTAAATATAACAAATCGTGACATTGTGCTTAAAAACCTATCGTTTTAAATTATACATCCAGCAAGAATCCGTACTCAAGACACTGTTCCACATCCCAGCACTTTTTGAAATTTCAAAAATCACTAAATTTTTCAGTAAGAAAAACTTGATAAAAGTTCGTCACTAGACTGCATGAGAAAAAAACTTTTGCATTTTCTAGGAAACCAGTAAGAGTATCAAGTTAGCTGATAAGCGAGAGTAAACAAATGTGGTTTTTATTAGTTCCATTACATGGTGATTCACAAAATCAGTTACTGTAATGCTTATGTAAGAAAGCATTTATTGAAGCTAAAAGTATCCGGTTTCGACGACGTTAGTATTTAGAAACGCGCCCTCTGTTATCAAATAAGAGTATTAAAAGTAAAATTACAACATTTTGAGTTAGCGTATATTATTTTGTAAATTTTACTCTACTGTGCGACTGATAACAAGCTGGCGGCGGGAATACAGCCTAGGTATTGAAGTATATACGTTTACCGTGCATTCATTCCTCTACGCAGTCGGGAGTATATGTGCACTAGTTGCTTTCAGTGAAGTGCGATTCCCGGTAAGACTGAAGTTTAAAGTTCCGCTAATGCAGGCAATTGAGCTTGCTCAACGTATTTATTCCGGCAACTGTTTCATTTCTGTAAGAAGTACGTGTTAGACATACAGGTGTATATTTGTGTGTAATGGAGTATGCCAAGAGTGAGATATACGTTAGAATAAAGTTATTATTTAAGCAGAAGCAATCAGTAAGCGTTGTAGGAGAGAAATTTATTACTTGCCAGGTAAAATCTCCACCAAGAAATGCTGTTTTCACACCGGTGAGCAACCTTCGAACCCAACGCGTTTTCATTGGCAAGAAACGGAGACACATTTTTTAACGCGACTAGCGCAGCAAATTGGTGTACCTGTCGACAGTGCATATTAAGCCACTCAGCTGCTGTATCTTTATCCGTATAAAATTAAAGCTGTACCAAAAATAAACTGTAGAGACCCGGGGGACAGTTTACAATATTCGGTAGAATGAATTGCAGTGAAATCTGAAAATATTTTCAAAAGGATTCGGACCTGCCTCACAGCGGACAGGTATCTACTATGCTGGGAGTAAGCTATTGCATACTATTTAATGCTAACAAATAACAATAGGAACAAAAGACGTGCGCGACGTTATTTACCTCGGCAAGTGACTGGTCTGTTAAGTAGTTCCGGGCAGTTACCGTGGAAAGGTTTCTTTTTTAATAAACTTGCTTTGCAAATTCATTTCATATATTACCAGTGTCAGAAGTTGCCTTATTGTTACGGCGCCGGGAGGACGTGGAATTACTTGCTCTGCAGGAGGTCCGTGTGGGTGGCTGTTAAATCTGATTAACTCCCTGCTCAGTTCATCTAGTGCTCTCGGCAAATTGGCAGACTCGTGCAACTGCTCTTTATGATTGTATGTGCATCTTGCAGGGATGTAGCGATCCTGCTCTGAGGTGCGGTGCTTCCAGCTTGTTTCAGACGCCCTAATCTCACAAGTGAAGCATCCACTTTATCTTCAGACGTTGCACTTATGTGTACAGTTTTAACAATAAAGTTGTGTCATTGTTTGTCGCACGAATGTACGTTCTAATACTTTCCGTCATTGAGAACAAATTCTGTGCGTTCGATGAATCGATCGTGGTACGGGTGTGAAATATTCCCACAAAAGCGCATCACATATCGTTCAATATGTGTCTCTTGTAACATACGACCCCCCCCCCCCCCGTTTAAATAATGGTTTTCTTGTGAGCGGCGTTGTTTCTGAAAAACTCTTCAAACCTGCGATTTTTTTAACCTCACCCTGGGATTATCTCACAACAAGTGTTGAAAGTAATTGCCAGTAACATCAAGGTTTATTTTTTAAAAAAGCATCCCTAGATTTTACGTGTCGATCGGAAATTTCGGGGACGCTCGTAAACGTGCATGCAGCGAGTGCATACTGCATTGAGCACCTTTTCTGTACACGTAATGGTCAACAATCTGGAAACAGAATGTTAGGGTAGAGTAGCGGTGGCTGATAGGGGGGCATTGCTTTTCTGCGTAAACTCCTGGGTTCAAATCCCACACAACATTTTTTAAAAAATGTTTTAATATAATTATTGGTTTTATAAGTGCATGTGTACAACATCATGTTGCCTTAATATCATATGTTTTCAGTATCATTTGAGTTTTATAACGTTACCTATGCACACAAACGTAATCACAAACAACTAAATAAATACATGAACGAAACAATCTTCTTAAGTGAAAACACAAAACTAATATCGGGTGTATGAACCCTCAGCATGTATAACTGCCCTCAATCTTCGGGGCATAGATGATGTCAGATTTCTACAGTAGTGTGGACGGAAAGGTCAACATTCCAGGCTTCTTGAATTTGTGCCCATTTGGTTGCATATAGATAGAACAAATATTGAATGAAATATAATAATGAAATGCTTACTTTAAAGCTTGCTGTCTATGGTAAACTAATTTGTCACACAATCCTTAAAATGGTTGTTTTTTTTTTCTTCCCCCCCCCTTTTGGGTTGGTTTTATTATGATTTTGAATTTGTGTTTTATTGATTTTGGCTAGAAACTCGACCACGGCATCGCTTGCACACACTGCCACAGAGCTAACGGAACAGATATACTAGACAGCGTCTTTAGTGCATGTCATATAACACAACTGCTGCAGTGACTACAGCCTTGCTGGTTACCTTGTGAACAGCGCGCGTAACGAGCAGGACTTATTCCCTATTCACCCTTAGAGTGATGCCGATCAAAACAATATCATGTGACGTGACGTCACTAGCATCACTGTGCAGCCAAGTACAACACAGTAGCAATGCACACATAAAAAGTAGTTCCATGTTTGTAATCTAAATTTGAGGAAGGGATCGGTAATAAATAACATCTAGTATATATATATATATATATATATATAAATACTTGTGACTTTGCTGCTGATTTAATGAAGTTAAATTTCGAAGTTACAAATTGATGCCCTACAACTCGCCTGGTTCAGCGGTTGTTTAAACAATGCAAGGCGTAAGCAGTTTGCATTTAACATGACTCACTCTAATGAATGCTGCTGTTTCTATGGATACACATTATATAAAGCATAAACCGGACATGCCTATAACTAGTGACGTTTTAAACGCTCGTGTTTTCAAAGTTCTGCGTAAAGTATCCGGCACTCGCAATAAAGCAGGTAGTAGTAAACCTAACACCAGAAATTACCGGACTCTTGTCATTACATCGCTTATACCTCTCCACGTGTTGTATTCTTAGCGCGAATTAGGGAAGGTGAGGATCACTCTAAGAAAGATAATCGAAGAATTTTTCGTTCAAGAGTTGACTCATTGTTTTTGTCAAAGAGTGTACATACCTCTGTGTCTTGCCGAATGTTATCTTGCTGTTCCACGAGAATGTACTTTCCCGCTCTGCATGTAAAGTGAAAGCCCTTTAAAAAGTATGCGATTTTCAGAGAAAGATATAATTTCATTAATGTTGATATTGGAGGCGATGCCCGTGGCGTCATCCTTGTGAAAGCATCCAGCACGGAGTTTTTGCTACGTGGAAGATTTCCGTCTCTATCTGCAGAATGTGCATCAACAAACTGGAACCAATGCCAGTAATAGTCTCTTCATTGGAAGGTTTTCATGTATATGGCTCCTTGATGCACCTTGTGGAAACCTTCATCCCAGCATTTGCCTAAGCAACCAGGAAAAACCATAAAAAATACCAGGGTCGGGATGGTTTGAAAAAAATACGAGTCCCAACCGTTACCGCCTTAGCTACCCCACTTTGTTCGTGTGGCTCATAACCCAAAAACACGATAACAGAGCACAGGAAGATGCATCAAAACATCTAGAACAGCGAACACGCAAATGACCCTCATTTGTGACTCAAGTGTATATCTGTATTTCGTGTTTGAAAGGAGGAATGGAGCCGACAGCGAGTGAAACACCCGATACAATCTGCCACTGCAGTTTCCGGTACAGAAATATTTGAATGCGATGCTTATGTCGACATACAAAATATATCCTTGTCACAAACAGCGCACCAGCCGTCGCTCTGAACACTTCGTTCTCCGTTCTGTGATCCGCAATTGGAAAAGTTTGATTGCCGGTAACTCCGGGAGCGAAAGCCTAGCAAACTGATCAAAGGTTTTGATTGCTGTGTATTGCATTAGGGATATGTAGCCCCACTGCTTCTTCGGTCCGGTGCCGTGCCCTAAAGGCACGTGCCAGCCCCAATGAAAACGCCGAGCGGGGTTCCGATGTTTGGGTGTTTTCTGAACTTCCGCCGGGGTTAATTTTTCCGACAAGCATCTAGGGAGGTGCATTGGGAGGGTAGGGGTGTAGGCAGTAAATCAATCGGTCATGTGAATCCAGTGGTGGACTGATTTCTGTCCATTTCGAATTGAAGTGAAGATCGCTTAATGTATTGGTTAAATTTTTTTGTTATGAACATGTTTGTGTTGCAATCCAATAAAAATCACTTCAGTTGCAACATTTTTATTACATATACAAATTGCAATTAACACTTGTTTATGAAATATGTTTTCATTGACATTTTATTGATATAAAGAACATGCAGCAGGTTTTTCGACTTTTGAATAAACAGCTAACAGTAATGTGTAAATATATAATTACTGTTAAGTACAAATAAGAATCGGCATTTTATAATAAATGAAAAAACACATATTTTATATTAGTCTTCACAATACACACATAAATAAGTTATTGAATCAAAAAAAAAAAAAAAAAGTGTACAAAAGTGTTAACACATTCATCTTACAGTGGAAAATCATACCTCATACTTATAATTTTTTTCTGAAACAGAAAAGCAGCTCTCATTTCTGTTTTTCACACTTTTTTGGGAGACCCTTATTACTTTTAACTTCTGCCAGTCTTTTTTGTAGAATTTTTCAAAGTAACTTGACTCACCTCTTTTAAAGATTATTTTTATTGCTCATGGTGTGTTCTCGTATTTGATTGACTAAATGATCTCAAAGATTCTTAATAACATTCAAACCTGGTAACGGGGGGAGTGCTTCTATTACACATGTGCAACTATAAGAATGCCGTTTGAAAAATTTTTGCAATAACCCACATATTGTAACAGCAGTTTTATTATCAAAACCCTCCATCTTCCATAGAAATATTTGTAATAATTGACGTATTGGCCAAGAATCGCAGTAGCTATAGCTGTTTGTAGCAGTGCAGACGTGTAAACGGGAAAATGGCAAATATCGGACATCATGCGGTTATTAAGTACTTGGTTAATTAGAGTTTAAATGCAACAGAAATTCATACAGATATGGCAGACTCTCTAGGGGACTCCATATCATTCTTTTCAACTGTTTCCAACTGGACCACGGAGTTTAAACGCTCCCGGAAGATGACCCACGCAGTTGACGACCAAAATCCACCAAGACATCAGAAATTGCCTGAAAGGACCACGACGGTTCTGGAGGATCCCGTCTGAAATTGCTGAAGCTCTGAGTATTTCAGAGAAATGGGCATTTCACATTTTGAGAAAAGAATTGTGCTTTAAAAAAAATATCGACAAGATGGCTGCCGCCACAGCTGACTCAGGATCGAAAATGAATCAGAGGGCAAATCTCTCAGCAAAGTTTGGCTCGTTTTCAGAAAGATTGCATCCACTTTGTGCGTCGATTTGTGACTATGATGAAACATGGGTGTATTACTGCATACGCCGCCATGGGTGACCGAGGTCGTTAAGACGCGGAATCTTGAGCAGGAGGTCTGGGGTTCGATTCTCAGGGCAGTCTTCCCTGACGGTTTTTTTTTTTTTTTTTTTTTCCAGGTTTTCCTCAGTCCTCATAAATGGCAAATGCCGGGAGATACCCTAAATTTGTCTGGAACGTTTCCTTCCTTACAAAAAATCCTTTCCCAATATATCATTTCATCTCGTGTATCATCAGTGTCACCGCCTGTGGTGCCTCAGTAGTAAAACGGACGTTAAATACTGTTAAAAAAAACTACTACACATCTGAAAACCAGCAATCTAAACAAAGGAAGCGTCACGATTCTGTACCGTCAAAGAAGGCCAAGTGTGTGAAATGTGCCGGGGAGTCATGGCTTAGCTTTTCTATGATGCGAAGGGTGTACTGCTAATTATCTTCCTACTGGGACACCTATCATCATTGGACATTGTGGACTTAATACACGAGAAAAGACCTGGATTATCAGAGATGGAAGTTATTTTGCACCAAGACAATGCTCGTCCTCATGCTTGTCGTTGTAATAGCGAAAATCAATGAACTAGGATACGATTTGCTACTACTTCCGTCATATTTTCCTGACTTGGTTCTATCGCACTTTCATTTGTTCCATCCTGAATAAATACCGTGGTGAAGGGACATTTTCGTCCGATGAAGAGCTTAAATCATCAGTTGAGGCGTATTTTGCTGTCCTGGAGGAATCTTGACTTTTGTGTAGTGATAAAGTCTTTGGAGCATCGCTGGACAAAGTGCATTCATTAGTGTCAAGGGAGACTATTTCAAAAAACTAGGCCGCCATTTTGTGCTTCATGCCGAGTACTTTTTAAATGTTTCTCTCACAACAATCAAAGGCGTGCATTCTCGACTTTATGCTTACAATCACCATCATAGTAGTAACGAAAACAACCTTCCAGTCCCAGGTAATGACACTTTGTTTTAAATTCTCTTTCAAAATGTTTAAATATCATGATACGTTCTATAAACTCTCGATTACCGCTTCCAGAATGATGTCATGCAACCCCACATGCTAACAGATAGGCCTTTGGTAACTGTTGGCGTGAGATTTGGCACTTGCAGCTGTTTATTCCACTGTGTCACACCCAGGCCCAGATCTCTCGTCTGCGTAGATCACAGTCTTCTAGTAATCAGAATCCTTGTTTATATATTCTATTGCAAAGTACTTCATTTTAATTCTGTTCTTCTTACTTACAAATGCCTCGTTTCTAACTGTTCATCTATCGAAGTTGTATTGTGCACTTTGGTGCATTTACAAAACTTATCTGAAAGATCCATCGCTCGTCATTCTTAGTGAATTTTTATATAACTAATGCGAACTTTTGTGTTTATTATACCTCCTTTCACTGTTGAACAATTTCTCCTATTGTCTTAGAGATTTTTCCATTCTTATAAAACAATAAGTTCTCTTATAGACATAGATACCATTACAAGAACGTCACCGATCTACTAGGAGACACAATGCAACCGAATTCCCTTTTTTTTTTTTTTTTTTTTTTTTTTTTTTTTTTTTTTTTTTTTTTTTTTCCCTCCCCACTTGTTGTAGTGAGGCAGCTGTAGGACAAAGTAGAGCGAAGTCAATGTTTTAGTTCTATATGGGGAATTCGTGGCAATGCTAAAGAATACCTTGCTGCATCTGGTAGTATTAGTGATGGAAGATCACGACGTGAGTGTACGATTTCCTCTATAGGTTCATATTAGGACATTGTAAAAGCAATGGCAACAAATCTGCAAGTCAGTGCTTCTAGCGCTGACAATTGGGATGGTGTACTGTGCTATAGAGTAACAATCGTTCCATAAATGTACAACATTGAAATTCTGGAAATAATATTTTGAAAATACAGCGACTGTTTCTGGTTCGTATTCAAGTTGCAAGCGGAGAAAATGTAACTTAGTGCTTTAGGTGGTTGCAAGAAGTTTGTGGTAGAGAAATTGTGCCTGTCGCAACTACTGCAAGATGAGGGAAGCATTTCGTCAAGGGAGAAATGTGAACACACACGGTAGCAACAGACAATTTCCATGTTGAGACTCTTAAGGACTTTATTGGGTGAAGGCAGGCTCTGGACATGTGGGGAAATTCACATGAAATGGAATGTTTCACCACTATCTGTACGTAAGATGTGGCGAAGTTTGTGCCCTCTTGATTTCGCATGGAAAGTAGCGGAGACAGCAAGAATGCGCATCTGAATTGATATGAACTTGAAGATGAGCATTCCTTCATCAACTTTTGTGATTATGGGTTGTTTTTAACGATAAAAAAAGTCTGCAAGGCATTAGCTTTCGCTCGATCAGTATCAGATATCCGTCATCCAAGGATTTGGCCACTGTTGTTGAAATGGCAGCGGACTGTTTGAAGTGTTATGCCAGAACGAACCTAAATACATTTAATTTGAAACATTCACGAAGTTGCTAGTACTTTTCGAATGCTCTAATTATATGCCATGTGGTAGCCCATACTTTTCAACTGTAATTCAGGGTCGCTTAATGCAGCTCAGTCGAGAACATGACGTTGAGAGCGGCTTAAACCAAGAACAGTGTCCGGAGAGGTTTTAGGAAACCGTGCCCCCTTACGTGTTAACAGTCTTCAGTTTATTCACGGAATTTAAACAGGGACTGGACATATTTTAAAGACTAAGAGAGTAACGGAAGACCCTCTACAGCAGTAACTGTAGAAAACAGTGAAGTTATTTCAGGCATCCCTTAATTTTGGGCCAAGAAGTATCTGGTAAATGTATGTTGTTATTTAAGGGGCAGGGAAAATTCTCCCTGATACTTGAAGGGCAGAAGATCACTCTGGAATGATTGTAAACATAAAACAACGGGTATTCTGGCCGTATTTCTGAAGTCATAAAAACAAGCATCTGATATGATCAGGAAGCAATGTTCAGTCATCGGTTTGGATATTCCCAGACAACAAAAGTCAAGAGAGCATGAAGTGTGGGGAAGAAAATGAAGGTTGCATTCTTTTCCATTAGCGGTCACGTGGCAGCAGCTCCCCTTGCACACAACAGCTTGTCGAAAGTTTTCCAAAATTTTCACGAAATAGAACGAGAATCGTTCATCGCTGCTTCATGACAATGCCTCTATACACACCTGCACTTTCACACATAACTTCCTGAAAATACCTCTTGTGAAGCTAGCCAACCATCCTCCTTACAGTCTCATCCTGACACCCTTTCCCTTTGGTGAAGAACCCATGTATCTGGCCGACCTTGTTCTGTATCCGAAAACTTTCCGTTTTTAATTATTCATTTAAAAAATCGTAATTAAGTACATGTGGAAGAGAGTATGAAAGCAACATGGTACATCTTTTAGGATACTCTGCTACATAAGTTTATGTAGTTTCGAGGTGTATAACGAGGTTGCGAGAGCTTGGAAGATGGTAGTGAAAGGTGAAGATCTGCCGTAACATCCGAAATTATGAAAAAGTGCATGATATGTAATTGGAGAATCGTTGATTAAAGATGACGGAAATTTCAGGTGAATGTGCAAGAATTCTGCTGGAATAAATATCTACTGCAGTTGTTGATCTCTGATCAAATCTGAATCGGGAGAAATTTCCTTAACAAAATTTAGCACGTTTCTAGAGCAATGTTCCAATTCTGAGTATCGTTTCGTGACAAATGATGAAAACATGCGTGCAGTGTTGTAAACCAGAAACAAAACAATGGGAACATCGTGATTTCGCACCGTAATAGAAAGGCTGATCCGTGATATAGTTCCAGAGATTATGGCTTCAGTTTTTGGAATGCTAAATGTATTCCGCAGAAGAATATTGAGCGCACCAAAACCGGGTGTCACATTTCATTAGCACAGGTTCGTACAAACAAATTCGGTGCAGTAGTTAACATGAATGAAGAGGTTCTTTGAAATTTATAAAGTCGATTGAAGTTATTGCAAATATTCTTGGTTGCATTTTAATTTTTTTTCCAACTACGATAATTTGTGTGCGGTCCGCCACTGTGGCAGTTCGGGTGAATGTGAATTGCCATGGTAACGCAGTTCCCCTAGTCAGGAGAAAGGAAGGAATACTTGCTATTCTCAGCACAGGGTGTGGGAAAAGCTGGATAAAATTGCCGGTCATATGATGCAAGTTTATTTTTTGTCAATACTTCTAATTCCATCAAGAAAGGTTTTTATTTCGTAATAGAATGTTAATTTCATTGCCTTTGCTCAAAGAAAACAAACCTTCCACCATTATTAACAGAGAAGTTGAAATGAGCGAATCCGTATGTAGTTAGACACCAAGATACCGTACAAATTTGTATTGTGTTTTAAAAGTACAATATGTAAAGAGATAGCTGTATATAATTATATGGAGACAAGTATATTAGTTCGCTTGTTTTAATGCAATAAATTTGTGAACAGGATTAATGCTAGACATAACGAAAAAAGGTTGACATAGTTTGTAGCACAGGTTCTATAAGTGTGGGTGTGCCATATATATTAGGCTAAGTCATTAAATAAGTTACAAATTGATGTGGGGTACTACATGTTTGAATGAGGCACCTAAGGCTATTGGCAGTATTAGTCCGGTGGTAATTGGTGACTGTCAACACTAAATTTATATTTACAATAGCGAAACAGCAGTTGCAAGATGGCAGTGCCTCTAAGCGAGTGTGCAAATCTCGAGCAGTACTCAGTTGTGCGATTTTTGTGGGCAAAAGCTATGGAATCAATATTCATAATAAAAATGCTTGACATCTACGGTGAGAAGTAACTGTCACATTTAGATGCAGATGTTCTCTGAAGTTCCGGCCAGGCGGAGATTGCCACAGAGATGAATTTGCAACGAGTTGAAGACTCGTAACTATGGACACTATAGTCGCTTCTATTGGTTGTCACTTAGCATAGATTTTCACAAAGTCTGTGCACGGTGAATGTCGAAATGTTGACCTTATAGCACAAATTGCAAAGAATGGGGTCTTGCATTACAGCATTCCAATCACTACTAGGATGAAGGAACGATATGCTAGCCCGAATTGTCAATGCGTGGCCTGCGAAATAACGTTTGGTGACACCATCCGCCAGGAAAGTAATGCTCACAGTCTTTTGGGGTCACTGCAATCCAGCCTCAAGGACAAACCGTAAATGTCGACTTCTACTGTAACATCCTCATTTCGTAAGGCCATTCAGTGAAAGCGACCAGAACTCATTCTACCAACAAGACAAACGGAACGCTGCGATATTATCTCAAGCGGGCAGTCTTCCAAAATTCTCCCTATGCCCCGACTTTGCTCCAAGCAACTTCCATTTGTTCGGGTGAACATTTCTCCAACAATGAAGCTGTAGAAACGAAAGTCACTGCCTGGTACCGACAGCAGCCCAAGGATTTCAGGGACTTGTGTAACGATGGCACAGGGGGATTTTGTTGAGGAATAAAAATATTTTTCGATATTTGTTTATTTGTATCCTAATGGTTTATCCTTGAAGTAAATTCAAGATCGACATGAGTAGGTTCATTAATTTATGATTAACTTCCTTACAGAAAATAGAAAACGTAAAAAATGTCGACTGATTTTTGTGTTTTTGACAAGAAAAACACGACACTGTAATTCTGATGTTTCTTCAGAATCAACTCCCATAAAAATAATGTGTTAAATTCTATTCACGCACAGTGTGCGCCCGAGCGAGAAGTGTATTCTACTTTTGATTTGAGATCGCTGCGTTTGATACAACTATCTGCTTGCAAAACAATTCCAGTTTATGATTTTTTTCCCCCCTTAGAACCCAAATCTGAAAAATATATTTGTGCCAATAATTTGCTATTTAGCCATTTTTTATTTTTCATTGCCTATGTGGGGAAATCGTTCAAATATGCATTAAATGACTTCTTTTCTTGTACATTAATTATTATATTTTACAAATCAATATGTTGGGCACGATATGAGCTTTAAAACTAGCTGCTGTTCAAGCGACTCGGGACCTATGTCGGTATGAAAAAGAAAATTTTAACAAAATGCTCTAACTTTCGCATGAAAAACATTAGATCTAGTGATATATTTCACACTTATATGTCAAGTGTTTTAATATTTTAACTTCCATCTCACGCATGAGATAACATCCAATCTAAAGGAAGAGCAAGTGGTGATAAAGAGGCCTTAAGCGTAAGATGTCCTTTTGAGCGCCCACAGGAGCATATGAACAAAGGCTGCAGTGATCCGTTTGAAGATATCATCTGCTTAATGTGAAAAAAGCCAGTCTGTGTGCTGCCTCCCTTTGACGACTGTATTTCCGTTTATTGGAGAGATAAACCAGAGACCCCACTCTAATCCCCTCCCCCATGTCTGGCGAGAGATTCAGCCGGTGCAAAGGTCAAGTTGAAGCTTTCGCGAGCAGGCACTGCTCCCTCAAGGTCTAGGTTAGAGAAAGACGTGACCTTCAGCATTTACCCAACCGTAAATCGCTGACAGTGTTGTAACGTGCAGATGCTTTGTAAATTTGAGTCTGTCAAACTACAGGAATGTGGCGTATTGAAGACGCTGATAGGTTTGTCGGATGATTTTCTGAATGATGGCCAATTTCAACTTATACTTCTTTGGGAATAGTCAACGCACCTGGCCGTACACTTTCATTTCCCGAAATATATTCTTTAAAAGCCAGAGTCTTTATTCAAACCTCTGCTCAAAAGCTGAAACACCAGGATTGTCAAGCCCAATTGAGCCACTTTTAGCAATGCAATGTTCTCAGGCCTTCACACAATAGAGATAGAAAAAGTACAATGTTTGTCAGTGGCAGGCAGCTGGTGCATATAACATTAAAATAACGTTGTATTGAATCCACGAACATGAATTTATTCTGATGTGCAAAAATATATTTTTGTACCTCCAAAAAAATTTTTTTTTGTACCAATATTCAGTTTATATTTTACGTAAGATATTCATTAGACGTTTAATGAAATAAGCAATACACCTTCATTAAGTTCCTCGTGCATTTCATTATCTTTGTTAACAGCTTCGCTACGTCCAGAAACAAGAATTAATGTCAGCAATAAATAAAAATACTTAGAATGCACACAGCAGTGCGTTTAAACAGCTTTACTGTCCGCGACTTTTGTGTGTGTGTGTGGGGGGGGGGAGGTTTCGAATTGGGGTTGCGCATTAGATTCGCGTAAATATTATATTGATCAGAATATAATCTGGCTGAAACCGACAGAAATATTTTGGTCATTTTGTAAAGCTGATCTTTCCAAAGTTTTTACAATTTTAAGGTTTGTATTCGAAATATTCGAATGGCTACAAAAGCGCGAAGCTTGTGGTTTTCGAATCTCGAAGGTTCGCGAGACTTGAGGATTCGAAAGCGCCATCCCTAGAAACTACGCATCTCAACAGAACGATTTCACAATGTCTTGCAGAAGTTCTTCACGTGAAGAAGCCAAGTACACGATGGGAGCGCAGTTGTTTAAAGTTGACCGAAAAGATAGTTCGCAATGCTTAATCGTAATCAATAAGATGTAGTCAATTCATAATCTTGCACACAGGTTGACAAGAATTGTTTTTTGAACGAACTTCTGCCCAGTAGGAGAATGCAGTAAACAAACACCGGTCACAACTTCATCACTAGTGAATTTTCCTTAAGCGCACTATAAATGCTTGTAATTAACAACCTGTCAATTCGGATGTTGTTGATTTGGTTTATTTGCGGACGCTCTTTAACATCTCAGGTCACCAGCGTCCCATTCAACTCAGGGCGTGAAACGGCCGACAAAATTTGCTCAGAGGTGTCTTATTTCAGGCTTGAGAATCATTTACGTGCCGTAAATCTACTGCACAGGACCCACGACTTTACTTCCTTTCCGAAGGAAGCCATATCTAAAATTTCATCGACCTTGGCCGGGATTGAACCCGCGATCTTGGGTTTAGAAGTCGAGTGTGGTTACTGACCACGAGGACCGATACTCGGAATGTTAAATTTACCACTTCATTGGTAGCGAGTGCGGTTTACTTCTCACTGAGCCTGTTAAACACGTTCAGTATTGGTAACTGTTTCAATATACTTTCTTGTTCCGCCATATTACTTTCACACTGAGTGTTTCTTCTTGAGCTATCTTAGCTGCCGGGGAATCCCAGTTGCGCTCGCTGTATGAACTACTCAGTATTTTGTGCTTTAGCAAAAACGATGTGAGCTTTCAGACTTGCACTGGGACTATTTAGAGGGCGGAAGTGTTACACAAACCGTGCTGCGGTCAAAACTCACGTGGGTTTGTTTATGTTTACTTCGATCTTGCAATGGACAGAGTTTAGCTGAACCAATCACGTGATCTTAGATGAAAATATTGTAAGTATCGGGGGGGGGGGGGGTGCTTTTCAATGCCAACTCTTCCATAAGCATAAAAAGTTATTTTAATTTTTTTATTTTTGAAGGACATAATAAATAAATTATTCACTTTGTTGTGTATAACACAAGAAAAGCAGTTTAAATTTAGGCAAAGAAAAGCACTAGACAGACTAGAAGCGACACACTGATAAACAGGCAGTCTTGGGTACTGCCGCTCCCTTGAATGAATCAGAAGGGAGGAACGCTCGTTATTGTCTGGGTGGTACGGAGGGTGGGGTTCTGGCGCCACATCTGCTGCATGCAACACGGGAATCAATGGCGCTTCGCCTTCATACCTCAGAGTGGAGGTCACGGTAATCTTCAAACCCTCAAGGTTCAGCATCTGAAATTGGTTGTTTAAATATTAACTTATTCTGATTGCACGTGTCTCGACGTCCCAAATGCAGTTTCTCAAACCGCACAAATAGCCAGTTCACTGTAACGTGTTCGTAATAACAGGCGCTGGATTGTTGACCTACTAAAGAGGTCATATCCTGAAAATGTTGTTAGTCACCTTTGCATGAAACAAGTGGGCGTGGTCTGCATGTCGTCTAGCCAATTTGCAAATGTCGGGGGTTGGGGGAGGTCATGTTCTGTCTGGATGCAGGTGAGACACGAATACCACCAGTATAAATGTTTTAAATGATGCTTTATTTTAAATTGGTGTTTTGTAACGTGTCCCAAAAGATGATTATCAGAATGTTTCTTAAAACTCACAGGTTGGTAGGGCAACAGCTCTGAATTCACGGGTTTTCCTGTAGCACTTTGTTAATGCCTACGTCTCTCTGTTTTATTTATTGTCACGTTGACTGTTTCTTCTCGCGACGCTTGTAGACTGTGTACTAAATACTGTAGGTTAAGTCTGTAGGGATAAATAAAATGAAATTAATTTAATTATGTACTTTACATGTGCATAAACGCTACCGCCTTCTGCTCAGTAGCAGCCATTTTTCAATCAGCTGTTAGTTGATCTTCACTTGTTTGTTCGTTAAGTATATATGTCTTCCTGCCATAGAAGGACTCCACGAGTCCGAAATATAGCGATGTCAAGTGTGACTTTTTCTTAGTGTTTTATCCTTTTCTACTATTATAATTACTGTTAATTTGTTACATTGTTAATAGTGTTACTTTATTTTTCTTTTTCTTTTATATGATATATATCTGTTTTTTTTTTTTGTTATTTTTTTATGGTTTAACGCCCGTTTTTACTACTCAGGCACCACAGGCGGTGAACACTGATGATACATGAAATGAAATTATATATTGGGAGATATATTTTTTTTTTTAATGAAGGAAACATACCAGGCCTAAGTTTAAGGCATCTACCCGGCATTTGCCATTTATGAGGACTGAGGAAAACCTGGAAAAAACAGTCAGGGAGTACGGTCCTGGCGGGATTCGAAACCCGACCTCCCGCGCATTAACGACCTCAGCCACCCACCCACCCACACACACACACACACACACGTTTGCGCCTTTCATTGTGAATGCCTACACATCACTAAGTCCACATGTTATGTCGTCTTATTTTATTATGTTTAAGTTTAATTTTCATTGTGAATGGGGCCTAATACAGTAAACGGAACATTGGCCTGTTTATCTGAGCTTTCTCTGAAGAAGGAAATCAAGCAACGCGGTGCTCCTTCCTAGCTAGCCATATGGTGCATTCCTTGCTTAACGAGATGTCAGAAACGATATAGAACAAGTTCGTACAGTGATGGTCACGTATGATGTTATGAAGTTTGAGGTTATGAAAGCATCAAATCTTTGTTGCACATTCGTGGTATTCGCTTTAACAAAGACTGCAAGGGGGGAGTTTACGTCAAGGTGCCGAAGGAACCCTGACTGTTCATAATCCTAAAACGAACCATAGGAACGCTTTGCTGAAATCCTGTGGGACATGTAAGCGAAAACTTTTTCCTCCCAAGAAACTTGCCCTTGAACGAAACCCGCTTCATGAAAGTCTCCCGTCTTATAGGAACAGATGTAACCTGTTGCGCTTTGCCGCTTTTATATTTTTGTTTGACTTCCGGCCCATACTGCGTTTTATTGTGCTCAACTCGACCCCGCGGGCGATTTACCTCGCCCGAACAATGGCAGAGACGCGAAGACAAAAAAGAACAGCTGACAGGGTTTGAAATTGCTGGCAATAATTTTACCTACATTAATATGAAATGTTTGTACCACGCGGGTTTTGAGGTTTCGTCTCGGTGGAAGAGCAGATTAAATGAGCAGGTTGTTTAATGAATCGCGTGCAAGTGCGGAATGATAGCTTGAAGAATGTTCCAAAACAAATGTTAGAAATATGGGTGCTTTAATTGTTTGTCTACGTATTTGTTTTGTTTAGTAAATAAGTTGCTTTTTAGTACATAAATTCATTCTAAACACAGTTACCGGTTTCAAATGAAGATTTGGGGTTTTATTGGAACAAGAATAAACAAGATGTTAAATATAACCACCACTGTGGTGATTAAAACAATAGTCGTTCTTCTATGCTATAAACGCCATTTGTTCGTTCATTCTCTAGGAAGGTTTGCAACGACATCCGATTTCGATTATAGTCAACCAACTGTTCGGACAATACTCTAATTTCACTATTGCCAAATGTGTTGTTTAATAGTGTATTTACAGCATTGAGGTGGAGCGCCGTCTTGCATAAAAATGTTTTCGGTATCATAATTCTATAATGTGAATATTACAAAATTTTGCACTATTCAAAAATATTGCTGTCCATTTACCGTTATTGTTTTCGTTTGTTTATTTTCCATTTCTTAATAGAAATAAGCTTCTATTATAAAATATGACGTAAAATCACAACATAGGGTAACATTGGCATCATGCGATTCTTGTAAAACAATAAGTGCGGATTATTTTCCATCTGTATTCTGCAATTGTGAGAGAGTTAAAATCTCCATTTAATTAAATGTACTTTATCTCTCCAAAGAGTTTGTCTAGACATTTCACGTTATTGAGAATTTTACTAACATTTAGCAAGTGAACATGACAGGATATGCTTAACATATTCTTTGAGCTCGCATTGCATTTTCATGTTATAGGATGAAGCTGAAATTATCTTCTTGGAATATGCCACACTGTTGAATAATTTATCTTCAAACACTTTGCAATTTAATAACACTACTTGTACAAACATATGCAGAAGTTTCTATAACCGTGGATTTCTTGTAAATTTAGGATTTTGGTCTGTTGAATAGAATTTTATCGATAACTGTATCAACTTCCTCAACTCGTAGACCCAAGGTCACGGGTTTAAATCCTCGTCAGGGTCGATGAAATTTTTCGGGCGTAAAATTCCTAAGTATGGCTTCCTTCGGATAGGAAGTATAGCAGGTGAAGAACCTCAAGCCTGAAAGAAGAGTCCTCTGAGGCAAAATTTATCGGCCGTTTCACGCCCTGAATTGATTGGGACGTTGATGACCTGAGATGTTAAAGAGCGTCAACCAAATCAACAGCTTCAAATTCGTTCACCAGGTTATGAAATGGTTTTACAGAGCACGGTCCGTTTCTCAATCCATTTACGAGGGTAAGCCATTAAGCAAGTTCAAATTGGTATTAGGTACTACGATGCATGTTTGATAAGGCGTCTGAAGCTATTGACACTAGATGGCAGCATTAGGGATGTTCGACATCAGGCAGTCGATGTTTACAATGGGAATACAACAGTTGCAAGATGGCTGCACCTCTTGAGTTTGCAATTCTCGAGCAGCACTCTGTTGTGTGATTTTTGTGGGGAAAATGCATGTAATCAAAGAAATGCTTCCCATCTACTGTAAGAAGTGTCTGTCACGCTATTTACAATTGGGTGCAGAAGTTCGAGCAAACAGAAGGGTAACTATAGACACTATAGCAGCTGCTATTGGTTGTTAACATGGCATGATCTGCCTCATAATGCATACAGGTTAGTTTGGGTGCCGCGCATGCTGAGCCCACAACACAAAATACAAAGAATGTGTCTTGCATTACAGCATCTCAGTCGCTACCACGATATGCTAACCTGAATTGTCACAGTTGATGATTCTTGGGTTCAGCATTACCAGCCCGAAACAAAGTGTGCCTCAATGCAACGGAAACATCCTACGTCGCAGGGGGAGGGGGGTTTAAAGTGACACCTTCCGCCGGGAAAGTAATGCTCACAGTCTTCCGGGATCACGAAGGCGTGTTCTAATATCCTCAGGAAACTTGGTAAGGCGTTCAGCGTAAGCGACTTCTCATCAAATGTGTGTTTTTCTTGCGTGACAAAGCGCCTCCTCATACTGCCAACCAGACAAATGAGACGCTGCAAAGTGTCAAGTGGGAAATTCTCGAGCATCCTCCGTATAGCCCCGAGCTTGCTACAAGCAACTTTCATTTGTTTCTTCCTCTTAAACGCCATATTTCGGGTGAACATTTCCCTATAGAAAGGGAAGTCACCCCCCCTGGTTGCAAATATTTTTATGCTGCTGGATTTCAGGGGCTTGTGGAACGAAGGCAAAAGTACCACAATGTACAAGGAAATTAAAAGTATTTTTCAAATCAGTATTCTTTTTATTTAAATTCTATATCCATTTGTAAGCTACTTAATGACTTAACCCTCGCAATGTTCGAAATCTTCTCTTACATTCGAATTAACACTAAGTGAGGTCAGTATGAACTCCCTATTATGTAATAACAACATGAAGGTATTTAATCATTTCTTGATCTCAAAATTTCTTCCTTCACCTGATATAACTTGAATGTTATTAAAGGCAAAGGAAAGTGCAGCGATATTAATAAAGAAGAAGGGGTTTTAATTAAATATATGTATGGAGTGTAGAGTGGAGGGAAGGATTTGGAAAAAGGAAATTTTATTGGTTATATGGAATATCAGGGATTAATGTTATTTCTTCCTCTCCGACGATTGTTTCCGCTGTCTTGCAGTTTTACCACGGTTGTTGAGATTCTGTTGCAGGATATTTTTATGGTCCTGTGACCATAAGGGAAGGAGTATTTGGAGATTGATAAGATTTTTTAGTAATGGGAAATGAAATACAATTTATTGTTCATAATCTATTCCACATGAAATGTTCTGCCGTTATTTTCTGGAGAATATCTGCCACTTACATACTAACTATGGCGATCACACTGACGTTTCTTAATCTGGTAAAGACTGATCCTGAAATCAACTAATCCTGAGACACAACTGAACTCGACTAATAAAGCTCTTCACTTAATACTCTTGCAAAACTGACCACAGCTTTCCACTAACTGAACTGAACTGAGAAACCCCTCCCACTGAATACTCTTGCAAAACTGACTGCGGGCCGCAAAATTACAAGACTATATAAACATGGCCTAAGTGACTTTATACATGTATATATCAACTCAAGCTGCTGGCTTCTTCCCTTGAAGAGGTTATCGACATGTCTTTTCCTTCCTGTTATTGCTTTATTACGCCTACCCTGCTTTACAATTCTCTAACAGCATACAAATAAACATCTTATTCAAGGATTCTCCGTTAGAAATTTCTCCAGAAAGCATCGATTTGCTTGGGTCATCTTTACAAATATTGTTGCAATAGGCAACAGAAATTCCCAGGTCAGATTTTATGGCTAGTGTGGATTTCTGCACTCTGGTACGAAAGAATAACATTTTACACGCAATAATTCAACTCTTGTAGAGGAAATAAAATAGTACATTATGGCTATAATGAGAAATACTTGCTGTAATTACTCTAATTAAACATGGGGGTTGGCAGCTTATAAATATTGTCTCATTAGATATTTCGCTTTATTTAACACATAAGTAATAAATAACTTGGATAACTATGGAGTTTTGGATAGAGAAATGTGCAGTCCACATATCAGAATTGGTCATTGTAGCGAATACGTTTGTTAAATTGGCGGACCTGTTTGGACTACACGAGCGCATGTGTTGCACCCCTATATGTCGTGCTTTCGTCCTTCATCGGTTCTGGTCTAGAAATAGCACGTTGACGATGTTCGCGACTGCATCGGAGAATATCTCATGTGTTACTTTCGCCTAATATTAGGAAAATATCCCGTCAAAAATGGGCTCAGGAAATAGAAAACACTTTCCAAGTCAAAACCGAACCAGAAATATACTTAGTTACGAGAAACTTTTTTTTATATAATTGTTATGATGATTTTCTGATAACATTATCAAGCTTTAAGAGGTGCCCTGTTGCCATGAGTCATTCTGGGTCTCACTGTGTCTTTGAAACGGTGTAAATAGGCATGAATTTGACTGTAAAGAAGTTTTTTTACTTGATATGTATCAACTGATGAACTATTTCCGCAAGGGTCGTTGAGTTCACAATTACGTTCCAAATACCAACTCTTAAACAGATAGAGAAATATACGAATGTGGTTTAAAGTCAAAAGTTCGCAGTTGTCCGCTGCAAATATGTTACCGGCTGTCTTGTGACGTCATAAGTGCAAATGAGATCAAAGAGACTATGAACATTACTTGGATAGTGACCTCTGAACTTTGAATTGAAGCCAGGAAGTTGATAAAAACGCTGGCCGTCGTTGTGAAACAGTGTGTGCCGCAGCCACCATGTTCACTCTGTATGGCACCCAGTCACTATATCTGAATAATGGCGCAAATGTGCATTACGAAGAGGAGGAGGAATAGAAGCATTTTTTACGAGGATGCTGAGAAAATTATTATTTGAAACGTGTCACGTCTATCATAAAGTTCCCCTCCCCTCTTCGGAACCAAGACTGGAAGTATTGACGTCACTCATCGTCATCAGTGGTGCGGAGTTCCTCTTCGTATAGTGCTACATCATCTTTGAGGTTCGAAATGGTTTTCCCCGCAGCCGATTCTTCACCAAAGGTATCAGGAAGAAGTCCCAGTGTGCCAGATCAGGACAATAAGGAGGAAGGTTGTTGGGTAGAGACTTTGTCATGTCACAGCCTCGGCCGTTTTTCATACTTCTTTTGGAAAACTTTCGGGGGACAAACGTTTGTGTACCACTGTGATAAATGCCCTACGAGCTTCAAAGGAAATGTTGCCACATGGCGCCGATTCAGATGAATATCATCTCCATTTTCTTCCCCGCACTTCTTGCTCTGATGTGTCTCTGAGAAGATGCAAACTGATGACGGGAGAATCTCATTGATGGATTTATGCTACGATTTGACAAACACAGTCTAGCCTAAATAGTCACAAACTTTTGGCTTGGATTGTAGAATGGTTTTCCAGGTAGCAAAGCATTCCTTGCGCTGAAGATTAGTCCTAATTAATGCGTGTTCAACAGTAGAAGAGCGGATAATTTTTGCTTAACCATGGAGCAAGATGAATATGAATACAGGGTAAGTGCAATTGCCTTAAACCAGGTTGGAAAATCACCAGCTGAGATTTTTCAAATCCGGAAACAACTGAACATCAGCAAGTGCTTTGTCTACCGGACCATCCAGCGATTTACTGGGACAACAGCGGTTGCCCATATCCGGCGAAATCCTGTCTGGATTGAGCTCATCATGTCACCTATCAACTTCCAGATTACTCTCTGAAGACCTTGGGATTAGAGTTTATTGGTGCAGCGTAGGAGACTAAAATCAAGGCAGCTCCTGCAATGGTACGGGGAATTCTGTGTGCCGACGAGAAAGTCTTCACTATCGAAGAGAGCTTTAACCGTAACAGCGATAGGATAGCCAGTTCTCGGGAAGTTCGTCAGAGAGTTTCTTGAAGCCACCGCCCCTGTTCAGGCATGGTGGTAAGCAGCGAGGCTTTATTTTTGTAAAAAAGCCGTAAAACGTGTGTCAGAGTAGATATGGTAACTGCTCTGGACTCTCTCATGAAGGACTTGAGTAACACTAAGTTCAACATTGAACCCTAGACCTCCCAGTAAGATTCTGCGCCGGCTCATAAGCTAAGGTTGCAGGCCAATGTACCAGACTTCACCTCCACTGCTGAGTGGGCTTCTGGTAACCCCTGGACTTCACACTGTGATCAGTGCTTGAGGAAATGGTCTGCAAGAAAAGGTAAGCTTCGCTTGAACGTTTGAAATCTTCCTTGGTGGCATGAGTGGCGGCTTTCTCGATCGATACTATCCGTTCCTCAATAGATGACTGGCCAAAGAGACTCCAAGCCTGTGCTAACGGTGGACATTTTGAGTGCTGATTGGTGGAAACTGTGAGTAACATTTGTGTGTCTATAACATATTAAAAGGAAATTGAAAAATCTCAACCCTTGTTCCACTTAATCACAAAACGGTTTGTATTTATATATTTGGAACATTCTAACGGAGCAACCTTGTGGAGTACCTAGCGAGAAAAAGTGTTTTTGAAGCTTAAATAATCATTAATAATTATGAGATACCTCCCAGTCCAATCTGAAACCTTACGTGACACTCGAAGGTATTCTTATATATGTACACAGGCGGTATTTTCTGCACTCGGGTCCGTCGAAAGTCTTCCCCGCTTTTCTTCAGCCCCTGTTAAATTTCCGTGGAGTAACTGAATGCTGTTGTACGAGGGTTGATCAAGAAATATTTTACCTGTATATACTTACCATGAATATTTGAAAATAACGGAGTTTTAATTCTAATGTCTAGTGGCAATAACACTTTCATACCGGTATGTTAATAGTAATGCTCTTATGTAGTAGATCCTGCTTGTAAATGGAGGTAACGCAACGGGAGCAGTACGGAGCGATTCGATTCTGTTTTCTGTCAAAGTACAGAGCACCGGGAAAACTGCAGCAATGTATTAAACGGAGCGCATTGTTCATGGGTAGCGCACGTGTCGTAAACATATTAACAGCTGTGTGTTGAGCACTTTAACATTTCCTAACTTAATAACGAACTAATAAAATATAATTGGGGACTCGCTTCGCTCTGCTGTTTGCTAGTCAGGTAGAGCACCGGCAAGACCAGAGCAGTTTTCATTTTCCTCACTGGGGATGTCGGTCCTGGTTACCACACTTGCCTCCTATACCCAAGGTCGCGGGTTCGAACCCGGCCAGGACCGATGGATTTTTTCGGGCGTAAAAATCCTAAGTACGGCTTCCTTCGGAAGGGAAGTAAAGCCGTGAGTCCCGTGTCGTACATTTACGGCACGAAAAAGAACCTCAAGCCTGAAAAAAGAGACCTCTGAGCAAAATTTGTCGGCCGTTTCACGCCCTGAGTTGAATGGGACGCTGATGACCTGAGCTGTTAAAGAGCGTTCATAAATAAAACAAATCACTGGGGGCACTCGTTTCGCTTGTTTCTCATCCCAAAGAAATATAAAACTGTCAATGGCGTCCTCCAATAATTCACCCCTTTACTAAAATTGTTTTTCTATTTTTTTCACGTGATTGCGTACCCCAACCATTCTTCAGGGGCGAAGAAAGAAAATACGCCAAGTGTATGTTTCAATAGTGCTTGCTTATTCGTTTCTCTCTTAGCAAGAGTTTTACCATGGGTGTCATTTTAATATATGGTTCTCTTATCAATCTAGAATTCAGATTTTCTCATATCTGTATTTTGCAGCCAAGACCATTTCTTGTTTTACAACGTATTTCAAGGTTTTACTTTGTGATAGTGAGCATTATCATAACCCTCTTGTCTGGGTCGTTGGGGAGATGCTGATTGTTAATCCAAACTCAAAAGTTCCTGCAATTCATTTGATCATATCTCCTGAGTTTTTGCCTGCATCAAAATATGAATAATGAATTCATAACAAATCCCATTTTCGATCTTGCATGGACGACAATGAGACGGTTCGGCTTAATCAATTTCGAGCGTTGACTTTCAGTTTGCCAGAATTTTCTAATTGTTAAATCATTATCCACTCAATTTTCATTAATATTTACAATACAACGACTCTGTTCCCTAAGTGGCTTATTTGCTCTCAGATACTTGCAGCGCCATTCCATTATGTTTGCATTTTCAATTAATACTTTCCTTATATATATAAATTTAGGCCATTTCTTTAAAAATCACTTTTCAGAGAGTGACTCCCAAAGAAAATTCAATACTTTCTCGAATCGCATATAACAACTTTGAACATTAGGAACTTTCTTTTTCACTATACAACAGCGAATCAGATTCTTGTCAAAATTATCCAAATTCACTATCGTATGATGATTCGATCTATTTCAGTGTTTTCCCCTTCACTTCTTATTATGGTTTCTAATTGGAACGCCAGTATAGTGGGACACATGAAGTGTGACTGTTTAAAACTGTATTTTAGCGTATCTTGCCTCGACTCCTCGTTACGTGCAGTTCTCTCACTATTAACATAATTCCTCGCTAGCCATCTCTCCAGCTCCCAGCAACTTCGTGCAAGTGTGAAGGTAGTTCAGGGACTATGCGGTTTTCCCACCGTTATACAAGGTGGGCCCCTCTGCTGTGATAGAAGTCAACATCAAGACAATGTCCGTGAGGATCGGCGGATAGCATTACGTAAACTCAGTGTGTTTACGATGCCACGTCTCGGAGGCATGCCGTGAGGTTCTGCGCCCTACCTTGCTGATGGACGTGATGTTTTTCTGAAATCAATCATCACCGGTGATGAGTCGTGTCTATATCACTATAGTCCTAAATGAAAACAAGACAGCAAAGTGCGAAAAGCCCCAGGTTCTCCAACATCTAAGCAACTGCAGGGAAGTGGACGGTAATCTGTGTTTTTTGACGATAAGAGAATGATTTACAAGCATGCAGCTCTCCCTCCGAATACATGCCAATATTGGCAACACTGAGGAAGCATATTGTAAAGAAACACATACAACTTCACCTGTTGTCAATTCGGTCTTTAACATCTCAGGTCATCAGCGTCCCATTCAACTCAGGGCGTGAAACGGCCGACAAATTTTACTCAGAGGTCTCTCTTTCACGCTTGAGGTTCTTTATCATGCCGTAAATGTACGACACGGGACCCACGGCTTTACTTCCCTTCCGAAGGAAGCTATAGTTAGGATTTTTACGTCCTGGCCCGGATTGAACCTGCGATCTTGGGTCTATGAGGCAAGTGGTTAACACTATACCACCAGAACAGAGCGGAAAAACTTGATCGGGATGGATGGAGGCTTCATCATGACAACGCACGACGTCACGTTACGAACCAAGTCGTGCACAATTAGCAGTGGACCGCATCTGACATATCCCGCTGATCTCGCAACTTTTTATTATTACGGTCACGGGCATTCGGTTTGAAAGGTTTGAAGCTTTGCTCAAGAAATGTTTATTCAAATAGAATGGATCGCCACGGGTGGCCGAAGTCGTTAAGGCGCGGACTCGTGAGTGGGAGGTCTGGGGTTCGAATATGGCCAGGACCGTCCTCTCTGACAGGTTTTTTCCATGTTTTCCTCAGTCCTCATAAATGGCAAATGACGGGGAGGTACCCTAAACTTAGGCCTGGAACGTTTCCTTCCTTAAAAATAAATCCTTTCCCAATTTATCATTTCATCTCATGTGTCATCAGTGTGCACCGCCTGTGGTGTGCCTCGGTAATAAAATCGGGCGTTAAACGCCATTCATTCATTCAAATATAATGGGGGCTACTGAAAAATGTATAAATCCATTTTAAAATCGTAATAAATCATTTCTTCACTGCGCGACATTTATTACTTTCACCCCATATTGTTGAGGCTGCACGGATAGCAACTGGTGGAAGATGTGCGATCTACAGATGAAATTGTGGGCTACCACATATTATGGGCCTGAAACTTTCTGAGTGCCGCCCAGATAACGTTACTCTGGTAAATGACGGCTATATGAAAAAGGATGCCTTTTGATGTTATCATTCATGAGTGCGAAGGGTTGTGTCGCTAATAGTTATGAAGTGGCGACGTATAGTGATCACTGATTGATATTATTTTTACAGAAAAGTTGGTACCATCTCCCGTATAAATCCGAGTGGGAGCTATCAGTTTTGAACCAAGGAAGACTTGGAAATGATTGCAAAGACTCAAGACAGTAGATTCGTTCAATTTGTTTAAAAAAAAAAAACAACAACAACAACCTGCCATGCAATACTTGTTTTTTCACTCAGTGTACTGCTGTGACATCATTGCAGTTCGCCATAGGACCACGTCTGGAGAGCATATACGCCTTCTTCGCTCAAAAGTCCAATGTTGCAACAGTGTTGACGATTCATCTCTAAAGCAACCCGCGATCCCTGTGTAATTTTTAAAATATCTGCCGCAAATTGGTACCATTGAACACGAGCTGTTTTTCTTTTTTATTATTATTATTATTATTATTATTATTATTATTATTAGTATTAGTATTATAATGATTATCAGAGAATAATGGAATTTGACGAAAACATCTGTCGGTGAGAAGTACATGTTCTGTTCTCCGTTGATCACAGAAGACCATATGTGGGAATCTTTCACAGTTCTCCTTAATCTAGTTGCCTGCTTTTGTGAAGGGCCCAACTCCCCAAATTGGATTTTTAAATGAATAAGAACATTATCTTGAAATATCGATAAACCTTCAAATGTCGAACGCGAGCTTTTACTTCCAAGTGTTACGTCAGTTCACTTGCGTGGGGCTGGCTGGTATACATAAAAGTTGCAGGTGAATCGACTAGATACAGCCATGACTCATGCGAGAGTCATAAGGCCATATTCTGGTTTCCGCTCGCCCGTCTGCTAGCACTCTTGAATTATCTTTCCTTTAGTTGTTATTTTTCCCCTCTTTGCCCCCCCCCCCTTTAATTTTCTTCAAATCGCCATCGACCCAACTTAACTAGGCATCGAAAAAGAAAATTATGCGTAATTTTTTTTAACTCGGTAATGGCATTTAAATAAAGCAAGAAAAATAATTTCTGAAAATTAACGAATTAGGATCAATGGGAGTAGGTCATTTACCTAGAAACTGAAATTTGAAAAGTGATCTAGCTATTAATTTTCTCTCAATTGTTTCAAAACAAGAGGACAGGGTAACTGAGCGTATAAACTGTATTTATAACGATGCATATGTTTTATATTTAACAAAAGTATCGTCGTGAATATAGCAAATGTGAAACATTAATCTAATATGTGTATAAGAATTATATTTGTATGTAAGAGCGCTCTGTAATAACCTTCAGAAAACGTTTACGTTACATGTTAATAACATTTAAATTAAATTTCAAAGCCACTGAAAATCGATGTAACTCTCGATTGTTTTTATTTACTTAGTGCATTGCAATTGTATTTAAATAGTGACATGTTTTTGTTTTATTGAAACATATGAACATCATCTTAAATACGCAACTAACTCGAAACTTTCTGTTGTTTCTATTTTAGTGAATGTAAAGATATCAAGGACTCGGTTGGTAAAAATGATAACATTAAAAAATGTTTTAAAATATCCACACCGTCTATCAGTAGTGATATATTTCATTTAATTACTAATATACCATTAATTTTTGTGGTTTAATGTCTATACTAAATAATAAGTTTGTTCCCTTATTACCACACAGTAAAACCGTAATTTATTTCATTTTATTAATAAAGCCTAATTTGGATTTTATATTCATTTTAAAGTTATTCAACTTTCTGAGGAATTCGCATAGTTTTGTAGCCCCTGCATGCCTGGCTTTTTTATACAGTTTAAAGCGTAATGGGATTTAGATAACCCTGATAGTGCACGTTGATTTCGTAGCGAGTTTGACGGGAGGGTGTGGCAGTAAGAGCATGCGTGGAAGCCATCTTCTCCCCCACCTCGCAACCGCGCCGTGTTGGAAGAGACCCGAAACATTTGTTAGGTGCATTTTGGTCAGGTCCTGGTCCAACTGCGACTCCACTCTAGCGAATAATCACCTTTCAAAGCTCCCTGATATAAATGATAGAAACGCATGTTTCGAAAATGACGAGGCAAAGTCGGGTTCTTGCAATCGATTGTGGTTCGACTGACGGGCCATCTAGTGACGAGATGGAAAAGCTGATGTAGACAGGAACTTTCGGGGTCTGGCTAAATCGTAACCCCAGTTGCTTTCTAACTCTGTTGGTGTGCTCTTGTGTGATGTAATATGGCGTAAGTAAATTTTTCGTTCACCAGCGCTCAAATTTGGTGTTCTAACAAGGGACAGCATTAATTTTTAAGTTGATTATGTTTCTAAACTACTTGGCATAATATTTACGTGTGTTAAATTGAGAATTTCTGCACTGAGTGTACTAAAATTTGCCGAATTTTATTTCAAAATAAAGCGACCTGTATTTTCGGCATTGCTTTGTAGTAGTACTGCGTTTCAAACGCAATTTTAAAAACAGAATTTCAGCGGCGTAAAGACAGCGAGTGATATTAACAATTGAGTGCATTGTTTAAACCTGTTTCTTTACCTCAATATGCTTCTGTGAGCGTTGGTCGAGCTTAAAACGTACTAAATTTGTAGCTTGTGTTACACAGGCGTATGTTATTCTACCCAAGTCCTGCATTTTCAAAGCCAACCATGGCCGCCTATATGTGTTCGCTAATCAGTTCCAAGGCTCCCATAAATGCTATCTGTTGTGAAGTTTGTCTTTCAGGTACTAAGGAAAGGCAAAATGTGTGAAATCAAGGGTTAGAAACCTTGGTCTGTTTTGGCAACTAGCGGAGAAAGCCTCGGTGGATTTAGATATTACAAAGTTATCTGATACTTTCTCTTTTAATTCTACGCTTGCAACGGAGATTTTAATGTTTTAGGATATAAGAACAATTACGTTCGTAAACTAACATTTATATCCATTAAATACAACATTAAAATTTGCAAACAAGGATGGATATCGGAATTTCGAGTTAATTTTGGGAAGCATTTTGTTTGCCTCTGAAATATGCATGTAGTAGCAAAAAAAAGTATTTAAAAACCACAACTTTACATTGTATTTATGTGCACCAAAAAGTAATGTGTTTTAAAACCCTGCCTCATGGAAGTATATTTTTATCTTTGCACATGGAGAGTTGGCTGTCATACTAGGTCATGCACGCTTGCAGCTGCAAATATTTCGTAATTTTGCCAAAGTGCTGTAATTTGAAAGGCAACCACCACTGCCATATATGTTGTTAGTTTTGGTTTTTAATTGCCTTGCACATGTTCATCTTGTGGGGAGGGGACGTTGGCTGTCTTACTTGGCAATGCAACCCCCCCCCCCCACCTTTCAATTGTAAGAAATATTGGAACTTGTTAAAATGAACTTTAGCCTGTGGATGGCTTAGACGTTGTGAAAACTATGATGCCTTCGGGTTTAATGATGTTTAAAAGTGTTTTAGGTAAACATTTCGTTGTTGGATAGCTGTTATTTGGTACAGAAAACGATCATATACCGAGATTTTAGCACTTCAGTTTTTTTTTTTTTTCCTCCAAATCATCGTTTCCTATGTATTTTTAACCTGAAAATGCATAGAGCAAGCAATAAAGAAAAGTGAAATTCTCTCCTCCAACCTACCCTCAGCGACGTGGCCAGAATTTTCTCAAAGATGGTATTTGTTTTCTGTTTTGGAATAACTAGGGGATAAAGTATGAATAAACGTTCTAACAAGTAAATGCTGCTTGCTTTATTAATTTTATCAAATAGGTATTTAATATTGATCCAGAATTGTCCTTTGTATTTTAAACAACCAGTGGAACAATAGCAATATTTTAAATATTACTATATATTATTATTATTGCACAAAAATACTATTCTAGCATGTTTAACAGCACTTGTCAATAGTGCAAAAGGTTACATATATAAATTAAATTAAATATAAAGACAAAAAAAATTACCTTGAAACAGTGGAGGACTGAAAGGGAAGGGTTTAAACCCTCTTTAATACTTATATAGTTATACTACAAGATAATAATAATAATAATAATAATAATAATAATAATAATAATAATAATAAAAACAAGAGTGTACATCATGCATGGCACTAAAACAGTACCAAATGCATTTTAGTATTAGTTTTGAGCCTGACTACAGTGGAATAGAAATTAATCAATATTAAGTACGAAAAGCAGTTACGGACTGTTCGAAATGCGTAAGTAGACACTGTGAGACATAAATGTTACCAAGAATGTTTTCAAGCCGAAATGGGTACTAACCCGCAGAAGTTGGCAGTAGTGTAGTTGGCACCGTGCGAGCGATCTTATTTTTTCTTTTGTTTACGGTCGAAGCTAGAAAAAGAACTTCAAGAACGCAATGTGATGAATAAAATTGTAAGTTAAAAATCTTTATTAAACCAACTAATTAAAGTTACCTGTACGACCTCATCTGTCAGAAGCATTTCTCAATGAAATAAGTCGAGGCTGTGTACAAAAACATAGCGACCTACACGAATTGTGCAGCTAGCATGTGGAAAGAAGCAGTGCCAATGTTGACAGGTGTCGGGGACACCCCTGGAGCGCCCGATGCGTTACAGCCGGCACCATGCATGTGTGGCCCTGTGCCAACTTGCCAGCATGGCTCAGAGGTCACTCTCTTCTGACCAGGGACTGTACTAGTTATCACGCCCGCATACCGCCCGCGTGCTACCTTCCTTCACGACACGCAAATCCTTTGCAGGAACAAACGTAGAAATTGTGGCGAAGCCTGGTTAAGAATAATTTCCATTATTTTCATGGCAATATAAATCGTTCTAGACCTGGAAATTTCATCGTAATATATGGTGAAACCTGTGGAAGGCATTATTAGTGCAGAGAATGTTTTAAATGAGAGGCTTTCGGAAATAATTTACAATAGTAGTGTTTTTCAACATAATGTTCATTATGCATGCGATCCTCGCAGTATATTCCATGCCAACGTCATTGAATCGTTATCATTTCATTTAGGTGGCTTCATTTAGGCATCACGAAAACATTATTTGGGAAGTTTTGCGCCACCTTGATGGACACCTACCTATTTTTTTTTTTGTTTGTTTGTTTTTTTTTTTTTTTTTGTTTATCACCCAGTGAATCCTTCATGTTGTTGAATGAACCATAATCGGCCACAGCGAGAGCCAGTGAACATGGTGGGTGCAGTACAGGTAGTGTGAACCGCAGCTTTGCTGTTATGAGGAACACCTTCCTTTTCATCGTTGCCAAAGCCATGTATGAGTATCGCTGTTGACAGTCCTTGGGGAAGCCAGTATGCTTGAAGTGTATCAAGATGATCTGCTTACCAGCAGATGAAGCAACGCGAAAGTTCTTGGGCCGGAGACCCCTGGAGGTTTTTCCATAGCATGCCCTTCTGTGCCTGTGTCAAAATCCCTTGGAACCCAATGTGCACACATTTTCAAATCGTCGTGGTGTGCAGGGCCTTCTGTGTAGGAGTTACTCGGCCACATAATGCAAATGAATGCCTGCAGGTAGATAATTCCTTGAACGTCCAAAAATAAGATGACCATTAACTTTTCCAGCAGAAGCAACAACATATAGCTTTGTTGCTTGTTTCCCTATCGAAATGATGTAGCCAGATTTCATCAGCAGTGAAGAACTTCTGCATCTTCCTGTAACATCTTCAACTGCATGCAAACCCGTCTCATGTCTGTCGCAACTTGTGAACCTTAAGTGGGAACAGTGAAGCTGTGTATATTACATGTCAACAAACAAAATATTGTAAAGATATTTTTAACGCGAGAAATTGTGCGTGTAAAAAGTGTAATCTTTTCTTTTTTGAACAACTTTCGTAATAAATTAAAGCTAGAAAATAGGATCGCATGTTAAATTTGATATGCAAATAATAAATAGCTTTGATTGCTATGAAGATTTCATTCCAAGGGTTAACCTATCCAGAGGGAGTGTTTGTTAATGTAATTTCATGCTGGCAGATAAAGCAGGTAGATGTTCATCTGCTCCAAATCGTCTAAATGAACCGACTTCTTTCTATCCGTGGGGTTTTATGTTTTTATTTTTTTTTTAAAGCAGGAAGTCGCACACCTGGCTGTGTGCATGCTGCTACAGGTGTGTTAATGTCCACGTCGAACAGAACTATGGCGCTGACCGAGTATTTTGGCACGTTGAGAACGCCTTGCGACACTGTTCCAAAATAGCCAGCAGCTGACTAAGTAAATTTCCACCTCACGGGCGATCCAGCTGTGACATTGTTGCGCTTATTGCCTTTACCGCACAGAAAGTGTTGCTTAAGCCACTATACCGAGTGAATCGTCTAAAACTGTCACCGTAATATTTCTTTATCGAAATAAAGTTCTGACAACTGCTTGTCAATGCAGCCCATACATACGGCGATGCAACAATTATATTAGAAAGTGTATTTCTAGCATAAAGTGGAACAATACCTTCAGTTTCAAGAAAATAAACTTCTATAATGAGATTAGAACACCAATGAGATTTTTCCCACGATTTTGGGTCAAATAGTTTACGAGATATTCTTTCATCACTAGGCATAAAGCGATACATTTGTCGATTTTTTTTTTTTTTTTACAAAAAGCAACACATGTTTTCTCGCATTTTGTCTACAGTTGAAGAAATTTATCAACAATTAATTCCATAGGTAAATTTTCTAAACTTTGCAATTATAGGATATGTTTCTTAAAACGTTAATCATATGGTGTGGATATCTGTAATAGTTTTATTTATTTTTACGTGGTAGTGTGCTGAATGGTCCATACGATGCAAAATTTGTAAAACTTGACAGGAATAATAAGACATAATCAGACGGAGCGAGATTCGGTGAATGTGGTGGGTGCGACACAACAGTGAGCCCTAGCGATGCCAACTCTGCGGTGGTAGAGTTGCTGGTGTGGGTCGTGCGTTGTCATGTTGGAGAAACAATCCCGTCGACCACTTGCCCTTTAGCTGTTGCTGAATTCTGGGTCTAAACCGTGTGAGGGTCTCGCTGTTGACAGCCGGTCCATTAGCAGTATGTCTGAAGTGTTCCAAAACACGATCATCTGCTTGCCCGATGTTGAGTGTTCCGTTGCATGGATTGGACTTTGTTTACTGGTGTGTGACATTGACACTATGATTCATCACCAGCTTCTCCAAAAAATCCGGATCTCATTATGCATTTCCGGTAGCCGATGACAGGCCTCACCTTCCGTTCGTGTGTCGAAGGCCCGTGGAATTCAGTGTTCGCACACCTTTTTCAAATTTAAATCGCCGTGAACATTGGTGTGCAGGGTTGTGCGGCATTCCAGTTCATCAAAGGATATGCACCTATAAGCCATAATCATTTTAGGCATAACCTCAATGTTCCTGGGAGACCGACATTGTGTGCAGGTTTCCTGCGCCAAATCCAAGAGCGTCTGGACCACATATCGCAATTAAACGTCTATGAATTTCTGCTGTTTTGACTGCTTCCATGGTGTCCACGTCTTTCTGTATTTAAAACGAACATTTCACTACACACTCTGCTTACAAGCGCCATCTGGGGTGTGCATAGCGCACGAATCAACCTACTCTTGTAAATAGTTTCCGAACGCCGCTCATATTTACAAAAGTAGAAATTTAATAAGTTTTTTTTAAGCTTTATAACTAAAAAATTGCAACGCTCGAAGATAATTACCAATTTTTACCTATAGGTACTGTTCAGGCTAAACGAAATGTACCGCACCTAAATTCCTCGAATTCTCAAGAAACTTGGCAGTCTCGGTAGGCAGGAATATGCGGTACATTTTCAGTCTAGTACTTTGGCAGTTAAATGGGACAGAATGCTCTCGAGAGCGTTTCTCTTCCTACGGGTTCCTACCACTGGTGGGTTCTGAAGGAACTTTTTTTGTGGATCACGAAATATTAAATGTTTTAACGTTTTTGATCCATTGTTCTCTCTTAGCTGTTTACTGCTATTTATAATTGTACATTTCATTGAAACCTTTCATCTTATAATTAGTCATTGAGAGTCCCGACAGGGGTTGATCTCTTTCTTGTAGATTTTTTAAATTGTATTTTTATAATTTTATACTTTGTGCCTCTCTACACACGGTTTTTTTTTTCTCTCGTAATTTTGGTTTATTTACGGACGCTCTTTTGCATCTCAGGTTATCAACGTCCCATTCAATTCAGGGCGTGAAACGGCCGACAAATTTTGCTCAGAGACCTCTTCTTTCAGGCTTGGAGTTCTTTATCGTGCCGTAAATGTACGGCACGGAACCCACGGCTTTACTTCCCTTCCGAAGGAAACCATACTTGAGATTTTTACGCCCGAAAAAAATCCATTGGTCCTGGCCGGGATCGAACCCGCGATCTTGGGTTTAGGAGGCAAGTATGGTTACCACTACACGCCAGGAGTGGCACACACGGATTTGCATAGCCTTGTAAGATGAACGAGCTTAAAAACGTTTTAATAAATAATCATGACGAGCTTAATGGGAGCAAATTCGTTTTTAATAAAATATATACCTTTTTATTATAGATTTCCAATTTAACTAATTGGTTCGGGGAATTTAATAACTTTCATCGTGGATCCTGAACTTTTAACAGGTTGAAAAACGCTGCAATAAAAGTTTCACATGATTACGTATCTGAATTCTAATAAGACCCATCCAAAATAAATTGCACCATGCTGTTGACGATTTCCCTATATATTGCAGACAAAATGCAACCAGGCATATACAGTTTTTATCTAACAATCGGGGAATGTATTGTTTATACCTCGTGGTTATAAGAATTTGCTGGAAAGAGCATAAACGTCCGAACCTGGATATCTCGTAAGTTGCTTGGCCTAGAATTGCGCAAAATACCCCATTAATATGTATCTCTTATACCTTTATTTCTTTTAAGTCTATAGGCATTGTTCCGTTTGAAAAAAAAAAAAAATAGCTTTGAGCTAGAAAAGCATTTTGGTATCGTGGTATGAAGCCTTGAATTTAATTTCGGTAAAACCTCTTCACCCTCTTGTTTCAGAGATATCCGTGATGTTAGTTCTGGGTGAGTCAGTCTGCCAATGTTTAGATACAGCATAAACTTTCGTGTGAGGGCTACTTAATGAAGACTGGGTATTCATCTCTCGCTCAAGGTGGTGAAACACTTTTTATGAGAAGAACAGGTCGCACGTAATTGGTGGATTAAATTGGAAGCTTTGTTTTCATCTTAGTACAGGACGTCAGCAAAGAGCAGGTGTATGCCAGCAGGCAGCGAAAAACGGGGGTGTTTCGTAATAGCAATACGCTGCTGTGAAATTTTGCTTCCGTCTGCAGAAAACCGGTATGAAAGCGTACACGATGTTGCAGCAAGCATATGGTGATGTTATGCTACGATCAACCGTATTTCGTTGATTCAAAGAGTTTTAAGATGGACGTGTTTCTACAACAAAGCTAGGCGGTCCAACCGCGGTGAACGAGACCCGTGATTAGTGAATAGATTGGCTTAAGTCTCTGTCAGATTGCTGATACTGAACAGAAGATGGTGCAAGTGTTGGGAGCTTCGGTGTTTGGCAACGGAGCATGGCGAGGTATATCTGAATACCATCATTACAAGTGATGAGTCTTGACTTCACTACAGGAGAGCTCAATCTGGAAATCACGTGGTCCTCAACACTAAAGAAGGCCAAGTTTGTTCCGTCGACAGGAAAGATTACGCTGATTTCGTTCTTCGACTATCGTGGAATGGTTTAGCAACATGAAAGACCCCTCGCAAGCAACGGTTAATGGGGAGTATTGCAAGAATGCCTCAGTGCCCTAACCTAACGATAATGCGACGTCCTTACCGGCATCGCGATTCCAGCTAGGACTGGCAGACACGTGCGTACATACAACTCAGTGGGAGTACACCAATCTTGACCCTGCCCTAGTGACTAGCCCTCGAACTTTGTCAAGATTTGTGTATAAGTTCATACTTTAGGTATGTTTTTTACGTTACACTTTGTTTTCATAAAGAAGTGTTTCAGTAAATAAAATTTGTCGCAACTTTTTCTACAAAGATAATTTTATTATAGCGTGATAGTGTTAATGTTGATAAAACTTGTGGATCGAAGCTAAACGGCAGGTTTGTTGGGGAAGTTCCAATTGTGACAATTTTCTTTAATGTTACTTGAAATTACCTGGAACAAAAATGTTATGAACAGTTGAAGATACGAAAGCCCATGTAGCTCATGCTTTCCTTGTATGGAATGTTAATAACTTCCTAACAAAAATTCCTGCCCACAGTACGTTCATTGTGAACTAAATTTGGTGTGCACGAGTCCACAATCACGGTGTCTTACGCTGTTCAAAAGAAAACGGAATCCTTAGCCAGGTTGGGAGTTATTTCTGGTTTTTACATTACATTATATTAAATCTGTTTTTCTGTTTCAGAGGAGAACCGTTAATACGTTAAATAAAAAATTTAACACGACTGAATTAATTAGCTAATAAATCAATTAAACAATATACACTCTGTCACCTCCAACCTTGTAATACTTTAATTTTTAAGGGGGTTTATTTGTTATATATTTAGTTTTCTCTCTCCTAGCAACCTGGAATCCCGAAATAGGTCCTATTACTGCCTATGTAATCGTATGCAAAATAAACCATGTTTTCATCTTGCATTCAGCTTGCCTGCTTCTTTATTCCGTGTAAATTAATAATCCAGGTAATGAAGACTCCTATATCATTTAAAACGGGTGAGAGGGTGCAGTCTAAAATGTAATACAGTCATTTTCAGTATTCCTTCCCAATATTTAAATGAACAATTTTTAAACACTTTGCAAGACAGTTCTTTTTAAGCAGTGTTATAACACCCGCTTTCACTGCTGATGCATCAGGTGAAATGATAAAAATGTGTATTAAAAAAGGAAATATTCCAGGCCTAAGTTTAAAATACCTCCCCGGCATTTGCCATTTATTAAGACAAGAAATTATGGGAAAACCTCTGTCAGGGAGGACGGTCCTGGCGGGAATCGAACCCTAGATTTCCCCCATTCAAGAGGCCGTGCCTTAACGACCTGGGCCACCTGTGGCGCTCGGTTTTTTTCTAACAGACTGGCAAGTTTTGAGTTAAATATTTATCATCATTATTTGGAGCAAAAACCGTACTCTGCACCACTGCAATGCACGGTGCACATCGCTGAATATCTCAGAAATCTACCTCACCTTCCTTATAGTCCACGTTTAGCCCCAGTGACTTTTTTCTTTTCCCCACATTGAAGATGCGCATTCGTGTGAGGCATTTTCCATCATTAGAGCCAGAGGTGAAGACTGTGTAGGTGATTCCTAAAGATGTATCAAAAAATTGTTTCCAGCATGTCTTTGGAGAAACGCTGGGACAGATGCATTGCATACAACGGGGACTACTTTGATAAAGATCATCAAAATTATGAGAATAACTAAAGGAATGTTTGTGCGTGGGCAGTAAACAGGAGTATTTCTATTTTTAAACAGCACAATTTTAAAAAAAATCACAGAAACACTAAACTAAACTATTCTGTTTATAGTTTGTTGCTTATATCTACAAGGCGTTTCTTCAAATTATCAACCTTTCTTTCAGAACTCTTGCATTATTTGCGTTTTGAACTGCTGTTACATGCATCGTGTTCACCCCGTAGTGGCTTTTCTCTTCCCAAACCTGAAGAAGTGGCTCGCTAGACGGATTTACTTCATTTACGGAGATAATAGCTGAAACAAACTTTTATTTTATACTGAAGGTGTGAAAAAACAACTAAAATATCGTTGGTCTATGTGTATAGAGTTAAAAAGGTGACTATTATAAAAAAGTTGGGTAAATATATTGCCATTTCTTTCTCATGCTGAAAACTTTCCGAACCGCCTTCTTAGAATTCTTCATTCTTCCTGTGTCTAAGCCAAGATTTTCCTCAGATTCCTTCTCCTAATTTCATGGCTAGCATAGAAACATTCCGGTTTGAATACCACGTTATACTGTCTGATTTTAATTATATGTGTTTGAGAGATTTTTCTTATTAAAAGTATCTTTAGCCAGTTGTCAGTTCCATTCTTTTCCACTTTTATTCCTTATCTAATCCATTGACTTGAATTCTCAGCCATGTCCTTAAAATTGGCAACCATGTTTATTTCTCCGTACTTTGTTATTAAATAATTTAATTTCTTGATTAGAACCTCGTCACATACAATATGAGCCGCCACTGCCGCTTATACTTACAGTCCTTTTATTCCAGATCTCTCTTGAAATGCTTAGTGTTCCCCCAACATGGGCACGAGAGATAACTAAGCCCGTTTACTCAGCCATACTTCCTGCGAAGGCAAATACGATCCTTTTGTGAGCCGGGGAGATTTTTCTGCAATTAGCGGCGTGGAGAACCCCAAGTGGCTATCCAAGGCGGAGGGTCTTTTACTGAATAGCTTTTAACGAAACAGTCGCAAGACTCGAGAGTTCTTTTGATATGAGTTGCGGAAACACTTCTTTTCAAAATCCTTAGCTCAAGAGTGCTCGTCAAGGCTGCCAACAGAGAGATATTTGGTTACATACACATCTGTGATGTTTTCCGACCACGGAGGCCAGTGCACGTCTTCGGACAGTCAAGGGGTCTTTAATATGTCATCTAAATCTCATTCAGATCATTTAACCCTCTAGAACAGCAAGTCTGGCTTTAAGTTTCAGTAATATGCCAACTCAATGCAAGGAAACATCCCGAGGAAGCAATCACGTGCCACCAAAAGGTAGCAGGGAGCAAGATCTGGACTGTACACTGCGTCGTCAGACATTTTTTACAATCCGAACTTGATCTTCAGATGTTCTGAAGACTGGTGTATTACTTGGCAGAGGCTGTTTTTGTGCCCTACGTACAGTGAGGTTATTTGAGTTATATACTGTGTGAGCGCGGCTGCCTAATGGGAAAATGGACATTTCTTAACCCTGAAACTGTGTGTTTCATTTAAGAAAATGCCAGTTTTGTCTATTTGCAAGTAAGTCTCCACAAGCCCAGCTAGTGGCAGTTAAAAATAAATCCGGGAGAAACCTTATCGTGGTATCTTCTGTCAATGTACATTTAGCCAAAATATGCGCTCAGTCTTCTGGTTCCGAACATTGTGGGTAAATTTCATGCCATTCTTCTCAACACCTTTAGTGCCTTCCAGCATCCCAATCTACGCCAGCTTTGCCTGATCTCTGTTTCAAGCCTAGCTCCATGATATAATTTCCTTTACCCAACCTAATTTTAATTTCGCTCTGCAGGTCCAGAGATGACATCTGCATGCATCACTCCACTATTTCCTGCCAGTTTATGTCACAGGCGTCTTTGGACTTTTTTTTTTTTTAATAACGATATACCTGTTTTCAATACCGTGCTGCCAAATATCTTTTAAACCGATTTTTGACAATTTCCGCTGTACAATCGCCGCCCACCATTTTGGCTAATGCATGTCGTTTAATTGGTGTCGGTGTCATATTGCAGCAGGGTTGTTTGTTCTTTAATTATTTTAGCCAGTATCTAATTAATATTCATTTGCTGTATAAAGCATCTTTCCAGCATCCCACCTCTCGTGAACAAGTTTAATTGCAATAATAAATTCTACTATTGGGATAATGCAGTCATCTCAACCGAAAAAGGATAAAAAGTCGCCGTGCATAGATCTAGTACTTTTGTTTTAGTTATTGTTTCTACCGAATGCATAAAATGATAAGAGAATTTAAAACTGATTTTAATAAGCACTGCCTATTGAAAAGAATGCCCCTTGGGGGCAATACATTGCCGGCAACTGTTTGGAAACTTTCTGTAGTACATCTAACCTTTCTTCCGTAAGAACATGGCGGTTCAAATCACGTATCTTGTCACTGAGAGAGCCTGGAGTAGATGTCTCTGCACACGTGCGAACGGAGTTATGGGCCATGCTGTGGGTTTTATCAGGCCTGTTGACCCTCGCGCCTGAACTTCGCCATCTGACCTCCGCTTTCCTGCCGCGGATCATGATGGATGGAGGGTGAGGGGACAGGAGACGCGACTCGCGGATAAATCACGCCAGTGACAAGGAACCGCTAAACCAATTTTCGCTGCGATTTGAAACACCACGAACTTCAGTGATTGATGCTATGAAGTGGACTGCAACATGTGGCAGAAGACGAAAGCACGCAATGATTGATGGGCACGCAACGAAGATGCCAAACACTTCCTCGTTCTGGAGCGTCGTCACCGGTAGCCATGTCACGAGGGTACTTTTTACCATTTTCACCAACCACTTGAGAAATCTTTCATGTTATAAGTTTTCTTTCACTCTCCGCAGCCTAGTGGTTTCATCATTGGTGTGACCGAGGTCGTTAAGCCACGAACTCGTGAGCGTGAGGTCTGGGGTTCAATTCCTACCAGAACCGTTATCTCTGATGTTTTTTCCCGGTTTTCCTCAGTCCTCATAAATGGCAAATTCCGGGGAGGAAAGCTTTACCAATATATCATTGCACCTCATGTATCGTCATGTGGTGTCTCAGCAGTAAAACACTATTCAACAAAAAGCACTGTAATAAAATCAGAGCCGGCACAAAATCTGGAGAGTAGAGTGGATGCGGTAGTAGTTTGGTCGTGAGCAGCATATGTCTCGGAAATTCTTGATCAGAACTAAATCCAGGTTTTTTTTTCTCCCCATCTGTAACAATACTGTAGTTGCAGAGTAACCGTCTGTCGGTCCTGGTGGTGTAGTGGTAACCATACTTGCCTTCTAAACCTAAGATCGCGGGTTCAAACCCGGCCAGGATCGATGGATTTTTCGAAAAAGTACGGCTTCCTTCGGAAGGGAAGAAAAGCCGTGGGTCCCGTGTCGTACATTTACGGCACGAAAAAGAACCTCAAGCCTGAAAGAAGAGGCCCCTGAGCAAAATTTGTCGACCGTTTCACGCCCTGAATTGAATGGGACGCTGATGACCTGAGATGTTAAAGTGCGTCCATAAATAAATCAATTAAAAAAAAAGAGTAACTGACATTGCCAGCTGCTTGCGATTGTTAGTCATGAAATATCCAACAGGAGAGATTTTGGAAAATGATATTTGGGAGTATTAGTCGCAAACAATGAGAAAAAATATCAGAAAGTTAAAAGAATAAAGAAAGCAACAAATGCATATTATAAATATTATAAATACACAAATCAATTGTGGGTAAAAGAGAAGTTTGTTTGGAAAAAAAATATCAGAGTTATGAAACGATTGCATGGGGCAAAAGTTGAACCATTCCATTCTAACAGAATGAAAGCAGATCAGATTAAATATTTAAGAAAAGTGGTTGGAAAGGCCAGAGGAAACCAAGTAAGAAATAGAATAATAAGGGAAAACATAATTTGTACATGGGAAAGAAAGCAGCTGAGATGGTTTGGACATGTAGTAAAGTGACAGAGGAGAGAGTATGTGAAGCAAGACCGGAAGGAGCAGGAAGTAAGGGAAGACCAAGATTGGAGTGGAAACAATGCATGGAGAGATTGGCACACACAACCGTGGGAAGTCGATAAGATAACTGCGAAAAATGGCAGAAAATGGAAGAGAGTTTAGAAAGTGGCTGAAGAAACCCAACACTTAAGAGGCATACGGGATGGAGATAGAAGAACAAGAAATTGATAGATGTTTTCTGTTGGCAGTTCTGCAAAGAGTGATTAGCGACCATTTCGGAAGTCATTGTGCAGCTGCAAAAAATGTTAATTGTGGTCGTGCGCTCGCTGTCTGATGTTCTGACTCGAGAGCATTAAAAATTCGACCTGGGTCAGCAAAAATGCCTGTATAAAAATTTATACATGGGGAGTTCAGCAACAGTAGTCAAAGATGAAAGCATCGCTTCTATAGAAGCCATAGTGAAGCGATATACAGGAAGATAGAGCAGTCTCTAAATATTCTTTCTCTACAGGTGTCAGATATGTTCGTGTGAGGAAGCTTTGTTGCCTAACTACATCACAGAAATCAGAAACCAACAAGAGTGGGAACGGTGCCAGATAATAATTCGTCTTTTGGATAATGTTCACGATATCTTCTCAGCTGGTTTGACTAATACAATCCGGAATCAAAGATCTGGGTCTTTTCAAATGACACCACCCAGTAAAGGTTGAACTGTGCCAAAGTGTAAACCGGGAGATGTTTGCCAGATTCTTAGCAAGTGTCCATGTTCCACTCCAGAAAGAAATTAAAAGCACAACAGATACACCGAAGTTCTGCCTCTACAGGATGTTCAAAATACTCAACAGAAAGAAGACCGAAATCGGAACTGCTGCTTTATGACAAAGCCTCTTGCTACACCGGTTTGACAGCAATGGAATTTCTACAAGAATCGAGAGACACTTGTGAATCATCCACTGTAATGTACAGATCTGGCTCCCTGTGAATGTTTTCCTGTTTTCATGTGTCAAACAAAAACTAAGGGCCTATCAGTATGAAAGAAGCTGCAGCGTCCTACAAAGAAAGTGGCGCCATCTCTAAAAAGCATGACTTGACTGCTTCCATGATAGGTTTCGGAGCATGCAACTTTGTATCGACAGTGGAAGATACTTCGGCGAAACTGGTAAGCATCTCGAAAATGAATTAGCAAGTCTGGCATTAAGTACGCATTGTTAGGCGACAACATCTGAGTGGTATCTGCTTCGTCATCACTCTTTTCCTCATTATCCACAAAGGCTAGCTTCTGCCATCACCTGCAGTCCACTCGCACGTCATTTTTCATTTGCATTGCTTCCTCAGCCAAGAATGTGTTCCAACTTACTGTCCGCTCTGGACTTCGAAAGAAAGTGAGACTTTGTCATATTTTCTCCCACCATTTCCTCAAGAAGGCTCATTGATATTATCAAATGCCTCTATTACGCATTTAGCGACTTTATGTACTTTTTTGAGCAGAGGAAGTGAACTGTTACAGATTTGAAGCATTTAAACCACCTAAAGTTGTCTTTAAATAGCGACAGTTGCTTGTGAAGTAAAACTTTTTTTTTAATCTCGGTTAACGCCCGTTTTTATTACCGAGGCACAACAGGCGGTGGACACTGATGATACATGATATGAAATGATGAATTCGGAAAGGATTTTTTTTCTTTTTAGGAAGTAAACATTTTAGGCCTAAGTTTAGGGTACCTCCCCGGCATTTACCATTTGTGAGGACTGAGGAAAACCTGGAAAAAACCTCAGTCAGGGAAGACGATCCTGGCGGCATTCCAATCCCAGACCTCCCGTTCACGAGTCCGCGCCGTAACGACTTAGGCCACCTGTGGTGGTATAGTAAAACAGTGAACTACCTAGACAAAGGTGCAGTAAAGTTAATCCTAAAATGTCGGAATACAGACAAGCGACGGTCCCAATTAGTTCAGATTAACAGGAATCTACTGCGCTTATTTCAGCAGCTTTCCAACTTTCATGCCGTTCAGTCAAACTCTTTGTCGGTTAATTTTCTTCCCATAGAGCTAGAATTTAAGTCTAGGGACTGAAAGAAGAGTTTAGGGGAATGGTGTGGACGAGGAATCAGTTCTAAGATCAATTCATGCACTTTTGCTATTGCGACTGGAGTCTTGCGTATCATGAGTTGGCTCCTGGTTAATTTTTTATTGTGTGTTGAGAGCCGCTGTTTAAATGTGTATGCATATAATTTATGTGCCCATATTTCTGTATTTAACTCAATTTAATAACACTGGTTTTGCAAACGTTGAAAAAATGTTATTTCGAGCACGCATGCCCTAATCCCACCTGTTTCTTGGGGAGGGGGAGAGTAAATCGTCCTTAATATCGTATAAAAAGCAGATTAGGTCTTAGCAAGGACTCGCAAGACACCAGCAGGGAAAAATGTCGAAACTCTTGTAGCAATATGGTAGTAGAGCGTAGTTTGTGCGGTAATTTTGGTCGTTTTTCGTCCAACCCATATTTCAAACGGCCTCAACATTGCTGCGCAACAGGTTCCTGTTATTGTTTTAACCCCATTCGTAATAGTCTGCCAAGATTGTTCTTTAGGATTCTCATAATAGAGGTAATCACCTCCCTAGCCGACTAAACATCTTCTGATGTGGTGGTTGTGCACATTTTGACAACCACTACTATTCAAATTTTGTCCCTGGCCACGATTCGGCGTAATGAGTCTTACATATTTCAATTAAATATTGCTAAATGCCCCCCCCCTCCCCTTTTTGCGTGTTTCTGGTCCGCAATCAACAATGTGGCACCCATCATGCACACAGCTTTTTCATATTCAAATTTTTCGTGCAGAATATTTAGTTGCGATACCATATTCTGAGCTATATCACGTACATTCATTCAGGAGTCTTCCGTAACCATAATGAATTTTTCTAATGGTATCCTTGGTGATAGGGGCGTCCAGAGTGTGCTTCATTTTCGATGCACTTGCGGCCGCATTTAAACTCATTTATCCAAAAAGAAACGCCTTCAACGCTGGAGGGTTTTTCCCCCCTGCAAAAATGTTTATTGAAATTACACCTTACTTTGAAATCTCTGAATTGTTGAATTTGTTCTAATAATTTATAACTAACCTTGTTAAAACGTTTGTGGATATTTGCGCGTGTATGAATATTTTTACGAGCTTTTTTTATTTGTTTACTTAATGATGACAGATAGAGGGCTGGCTTCCCTTGGTTTATGTCCGGCTACCATCGGGTTCTCCCTGTGCACAGTTCAACTACCTGTTACTGGGAGGGCGGAGAGGTAGGGGTGCGGAGATTTGTCCCGGATTATCGATCAAACCCGGTTGTAGGTCTTTGCTCCCTGCAGGTTGTACTCTGGCAGTGTAGCAAGTGGGAGATAAATGATGAAAAGTGAGTAGGACTGTTGCATTGTGAAAGTTGTTCTTTACTTGGTACTTTGACCGTAAGGAGGAGCAGGATACAAAGTGCATGCATTTTTTAAGTTTCTGGCGCGAAAACTTAATAAAGATAAGTTTAGAGCATGTTCTTTGAAGCCCAGTCTTTTGAAATGAGAATTTTGTGCACCAAACGTTTTGAGTGGTTTTAATTTTTTAATGATTTTGTTACATATTAGAAGTGATATAAAAAGCACAATACTCCTTAAAAGGCAGTTAATACCTTTAGTATTAATTTGGTGTTTCAAAAGCTCTAAAATATATATTTGATAAATATAATTTGTACAGATATGGCTTATTATACCTTCAGTCTTTCATGCCCTCGACATTGAAACTACAGAAACAAAATATTATAATACAGAAGACAACTGAGATGATTGTAGACATGATTTAAAATACAGTGTAGCTGTGAGCCAGTTTAAAAGAAAATCAAAAGTATTTTTATGGACAAATAATTTTTATGATTCACGAGATATTACTAATCATTTTACAATTTTGTGAAATTTGAGTAATTTCCTCATAAAAATTGCAAAATTATACTATATTTCATTGTGAAAATTCATGTTTAAACCACATTTTCGTAGTTTAGATGTTGATATGTAATCATATTTGTAACCACTAACTAAATAATTATAGATTAATTGACTAAATAATCTATTAAGGTGTAAGTTTTATATTTAATGGTGTAATTTTTAACTTTTATTAGTGAAATAATTGTAAAATTACTTTTACATTATCTTCTGTGTCCCTTTGTATGACTGAAATAAATAAAAAGTAATATTTAATTGGCTACATATGGCCAGGCATCATCATGCTCAGTATTTTATTGAATTCAGAAGGTTATTTTACCTTTAGTACTGATGATTTCTGTTTATTATAAGTAACATACTATTACAGATTGTTTCATATACATTTCTAAACCCATTGAACAGTCAAATTGGTTTTGAAAGGTTTTTCTCACATCTGTATTCCTTCAACAGCGCATTTCTTAGTTACTGTTCATTGTTTGAAAGGCTGGTGAGATAAAACTGTTTGCTACACTTTTGTTTGTACAACTATTTCCGGCTTATTATCAGATTGGCTGTTAATGCAATTGTAGATAAGATATTTCAAGTTCAGCAGGAGCTGGCAGTGTAGAACTGTCACAGACAAACAGAAACCATATAGATGCGGACAGTACAAATTTGTCGTGTTAGAATGGCAAATTCTGTTAAACACTTGTTTCTTATGGATGTTTCTGTAGATAAGCTTAAAACTTGTCACTGTGTTTTGACATTTCTAGAGCTGGGGGGAGGGGGGAAGTTCTACAAACTAGTAACAGTCTATTTCTAAGACCTGCATGTCATCAATATAGCCTATCTCAAGGTTATGTGCATTGATGATGTAATATTCATATCTCCTGAATCATATAGTTCACTAAGGGACCTCTCAATTTTGTTATTTATGTTGATATTTAAATAAACGCTTTACATTTATGTTGTCTTGTCTTTTTCATACATTTGTCTCATAATTTTGCAAATATTCTTTTATGACTTTTACTCCATCTCTTGCATAATAAAATAATGAAATCTGTTTCTGTACACGTAGGACAAATATCTAAATTTCCACTATTTCTTGGATCTCTTTCACTCATATTCTTCCCCATGCAAATCCTTCTCTAACCATTTTACCTCATAAATGTACATATTTTCACTTCTCCATTCTGTTTCATAATTTGATATAATCTGGAAGATTTCTTATCACTCAAGCTATTAAATATCTCTTTATCTATCAATATCTTCAATTCAGTCTTACATTTTTTCAAATTTCCTTAATATTATATTCTTTTGCCTCCCATACTTTAACCCGTTCCAATCTTTTTAAAAATGCTTACACAATCCAAATCCTTTTCACATGTATTTTTTGTCTTGTATTAAAAATTCTTTTACTATAATTCTTTCCTCTTAATTATATAAGTAGGCGATACTTTGGGTATTCCTAAAGTTTGCCTTAGACATCCTTAGCATGGTAGCATTTGCGACTACTAATCCAGAAGTTCTGGTTTCCAAGAATAATTTTTTTTTCCGAGTTTTTCCTTATGCTGAGAAGGTGAATGCCAGATCGCAATAAAGTGCCAAGGACTTAATATATAGCATAGAGCATCCAAAGGCTTCCTCCGAATCGGTAACTACTGTATAAACTCTTTTCATTATTATTATTAACTGCAATAGGCTTTATCAGAAAAATATCAGCAGTTCCTGATTATGTTCTTGCTTTTCTACAGCCTGCCTGGAATACTAGACTCTTTTTCAGCCTAATATTTAATCTAATAACCTAAATTCAGTGATTACTTTTTCTATTACATATAGGACTAATACTTCTATAATAAATAGAATTATTAATATCCCCCTTGCCTTTATAAATGGGTACAATCAATCCTATTCTCTGTTTTTTTAGCAATTATATCTCATTGATTAAATAATTTATAATTACCTATTAATATTTATAAATCAAATTTTCTAAAATTGTGCTGAAATTCTGCAGTAGTATATAGTTCTTTAAAGTGAGCCACTTTTTGATTTATTTTAAATGAATCTATGTTAATATTAACATTACTAATGCCAGAACATCACAGTTATTAAAATTTCTAACGCTGTTGTATATAGGTAGATTGCAAGGGTAAGGTGTTTGTACAGCAATTTTCAAATGCAATGTAAATTTTATATCAAATTTAAATTAAAAGATTTATGAGAAAACTCTTGGACATGTCAACCAGATAATTAAATCAAGAATTTTAAATCGCTATTGTTCAAGTTGTATTATAGACAATGCACTTCAATTACACGTTTTGAAGATGTTTCAAAATAAGTTCATGCTGTACCTTAACTGAGGGAAATTAGCTTACTTTCTGAATTCTAAAATTTGAAAATGTTGAAGTGATTTGCCAACATTGTGATAATGTGAAATGGCATCAAAATTTGCACAAATTTAGGATTCTTGATGCATTTCTTCATATACAGAGAAGCTGCTTCTCTCTCATTTGCAAGTTGACCCACAGTGGTTTTTAAGAATTATCCTAGTATTACTAAAACATTATTATATAGACATAAATGTAGAGAATTTTTATATATTTGAAAGTGTTGGCTTAACCAGTGACATTTAGATATTGCATTTAATGAAATAAATCTGTTATTGCTGCATGTTTTTCTTCAGTGTATTGTCTCACTATGTCTTACAATTTGCAGTTCCTGGTGTTGGCAACCTTGTGCCTGAGGCAGAAAATGTAGCAGAGAGTGGAGACGATTCTGAAGAGGACGAGTGGAACTACTTTCGTGTGGATCCTACAGATCACAGTGCAGCCGGAGCAGAACAACAAAAGCAAAGTGACCAGCCGGTACGTAAGGTGACAGCAAGATAATACTATTCTGCATTGCACAATAAACAAAAACACTTTTTTTTTTCTTTTTTTCTTTCTTTCTTTCAAGTGTGGCTCATTATACCAATTAAGTTTAAATACATGTACTTTTGGATCGCCACTAAAATTATTTTCAATCCATCCCTGCTAGAAATAATTTCACATTAATACTAATAATTTTTGACACAACAATTTATTGTACCAATTAGCAAATCTTTTAAATATCCCATCTCTCATAATACTTTCATATCATCATTCAATTGACATATAATAACTAATTTATTTTCAAGATAATTCATTCGCCACTAAAGTTATTTTCAATCCATCTTTGCTAGAAATAATTTTATTAGTTTGTACCATTTTTTCTACCAGTACATTTTTAAGACAACGTATTTACACCATTGAAATGCTGATTTTTTTTTTTTTTGGTAAATCAAGTAGAAAAAGAAAGATTGTTTGAATTTATACTCTTGAAGCTATTAACTGGATAGTAGTAAAATAATGTTGATATAGAGTTGGTTAGGTGACACTTGTACGTCTTTTATTTTATTTTATTTTATTTATTTATTTATTTATTTATTTTTTATGCTTCTGGAACATTCACTCCCATCATCAGAAGACCAACTGGTAGATTATTATTCTGTAGGCAATCAGAAAAATTTATTGAATATATCAAAGGATGGTATCTCAAAGTTCATGATGCAATTTTCATTTTTAATCATGTAAATTTTTTCCCATATTATTAGTTCCAAAGGTTTGCAAGTGTTTTATTTTATTATTTTTTTAATTATTTTTTTTAAAATCAATTTCATGGTTTTCTGATCAAAGGTGGGCTGTCACTTCCGATTTCTATATCTGTTTGCAATAATATTTCTGAAACTTCTATGGTATGGGTTTCTACAGTTCTTTTTGTTTTTCCAATATATGCCTAATCATAGAATTTTCAATTGATTTAGCAGCTATCTGACATCTTGTCAGAAGATATATGATCTTTACAGGAAGATTGTAATGCATTTTTATATACTGTGGACATTTTTATTTTTTTTAAAATTGTTTAATTTATTGAAATACTAGGGGTTATGTAATTGACTTGCAGGTATTTTATTTGTGAAAGCAGACTTTGGAATCTTTAATTCTTTTAAACTTTTTAATCATATTTATCTACAAATTTTCTATGAAGACCATTATGTGATGATTGTTGATATTCCACAGCATTAAAAATTTATTACAATCTTTCTGTAAAGATCATATATCTTCTGTCAAGAAGTCTGGTATCTACCAAACCAATTGCTAAGGCTGTGATCAGGTACATATTGGAAAAACAAAAAGAAATTTGGAAATTGTTACCAAAGATCATTTTGGAAATATCCATTACAAATCGATAGAGAAATTGGCAATGGCACACCACTTTTGGTCAGAAAAACCATGAAATTGATTAAAAAAAAAAATTATTGTAACATATTTGTAAATCTTTGAACTGATGACTTGGGGAAAAATACATCATCAAAAATAAAAACAGTGTCGTGAACTTAATGCAACATCATTTCTTTTATTTTCTCCATCTGCCTACAAAGTATGCTTTTACAGTTGGTTCTCTGCTGATGGTAGCGAATGTTCCTGAAACATATTCAATTAAAAAAACCAAATTAATGAAGTATAAATGTTGCCAAACTAACTCCATCAATGTTAAAGATTTGTTTTACTATTTCAGAAAAAAAGTTTAAATTGCGTTGTAAGGAAAATTTTGTCTTTATTATATATCATGCTCTATTTGATTTTTTTTTTCCTAATGGAATCCATTTCTTCTTCTTTTGTGGTAATCTTATCTTCTGTCACCTTTTAGCACATCCATATCAGTTGTTTATTTTTTGTATAATGTAATATTGAAGTCTTAATTCATCTTATAGAGTTGACCACATCCATGCTATTGTAGCCATCATATCTGCCTGTAAATCCTGAGACCCCAGTTCAAATCCTTGAAGGTGGGTTAGGTTCCCCCCCCCCCAGAGTTTTTCAGTACCCTGTGAATACCGGTTAACTTTAGACATCACAGATTCCAAGGTCATTTACACACACATTCATTCATAGATTCTTTAACTGAAATCAGGCCAAGAAGGGTATATGGCAGCATCATACAGTGGTAATGATAGTATATACCAGGTGTGTTAAAACAATGTATATTCCTTCAGTCAGAACCAAGATAGCATATTCAGGGAGCATGTTATATGGTCAAATGAACGTCACAGGTTAACGTATGCTGTAGTTTTTTATTTAGATTAGAGTTAAGTCTGTTATAAGAAAAATGCAGTAGATGAAAGGAATTGCACCAAGATAATTTTTTAAGATTCTGGATAGGGACATATTTAATCTTTTTAAGGTGTGAAATCGAGAACTAGCTTTTCTGCAAGTTTCAGCAACCTGTTTTTTTTTTTTTTTCCTTTTTTCTTTCTTTCCCAACAGACATTTATTACTGTGTACAGTGATTCCAGACTATTTCACAGTTATTAAAGGGAATTAAAATTTCATTTATTTTAATAGGAAGAATATTGGCTATATGGAACTTTGTGTCCTGCTACCATTGCCTATGGGTTTAAGCCATTAAGACTAAGGCCCAGATTATGCTAGGACTTTCATTAATGTTTGTCAGCAGATTCTGAATACTGGGAGCATAACACCATGTTGCAAAGGAGCATTATAGAAGATGAAGAAATATTACAGCGAGTGGAAGAAGATTCTGGGAGAATTATTTGTGTTGTAGGGATGTCTCATTCTGAGAACACTAGGAGAATGGCTGTTATGGCCTTATCTTATCCAGCGAGTTGCATCTCTCTAAAGCAGATTATGCTCCAAGGGTGCCTTTTTCTACTGGTTTCTTCAACAAGGAGCAAAATTTCAACTTTTAATATTGGCATTGAGTGAAGAAATTCACCAAAAATGGAATCACTAATTTCGATAATATACATATTTGAATGTATATGAATCAAACACAATACGCAAATGAAGCTTTTAATAAAGATGTTCAGTAAATGTTTGTGATAGGAAATATAGACAATATATTAATTGGTCATAGGATTTTTCTGCAGCATTTGAAAGAAGCAGTTTATCTCCATTTTCTTTAAAAACACTTCCAATTCTGCTCGAGGGTATTCCTCAGGCAACGTGGATTTCGCATGTAAATAGATCTGTGAGATCATTTATTTGAAACCTACCACAGACTGAAAATGGACCAATAAAATGACAGTAGATTTCCTCCTCTGGGGGTTATGTGAAAATTAGAATATACTTTAATGAAATGTATGATGCAGAAACATTGCAAGCAAGAATTCTTCCTGCAACATAAAAATTAAAAACGTATGATTGCAAAAAGTGTACATTTTAAGCACTTAATATACATTCAATTTTGTCAGAACTAATACAGTGAAGCAACTAATATGTTCTTAATTAGCTGATGAGTTGATTTAACATTCTTATGCTCCATGTACCATTGAATTACAAGGCCATTGCCTGCATCATTAGCTGTGAGGTCAACTTACATCTGATGATGCAGGCAATGGCCTGTGAAATATGATGTTCTTTATAATTCAATGGTAGGTGAAGCATAAGAGTATTAAATTGACTCAACAGCTAATTAAGAATATATTCGTATGAAATCTACTGATGTTTGAACAGAATTAAAGAACCAATTGACAAGATTTTGAGAAGAGAACAAGCAGGTTTTAGAAAGGGGCAAACATACAAAGATAAAATCAATGCAATAACAATAATTAGAGAACAGTTTATGTATATTAAACTCCATTATATTTGGTCTTTGTTGACTTTGAAAAGACCTTTCACTCAGTTACTTTAACAAAGTCTGGGAGGAACCGTGAAGTTCCAGAAAAAACTATCAGAATTATATAAGAAATATATGAAAAAAGGTGCATATCAAGTGGAGCATAATGATAAACTATCAGACCCCTATATAAATAGTGAGAATAAAGAAGAATGTATACTTTCATCAACGCAGTTTTTAATAGTTTTAGATAATTTGATGAAGAGATGCATGCGAAAGGGCCTTTTTGATAAACTGGAAGATCTTGATTTTGCTAATGGTCTATGTATAATGGTTTAAAGTTTCAAAGATATAGCAATGAAAATACTGGACTTAAATGTGGAAGCTCAGGATAGTGGAATGAAAATAATGCTCAAAAACCAAAGAAATGAGGTTAAAGTATTAAAAAAAAAGTACATAAATTATAGATGGCATGAGATAGAAAAAGTTGAGCACTTTATATTTGGAATGTACATATAGTATCCCAAAATGGAGAAGAACAAGATGTACAAAATAAAATAAAAAAAACAAAGAAAGCTTTCCTACAATTAAGAACATTATGGAACCCACAAAATATCCAGAGAAACACAAAAATTAGAATTTCTAAATCAAATGTACTATCTGTGTTACTATATGATTGTGAAACATGGAGAACTACCCAACAAATAACCAAAAAATTGCAGATATTTGTTAACCGCTGCCTTAGATGTATCTTAAAAAATACAGTGGCCAAAAGCTATCAGTAATGTGAAATTTTGGAAGATTCCAATCGACCTTGAAATAAAGAAACAAAAGTGGATATGGATTGGACATACATTGAGAAAAGAACCTGAAAATATAACGAGACAGGCAATAGATTCAAATCCACAAGGCAGAAGGAGAATTGTAAGACTGAGAATAACTTGGAGGAGAACAGTTGAACTGGAATTGAAAGCAATAAGCAAAACTTGGAAAGAGATTAAAGTCCTGTCAAATAATAAAATCTAATGGAATAAATTTGTTTCAGCCCTCTATGTTCCACTTAAGAATGAAAGGAAATCATAATCATTCTAATCTGTTTCCAAAGCTCTTTTTGTTATCTCTCTCTGACGACCTCCTTGGTCTACTGGTAGTGTTTACTACTACTAAGTACCTAAACACTGCTAGTCAATCTGTCTGGGATTATTTTTGTTCTTTTTTTCCTTCCCCTCTTTTTTTCCCCACCCTGAGAGGGTGAATCTTCAAGAATCCAAAAACTTAAATCATTTGCACATCATTAATTCATTTCATTCATCTATAGGCTTAAGAACCCTTTGTTGCATCGTAATCATATCACATTTGCCTTCAAATTCAATGGGGCAGTTTAGCATTACCCTATGGCATCTGTGCCTCGGAAGTCTGCAACAATACTGCCATGCTAATAGGGTAATGTCTACAAGTTCATGAGACAATGAGCCGGATTTGGGAGGAGAAAGAAATACTTTCTTGTTATTCATTTCTTTGTAACTTTTTCTAAAATTCACGTATAATTTTCCTTTTATACCATTAAATGACCAACATTTTAACTGCTAAAATATACTCATTCTTTGATTGCACACCATTGTGGACCCCAAATAGCTTCTTTTCACTGCATCAAACACTGAAACATTCCTTCTGCTTACGCACATATACTCATACTTCCAGATTACTATTCCTAAACCCTTTTAGAAACAACACACCTGTGCACATCCATGTAAATTCCTCTCTTTCTTGTTTATCCAGCTATTAACTTATTCCTCATATACCATTATTTTTATTTCCATTATATAATTTGCCCTCTAGCTGTTTACATTACAACATGTCTTAAGTTTTACACAAAATAATTGTTTAATGTTCATCTTATGCCAAGAGCATCACCTGAAGAAGTGCTTTTAGATGTTATAGCAAATGTGGAATCCAAGGGTTAGTGACAGTTAAGTTGCAAGTGCATAAGTTAAGCTTTAATGGGAAGTAGTTGAGTTGCTGCATTGCAAGGATTTACAAAATAAAACTAATTATCTTGAAAAATAATGCTATGACAAAATTATGAAACAAAAATGCTCAAAATAACACCATTTTTCTTGGGTTAAGAGGAAATTCATAGGTCCCCTTCCAACATGTATTTAAACATATGAAAAAAAAAAAGGTTTATGTCACATTTTATGTACTGCTCCATGGGATTAACTGTATGAGTTTTGTTTCTTCTTCTTCTTCTTCTTCTTCTTCTTCTTCTTCTTCTTCTTCTTCTTCTTCTTCTCCCTCTCCCTCTTCCTCTTCTTCTCCTTCTCCTTCTCCTCCTTCTTCTTCTTCTTCTTCTTCTTCTCCTCCTCTCTTTCCCCCCTCCCTGAAATAGCACTCGTGTATAAAGGGAACAGTGTATAATATAAATTGGTATATTTGCAGATTTGCCCAGAAACTGCTCAGCCAGAACAAGAACAGGGTGAAGACTTGGATGACACAATGTCTCAGTTGAACCCCAATGCAGCAGAGTTTGTTCCATCACCCACCCAGGCGGTGCCAACTATGAATGATATCCTCCTGGCAGAATCCCCTAGGAAAGGAGTACCAATGGAAGACATTCTAATTCCCAGTCAAAATGAATTCCAGGAAGAGGTGAGATTGCGCCCCAGTGAAATGGATCTTGAGACTGACATGCCCACATCTCCAAAGGCAAAAGCTGGTGAAAACCTCCCAGATTTAGTTAACAAAGAAGTTGCTGAGAAAAACATCCATAATCTTGAAAATGGGGCAGCATTCAGAGAATTTTTGGAACAGCAGGAAATTAGCTACCAGTCTAAAAAAGATTTATTTCACACGGAACATCAGGACTCAAAGATGAGTACAGTGTTTGATAAGTCAGAGAGCTCTTCAGCAAGAGCAGAATTTGGTGATGACTCAGCCATAAGCTTCTTGACCAGTGGATCAGAAATGCAAAAGACAGTAACTGATAATGCATCCACATTTTCGGTAATGGATAAATCTTTCACAGAGCAAGAATTTCCAAATAGTGATTTGTCTTCAAATGTTTCCAAAAATGACCAAACTGGATATGAAGATGAGAAAGAAATGTCCAATTACAGTGAAAATGAAATTAATGAGAAAGGTCCATATATCCAGAATGACATGATTATGAATTTGGACGATATGCCACCCATGTCATTTGAAGTGCATAAGGAAATTGTTCCAGAGATGGAATCAAAGCCAGAAAGAGTACAGCTCAGCGAAGGGACTTCTTCTTTTGAGCAGGATGAAACAAGTTCTCCATTACAGCCAGAAGATACTAAGTTTGACGATACCATTGTAACTTCATCACCTTCCAACTTTGAGACTGAAATATACATGTCTGAACAAAAGCACTCAACTACTTCTGAGCAATATGAACAACACTTCTTTGCAGAAAGCAAGACAATTGAGGAAGAAAATGAGCCACTTTCTGCAGATGTTGAGGACTTTGACCTCATGAAGGTAGAGACTATGATCTTCGAACAGAAAAAAGGTGTCTCTGTAGATGAATATGGAGGAGAGAATAAAGATGAGCACAAAGGGGAGATGGAATTTATAAGTGAAAACCTCTCTGCAGAAAGCAAAGAATTTGACATCATTGATACCAAGAAAATTGAAAGTACAGATGAGCATGTCCTTGAAGAAGCTAGTGAAGTAAATGCTGAAAAGGTCTGTGTGGAGAGCTCGGAATTTGATCTCATGAATGACAAAGCAGAAGTAAATACATTTGAAGCTGTAGACCAAACCACCTCCAGTGTGGATGAGTTTGGAATTGAACAAACTAAAGCTTCAGAATCAGAGACTGAACAACTTTTTGCAAAACTTGAGGAGTTGGTTTTGGATGAAAAACTGTCACCATCAGAAAATGAAGATATTGCTATGGGACCATTATCTCCATCACTGAAGATCAGTTCTCCAGTGCCACCTGATGTATGTACAGCCACCTCCACACCAGAGACTGTTCCTATTGGAAAGGAAAGCTTGCCTCTTGCTGAGGATTCACAGTCACCTGTTCCACCACTGTTGTCTCCTCAACCAGAGATGATGTCCCCAAGCCAGGAAGTTAGCTCGCCTGTGTCACTAGAAGATGAAATGATAGTAAGAGAAGGTCCTTTGCCAGTTGTGGAATGCTTTGGTTTATCAGCTATACCTTCACAGGTACCAGAAAGCATTGTGGAAGAGGTTGAACCAGTTGAAAGTGATGTTTCTGCTGTCAGTGAAGTGATGAACAAGCTAGAATCTCCCTTTCTTGCACATATTGATGCAAAATCTCCTGAATTTGTGGAGGTACTAGCCCCACAGTTGCAAGAAGCTGCTGTTAATGATTCATCCCCTATTGATGAGGACTTAGCTGTAACACACACCCCACCTCCAACTCCTGCACATATTTCTGAGGAAGCACTGCCTGTGGTGTCTCCAGAACCACAGCAGCTGTCAGAAGCAGCAGAAAAACTGGCAGAAAATGTAGCAGAGGTTGAAGAAAGCACTACTTACTTGGTAACAACTACAGCAGCAGCTGGGGCATTAGCATTTAGTTTAGCAGCAATGACTACCGACGTAAAATTAACAGAAGAGGTTAAACCAAAAGTTGAAGAAAAGAAAGAACCTGCTGTAGAGGCAAAGAAAGCCACAACGAAAAAGACTCCAATTACTGATAAAACAAAAACATTGGCTAAAGCCAGTCCAGCCACAAAAACTAGCACTGCAAAAGCACCTTCAAAGACTGCTGTGACCTCTCCTACAAAACCATCAGCAGCTGCCCCTCGTACTTCAACTCCAAGAAAGCCTGCAACGCCAACCAGTGCTTCTTTGCGAGCTACTCCCAAGGCACCTACCCCATCTGCCAGCAAGCCCAAGACAGCTTCACCTGCTGCCAGATCCCTTCCTGCCACAACAAAATCATCCTCTGCACCACGCCCTAGACCTTCTTCTGCTGCAACTGCAAGCAAGCCCCTCACAAATGGTGAAGCAAAACCTGCTGCAAAACGTGCAGAACCACTTGCAACGAAGAAACTAGCAACAACTACTACAACAAAGCCTTCGAGGCCTGCTTCCGCCCCTGTTGCTGCAAGGACAACAACTACAACGAAAATGACTACTATTGCATCTAAGCCAAAACCACCAGCCACCATGAACGGCACTGCAAATAAACCACGTCCTGCTGGAGCACTTACCACAGCTACAGCGCGAACAAAAACTGTGGACAAGCAAGTAAAGGAAACTGCAAACAAACAAATATCGTCAAATCGCACCACTACCACAACCAATGCCAGCAAGACTGCAAGCACTGTGACATCTCGCTCTGTCACAGCCACAGCCACGAAGAAGACTGTCGGACCTGTCAAATCCACAATGAGCAGCACGACTACTTCCAAAACAACTTCTGCTGGGAAAGTTGGTGTTAAGAAGACAGGAAGCACTGCCACAACAACGAGTGCAACTCGCATCACGGCAACAAAATCTGTAAACAAGACTGCAGCTTCGGTGACCTCTACAGTTAGCGAAGTGATACAAGTGCAACAAATCGTAACCGAAGCAAAGAACTGAGATATTTTATGTCCCATTTTGAAGGAATAGGTTTAAAAATGCTGCATTTTTAAATGGTGTCTTTAAGACTGAGTTTCACTTGGAATTATTTATTTTTGCTGCTGTTATGTTTACCAGTGTCAGAGCAATTAATGTTAGAAATATATTGTTACAATCCATTTTAACTGTGACTTCATTAGCGTTAATTGCTCTGCATTAAAATTCAGTCGTTCATCATGGAGAAGAAATTAACATGTTTTTCTTGGTTTTCATATATGTAACTAATAAGTGTTTGCAAAAATAACTTTTTTGGAAACTTAAGACTAATATTATTCATGTCTCTTCAAACAGTTTTATAGATACATTTTTTTGTGGAAAAATATGAGCAACAGAATTATCTGTGGTGGTATAAAATACTTGTTTAGTCATATTTTTACTGTGAAATAATTTTGGTCCATTATGAGTGACTGATGTTAAGAGTTAAATAATATCTTAATGATTTTTATATTGATAAGTATATTGCCATGTTCTTCTTTATCTCTTATTTAGCTTGAGCCAATTCTATTACACTTTCTGTAACATAAAAATTAAGTATTAACACTATATTTTATGAATATTGTTGTTTTAGTTGGTTAAAGAGGTGCTATAGCATGCTATAAAATATATTTTGCAAAGAATATTTATTGAAAGACCAAGTTAAGTATAGAAGAAAGGAACATAAATGTGGGGATAGGGCAATACGATCAAAACTCATAGCTGTTTCCAGTTAAATTCACTCCAGTGGGACCAAGCAAATCTTGAAAGACACCACTTAAAAAGAACACCAAATGTTGTCGAAGAAAACAAAGAATTTTTATATGAATGCAAGAATATTTACACAAAGTCCAATTACATAAAAAAGATTTTTTGAATTCCATGCATAAATATTAGCCCTATTAGATTACAAGCACAGCTGGTATATTAATTATAATCCTGCAGGTCTGCCAACATTGAAAGGGACAAACAGTGGAGGAAAATGTGGTAGTGTTGTGATTGTTTATTCTGTGTGTATCTTTGGTTTTATTATATTTTTTTTTTAAGATGTGCTAATGGACATAAAGCATCACCTATCAATAAAAAAATAAAGCACTTGGCAAAAAGAAGCAAAACAAAACAAAAAGTAATAAATAAAAACAAATACACTATGGGGGGTTAGGTATGATTAGTTTAAAGATAACAATAAATGCCAGGTGCCTTGCAGAAGTTGCATAATTTGTTGATTTGAGGAGAAACAGAATATAATAACTTTGCTCTTGTGATTTACTTGCTTTGCAATTTTTGTTCTATATGGAAAAATGTGCAGGAGTTCTATAAGCTTGAAGGAAGAAAACAGTAACTGTACAGCACTTTTTTATGTGAATTTCCTTATTACTGCAAATGGAAAATAATGTAATAAAGTTTTTATGATGTCATATTTTTTGCTTTTTTGTTGGTATAGCCTTTGCATACAGTTGTGTTTTAGTCATTGGTCTTGCAATAAACATTGTCACGAAGTTTTGAAAGGAATTGTACCAGGTGTTTTAGTGATCAGATAGCAATTTTGCAGCCAGGCACCATCATCCTCATTGTTGAGTTCAAGTGCGAGATATGAAAAATGCTGGGTTTCACCATGAAATAGGGAAATTATGCAAACAAGGTTGCTGTAATGAGGTTGTAAAACCACTAATTCTCTAAGAGTGTTTATTGAATTTGGGCATAAAATTAACCAGCAGTTATACCTAACTTTGAAATTTGGTTGTATAAACATTAATCTAAGATTATTTCATATTATCCTTTCAAAATTTCACAAGTTAAAGCACTAACTAAAGTTTATTAATTGTTAAATAAAATATTTCTCTGAGTATAGTAGCATTAATTCATTTAATTGAAATCATAGTATGGTTCAGTTGAACTAAACACTCTTATTGTTCCACTTATTTGCCTGTAAATGTAAAACTGGTTTCAAGAAACTTTGTTCGCATCATCACCTATAAAGTCGAATACTTCGTTATGCTGTGGGAATGTGTTTTCTGCTGTGGTGCAGGTATGATGAACTTAAAGTTTGTTTTCATCCCTGAAAGTTTCAAAATTCATTAAATTATCTTTGTATATGTATATTTTTCCCAAGTTCCTAATTCTGTAGGTCCTTGTACTGATTTCAATAATTTTGCTTTATTCATTATGTCATGGTTTTCTGTCCAAAAATGAAATGCTACTGCTGAAACCGGTTCTACATTTATAGACTAGTAAGTAGAGCAATAAGAGTTTTTAGTTTGACTCAGTCATACTATAATTTCAATTATATGATTGGCTTCACTATACAAATTCCAATTAGCATCTCTTAGATAACTTCATTTATAAATAAAATGGATAGTTACACTTATTTTAATTTTGTGCAGATAACGTTTCTTTAAATTTTACTTTTCATTTCAGCATAATAACAATAGACGGAATTGCATTAAATTGTAATGTATATTAGGTTAACCTTACAAGTGGTATTGTACCGATTTCTGACATCTGATTCAAAGATTAATTTCACCATGCTCCTGGTGTATTTAATGAGAGAAATCGTGCTTTGAATTCGATGTTCTATGTGACAGCAAGCTTACAAATGGTATTTGGAGTTATATTCAAAGTGGAGATAGGAACAGCCAGTAGAACCATTCATAAAGTTACTAGAGCAGTAGCAGCTCTGAGACCTAATTTCATTAAAATGCCAACAAAGAGGGTGATGTAAAGAAATTGGTTCTGTAATGTGGGCTGCACAAACATGCCCATTATATCACCTAGGGGCTATAATTCAGAAGTCTGCAGAATAGAATTATCATATTCTTTGGCAATTTCCCCCAGTGTATGTTCTTTATGCTTATGTGAGAACAAATCTTTTTTCTATCTCTCTCTCTGTCAATATAATTAAGATCATTGAATGATTGAGCTGAACTACACACACTTATTGGTTTTATTTACTTGTTTAAACTTAGTACACGTCTCGCAGATTATCATCTGCATCAGCAGCTAACAGTAGAATACTGGGTAATTTGTTATGCTTTGGTGGGGATGTATATTTTAATGTGGTTAAGGTTTGATGACTTAAAAGTTTGTTTTCATCCACAGAAGCGTTGCCGTTCATTAATCTGTCTCTTTATTTATAAATGTAGATTTTCTCCCATGTTGCTGTCGGTCCTGGTGGTGTAGTGATAACCATACTTGCCTTCTAAACCTAAGATCGCGGGTTCGAACCCGGCCAGAATCGGTCGATTATTTCAGGGCATAAAAATCCTAAGTATGGTTTCCTTTGGAAAGGAAGTAAAACAGTGGGTCCCGTATCGTACATTTATGGCTCGATAACCTCAAGCCTGAAAAAAGAGGCCTCTGAGCAAAATTTGTCGGACATTTCATGCCTTGAATTGAATGGGATGCTGATGACCCGAGATGTTAAAGAGTGACCATAAATAAACCAAAGCAATCAATCCCATGTTGCTAACCCTGTACTGATTTTAATAATTTTGCTTTATTCACTATGATGGACATTTTTGCATTCTGCACAACTTAATTTGGTAAATACCTGTTTTTTTTTTCCTCCAGTGTAATACAGTCAATATTTCATTCAGAAGATGTTTACATTAAACCTGTTTATAGGTGCCAATTTGATATTAAAAATTTTTAGAATATTTTGAAATTTTTGCACAGCCCATGGATATATTAATTTTTTAAAAATTATTTTATCTTTTCCTGCTGAAAGTGTTGTGGTTTCTTTTAATTTAAAGTTTTGCCTCTTGAATTTATGTACTCATTTGTTAACTAGTTCTATGCTACATCCCTTTTTTAATTGGTTTTCTTTCTATTTGCTTTGAATATTCTTCCTTGTTAACTAGCTTGTGTTAAGCTATTGATCACTGCATGTTTGTGTGTTTTGGGGTTAAATTCATATGATTGTATGCGTGTTCTTTCTGTAGATTCCAAATTCCATTATGTTTTACTGTTTTAATATCCAGGAATGGAAACATGTTATGTTTCTGTTTTGTACATGAACAATATGAAGAGGTTAGCTAGAAATGGAGAAAGGGGCTGCCCATAGTAGGTCCTGATTCTTGTTTATAGAATTTGCCCTTGAATGAAAAATAGGATTGGTTTATGCAAATTTCAATGAGTTATATAATCATTTCAAGTTATTCCCTGATATTTTAGTACCAGGTCAATAATAATTAACTCACATTTGCTAAAATTTGCAGCTTACATTCATTTTTACTTTTCCTAATCCATCTTTGAAAACATAACGAAGAAACCTTTGTCTAGGAAGCAAAAAAACTAAATAATTATCGCTTTTTTTGAACAGTTGAACTTACTCTAAAAATGAGTTTTCTTAAATTACAGTTAAAAGCCATCTCCAATTTTTCCAACACTATAAGAAGCTGATAATAAGTAGGAAGATAGTGTACCACACCAACCAATGCTATACTGAGACTGGTGTTACCATTGTGTTCATAATGTTTATGATAAGCTGTGTTTTGGTACCAGAGCTTTTAGCTTGGGTGAAATTACGCCTCACATTTAGTACATATGCACCAATGGACATGAGCAAGCATAAGCCAATGAGATAACACACGAAACACTGACACATTTCAACTCTACATGGACCAAGCAGTAGTGTTACAATATCTTGCACATATTTCCTGCAAAAAATTATAATGTATTTACTCAAATATATTATTATACTGTGCAACAAGCCATAAGGGCTGGATTTCTGAAGGGCCTGTTTTCACTCGAGAACATTAATGACTCATTGATAAACTTGCATGATGAGATGGTTAATTCTTTGTTAGTGTATATCTCACAATATATAATTTGCAGTAGTTATAGAAAATGCAAGCTATCATCAACAAAACTTCCGATCCTCACTAGGTCCAAAAATGATGACATGGTATGCATCATGAAATATACACTAGAATTTATTTCCCTATATTTTCCTCCAGTTCTTCCATTGTTTGCAGTTTTTCATATATATTTTTATTTTTCAAATTCCTGTTTCGACAAGGCTGCCAATTATTTTGTGTTAGATTTACTCCATTATAGTGTGATCAAAGGGGAAAATATTATAGAAATGTAACACTTTTTTTTCTTCTAAAAATCTGTTTGCTGTAGATTTAAATAGCTGAGATTTTCACAGTAAAATATGAGGTATATTTTTTTTCACCCTCTGATGGGGCATAAAAAGACAAATGGGAATCACAAAATGGTTTTATTACCAGGAGTCAGTACAATCAAACTTACTTTTCCACATAGTCACCATGAAGATTCAGATATTTGTCATATCTGTAGATGAGCTTTCAAATACTCTCTTCATAGAAGGTTGTGCCAGCATATGGAAATAGTTCTTTTTAGAAACCCGGTGTGCACAAAGTTTTCGATAGCCTAGGTGTTCCGTAACAATTGTGTACAGACCTGACCTTGAAATGTCCGGAAATTCCACAGACTCATATGGTAAAGCTGAGACCCTCTCAAACGTTTTGATCAACTCATTGAACAAGGTCTTCAATAGCGACAGACCTGCATCCTTGTCTACTTTCATCATGAACATCAGTTCGGCCTTCTTTAAATTTCCAACACCATTCATGCACAACACTCTCGCCCATACACTTTGCACCATAAACATGGCTCATTTGGCGATAAATTTCTGCTGCACTATTCCCTTCTGCCTGTAGAAAACAAATGATACTTCGCAATTTGCACGTAGTGGGAGAATCAATTGTGTCAACTATGTTGAACTGGCTGTAGCTCAGCTCCAACTGATGTACTGAACTTAGCCTTGGCGGACATTATAGTGGATAGATCTACATCTTTATGCTTATCTGAGCAATCTGAGGTTAATACAACAAATTATTTATGAGGAAATCGCTCAAATTTCAGTAGTTTTGTTCCATCTGGACGTGTTTCAAAGACTGTTGCCTTCATCCAATATGTCCAAGTAAGTGGAACAAAACTAGTAAAATCTGAGTGATTACCTGATAAATAATTTGTTATATTGTATTCACTATTAATTGACTTGGTACACATTGTTCCATTCTGAACATGGATGCCTCCTATACATGGGATATTGATTTATTGATTTCCAAAGGAGCTTCAGCTATGCTTATTTTCCAACAGAAAACAGAGTGACAAATGGTAAGCTCATTGCCATTTGACAGGAAACTAAGTGCTTAGTTGGATATGAAACAGATAGTTTTGTTAAGAAATCTCTTTTTTATTATATCTTTAATATCCGTAAATCTGTGAAACAGGGCCCACTGCTCCTGGAGGACTTGTGTTCAAGATTTTTACATCCAGGAAAGTTCATCAACCTCAAGTTTAATGCAGTTGCTTTATAATAAATAGCCATGCGCTTATATTACAGTATGGTAGTGCATAGAATGTAGCATTAACTTGTTTGCGTGTTGCATTATTTGTGTACAATCTGTACCAGTAATGATATTTAATAGCATTTTTATGCAAATGAGTGGTTTTCTAATATAAAATATAGCATTTCTAAGATTGCAGCCCATAGCAGAAGATAATAGTGTGATAATATTTGAGATGGCTACACTAAGGAATTGCCAAATTTAGTTGCTTCAAGTACTAGTGAAAACCGCCGAAATCCAGCAATTTCCTCCTTTGGGGTGACCTGAAAATGAGGGTATACTTTACTGAAGTGCACGATGCTGAAATATTGCAAGAAAGAATTATTCATGCAACAGAAAAATTAAAAACTATATGTTCATTTTATTTATTATTTATTTTCGTATCTTTAAGAATCACTATTGCAGAATTATTTGCATAATTTCTTTTAAGGTCCCATTGATGTTTCTGACCATGAAATAAGCGGTCCCTTATTCTAAAATAGAAGTGCAAGAACAAAAGTCTCATTATCATCGGTGTCAGCAGTGTTGGGCAAAGAAGATTCGCACTAACGTAGTAGGCCATCATTACGTGTACAGTTCTGTATTTTCATCATTATCATCAACATTATTACCTTAATTATCTTCATTATCATTACAATACTTAGACTATGTTTATAATATATAATGTCAAATGTAGATTTATTACTAAACACAATAGCTGCGTATTTCTTTTCTTAGACCTGTGATTTCTAATTACAATTTTTTCATAATGAACTTCACAACTTTTTTTTTTTCTTCCTATTTGCAGTATTCCACTAATAAGTCCGGTGCTTAGAGGAACATAATCTATTAATATAAATATGCATCAGCAATGATGTTTGACATTTTACAAATAATTCTATTAACGCAACTAAGCTTTAGGATCTGGTAGGATGATCTGGTGAATGTGACGGGTAACTTGAGAATATCTGTATTTCCCACCAACTAAAGGAGGTTTACTTAGTTACCAATTTGCAGAATGAGAGGACTCGCCTGAGATGTATGTGTGTAAAAAAAATAATACAATGAACTTTAGTGATAAATACTAAATCTGTGATTTTTTAAGTGTTTTATCCTTTTTCCGCTTATCTAGTTATTGCTATTTTACTTATATATATATCCCCCCAATAAAATATAAGAAAGTTGTGTTCATATCTTGTCTGGAAAGGGCAGAAGGAAATGTTATAAAAAAGAAAACCAGATAATTTTATCAAAATTTATCTCCATCATTTTTCATAAAAAAATTAGTTGAGAATCAATGGTGTCATTGCAATTTCTCAACAAGTTCTCTTCAATAGTTATCACAATCTTAATTTTAATACAAAAATTGCTTTCCAATTTAAAGAAAGTTACATTGTAACATGCTTTTATGTCAGCCATCAAAAAACTTGGTATTACACTTTGGCACTTCATTTTAATACAATAATCCTCTATCACATCTAACATGAAGCACAGTTTTAAATGCTGCTAACCCAACAAAGAGTATTTCATTTTTTGCTTCATTATTAGAAGCTTTGTGCAGGTTTGCAAATGTATATTCCATTGATTTCACTAAATGGGAGACCTGCCACACTAATCGCAGCTGATATTCAAAGTTGCATTCAGTTGGATTGTCATTCATCAATTTATTGTTCATTAAAATAGCAAAAATTAATAATTTTTGTATTAAACTATTGTTCTTCCTTTCTGTCTAAAAGTTACGTTTAAATTAAAATTACAACCACTTCCGTGAGCTACAATAATTTTTACAGCTGGTTTTGTAGGAACTGGTACAAATTGATTGAATGACACCAGCAGCTAAAGGGTCCCTTTCCTTTCTAAATAGCATCAGTTCCATAATTGAAAAGGAATGAAAACAGTTGATAAAATTGTAGTAACACAAATGATGCTTTGAGCGGCTGCATCTTCCAGCCAGAAATGTTCTTACCACTTTACAGTAATTCATCTTGCTATTTTTGTGCTTAATGATTAACATTAAAACTAGATTAAATTAGAGAAAATTAAAGAAATAAAAGCCACAGAGCCTGTACAGTTTAAAACGTTGATGCTAAAGGCATCTTGAGTACTGACCCAGAATATGGGAAGATCATTTTCATGAATAGAAATACCTTCTGTCTTATATTTCATTCCATTCTTGAGTACTTGCAGTCGTAAGAATTGCAGAATTTCAGTAATAGAGATTACAGTTCATTTGCAGGCATAGAATACCTTTCCAGGCAATTTATTCTGATATCTATGCAACGAAGTGCACTTTTCAACTTTAGTCAAATTAAAAAAATGATTTTTTTGTAAGGACCAAAAACTGAAACCTCTTATTGTAGAGAGTTAAGGAGCAGTATTAGTTACGACACCTTTTAGAAAGCACTAAAATCAATATTATGTATTCTTGTGAGTTGAAGTAATAAGTGCAGAGACTAGAATACAGTTGGATTTTATGCAGGAGCAGCAGCAATAGAAATGGAAAACACTATTAAGAGACCAATAATTAAATAAATAAAAATTGTACTCATCTAAAATTATATATATATATATATATAATATTAATGAAAAATAAAAATAAAGAAACACTATTAACAATGTAACAAATTAACACTAATAATAAAAGTAGATAAAGATAAAACACAGAGAAAGAGTCACACTTGAAATTGCTATATTTCGAAGAACTCACAGTAGTTCGAAATATAGCAATTTCAAGTGTGACTCTTTCTCTGTGTTTTATTTTTATCTACTTTTATTACTAGTGTTAATATATATACCCCTAGTTGTGTAATTTATTTTTATTCTCAATATTGTTGGAGTCAATGTTTGGGATATTATATTTTAATATTTTTTGTAAGAAGCATTATTTTTTATTTTGTACATAGAACTAATATTGGATTGGATGGAGGAAGGGATGTAGTGAGGGAGACACCGAGCGGCCAGGATCCAAGGGCGATAATTGCGCGAACTAGACTGTTCTCCAGATAGAACCTTCCCCCTCAGAAGGTCCCTTCCATACCAAATGTTGGGGCAGAAATCTTTATCTAGCCCAAGCTACCATCACACAGCGCCAGCTACCTCGCTTTGGCACTTTGGACCCTTTAACAGAACCAACAGAATGAAAGAAAAATGGAAGGGCGGAAAATTCGTGAAATGTAAATATTCATTCCAGAATTCACATAAGTGACTAGGGTAACCATGACTAGTATGGTCGGCCCAATGGTAATTGAACTCAGGACGGCAGGACCTCAAGCGTTACCGCCTGGGCCACACCGCTGTTACATTACCGTAACCGCGAGGAACACATTTTCATAATAAAGTTTTGGAAAGTAAAGCTATTTCCTACACTATAATTAACGCATGGGACCAATATTCAATAGTGGTGGAGCATAAATTATTTTAATAATTACAAATTTACATACTGGTTTTATTTTTAGGTTATGAATATTATTTTGTTGTTTTATTATGGGATTAATTGTACTGCTGTAATGATATATGAGTTAAGAATACTTTTATTTGAATAGTTGGATGCTATTGGATGAATTGTAGACTTTAGAAAGAGGGTTGGTGTTGTTGAACAAGTTAAACCATTTTGAACGTCTCTGGTTCTGTGCATTCCTGAGTGCTTTATTGATTTTTATATAGCATACTGAAAAGAGAGAACTTTCAGAGCAACCAACTTCTCTCAGTTAATGAAACTCTCAAAATATTCATTTTCTATTATCTGGTGGTTCTTACTTCTATACTACGTAAGCATAGCGTTGTAGCCTGCTCTTTTTCATCATTGACTCCCGGACAACTTAAACCCCTGATGTGCAGTAGTTCCTTAAGGAAATAGACTTTAATGAGGGCTAATATCCATTAAAAAACATATTATTGAATACTGTATTAATCTTGAGAGATACAAATCGCTATAAATGCGTTATTAAGCGATTTTTAATTGTCAGTAATTTACGCACATGCTGCTCTCTGTGCAGAGCATGTGCAATCAGTTCAATGAAAAGAAGCGCCAAGGATGAAGCATGTATATTGGTGATCCTGCTATTATTGTAGTAAAATACCGTCAAAGGAAGTCGAAAGGTGGCGAGAACGCTATCGTGCCGAACATGTTTAATAACGTGTGTGAAAAGTATACAAAGCAAACAATTTAATTCTCATTTGTTTGTAAGGCTGCAACGTAACCCATCGGAGCCTCACTGCGGAGTGATACATTCCAATTTGTTTACGTCGTGATCCTAGATAAGGAACGCAGTTGGCTGCACTGAGCTGCAAAAGTTAATTGGTAGAACTGCAAAGCGAAACAAGGTAGCGCTAATTTGTTTCTGTGTAAACAATGCGTGCGTTGCTCACTTGTGAATGAGTACTTGGTGAATTCGTATGAGTAAGTTCAGATAGTTAAACAGTAAAGCGACTTAGATAGTCAATGAATGAGTTAGAGAACTGTGCTTAAAAGTTTGCACAAATGTACAAGCGTAGTGTGTTGTTTATATGCATCAAAATGACTGGCACAGTTTGAAATTGTGCTTATTTCTCGGATTTTTTTTGTAAATTGCCTCATGCAGTGAACTATTTATGCAAAATGTACCACGTGCGAACCTACTTATTATAAAAACCTACATAAGAAGTGAATTGTCATTCGAGCATGTTTTTAAATGTATCAGCCAAAGCACACAACGAACTTCATCGAAAGGTGCAGAAGTGGCAGCCTGTTTCTGTTTCTGATCCCAGTGAAAGGTAATGTGAAATTTTGATAATATTGTGAGCTGAAGGTTATAAAATTTGTTACTAACTGCATGTGCATAAATTTCCCTTCCTGTAACATTTTCATAGGAAAAAAATAGTATTTAACTATAAAGGAAACAGTTATCCATAACTGCAGACGTTTGCCATCAGGATCCCATAATCGAGTAGGTGATTTGTGACTATAGGATAGGTGAAGGAGCTTTATGTATTTCAGGTTTAGGAAATGTCATGGGTAGGTAAAAATAAGTCACATATTCATATAACGATGCCCCTGGTTTATTCTAGGATATTTTAATATTTTATACATCAGAAAATGCAGTATTGTTTATAAAAAAAGACAATGATATCTGAAACTATATTCTATAAAATGATGGCCATCATTTCTACTTATTTTTAAACACTTCTCTGAGATATAACATATTACAAAATTGGCATCGTTAAGTACATGTTAGTTGTTACATGTTGTAAGGTCGTTGACCTTCTGTAATTAGATGTTACAATTATTTAACTAACATGATACATATATAAAGACGGAATGCTGTGAGGTCATTGACCTTCCGTCAGTTAGATGTTATACTTGCATAGCACATATATTTTGGCCCGAAGGCCAATTCTAGGCACAGCCGAAGCTGTGAGGTTTTTGCAACCAAAAGGTCGCGAAGTTTGTTGACCCGAAGGTCAACTCTTGGTACAGCCGAAGCTGCGAGGTTTTTGCAACCGAAAGGTCGCGAGCTTTGTTGTCCCGGAGGTCAACGATTGGTACAGCCGAAGCTGTGAGGTTTTTACAACATCCAAGGTTGTAAAGTTTTTGGGGTAACCCGAAAGTTACTCCAAAGATTGCGTTGTGTATGCCTCCCATAAGGATGCGAACACGGATTGCATACGTCATTTTTGGATGACTTCTGCTGAGAGTTTCCACCTGCACCGCAGATGAACAGAATCGATCCCACGATCCTCACCAGAACACCGATTTGATGTCCTAACAGGGGTTCTGCCCCTACAGTATCCGAAATCGCTCCCATGACTACCGTAGACCAACTGTCCTAAATGAACTGCAGCATCCGGAGTCGAGCGCGCCGGGCTACTAGTTATCCCACATGGGCTACAGCATCACACCACCTGAAAAATAAACGTTTATTAGTACACATGTGTTGATATATGTCGCCTTTTGGAAAACGCCGTATTTTCATGAATGTAAACCTCAATAACTTTCTCAGCACGATAAACACAGAGAAAAAAAGGCGAACAAGTACAGGAAGCAATATTAGAATAACATTGTTTCTAAGACACTGCAGTAATAGTGGAATTTTATTTTGTGAGAGGAAGTTTGCAAAACTAGGCCGGAACAAAGTATTAACACGTGTAACTTGAATTATATTTTAGATAGTGGTTAATATTTTTAACTAACTTAGTTATTATAAATTAAATTTATTCCAATCATCCCGAAAAGTTCCACGTTTTAAATTTTTACCAATGACCTATCATATAACTTAAGTCAGGAATCAAAAGTATGCAGAAGTATATTAACGCAAGGCTTTTTAAGTTTTGGGGGGAAAATAGCAAAATAACAAAGGTTTATTGTTATTATTATGCTTTTTAATTTTTATTGTATTGATTTTTTTATTCATGTTTAATCTTCTATCTCGGTACTGAAAAAGGCTAACAGCATGCAGTTGGGCAAGCGATTTGTCGCGAGGTCAACGTTATTACTTCCCATCAGCTGTTTGCTCTTTCGCGGCAGTGGCGTAAACTTTAAGAAACACTTCCATTATAAACACAGTTCAACTAACTATCCTGAAATAACATTATGTTTTAAAAAGAAGCAGTGTTATTATAAATAATATTAAAAGCTGAATTATTAGTGAAAGACACAACATCTTGATGCACTTTCAGGAGTGTGGGGATAGTATTTAAATATACTGCTGTGTTTATTCCTTTTTCTGAACATTTGTATGTAGCGAAACTATTAAAGATCTGAAATGCATCGGAAACACGAGTGAAGGTGAATTATTTATTTATTTATTTTAGTCTCTTTCATGTGAATATATATTATTCTTCGTGTACTTTTATATAAGAAATAAAAACACTACAAATTCAAAATATACGTGATATGAATATAAAACAAAAAGCAAATCTACATTGACATGTTTTCACGCTTTCCAGCCATCGAAAAGGAATTTGTTACGAATGCATTTTAGTACAAAACGTTCTTCCCTCTAATCTAAGAGTCTTAATAAACAACGACAATTCCTTTAAATCTGCTTTTAGAAAATACCTCCGTAAAAAGGTTTATTATTCTGTAAAGGAATATATGAGTGAAAATATACTGAATTAAAAACACAGCAATAATTGTACATCGATGCATATGTAAATATGTATATAGTAAAATGTATATGTTAAAGTTTTATTGTTTGGGTGAGTTATTCTAGGTGTTATTTTTTCATTTTTTTATTGTAGGCAGATATTTTTTTGTAAGTGTAGATTGTGTGGTATTGTGGCAATTTAAAAACGACAAGTTCTATGTTCGTAAGCCTTGTGACTGTTTCGCGCACGCATTGAATGCTCCAGGAGCTAAAGTGAAGTGAATATTTTACTTAAAGTAAAAATTGAATATCGGTACATAAAATTTACTCTTAAGGACACTACAGGTAGTAAACCCAATCTCGTGACATTAGCACTTAGAATTGGATAGGAAACCTTGATCTACACAATCTAACAACGTACAATGCAGGCCTTGTCTTTGCAGAATTTGTTAAAAAACAATTAAAATATTTGTTGCGTTTTGTAAAATAACGCGAGATACTTAAGCATAACAGAATTTAACTATTTTTCTTTGAGAAATAAAATGGTGATGTTGACACATACCTTACAGTGATGTCTTTTGCTCCCCAACAGCATCTCGAAACCACGGTCATGCTTGTCGACTACACGACCCAGCGGTTTGCTGAGTCGCTTACTGTAGTGACTTCTGTGGGAACCTCGCGGGTTATATAGGAGACGGTCTGAAGGATGACGTCAGCAGGAAAATCGACGACAGCTAATATCGAACAGTTGCGCCAAGTGGTGCAACATCAGTCGCCGAGAAGTCTGGCGTCTGGCCCTTTGGTTCAAATCCAAGGGTGGCTAACGATTCGTACTCAAATAAAACAGTTAACAAATTAAGATTATAAAAGTTTAAGAGATATGGTTATAATCACGTTCAAAAGTTCATAGTTTTCGTGTTAATGAAATTAATTTATCGTGTTTTGTGAAAATCAATTACAAATGACAAACGAAAAAAATCTACTGTCAGGTATTTCATCTACGAGCATCTGCGTAAACCATGCGAATTCCTCAGCAAATAAAGAAATTTTAAAACAGAATATAAAATGCTAATTAGGCCGTATGAAATTATGAAACAAGTTATGACACTGCTGCCTGCTACTTGCATAAACTTTAAAGCTAACTAATTAAAAAAATAAAAAACTGAACTATAATATATTACTTAATTAGGTTTGTCTGCTTTTTCGCTGCAGAATCACTTGAAAATATGTGCTATAGTGAAACTGTTCTAATTTTCAAAAGTATGGCGAACAAAATTAGAATTATTGCAATCTATAAGTTTTACAAGAGAAACCACATTTTTTTAGAATTATTATTATTATTATTATTATTATTATTATTATTATTATTATTATTTACTGTTGATATTAAATCACAAAAATTAATGGTATACTATTAATTAAATTAAATATATCACCACTGATAGATTTAGCTACACTGTGTGGATATTTTTAAATGTAACCGTGTTTATGAACTGAGCCCTTGATATCATCTTTACATTCACTAAAATAGAGAGAAACAACAGAAAGTTTCGAGTTACATTGTGAATTTAAGACGATGTTCATATGTTTCAATAAAACAAAAACATGTTACTATTTAAAAACAATTGCAATGTACTAAGTAAATAAAAACAATCGAAAGTTACATCGATTTTCAGTGGCTTTGAAATTTAATTTAAATGTTATTAACATGTAACGTAAACGTTTTCTGAAGGTTATTACAGAGCGCTCTTACATACAAATATAATTCTCACACACATATTAGATTAATATTTCATAGCTGCTATCTTCACGATGACGTTTTTGTTAAAAAAAAAAAAAGATATGTATCGTTATAAATACAGTTTATGTGCAGAATTAATTTGTCCTTTTATTTTGAAACAACACAGAGAAAATTAAACGCATGCGTGCTTTTTAAATTTTGATTTTCAAGTATATTCATATTTCTAATAACTGATTCCCCTAATTTTTAGAAAATATTTTTCTGATTTTATTAAAATGGTCTCCTATGCAGATTTTTGTTAGGGGGGGATGCCACTAAAGCAATTTTAAACTTTTAATTTTAAGTAAATTGCTACTCCTAATAATCTAATTTCATTGATTTTCAGAAACTATTTTGTTCAAATGGTATATACGGAGTTTTGCTTTGGAAAAAAAAAAAAAAAAAAAAAAAAACAACAACAACAATGGTGCCATGAGCGATTTTAAAAATTTAGGTAAACCTGTACTCCTAATAACTTGACTTCACTGTACTTCAGAGACTATTTTTCTTATTTTATTTCAATGGTATATACTGTTTCATTGAGAAAAAACAAAAACTGAAGCCACTAGAGCGATTTTTACATTTTCGCTTTAGTTTAACACCTACCCCCCTCCCAATGCTCAAAATTTGCTGGTTAAAATACGCAATCAAACGTTTGCAATTTGATCGTTATATGGATGCATTTATGCTTTTAAGAAGTTTTTATTATTCCGCGAATAGTATATATATATATTACTATAGGCCTGGAATATTGTTATAAACTGTTGTTTATAACAAGATCCTCTAGTGACAGAATCACTGTACGTTTTTTCTTATGGTCATTTTCAGTGCCAAGTAGGTAGATTTGATGGAGATTTGAAGAACATTTTCAAAAAGCCTTTCATGGGTACAACCGTATTCTTTCGGAATTTGTTAAATATGCTAATATTATAGCTGACAGTACACATGATATAACTGTTCATGGACATAAATCAAATAATTCTTTTACCTGCTTTCCTGAGGAAGACAGCCATAACAAAAGTACCAACAGTTAATCTGTGTATTTCTATTTTATGTGGTTCAGAAAACTATATGTTTGTAAAAAAAGGAAAATTTAATTGAATGCGGTATTTTTGGCGAGTATTTTTAGAACTACTATTACACTTAGGGATGTCATATTTCACAAAAACATGTCGGTCCTAGTGGTGTAGTGGTTATCACACTTGTCTCGTAGACCCAAGTCGCGGGTCGAAAGGTTTTTTCGGCCACAAGAATCCTAAATATGACTTCCTTCTGAAGGGATGTAAATCCATGGGTCCCGTGTCGTAGGTTTACGGCACGTAAAAGAACCTCAAGCTTGAAAGAAGAGGCGTCTGAGCAAAATTGATCGGCCTTTTCACGCCCTGAATTAAATGGGACACTGATTATCTGAGATGTTAAAGAGCGTCCAAAAACTAATTAAAAAAAATTACGGAAAATTCATATTTATATGTTGCAGTAATATAAAAGTATACTAAAATTTAAAAGATGCAGTGTTAATTGTTTTATTTTTCCATATGAGTTAGTGGGAGGTAAGTAGTAATATGTAATTTATGTATATTATTTGTCAATAAAAAACTTTGCAAATATCTTACGCCAAAGTCACACAATCCCTTTAATTTGTTTGTTTTAAACAACTTGTTCTGAATACGTAAATGTGTATTCTTTATTTTACCTTCTTTTTATTAATATATGCTTGCAATTAAAAAAAACTTTTTGTAAATTAATGTATCTAAACTTTTTTCCATGCAAGTATCTGCATTTTTTTTTTTTTTTTTTTTTTTTTTTTTGTTTACAAAGTACATCTCGATTTAATTAAGGAGAAAATTTCAAACATAACCTTAAAACACTTTAAACGCATATTGCCACTAATATTATAAAATGCAGATTATTTCTAAATGGACAAAACTTACGTTGTCTATAAAATAGAACCGTCACCGGCATATCCATGGTGACAGTTTGTCTCAATATTGTGCAAGCATTGCGCCACGTTGCGTGGTGCTGCAGTCAACTACTGCTGTGAAAGTAGCCTACTGATCTAGGGGTTTTCTCCAACACAAGTTTCAATTTGCAATCTATTTTACTTCTGCTGAGATTTTGGAGCTTAAACTAGCCGGTTGTTACATAATAAACAAATAAACGAGCAGCTGCGTAAACTAAGCGAATTCTTCACCAAGTTGAATAACTTTTAATAAAAATAAACATAAAATCCAAATTAGGACTTGTTAATTAATTAATGAAATGAAGTAAATTATGGCAAGACTGTGTGACATTAAGGGAACAAAATTAAAACTCTTGCAACCCACATTTATTACAAAAGAGAAACCATTTTTTAGATTTATTATTATTATTAAGGATATTTTTAAGCATTTTTAAATGTAGTCAATGTAGTCAATGTAGTCAAAGCCGAGCCTTTTATATAATTTTTTTAATTTGGTTTTTTTACGGACGGTCTTTAACATCTTAGATTGTCAATTGCCCATTCAATTCAGGGCGTGAAACGGCCGACATATTTTGCTGAGAGGCCTCTTCTTTTAGGCTTGAGGTTCTTTATCGTGCCATAATTCTACAACATGGCACCCACGACTTTACTTCCTTTCCGGAGGAAGCCATACTTAGAGGGAAATAACAAAGTTTCGTGTTATACGTGTTCATATGTTTAAATAAAACAAAAATATATTACTATTTAATAACAATTACAATGTACTAAAGAAATACACACAATCAACAATAACGATTTTAAAATTTCATGAATTTTCAGTTAATTTTAAATATTATTGCATTAATAACGTGTAACGTAAACGTTTTCTGAAAGTTATTACAGAGCGCTCTTACATACAAATATAATTCTCACACATATTACATTAATATTTCACATTTGCTATCTTCATGACGATACTTTTGTTAAATATAAAACTTATGCATCGTTATAAATACAGTTTATATGAGAATTAATTTATCCTTTCATTTTAAAACAATATAGACAAAATTAAACGCAAGAGTGCTTTTAAAATTTCGGTTTTCGGGTATATCTCTACTTCTAACGGTCCAATTTCCCTAATTTTGGGAAACTTTTTCTTATTTTATTTAAATGATATATTCCGATTTTTATTTTAGAGAAACAAACATTAGTGCTGCTAGAGTGATTTTTAAACTTTGTGTTTCAGGCAAACCCCCTCTCATAATGGATCGATTTTTCTGATTTTTAAAATAAATATTTTTCTTATTTAAATATTATGTGTGGGGTTTCATTGCGAAAAATCAAATATTAATGCTACAAGAACGATTTTTAAATTTTGGGTTAACTAATAGTCCGATTTCACTGATTTTCAGAAACTATTTTTGTTATTTAATTTAATGGTATATACCAAGTCTAGTTGTGAAATACAAATACTGGTGATACTTGAACGATTTTTTAAATTTGGGTTTCACGTTAACTCGCATTCCAAATTTCCCGATTTCTCTGATATTCATAAACTATATTTTTTATTTTATTTAAATCATATATGCGCAGTTTCATTGCGAAGAAAAGCAAATATTAATGCCACTAGAGGTATTTTTAAATTTTGGGTTTCAGGTAAACCCCCCTCCTAATAGTCCGATTTCACTGATTTTTGGAAACTATTTATTGTATTTTATTTCAACGGCATGTACTGAGTTTCCTTTAAAAAAATTAAAATCCGTACGCTGGAGGGGGTTTAAAATTTCGTTATAACTCCCACTAGTGTTTCACTCTCATTGAAAACTATTTTTATCAAATTATTGTAAAGAAATTTACTTATTTTTGTTGAGAACAAACAAAAATTGTGGCCGATAGAGTGATTTTACAATTTTTTAAAAAAATTGCGCTTTAGGTTAGCCCCACTCCCAATGGTCCATTTTTGCTGGTTAACGAACTAGATGAACCGTTTATTAATTGCTGGGTTATATGTCGAGTTTCGTTGAGAAAAAACAACAGTTGCGACCCCTAGAGCATTAACATATACACATGTATGTGTGCATGCATTTATATATATATGTATATATATACATATATATATATATATAAAGTTTTATTACTCTTCTCTTTCTTTCAGTGTAAGTGCCCAATCGATGAATATTTGAAAAAATTATTCAACAATCCCTCAAGGAGTAAAACCGCAATTTTACATTCTTTCGAAGTTTGCTAAAGGATAGGTACGAGGATAGGTTCATAAGTTTCCGGCCTAACCATTTTTTAGGTATGATAAAGATAAAAACTGTATTTCACTTTTAAAATTAGTTATCCTTTATTGCAATACACTTCTTAAATCTTTGAATTAATATTTCAATTAACCCCCCCCCCCCAAATAGTCAGCAGTTTGTCTGCAAAATGGGCATAAACAGATTCATCACTTCTTCGTCACATTTATATTTTCATCCTCAAGGTCCTTCTTGAATTTTCAAAGAGGAAATAGTCACCTGGGTCTAGATCTGGGCTGTAGGGCGGATGGTCGATCTCCTTGAAGTCACATTTCTTCACAGCTTCCGTTGCAACAGGCGCGTTGTCGTGAAGAAGGCGCACACCATCACTCAGCTTTCCTCGTCTTTTCTCTTTGATGAAGGCACGTAGTCTGTCAGTAGGGCAGCATAGTGCTCCCCATTTACTGTAGTGTTTCTTTCCTTGAAGTCAATGAAGAGTATTCCTTCACAGTCCCGAAAGGTTGTGATCATGATCTTCTTGGGTTACTGAGTGATCTTGAACTTTAGAGGCGGTGCTTCGCCAGGTTTTAGCCTGCCACTCCATTGATTCTCTTTTGGGCAAGGGATCTTAGTAGAGGACCATAGCTTCATCTCCTGTAACAATGGTTTGCGGAAATTCTCTCTCGTTGCCACGGCAGAGCTCCAAAAACGCCTGACAACAGATGACTCGTTGCTGCTTTTGAATTGAGGAAAGAAGTCTAGGCACTAACCTAATTCATGTTTAAATGTTCATGAATAATTCGAAGGACTGTTGTTTTAGAAAGGCCCAACCTTGCTGCTATTTCTGTAACTTTGAGCCGCCGGCCGGTCTTCCATAATGTCTGTTTCCACAAGAGCGATGTTTTTCAGGAGTAACCACCTCCAAGGGCCGACCTGCACGCTCTTCGTCTTCAATGCTTTCGCAACCCATTCGAAAAAGTTTGGCCCATTCTTTTACGGTAGAATATGAAGGGGATGCTTCTCCATATACACCGTCCAATCGCTGTTTAATTTCATTTGGAGTAAGTGCTTCTTTTGTGAAGAAATTAATAACAGCTCGATACTCCATTTGAACATGTCACAATCTTCTACACATAGCCATCTTTATGCAACTATATCTGAACAACTGAATACAGTGGAACGGAAGTTACAACTGCAATTATTTACTTAACAGATAAGAGTTTTGTGAAGATGATAATCCTTATCGGCGAGGCCGGAAACTTATGGACCTACCCTCGTAATTCAGTATTCTTGCACTATAGCGTTAATTTATTTTACTTATTAAAGGAAATATGTGCATACACTTGCAAATATTTCATTATGATATCTAGAATGTCGATGTCTATGGAAGTGCGGGCGATTGCGATTATAATAATATACCTCATACTTTTAAATTTAATACTGTCTTATAAGTGATGTCTGTTTATAAGCAAAACTCTGTTTGAAATGTGTCCTGATAAGGAATGAACTGATCTTCAAAGTAAAGGGCGATAGGTATTATAGTCTTGAGCCACCTTTCAGCGACGGTATCAGTTTATGGCGAAGGATTCGGAAATACTTTGAAGGCGCAAGATCATGACTATGTGCTGGAACTGTTCGACCCCTTTCAATTTCTTGGACTTTTTCCATGGTTGTTGGAGTGGTATGGGATCTCGCAATGTCCTGCTGCAAGAGAACTCAATTTCTGCTGTGTATCTCTGTTTCAAAACTTCATGAACTCATTCCAGTTATTGAGAATAAACTTTCGCATCGACTGCAGGTCCGTTTGGAACGAATTGCAAGTTAATCACACCTTCAAAATTCCACCGATACATAACATTACTTTGGGGCCGAACCGATTTTGTTTAGCGATGACTTTGGCAGCTGGCGGAGATCGATCCTGTATTTCAGGGCTGTGGTAATATACCCATTTTGCTATTTTATTAACAACACAAAAATTGTTTTAAATTTATTATAAAGTTGGCAGGACAAGGAATGTATAAACATTGACAGTAAATTTAACATCACTATTTTTTATTTTTCGTTTCTTTTACCATTTTATACATCAGAAAACATACAATTTTATATATAAATACAATGTATTATTCATAATTCAATGTGCATCATTTCTACCTATTTTTTAAACACTTCTGTGGGATATAAAATATTACAAAATTGGCGTCGTTAAGTGCATGTTAGCTGTTACATGTTATAAGGTTGTTGACCTTCTGTAATTAAATGTTACAAGTATTTGACTAACATGATACATATATAAAGACGGAATGTTGTGAGGTCATTGACCTTCCGTCAGTCAGATGTTATACTTTCATAGCACGTGTTACATTTTGGCCCGAGGGCCGATTCTTGGTACAGCCGAAGCTGTGAAGTTTTTGCAACCAAAAGGTCGCGAGGTGTGTTGGCCCGAAGGTCAACTGTTGGTACAGCCGAAGCTGTGAGGATTTTGCAACCAGAAGGTCGCAAGGTTTGTTACAACCAGCAAAGGTTGTAAGGTTTTTGGAGTAACGAAGGTTACTCCAAAGAGTATGCCTCCATAAGGAAGCGCACAGGAATTGCTGTCGGGGATTTTGCGATAGGAGGTCCCACCTGCGGTGCAGTGCGATGCGGTGCAGGTGGGACCTCCTACCGATAAGGACCTGGTAAGAGTCGAACCCACGACTCTCGCCAGGCCATCGCACTCGATGTCCTATCAGGGGTTCCAACCCCTGTAGTCTCCAAGAGTCGATCCCAGGACTCTCGCCAGGCCATCGCACTCGATGTCCTATCAGGGGTTCCTACCCCTGTAGTCTCCAAGAGTCGATCCCACGACTCTATCAGGAGTTCCGACCCCTGCAGCTAGCAGTGGCTCAGCATCTCTGCAGCGCACCACCTGAACATAAAGGTATAATTATTACACAGGTGCTACTTGCCTTGCTTTCATGTGCTGTTGGGGAATACATTGTTATCATAAACGTAAGCCTTAATTTTGTAATTTTCTCTGCTGATAAAAATATGAAAATACTCGAAACGGAATAATAATATATTTATTTAACCTAGCTAAGTTAAGACATTATCTTTTCTATGTCACCAGAGATAATTACAATTACAATATATGCAATACAGTTTTTTTTTGAGTAGTGTTTAACGCCCGTTTTTACTACTGAGGCACCACAGGCGGTGGACACTGATGATACATGAAATGAAATGATAAATTGGAAAAGGATATTTTTTTTTAAGGAAGGAAGCGTTCCAGGTCTAAGTTTAGGTACCTCCCCGGCATTTGCCAGTAATGAAGACTGAGGAAAACCTGGAAAATACCCCAGTCAGGGAGGACGGTCCTGGCGAGATTCGAACCGCAGACCTTCCGCTCACGAGTCCGTGCCTTAACGACCTCGGCCACCCGTGGCTATTAAGTACTTGTTAAATGGTAAATTCCGCAAATAAACAATCCTCGAGCAGTATTCTAAATTTTCGTTGTGACCAGCAGCGGTACAGAATTATTTGGTTGGGTATTTAAACTATGATGGGAAAATAAGTGAAAACAGGTCGAAATTGAGAATTTCCTCTAGCATTCAGTTGCTGCCAGAATAATAATTCAAAAGTCCGTCACGCAGGAGCTGCGTAAACTAAGCGAATTCCTCAGCTAGTCGAATTGGTGAGGGGTATTACATAGCGCTAGAGCAGAGAAATTGGTGTCGCTAGAGCGCTTTTTAAATTTCAGTTTTCTGGTATACCGCCACTCCTAATAGCTCGATTTCCTCTATTTTCAGATACTATTTTTCGTATTTTATTTAAATGGTATATACTGAGTTTCATTGCGAAAAAAAAAAAAATGGTGTCGCTAGAGCGATTTTTAAAATTTGGGTTTCAGGTAAACCCCCACTACTAATAATATTAATTAGCTGATTTTTGGAAACTGTTTTTCTTATTTTATTTCAATGGCATATACAGAATTTCGTTGAGAAGAAAACAAAATTTTCGGTCGCTAGAGCGACTTTTAAATTTTCTCTCTAAATCCCTCTCTGTAATTATGGTTTTCAGATTTGCCTCTACTCCTAATGCTTCGATTTCTCTGATTTTCAGAAACTAGTTTTCTTATGTTATATACCGAGTTTCGTTGCAAAAACCCCAATATTGGTCCCGCTAAAGCATTTTTAAATTTTGGATATCAGATAAACCTCCACTCTTAATAGTTTTATCTAGCGTGTTTTCGAAAACTGTATTTCTTACTTTAATATATACCGAGTTTTGTTGAGAAAGAAAAAAAAAATTGCGGCCGCTAGATCGATTTTAAATTTTTGCTTTAGTTTAACCACCGTCTCCAGTGTTCCATTTTGCTGGTTAACGAACTAGATTAATCGTTTGTTAATTGATCATTATATGCTGAGTTTCGTTGAGGAAAAATAATTGCTACGGTTAGTATGTTCGCACACATATATACTTGTGTGTGTGTGTGTGTGTGTGTGTGTGTGTAATTATTTTCATCGCAATTTTTGGCGCCTAGTAAGTAGAATCGATGCTTTCTTGAAGAATTTTTAAAAAAACCTTTTCATGAATACAACCGCAATAGATACCTGCATTCCTTCGGAATTTGCTAAAAGCTGGAGTGATATGATCTGATTTACGTAGATTAAATTACTAGGGAACGAAAGTATTGTGGACACCGTGTGCCCTTTGTCCTAGATTGGCCATGATGTCAGTTAACAGAATGTCGCAGTAATCGAAATGTGGCATAATCAATGCTGGTACAAGTGGTTTTTTTTTTTTTTGTTGAATGTGAGAAAATTAAGGAATAGATTGTTCTTTATGCTTCTTTTGTTTGTATTTGTCAATTATGATTAATGTCAAAATAGGCACCCAGATTTTTACAAACGATTTATTGGCCTTTCGTTTCTTTGGGTTTCGCGAGAATGAATGTTGTTTGATTTTTTTTTTTTTTTTTGAATAATGCTTAACGCCCGTTTTTACTACTCAGGCACCACAGGCAATGGGCACTGGTGATACATGAAATGATATATTGGGAAAAGATTTATTTTTAAGGAAGGAATTGTTCCAGGCCTAAGCTTAGGGTACCTCCCCGGTATTTGCCATTTAAGAGGAAAACTTGGGAAAAAAAAAAAAAAAAAACTCAATCAGGGAGGACGGTCCTGGCAGGATTCGAACCCCAGACCTCCCGCTCACGAGTCCGCGCCTTAACGAACATCGGCCCCCATGTCTGTTTTAATTTTGTTTAATAATCATTAATGCCCCATTATGATTTCCCGCGATTTTCCAGGTTTTATGATAAGGTCGTTTTGTTTACTCCCTGTTGATACTAAGTAAATCCTCGTTAAATTCACCTATGGTGTTGATGAATAAATATGGTCATGAGTAGGCCAATTGCATGTGTATTATCTGCAATGCTTAATATGGTTAGTAAGGCCAGTTATATAAATAGAAAGTAATATTGGTCCCTGTGATGACCCTGGGCGAAAAGCGATCTCGTACTGGAACACACTGTAGTCAGTCGGAGAGATAATGAAACCATTGAATTGAGTTCTCGGATAAAAGTAGTGACTCAAGTTTTGAACATAGTTTATTTATATTAACTGAGTCAAACGCTCTAGAAAAATCAAAAAGATTTTGGAAAGTCGACCTATTCGCAACCATAGCCTCAGTAACATTAAGCAAGGCAGTTGTCATACTGTAATGGCATGCAAATGTGTAGTAAGTTTGTATTCATTAACATTGTGAGTTGCTTAGCAACCATCGGCTCCAGTGCTTTCGATATGGCAGGTAGGATGCTGATAGGTTTGTTACCCTTGAAATATAGAAACATTAGAAAGAACACTGCGTTTTATTTATTTATTAATTTTAGATTTTAAAAACTGGGAAACTTGAATTGAACATAACCTTTAATTTACCTCGTTTTGTGGGAAAATCTCACTAGTATTTAAAAAATATGTTTGAACCAAAATATTATTTTTGTAGTTTGAGTTTTTTATCCAGCAGCGAAGTTTTTGCATGATTTATAACAGGTCGACTAAGCGACATATTTCTCACTAAGAGCAAATGTTTGGGCATAGTACAACTTTCTGTCTTCCCAATTTAGCTACAAAGTCTATTTCAATAGCAGAATTTATATATTAAAACAGCAGTTAAACTATCTACTTCTGTTTTAAAATAATGTAAATTTATTTGGCAGTGACAGAAATGTACTGCTTTGTCTTTAAGTTTAATTATCGTAAAGTTTACACATACCTACCTTGCAGTGATGTCTACTCTACCCCAACAGCATCTCGACTGTCTGTCATACATGCCTGTCGACCACACAACCAAGCTCCTTTGCTTGGTCGCCTAAAGTGGTGACTAGCGTTCAGGCCCCACGGTCTATATACGGACCACCTGTGATGTGACGTCAGCCTTATCGAACAGTTGCGAAAAGTGGTGCAACATTTGTCGCCCAGATGTCTGGCGTCTTATCCAGGATCGATATCGGCCCTCTAAAGTGTGTACATTCACGGGAGAGCGTGGTATTTAATTGAAACTTTTGAATATAAAATATATAGCTTTTCGAGTATATAAAACTAAACGTTACATCTATTATTCAATTATTTACGAGGCGCCCAATCGTTAACAAATATTTAATAAATTAATTTTCTCTAATTTTATTACCTTTAATTTAATTTAGCCTCTTCAATAGCAATTTGACAGAACTGTTATTGGTAAAACTATAATGCGTGTTTTTTTTTTATGGAAACAGAAGGGCAAAACCATCACCAGGGAATATTATGTTTCACTACTGGACCAAATGAAGGATGCTATTCAGGCTAAATGTCCACAACTTCAGAAGAAGAAAATTGTCTTTCATCACGATAATGCGTGCCACGTCTGGGATTGTTGCTACAAACTTGTGTGACCTTCGCTTCCAAATGCGTCACATCCGCCATATTCGCCAGATTTGGCTCCCAGCGATTACTAAGCAAACCTGGAGAAATTGCTCGGGGGACGAGGTAGTCTACAAGCACCGCACCATGAGAATCCCAGAAAACCGTAGCCATGACTTTTCCTGCAAATGGAACCGTTTTTGCTTTCTTTGTTGCACTTTCACCTGTTGCCTTCCACTGTTTGGACTGCTCCTTCGTCTCTGGCGTTTAGTGATGAATCCATGTTTCATCTACCGTTGTGAAACGTCACTGGAATTGAGTTTAAACACTGTTGCGAAATGTTCATTTGAATGCGTTTTTGGTCCGCTGTTAACAAACGCGACACTCTTTCGGCGATCATTGTGCACGGCATAGTGAATTTTTGTCATAATCTCGTCGGTCATAGCAGTTTTTGGAACTTCCTGGGCGCTCACCATGAATGAATATACGACCACGCTTAAATTCAGCAGCTCACTTTTTAACCATCGAAAACAAAGGGGAAGAATTCTTTAATATGGATTTTATCTCCCTTTGTATTTCTGGAGTTAAATCCCTGAGAACGAACTTTATCACAACTCGTATTTTAGTTTTATTCATTTTGTATAAAACGTTAACACTAATTTGTTTACACGATCTTAACAAACACTTTACAGCGCAGCGTCTAAAAAAATGTTACTTAACTATCGTAGTAATTTGGCCATCTTCATACGAGTACATTTATGCGTTTATTTTGATGGATCTGCAAATTTTACGAGAAAAAAATGGAAAAATTTCCCAAGTATGAAGCCTGGGTAATAAATATTCGAAAGTTTCGAGTCGCCTCTTAAATAAAATCTGTATAAACAGACACCTTAGAGGTCTCCAGGGTGTAATAAACCCAGTTGGGGGAAATTCGCCGGTCAATACGAGCCGAAGATCCGCGGTTTGAGTCCGGGCCGTGACCTGGACTTTTTCCTATCTTATTCCAACACTTGTAGAGCTGAAACTTATATAATAACAAACCCAAATTGTGCTATTACCATGGTCTTATTTGCAATTCAAAGGCTATTTTAGAAAATAGTTCCTTAAAATGCACGGCCCCCTTTTATCTAAAATGCTTACTTACGTTTTAGACACAACTGAATTGGTGCAAAAAGTAATATAACATAACGGAGATACAAAAAAGTGTTGGCAAAGTTGTGCATTCTTTAAAACTGTAACATTTTACTAATAATGAACTATCACAAGAGTACACACTTTGCACAACAAGCCAGGGTTGGCTGTTTAGCTGCAGCCAATCTTTTAACCCAGAGGTTTTGAACCTTTTTCTTTACATTCAAAGCAGGATATTAGACGTATCAGTAAGCAAATTGTAAGAGGGAAGTGCAGGGTTTTCTGGTACGAGGATCGAAATAAGCATTTCCTACATTTATAAAAATACTAGTGATTTATTTAATTATTTCTTGTATGTAATATTTAGAACAAGATATTTATTGGAGAAAAAAATGTTCAATCTATTCCTATTCAATACACTGTTCTATGAAATGTGTTTAAATAATTTTGATAATATTCACAATTAGTAAAAAGCTTTTAATTTTACAAATTTAACGACTCACTCTCAGTGCAAAGACTGCTTGTTTAGCTAAACGCAGTTCTTTAATGTTCGGCTTCAGGTGACATTAATTTAGTGTTAAATTGGGATCAAAATTCAAGTTATTTCTACACTTGTTTTTGATATAAAATTAGGGAACACAATCCACATTCACAAACACTTTACTGCTTTTTCTGAGCTGAGTGAATATTAGTTATTTTCTTGGCAGCCAGCAGTCTGTTAAACTCATCTTTCGGCACATCTGTCACACGATAGCTCGAACAATCCGTCTTTTTCGGAAAGAGTTAAGGTTTCTGGTAAGATGATGACGGGTCTGTAATCCCAAATTCTGAATTCAGGTTTTCAGGAAAGTGTACATTGAAATCTGAGATGAGACTCCCAAGGTGCTCCGTAATATTCACCGCCAGTTCTCAAAGAAAACGACCTTAAGAAGGCGTACAGCAATGGGAAGGCGGGGTGTTTCCTATATTGATTTCAAGCTCAGTTTTTCCTTAAGAGCCGCTGTTTTATCCTGTACCAAGAATATGCAAGTACGTCCACATTGCAAATTCTTGTTCAGCTGCTTGAGGCAGAAAAATACACCTGCCACATAAGTCAACAGGGCAAGTCACGACTCATCAGTGGAATTGTTGTTTGTAAAACACACGTTATTTTAATTTATTTGCTAAACTTTTTACCTATCACGCACCAGTAGCTCACGTACCATCGATGGTACGCATACCATAGGCTGAGAACCCTTGTTAACCAATATGGGTTTCGGCTCTTAACTCAAATTTGAATTATTTCTAAATGCTGTGCTTTATTATGCTTTTTACACCTGTATTCTGTGGTGCAACTCAGTCCCTTCAGAACGAATTTGTCTGCACTTACGTCCTATTTCATAGATGTTTGATTTATGCTCCGAGATAGCAAGTACAGCCGTAACTGAGAATCGGTGACAGCATCTAGGGCGGGGAGAAATGTGTGTCTGGCTGCCCCGCTTCCATAGCAACTCAGAAGGATGCGCGAGCCAGCGAGCACTGCCAGCTTGCTAAATGTAATGTTTTGATACTTTGTGTTTGGCTACAGCAATTTTTAAATGTTCCATTTACTGGTATAGTGATTTGCCCACTTGTTTTATAGTCTTTAGTTACAAAAATAAAACTTTTTGACTTGTTAAGGTATTACTTTAGTTGCTATTTAACTTCGGGTATATTGTAGCGCTTGGTGTGGTACAATTGCTTGTAACTTCGGTTAACTTTGGCGCTATTCCGGTGCACAAGGCACATTGTTGCATTTGTGTAAAATTACTTACAAATGGATAGGTTTGTATAGGTTCGTTTTCCTATTACACACCTGCTATAATACCTCTGATATAATAGCTTTTACCTTAACATGCCTTCTTTTCTGTAAGTAGTATAAAAGAGTGAGAAGATATATTTTTTATACTCAAACTGTATATTAGATACTCTATATTATCTTGAAATTGAACTCCCTTATATAGAGATTGGGTTGCACCAACTTTTCATACCACGAGCCGTCACTGCAATAAACTACTTAAGGAAAATCAAAGCTGTAAGTGCGAGGACAGCAAATTTCATGCATGACCCTTCAATGTTAAGAATATTTGCAACATTGTGTAACAGCTGTAGAGCTGAGTGAGGCAGAACGAAACAGGAAAATTGCCCAGTGATATCACACTTGCATGACGAGTTAAGCGGAAACGCTGTAGCTGTTTCCCTGTAATGATATCATTAGTCAGATTAGAGTAACGAAATTTCTCCGCTCCCTTTTGAAACTGGTCAGTTTAAAATAATGTTGGTAGAATGTTTTAGCCTGTATTTTTTAAAATATTTTTTCGTTGTAATTGGCACTAGAGCAAATGGAAATAATATTAGTTGTTATGTAAACAGACACAGGATGGACGTAAGGACAGGCTGTTCAATACAGAATGATCGTTTTTTTTTTTTTTTTTTTTTTTTTTTGAAAGCATAGTTTTACCCATTCTCATAATGTTCTCTGCCTCAAAGTAGTTCGTGTTGAATGCAATTCACCTGTCCCAGCGTTTCTGACAGTCTTCAAAAACATTTTTTGACACTTCCTTAAGATTTGCCTACGCAGCCTTCATCACTGCTTTTGATGATTGAAAATGTTACCTACGTAGGTGTTTCTTCAAATTGGAAAAACATTCACATGGTGCTAAATCTGGACTACAGAGAGGGTGAGGAACGTACTTCACATTGATTTTTGTGAGATATTGAACTACAACATTTGTGATGTTGAGCCGTGCATTATCGTGGTGCAGCACGCACTTGTTGCACGAAAACATGGCTTTTGTGTGTGTAATGGACTAGCAGAGTATTCAGGGTATTTGTACAGTATTGCCCGGTTACATTTGAATGTGGAAAAAGTCCATCACTCAAGAGGTACGCAAACTAAGCGAATTTCTCACCTAGTAGAGTAACTTTAAAAAAAATATAAAACACGAACTATGGCCTTATTATTTAATGAAATAATTTTTAAATAAACCATGGCATTACTGTGTGGTATTAGGGAAATTTAGAATTCTTGCAGTCTGTACGTATCATAAAAGGGAAACAGCATTTTTATTATTATTATTATTATTATTATTATTATTATTATTATTATTATTATTATTGTTGTTGTTGTTGTTCGCATTAAACCACAAAAATTGATGCTATACTGTGTGGGTTTTTTAAAACATTTTTAAGTGTAACCATGTTTATGAAGTGAGCCCTTGATATCATCTTTACATTCACTAAAATAGAGAGAAACAACAGAAAGTTTCGAGTTACATTGTGTATTTAAGATGATGTTCATATGTTTCAATAAAACAAAAACATGTTACTATTTAAAAACAATTGCAATGTACTAAGTAAATAAAAACAATCGAAAGTTACATCGATTTTCAGTGGCTTTGAAATTTAATTTAAATGTTATTAACATGTAACGTAAACGTTTTCTGAAGGTTATTACAGAGCGCTCTTACATACAAATATAATTCTTAAACACATTTTAGATTAATATTTCACTTTTGATGTCTTCACGACGATACTTTTGTTAAATATAAAACATGTGTATCGTTATAGATACAGTTTATGTGCAGAATTAATTTGTACTTTTATTTTGAAATAATATAAAGAAAAACGTAAAAGCTCTTTTTAAATTTTTGTTTTCAAGAATACTTCTATTACTAATGGTCCAATTTCCATAATGTTCAGAAACTAATTTTTCTTATTTTATTTAAATGGCATAAGTCGACTTTTGTTGTGAAGAAACAAATATAGGTGCTGCTAGAGTGATTTTTAAATTTTGGGTTTCAGGTAAACCCCCACTCATTATGGTTCGATTTCCAAGATTTTCGGCAACAAATTTTCTTGTTTTATTTAAATGGTACATCCCGAGTTTCTTTGGGAAAAAGCAAATATTGATGCCGCTGGAACGAGTTTTAAATAATGGGTTTCAGGTAAACGCCCACTGCTAATAATTCTCACTAAGTTTCAGAGCTGTTTTTCTTATTTTATTTCAATAATATATAGAGTTTCCTTAAAAAAAAAAATTAAACTGCAGCCGCTAGGGCGGTTTTTTAAATTTTGCTAAATGGCCCCCGCTCGGGTTTCTCTCCTAAAGTCCCGATTGCCCTGATTTTAGGAAACTATTTTTATTATTTTATTTAGGTGAAATATACTGAGTTTCGTTGAGAAAATACAAAGTTTCCTTCCGCTAGAACTATTTTTTGTTTGTTTTTTAATTTTTGCTTTAGGTTAACTAATGGTCCAATTTTGCTGGTTAACGAACTCGACGAATCGTTTGTTAATTGATGGTTATATGTCGAGTTTCGTTGAGAAAAAGTAAAAATTCCGGCCGGTTAACACACACACACACACACACACACACACACACACACACACACACATATCAATAACTAGGAAAGCAGAAAAGGATAAAACACTTTTCTTCTTGCCATAGGAGAACTCAAGCAGTTCGAAATATAGTGATTACTAATCTGTGACTTTTTCTTAGTGTTTTATCCTTTCTGCTTTTTCTAGTTATTTTTATTTTAGTTACATTGTCAACAGTGTTACGTTATTTTTCTTTTATATTATTCATATGTAATTTTTTTTTTGAAAAGGTTTATATGATGCATTTTCTCGGGACATGTGGAGGGATATGGAACCATTTCAATTTATTCACATATTTAAAAAATAAATAAATAACAATTTTTATTAAATTTACGATCAATTACAATCAGTCTTTATACAAAAGTGCATTAACGTTTTATACGGTACAAAAAGAATGGATAACCACACTATTCGACTAGATTTACACATTTTAGGAATGTCATTTTCACTTAATCATCGTCACCTTTATTTCTTTTTGGGACAGTTCTGCCTTACATGTCCACTTTTGCCGCACACCCAACACTTCTGCGCCGTCTCACTTCCATCAGGTCGGCTTTGTTCCAGGTTCTCCAGACGTTCGCTGATGTTCCTCAGCTCGAAAAGTATCTCCTCGTTCTGTCGCAGGAGGACTTTCATCTCCGTCTCTGGGGGCGTGTGGGGAATGGCGAAATCGTCGTTGCCTTCCTCCAGCTTCTGTATAGCCTCCATTTGGAGCGCGATGCTCAGGGCGGCCACCAGGGTGGCCGGGGTGGACTGCCTCACCCTGACCCGGATGTCATCCCGGAGCTCGTTCAGGAACTTGTCCAAGACGATCTCCTCGCGCGCCTCGTCCGTCAGCTTGGGATACGCCCTGGCGCCCAGGACGCGCAGGTCGGATGCGAAGTCCGCTAGCTTCTCGTCGTAAGCCAGCTTGCGGCTGGTGAAGGCTAGTTTGTCGAGTTGAGCCGCCTCTGGGGGTCGGAAGTGGCTCTGGAGGTGAGCGCAAACTGCTGAGAAGTCTTTACGGGTTTGGGCGTCTATCTCCCGGTATACGGTGAGCGCACGACCTGCCAGACACGCTCCCAGAGCGTAGCATTTTCTGTCTCCTTCCCAGCAATTGAGCCCTGCCACCAGCTCGAAATGGAACACCCACTCTTCCCAGTCACCATCGCCGTTAAACCTGGTGGGCAACATGAGGCCCCTGGCCTCGTCTATACTGGAAACCACGCACAGGTCCATTTCCCGCTAGACAGTGAGCGCGGCGGCGACTCGCGACGCGCTTATGAACGTGGCCTGCCCCCTCCCGCTGCCTGATGACGCCACATGGCGCAACTCAGCTCAGCATCGACCGCGGGTAACAACTTGCATTTCAGATTTACAAAAGTGACAATTTGTAAGAAATATTTGACATGCTTGTTTTATAAAACTTAATTTTATTTTTTAAATTTTATTCTTCAATGCTTACATCTTGATTGTATATCAGGACATAATACTCCAAATTACTTTTTATTTATTCCTCTTTTATATTTGTCAATACAATTTAAAATTTACAGAGTTTAAAACTTCAGTGCTAATAATACAAGGATGAAAGTTCGTTAGGAAGGAGCTGGGTAAACTAACCGAATTCCTCACCTGTAGAGTAACTTTAAAAAGAATATAAAATTCAAATTATGGCCTTATTAATTAATGAAATGAAAGAAGTTATGGCATTACTGTGTGATATTAGGAGAACAAAATTTAAATTCTTGCAATATATAACTATAACAAAAGAGAAACCACATTTTTAGGTTATTATAATTATTATTGAGATTAACCACAAAAATTAACGGTATACTATTAATTAAATGAAATATATGATCACTGATATACAAAGCTATACTGTGTGGGTATTTTTAAATGTAACCATGTTTATGAACTGAGTCCTTGATATCTTTACATTTACTAAAATAGAGAGAAATAACAGAAAGTTTCGAGTTACGTTGTGTATTTAAGATGATGTTCATATGTTTCAATAAAACAAAAACATGTCACTATTTAAAAACAATTGCAATGTACTAAGTAAATAAAAACAGTCGAAAGTTACATCGATTTTCAGTTGCTTTGAAATTTAATTTAACGGTTTTAAACGTAACCATGGTTATGAACTGAGTCCTTGATATCATCTTTACATTCACTAAAATAGAGAGAAACAACAGAAATAATATTTGCAAGCTACTAGTACCCAGTAGCAATGCATTTTGCACTTCTCTTATATTTCAATCAACGTACTTTTTAGGTATATTAACTTTTACAATGAATTCATTTACATTTTTTTAAATTTAAATCCAAAATCTTCATTTCTGCTGACGCTCGGTATCCGGGCTGCTGCTACCCACTGGAATTCCAGGCAACAGGACCTGGACATCAATGAGGTACCTGCCGTTCTCAAGCAGCAGCCTTGCTGGACCTTGACTGTGCAGTTTCCTCCTTTTCTCTATTTCCTTCATCTTCTTGTACAGTTCAACTTTTAGCTGTACAATCTTCCTCATATATTATGGATTGGTCGTTAGTGCTTTTTTATTTCTGTGCTTCTTTCTTTCTCTTCTACTTTTTTAAGACATACTTTTATTTTTCTCCTTCTCTTGTTCTCTGTCTTCTTCTATCAGCTGCTTCCTTTCCGCCATTATTTTCTTCTTCTGTTAATTCTGCTCCCTTCTTTTGATTCGTTTGGGTGTTATCTCCATCTTTTTAACGAATTTCTCGAAATTCGCTTTTGCGGTTATATAATGTAAATGTTTTTTAAAAAAAATTCTAATCTTCATCGACCCTACCTACTAGGCTCTGAAAATGACAATGAAAAAAAGGTATGTCCATAAGGCTGCAAGCTGTGATACAAGCCAGGGGAGTAAACATCTGCTTCTGAAGGTGTCACTGAGTGTTGTCTTTGTGTTACCTTACAGGTAAAAATGAGATCATCATGAAATGCAATAAAGTTGCATTTATGTTCATACAGTAAAGGAAAATGCAGAAGGAAAATTATATCTGAATACATAAAAGTGGTTGGTAATATTATAAAAATTAATGGAATTATAGTAATTCACATAAATAATGCGTAAAATAATAATATTAAAAATGTTAGGTTTCTTTATATTTTGTTTTTAATTCACCTATCAGAGTATTTCGAAAATAATCATTGAGCTGTTGGATGTCCTGTAAAAAAGTTCGGGAAAATTCATAATAATGTTAATATCCCTAGAAAGCATTTGCAGCATTTAACTGCTGTAAAACAGATATCGCAATATTCCTACTCCTCCTTTTTCCTTTTTATTTTTTGATATTTTCCTGACATATTGACAAGATAAAAACCACGTAAACCGGAGTGTTATCTAGTCAAGTAGTTTCACAACGACGTAATAGTCTCGGCACTTACTGGAAATGCAATGCAAGTGATAGGGTTAAGTAATATCCTTTAAATGCTTTTAAGCACCGTATGTGGAAAGCCAGCAATGATAAAGTTATCTGTTGTTTGAGATAAGGGATATTATTTTGTATAGCGTGCGTGATAAACGTTGACCCTATTTACTAGCTGGATTAACTGGTATTGCTCGCGTGATTCGATAATTACTTTTACTGTCACAGGTTATAAAATGAATCAAACATCGACACTTTGGAGTACGGTCTAGTCGTAGCGGGAGAATTAAAAGATATGGGAATCATTCTATATTTGCCTAAGGACATGGGTTCTTTTTGTAAGCTAAATATAATATATTTTTCGTGTTCCCCGTCCCTAAACATCCCCAGATATCAAATTCCAGTAAGATTAGAGGATATAGAATATATCACCTCTTTCCGACTTCCCTGCTCCCTTAGGGGATAAGATCAAGGCCAGCAAGGGACGTACTAAATTACTATACAATTGCAATTTTGTTTAACTTTTAAGGTATTATATAATACAGAGAGATTTATATAGAAAGAAAACCTTCCTTTCTTTAAAATGGATGATGCAAGCCACAACTTATTACGTTTTAACTTTAAGGAAAAATAAATAAATAAAATAAAAGTTGGCGGGTTCAAACCTGGCAAAAGTCGGTGGATTTTTCGGGCGTAAAAATCCTAAGTATGGCTTCCTTGGAAGGGTTTCATGTCTTAAATTTACGGCATGTAAAAGAACCTCAAGCCTGAAAGAAGAAGCCTCTGAGTAAAATGTATCTACCGTTTCACGCCCTGAATTGAAAGGGACGCTGACGACCTGCGATGTTAAAAAAAAAAAAAAAAAAAAAAAAAAAAAAAAAAAAAAAAAAAAACCAGAATCCAAATTTGTTCACTATACTGTATATTCAGAGATATTCATGGATATTTTCAACAAGATTCTGCCACAGCACTCACTTGTTCGCGATTTCTTAGAGTTTTCTTATGGAATATTTTGATGACAGAATCGTTTCTATTGGGTAATGACCTTTACGTTCCCCAAATCTTGCCGCCTGAGACTATTTATATGGGGGTAACCTGAAAAACAGAATATAAAGAAAAAACCCTCATACTAAACGAACTGAAAGACAGTATAAGAACAGAAAATCGAATAATTTAAGATATAAAATAAATTATGTTCACGTGTTTATCAATACAAATTGTACAAGTATTTATATACGGGGAGAATTCAGATCGAAAGCCCGATTCCGGTTAGTAGACTCGGCAGACGATTGCGTGAGACGCACAGTGTTTCGTAGAGAAAGTGCTTAAAATCTATTTTCAAAACTCTTCTCACAGATGTCGGCTATATTTTCAACTCTCAACCTCCATATCGGGGATTTCATAACAAAATGAAACTAGCTTTATTCTTAATTAAACTGTTTCAGTCACGGAAAGGAAAGGTGGAATTGGGCTACGACTGACCCATGCAATGACGTCAGTGAACAGGCTCGAAAACACGGGAAATTCGCTTGTTTACGTCATCGACCGCCGATCTCAAGCTGGTCTGGCGTTGCCTTGACATTGCACAACGTGGTGCATGCTGTAGTAATACATTATTCTAGCATCGGGCTCGATTACCGTTTTTCGTTCATCGTATTAGAAAAAGAATAGGAAGCTTAGCGAAGAGAAAAATTAGAAATGTTAACCTCGAATTTTAAAATATTTGAAAGTTTAATATATTTTCGTGGTATTTCTACAAAATTTAAAGATCATATTTGTGAAAATTGACATTCCTAAGACTAATAGCTTTCATACAAAAATTTTATTTTTATTAAAAACAATTCCCGAACCCTTGAAAATATTAATGCAAAAATTGTTATTTTAAAGCTCATGTTTTGCCGAACATAATGATTTGTGAAACATAGTCAGGAATTTACAAGATTTGAGGAAAATCTGTTTTATGCAAATTTGAAAAAATTCCTCACTAATGCTGTGAAAAAATGTGGCAAAATTGAAAACTATTAAGAGAAACAAATATAGTATTCAGATTTATATTCCAAGGTAAACAAGTATATACAATAATTTCACATCTAGAAGTAAAAAAAAAAAAAAAATCTTATATATGTCTTGCACTCTCAAGTCAAAGTAGTACAGTTGACTTCTCGCTCCGCCTCAAACGACTGTATCGGATAGGCGTATTTCTAATATAACTTAACGAAACCATTTTTTATGAGAGTTAATAAAATTGCATAACAATTTGACACCTTTGTGTGTGTGTGTGTGTGTGTGTGTGTGTTAGGAAGTTACACAATGTGAAATTGGTTGAAATAAAATGAATTGATTTATGTTTCTGTTGAAATGTTATATTAAATATGGTACATCTTTATACCGGGCTTCCAGAATATGTCCTTACCTCTTGCAAGGCCGTATTCCCTCCCCACCTCCCTTGAACTTCCGAGCAGTCGCCAGCCTACATTCGTTCGCGGAGACTTTCGAGCAACGTATTTTTGTGTGTAAATGTTGTTATAAATTCGAATCAGCTCGTGGCGTTTATTTATTCTGTAGCGCTACTAGTTTAGCACAAAACAAGAAACACACAGTTTTAACAGAAGACAAATTAGACAAAATTGGCTCAAATCTTGAACATTCCCCAACAAAACCACTACCGAAATTAGCACAAGTTGAAGTTCCAATGTATTCTGCACATATAGTAACAGAATTGTTAAAACTCAAGTCTTACAAATGTACTCGTGTTGACAAGGTGATCCCGTAGTATGTGTGCATTATTGTGAGTGGTTGCTTTCATGAGCGACTGAAGAGTTAATGGACCCACAGCTTGATACTTTTATATCAAAATGATCGTGTGAACACTCAGATCACTCGCTATTAGTGTTCTGATGATCCACATTGTATACAAAAAACCCTTCTTAATGATAGATTTTTTTAGTAGTGTTTAATGCCCGTTTTTAGTACTGAGGCACCACAAGCGGTGGACACTGATGATACATGAGATGAAATGATATATTGGGAAAGGATATTTTTTTTAAGGAAGGAAACGTTCCAGGCCTAAGTTTAGAGTACCTCCCCGGCATTTACCAGTTATGAAGACTGAGGAAAACTTGGAAAAAACCCCAGTCATGAAGTACCGTCCTGGTGGAATTTCGAATTTTTTTTATTGCTCGTATACTCAAGGAGATTTTTTCAAAGCGTAAATATCTTAAGTATGGCTTCCTTCGGAAGGGAAGTAAAGCTGCTGGTCCCGTGTCGTACATTTACGGATCGTAAAAGAACTTCCAGCCTGAAAATACGGGCCTCTGAGCAAAATTTATCGGTTGAATTGAATGGGACGCTAATGACCTGAGATGTTAAAAAGCGTTTTTAAGTATACAAATAAATAAACAAATTAAGGAAATATATAGGAAAGTAATACATTGGCACCGAGCAGGACGTGTGTGAGAAAATACAGAGAAAGAAATAAAGAAGGAGGCAAAGAGAATACGAAAGGAAAATGAAAGATGGGGAAAAAAAGGTAATAGTTAGGAGGAAAAGGGTTTAACAAGAAATAAAAACGTTAAGGGTATTAAAAACAGAGAGACAGAGAGGAAGTGAAAATAAGGATGAAAAAGTAGCAGAAAAAATAGGAAGCCTGAATGAAATAAATTCGTATAAGAAAAGAAAACTAAACACATAAAGAAAAAATCAGAACTATAGAAAAGGAAGGAGAAAGAAAGGACTAGTAGGGAAAAGAAATAGAATGAAGGAGCCAAAAATTTCAGTTCACGATACGATATTGATATAGCAACATTAATTAAATATATGTAAACAGGAAGTGTTGTAACATGAAAACTGGGAAAATTAAGGAAAAAAGAAAATAGGAAATTAATCGGATAAAAATAAAGGACTAGGAAGAAATGGAAAAAAGAACGAAAGAAATATGAAAGGAGGTGAAAAAAATGAAACACTTGGAACAAGAAAAACAATGAAGAAATAAAAACCAGGAAATGAAAAAGAGTGCAACATAATATTAAATAGCATCAAAAGAGGAAAATTTGGATGCGTGAAATTAAAGAAAAAATAAAACTATTTAAAAGAAACATTTATAAATACTATTGCTTTAAATGTGGTAAGAGGCAAAAGGACAAGAAGGAGAATGCAAAAGGAAAACGAGACAAAAGATAGGCGAATAACAGAAAACGGGAAAGCATTAAAATAATATAACCGAGAAAGAAAAACTTATAGGGGGAATATTGGTACATAAAGAAACGGGAAGGGCATAAAAGGAGGAACATTAATAAAGAAAATCTCAAATAGCGTTTGAAACATCTAAGAATAGTAAGGACATGAGGAGGAAGAATAGAAACATTGAGAGGTATAGAGAAAGGAAAATATAGAGAAAAATAGGGGTAAACACACGAATAAGAGAGGATACACTAAAAAATGAGAAGTTGTAACATAGTAAAATATGACAAATGAAAGAAAATAAAAGCGGGAAAAACATTACGCGGAGTGTGAGAGAGCGCTATCGATTGTAGCGAGTGGTTGCACAACGTGACGCAGAGCCCGCCGCGCTGTATATAAAGCGGCAGTTCCGTGCAGGAAACACATTGCAGTCGACATGGACGCCAAGACGATAATGCCCGAGAAGTTCAACGGCGAGGGGGACTGGGAGGAATGGATCTTCCAGTTCGAACAGATCTGCGAGATGAATGAGTGGGACGAACGCAAGAAGTGCTTAGCTCTCGGAGTGTGCCTAACGGGTCGCGCTCTCACCCTCTATCGCGAGATAGAAGTGGAGACGAGGAAGGACTTCCAGGCGGTCTGCACTCATCTGCAGTCCAGGTTCCGGCCTCCAGAGACCGTCCAGCTGGACAAGCTCACCTTCTCCGGCCGCAATAGGAAGGAGGACGAGAACCTGGCGGACCTGGCGGCGGATCTGCGCGTCCTAGCAGCCAGGGCGTACCCCAAGCTGACGGGCGAGGCGAGGGAGGAAATCATGCTCGATAAGTTCCTTACCGAGCTGGGCGATGACATCAGGGTGTTCGTGAGACAATCCAGGCCCGAGACGCTGGACGGCGCCCTCAGCGTGGCGCTGCAGATGGAGGCCATCCATGCGGTAGAGAAGAAAAGCAAACAGAAGAAGTAAAGTGGCGCAGTGTATGGACATTAAACCTCCCAGGAGGTGCGAACAATTTGTACATATGTAAATAACTACGTGTTGTAGTGAGTGTGTTTTTTACTGTTTGGTTGACAATAAATTATTAGTTTTATATAAATTGCATGTCTTTACACCTAACATCTCTAGATAGAAGTCACCAGGTACACGAGAAATTAGCACAATATCTAAATAAGTTATCAGTTATAGCTTGCAGAGCCACATTTCCATTGACCCTTATCCTTTAAACCAGTCGAGCAATCTCCTTTCCTGTATAAACCGCGTAAGCCATCAGAAAGTGTCTAGATCACTTTGCAGTAGTGCTTTGAGAGGTAGAAACTGTTACATGAAATGTTTAATACTGGCGATTAAAGATAAAGCATAGCAGAGCTTTTAAGATTCGATTCGTACACTAATAATAATAATAATAATAATAATAATAATAATAATAATAATAATAATAATAATAATAATAATAATAATAATAATAATAATAATAATAATAGCTAACAATAAAATTATAATCCAGTTGATATTAGTAGAGTTGGTCATGACCTAAAACAACGAATATGCACTCAGCATATGTGAAATTGAAAGGAAATTTTGAATATATATTTTATGTAATGCTGTACTTAACACGCTTCTTATGACGCTATAAACCGTGCACTGTTCTGACACTGGTTACCTAGCAACAAGTATGCCATGAAGTCATCGCCGCCTTCACAACACATACCTGTAAGAAAAAGCTAAAACCATCGCCCTGACAAGCTTACCATCATTTAAACACAAGAATCATTTCATTTAACAGATGTTTTGAAACTGGTTTACTTTCAATTCATATCTAATATAACTGATTGTATTTATAATATTTTACCAAGCAAAGTAATCGTCATGGATGTAAAATCAATTAAGGTAAGGTTAAGGAAGTTTTCTGTTAATATTATAGGATAATGGTTCAAGTTTAGTTCAAGTTTAACGTTTTGAAGTTAAAGAAAAGGTAATGTGGTTCTTGCATTTAACTTTCGAAAACACCTCAGAAAGTAAAAGATATACAAATCTTCGACTGAAAAAAAGAAATATCTAAGAATGTAAATTTTAATTTACTTGCCATATTAATGATCAATAAGCGTAATATTTACCAGGTCTGAAAAATATGCCAGCAAGATTTTTCATTAGTGGAACTAACATGCTTTTTTTTTTTGATTGATTGATTGATTTATTTATGGACGCTCTTTAACCTCTCAGGTCATCAGCGTCCCATTCAATTCAAGGCGTGAAACGGCCGACAAATTTTGCTCAGAGGCTTCTCTTTCAGGCTTGAGGTGCCGTAAATGTACGACACTGGACCCACGGCTTTACTTCCCTTCCCAAGGGAGCCATACGGTCCTGGCCGGGTTCGAACCCGCGATCTTGGGTTTAGGAGGCAAGTATGGTAACCACTACACCACCAGGACCGACAACATGCTTGCTTTCTCTCGCATTCCTTTTTGTACATACTTTTTGATTTTTGAGGAATTAACAAACCCTCAATGACCCTCTGATTCCTTTACAATTTCTTTTTTCAATATGAAACATTGCGCTATTAGCATCCATTTTCATTTGAATTCTTAAAAAAAAATCCTATCGTCATAGAAACGGATACTAAGAAACGATACAATATAATACGTCATATCTACTAATTCATAACATCATATTTTGCAAATTTTTGGTACTTTTTAAAAATATTTCAGTGCTAAGATTGCACTAAAGTGAAAACACTAAACATTCACTCAAGTAGCAATTTCCAAGAGTATACACTGTTTACATAAATAGTTACTTTTTATACAGACACAATTCTCGATTTTCTACAGGATGAACAATCTTTCACGCAACCGGTTTGGCGGCGTGCGGCCGGCCGGCGAGGCTGGCTTCTGTGTCGGCGGTGCGCTACTTGCACAAGATTTCAACTCACACTGAAGGCTCGCGCAGCCTCCCCGCCATCGCCGACGTAGCGCTGCCGGTCAGTCCTGCGGTTGCGTCAAGAATTGATCGCTCTCTAAAATGGAAGTCTGAACAATAGTTCATTTTAAAACTCATGTCTTACCAAAGATAATAACACACATCAACAAATTTGTACTTTTTTCCTTTATCTGGTTTGAAATATAATGATCATACCGAACTTTGGGGTGTTGAATTCACGTTACATTTCCTAAATAGGCAATACTAACACAAACGCGTGCAATACAACGTGAGTGCGCGTTAATGATTTAAACTGCATCAAAACAATTACAAGTAGAACTAATAAATATGTGAATTTACCTAGTTTTGAGTTGCAGTTGGAAAAAAAATCAGTTTCTCTCTATGAAGTCACAGTAGTTGTTACTGCAGTTAAATTGTTTTTAGCAATCATCTGTAAATGCGAAAGTTGTGGATTCGTTAATTGAAACTTTAATCGCAATGAAAATGCACTTATTGAATATTTAAATGAAACGTAATTATATACAGCACAACGTTGATTAAGGTGGGTAAATCTTGTTCTTTAAACCTGGTCTTTGGTTTGAATTTTTCTGAATGACGTTTAAACATTTTAAAGTGTTACTATTATTTCTTTTTCTCCTAAATTCTCCTTTATGTTTAGCTGAGAAAATACAGCAACTTTTTTTTAACTATAACCTTTCTGACAACAAAACAACAACAATAATAATAATAATAATAGTAATAATAATAATAATAATAACAACAATAATAATAACGGAAGAATTCCGTAATTTATTTCAGCATCAATATTAATTAGTATTCGCTGGAACAGTTTACTGTGTTTTTAAGATTTTCCAGTATAGAAAAATTATGAATTTGGAATTTCTAGTCGGCCCTAGTAGTTTAAAAATTTAAGCATGGCTTCCTTCGGAATGGAAGTAAAGCCCTGGGTCCCGTGTCGTACATTTACGGCACGATAAAGAACCTCAAGCCTGAAAGAAGAGGCCTCTGAGCAAAATTTATCGGCTGTTCCACGCACTGAATTGAATGTGACGCTGATGACCTGAGATGTTAAAGAGTGCCCACAAATAAAACAAATCAACAAAAATTGGAACTTTTAGGGTAGTTTATTCTTTTTCTTCTTCTTCTGATTGGCACTACAGCTAGTGGTGAGCTTTGGCCTGCCGCAGCGACCTCTGCTTCCTCTACCTCCGTCTAACGATCTCATTGAGAGGGGATAATAAGCCAGCACCCCGCCGGTCGCCTATCGCGCGGTTTCCTACATTGAAGAATGCCAACTCTCCATTCAGCTTCCCAATTAGAAAATTTTCCAAGCAGGTACCTGGAATCGAACCCGGCCAGCAGTCAGCAACGCTAATACTAGACCAGGGGGGTGGTGTCTAAGGTCATTTGATCAGAATTATTTAGAGGAATTTGGTTCAGCATAAAAATTTGTACTACTGTGGTTAACATATCCTAGAACAACAAAGACAAACAAATCAGCTGATGTATGGCCAACTTTTATTAGCAGTATCTATTTATACTACAGGTGACAATTGACTTAGATTTTTCTTTTCCTTTACTTTCGTCTTTTTCTTTTTTATTTATTTATTTAATTTTTAATTTACAATCTATACAGTTTGATTTGTTTACTTATTCAAAAATATGAATATGGATTTTGAAAAAATGTTAACAGTTCTCCATAATTTTGGTAGATGCAGATGACTAAAATATGAATTTTGTGTAATCTGTAAAACAACGATTGGTTTTCAGAATCATCCGTAACTGTTAACATGATTAAGAAAAGATGATAAAAATCAATGTAAAAACAAGAATAGTTTAAAGCACATTTCACTCACCATGCATGATAGGTCTAGTAGATACTTTTGTTAATTTCGCAACCTCTGAGTAAAAATAAAACGTTCCTGATTTTAATATAAACAAGAAATTGAATTCATAGCTCGCGTCTCTCAAAACCATATTAATAGTTTTTGTCCGATTTTTAGAAATATTAATCATTTAGGTTTTGTGTTTTTAGAGCATTATTTAACATATAAATTCGATTTGATTCCTCCAAAATTTTGGGACAATATAAACCTATTTAAAAACTGATCTTATTTCAATGTTCCTGCCAAGCCAGCGTAGCTAAAATCGCAAGGTTTCATTAACTGTCAGAAGATGGCGCAAGCTGTACCAAGAATGCATGCATGCTAGCTGTGTCAGAAAGCGCTTAGTAGATGGCAGGACGATCTATATCACACAAAGATATTCGACTGGTCTTTATTACCCGGACAAATCAGCAACTTAAAACTTCAAAAAAAATGAAATTGTTAAAATATATAAATTGTTTAAAAAATAACGAAGTCATTAAGTGCACTTTAAAGTGAAAATAAGTAATCAAAAGTGAGTAATGTTTCATTACAGCATACACGGTGTCAAGTGGATATATTATATAAACAGATGAACGGTTAAACCAACGAACTTGACATTTGTTATTGGTAAAGAATATTCCAATGTTTTAGTGCGTCTCCAGTTAACCCCAAACAAGCTGTGGGTTATGACTTTTTTGAGAAACTTAATATATTATGATGCCATTTGTAGGTAAACAATATATAAGAATTTGCATACTGCTTTTTTTGCAGTTTGTTTCGAAATATTAATTAGGTGCTTGATTTGCCCATTTTTGGACAAGCAAACGCATCTGCTGAAGATTTATCCTTTGAAAACTCCATGTATATCAAGTAGATTTCAGCATCTGTGTACCAGCCTGGTACAGTAAATAAAACATTTTGCAATATTTGTAATTCAGCAGCGTGAACGACTAATTTGCCAACAAACAGCGTTGTAGTTAACAAATAAAACAGAACTATGCTGTTTTGTAGCATATCTGATGATTGATGCCAGGTAGCATGCAGTTTTCAAGTGATGAATGAGAAAATTTCTTTGTTCATCATGTACAGGTTGTTTCTTATTACACCTGAGTTTTATTTCTCATTGATATACACGTTCCAGCAGGCCTTGAGCCCGAACTTTAATGATGCTTTCATTTCTATTGAAATGTATATGACCATTTCTATATTTCCACATACTGTAATTTTGTCAAAATTGTTTAGTTGAGCAATACAGTACAGCTTTGTCCATAGCATTATTTGCTTTGTCGGTCCTGATGGTGTAGTGGTAACCATACTTGCCTTCTAAACCCAAGGTCTCGGGTTCAAACCCAGCCAGGATCGATGGATTTTTTTCGGGCGTAAAGTAAAAATCGTAAGTATGACTTCCTTCGGAAGGGAAGTAAAGCCGTGTGTCCCGTGTCGTACATTTACTGCACGAAAAAGAACCTCAAGCCTGAAAGAAGAGGCCTCTGAGCAAAATTTGTCGGTCTTTTCACGTCCTGAATTGAATGGGACGCTGATAACCTGAGATGTTAAAGAGCGTCCATAAATAAAAAACTAAAAAAATATATATTTGCTCTCTTTTGGGAAAATTTATGTTTATCTTATTCTGCATATTCTGTTTCAGACAATATAATAATAATCATTACATGTAAATATAATATACTTTTAAAAGATTATCAATGATGCCATAACTTTTAAAATGTAAAATATTTAAATAATTTTTTGAAATTTTATTCTAATTTTGCAATGCTTTTGAACATTTTATTTAGCAATTTTTATTATGATTGTAACTTTTACGCGCCAAAATTAGTTAGGAAAATTACTGGGGGAAATGGATTACAGTATAAATGTTGTGAATGTTTTTAGAATATGTACATGGGCTTTCTAAGGGTTTGAAGCAGATCTGTAGCTGCTGTATTCTGTAAGGAGCACCTTCTGATGCATTCTTTAGATGTCAGCGCACGTGGTCAAGTCCACATCCGGTAAGGCGCCGGAGCTAACTCTATCTGTCTTATGGATCTATATCTGACGCACATGTCCACTGAAAAATAATGAAGAGCCATCCCGTACCCCATAAAGTCCATTACGTTCTTCTGTACCTGCTGATTCGCCTTGTCAGAGTGTACACTCACCTTCAGCATTTATCTCCGAGCTGGATATTTTCGCTCTTGCACACTAGAATTAACATTTGTGTATTTAGATATAAAATACTTAGCTTTTAATGAATCTAAATGAATGGGACAGATTTGCAAATAAAATGTTTAGAATTGTTAGGTAACAATGAATGCGAGCATTAAGTCAAACCATACATTGTAATTTTTTATGCATTTTTCAATATTGAATACTTTCTCATCAGTAAAAAGAAAATTCTCATGGCTGTTTTTGGCGTAACGCTGGAGCAGTTGTTTACATATCAACACCCTCCGTTTCTGCAGTTCTGCAAATTCCCAGAACTGCGATGAAAAGTTCTTAGTCCAAGGTTTTCCTAAGCAATCTGGTCATGGAACTTCTGGATATGTCATCTTATCTGACGAGCATGAACTGTCAGTGCTTTGACATATCTGGAGCTCAATGAAGATTTGGCTTGTGCGGTATACTAACATTCCACTGATTTCCAGCTTTTCTGGGAAAAATAACTGGGTGATTTTCCAACCCTGTGAAGGGCTATCAGCAACATACCGTAAAAATGCGAATCTAATGCGCCCCTTTTGTCCAAAATTGTAATGCGCATTAGATTCAAGTGCAAATCCGTAACTTAATTAAATTTATCGTTTATTATTGTTATAAGTATTGCTGTAATTCTCGACTTCGTTACAATTATTGTTAACTTATCATTGCATAGAGCGTTTGAATAGTAGGTAGTCACGGAGTGAAACATCTTATGATGCTAATTTCAAGTGTAAAGTAATTTTTATACAGGGGAAAAAAAAATGGCAACAGAAAGGCAGGAAAAGAGTTCAATGTAGCTGAAAGCAACGCTCGCTTGTGGCGGCAACAGAAATTGACAGTATTTGCAGCTAAAGCTTGTAGAAAGACATTCACTGGTCCTCGCAAAGGAAGACATCCTGACATTGAAGAAAAAGTTTTGGAATTCGTACATGAAAGGAGGAAGAACGGGCAACCTGTGACTAGTGACAACATAAAAATAACTTTTTCTTTTTTCAGCTGTCATAGCAACAGCATGAGTGATGGATTTTGTCCTATGTGCTCCAATATGCAACAATAGTTAACTTATAAATTCTATATTCCGGTCGTTGTATGAAACGCGCACTGGTTTATCTCTAAGACGACATACAACAATGTCATTTTTTTACGATTTTAAATTTCAAATTTGGTGTGCGTATTAGATTCGCCTAAATACGATATTTTTTGTAAGTTCCCCCATTTTATGCTTAAACTTCATACTCTGCATTTAAACTCAACAATGAGGGTGATAGTGCAAAACTGTTATCACCAAAACATTTGCTGCAGTCCCCCTCAAAAATTGTTATTACGTATTTATGGCAAGGTTAGCTACAAAAGAAAATATAATTTAAGACAAAAATATAAGAAAGTATTACATAATGCCCGTAACCTCAGGAAATAACTTTGGAATATTAGTGTACAAGCACTTGCAGGATATATCTGCGACCTGACTAGTATTTTTAACTGACAGACGTTTCTTTCCACACAATTTAAATATTTAAGCAGAGTGAAGTTAACTGACATTCTCCAAGATTTAATTTAGATCTAATAAAGTATAATATGCCCTCTGAATATTCAACACAGTGGGCTAAAAACTGTAGCATTTCAAAAAGTAACAAACTACACTTTTAGATCAATAATTCTATTAAGATAAAAAAAAAAAATAGCCCTCAGAAAAAAGAAAGAAAAAAAAATCTTACGGTTGTGCATGCAACCAGAATTTTACTTCATCATCACTTCAAATTCTTCATCTACCCTACAGCCCAGATCTAGCTTCAAACGATTAATTTCCTCTTCTCAAAACTCAAGAAGGACCTCCGAGAAAGGAAATTTAAGTGTGACGAAGAAGTGATGTATGGTATTTATGCCCATTTTGCAGACAAGACTCATGACTTTTTGGGGGGTGATTGAAATGTTAATTCAAAGACGTGAGAAGTGTATTTCAATAAAGGGGAACTATATTTAAAAGTGAAATATAGTTTTTGTATTTATTACATCTAGAAAATGGTTAGGCCGGAAACGTATGCACCTACCCTCGTACATGCATTAAGGAGCCATGTCCCATTGGTAGGATGGCCTAATTTAGCATGAGCTCTGCAAGTGGGTAACTCGAACTCTTTTAGTGGCTCACCATCCTGCCACAACACGAGTCGCGAGAACACACAACCCCACCAAATTCAACCCATTCGGACTGCTCCCCGAGACATGTGACCAGATGTCTGAAATACCACGGGTGCGTATGGTCCATAAGCGGGCTACACAGCATCTGAAGGACATAGTGGAACTGCGGACAAAGGAGAGAAAATGTCGGTTAGTATTTCTCTCCACAGCGTCACAAATTGCCAGATACCAGTTGGGTAAAGATCCTTTGACTGGGAGTGTTACACTGTTGTCTGCTCTCCTTCAGAGGGCTAAACACTTGAAGTCACTTTGTGAGAGGTCAGGCCTGTAGAGCGGATGCTTCAAGACATCCCATTTGAACCCTACTATGATATCCATGGTGCTCTTGGCGACTGTGATCGTCCATTGTCGTTGAACAGGATAATCCCGCGGGAGAGCAGCTCCTGCCGTTTTGTCTTGGTCTGTTGTCCAAAGTCATCTGTGTAGCTGTTGGAATTAATTGGCAGGTCATCGCTATCAAGACGGTGAGCTTGACTTTCTGCACGAAACTGCCTGGACTGGCGCCCTTCCGTCACCACGACTTGCATAGACCTTTTTTATACTACCGGACCAGGTGTTTTTGTGCTATACTCGCCCGATGTGAGGCAGCTTTGTGTGGATACTGTCATGCTGATGTTCATCACAAGGACACCTCATCCTCCATGATGCGCCTGTTGACTTGAACAAGCCGAAGTCACACTTTGGGTCGTTCTCCAAATGTTGGCCAGAACGGAATCGTTCAGATCATACTCCAGCTCATTCAGACTGTGCTCTTACAGTAAATTTCCGCTGCAGAATGCCCTTCCGTCGTCCTAAAGCGGATTATTACTTGTGGTTCTTGCTTGGACGAGCGTTCATTATTGTCAAGCTGTTGCCATTTGTTGCATGGTCCGTCACTCTTAAGTTCATTGGGTTAAAAACAAAAGTTTACAATATTAATATGTGCTAATTATTATTAACGTGAATACATTTAAACATAAACTTAAGTGCTTTACGTGGTCAGCATATTTTTTTTCTAAAACCTTCCATAGTTGTAATCTTTACTTGTTATTTAGCTATAAAAGACCCATAGTTGAGTCAAAACCGACTTCACTACCCAGACCCCAATGCAGAAAAAAAATGGCGCCCGTCGTCAACTACTGCTAATAGCAAACACAAAAAAGTACAAGCATTTCGATGCTTTTTAAAATTTTGAAATTGTTTAAATACAATATTTTTCATATGTAAACAAAATATAAAGTGTTATAAATTAGTTTTGCAAAAATCAACCATGTACAAAAAATGAAATAATAAGAACAACATTATAAAACCAACAACATGCATAAATAAAGTATTTTAAGCAAGTTTACAGTAATGCCAAAAAAGGCATATGTATCTATACAGATTTGACTTTTGGCTTTTGTAAATCCAAACAAAGATAGCTAGCCATTTATATCTAATTACAGTGCTCTCTACATGTAGAACAAACAATTTTTATGAAACTGCTGGGAAAGAAAACGTAATGCAACGTAATTTACCTTATAAATTGAATATTGCATCACACTATATAAGAAAATGTTGCAAAAATTATTTTGCCAGCTTTCTCTGTGTTCAAATCATGATCTAGTGGTAAACTTTCATTGAAAACGTTTATGTCACTCTTTCAATGAGCGAGCTATCATTATGCATTATTATAATTAGCGAGGCAACTCACCAAAATTACCCATTTTGCTCCATATATCACATTTTAATTCCTTACCTCCGCTGCACCCCAAAATCGAACTGAACTTCGCCACAGGGAAGCACAAATCTTCAAAAAATTCACTAACTTCTAAATAGCTGGACACTAATCGGCATAGATGGGACAGCATCACATTTATAATCTATTAAATAAAAAGGACACAGTCTTCCTTGACACTAGTTAGTTATAAATTGGTGTACCTATCTTGTCTTAGCCTCCCTTGCATAAGTAGTCGAAGCATAACATCCTGCTCACACCATTCATTAAAATTCTCTCCATCTCGCTCCAAACGTTTTTCCGGATCTTTTCTTTCATTACTATCCCCCTCTGTCACATATAATGAATGATAGATTAGGGTAACTTGCAGAGGTAAAACGTCCCTCTTAACCACATAATTTTGGTACGAAATGTTTAATGCACATTGCAGTTTTATCATTAACTTCGAAATTTCTCCTTTAATTACTCTCTTTAGGAAATTTAAGTCTGGTAGTATGCGGTACACTGCTATAATTAGAGGTACAACCAGGCACACGACAAAAGCTGACCTTGTGCTAAATAGTTTCTGGTGTAATTTCACTAAATCTGTATTATTTTAATTAAATGAACTATCTCGATACTGTTGATTTACTGCCAACTATAAACCACTTAACTGCAACTGCAACGAACCAAATAAACAAATCCATGTGTTTAATAGCAAGCAACCTCGATCGCCGCCGTTTTCTGTATTATCGATACCTGCATTGGAGCCTGGGTAGTGGAGTAACCTTGTTTGAATCACACGTTACGCAACGCTTCAAATGCAATAGAAATTTCCCTAGCGGCACTTCGTCTATAGAAACAAGCATTAAGCATAAATTTGGACTGTATGTGAGCATCAAGCTCAAAAAATTGAATTAACTTCCCATTTCCCTTAAGATATCACCATCACTAGTTAAAGCATGCAATCGCATCTGCATCAGTTGACTCCTTTCGCAAGGGAAAGACAGCCGTTTCTATGGTAACCACGTTCCGGCTTGCTCTTAAAGAATTCAGTAAGCGATAGTAAAACAGAAGACGGTGGGTGTGCGAATGGAGGTCGAGCAGCTGTAAATGACTTCTCGTGTATGCAAATCATTTTCGTTCCAGGTGGTAACCAAGTTGTGGAAAAAGAAAATGTTGCAAGAACTTGTTTACAAAACGTTTAGATTTATCGATCGTATTTAGAGAGACATCGCAGATTGGACGTATAAAATAAACAAACGAATGAATAGAAGATACGATAGCGTTTTTTTTAGCCTACCTACCTCAACTGCAGCAATCATTAAATAGTGTTTATTAATCTTTTGAATTAATTTTTATATTTAAAATACTTAAAGTAATTATAAATATATATTGAATTTTAAGATGTGTAAATATACAAATATTTTTGTATTTAATTTTTTTCTTAAAAATACTTGAAAATATAAATGTTCCAAAATTATACAATAATTCTAATTTTAAAAATATAACAAAAAGGCGGTTTACATATGGAGATTGTCCTTTCAGACTAGCTGTGTGTAGAATATAAGTTCAAAATGAAGAGTCAGATTTGAAAAATTCGGGTCACGGCACTGAACTTTGTAAGTTAAACATTCTTAAGGCTCAATAAAACTCTTCAGGCACCTGTGCATCCCACAAAGTAGAAAAAATATATTTCCTGCTGATTTCCACACCAATCTGCCAAGACATTTCTGTTTTTCTGCCCGAATATGCCTTAAATGTTGCTTACAAATGTTGACTTCCCAATATGGGTCACCACAATCCGAAACACTTATTTAAAATGAGGCAGTTTCAACAGGAGAGTCATTTACGACATGCGGTCAATAAGTTTCCGGCCTGACCGTGTTAGGTGGTTGATATAATAAAAATACAGGTATAATATCTGGCTTTACTTCAATGCATTTCTCACTTCTCTAAATTTACATTTAAATCCCTCTAAAATAGTCCGAAACTCTGTCTGCAAGATGTTGGAAAAGAGCATCCTTCTATTTGTTAGGTTTAGATATCACTAGGCAATAATCGTTGGGTCATCACAGTGGCATTGTTGTGCAGCAGTCCACGCCTCTTTTCCTTGATGTGACTGCTTAAACACTTCACCGTTGTTTTTCAGGTTTCCTGAAGTCTGTCATCAGAATTCTTCTGTAGTCCCACGAAATTATTGCATTGATCTTCTTCTTCGTCCACGTGACCATGCCTTTCTAGGGAGTGCTTCACCCTTCTTCCGCTACTATTGGTTCTCTTTTTGAGAGGATCAGAGTAGAGGACCATGTTTCCTTCTGTGCAATCCAACATTGCGGTGCCACGACAAAGGTTCAAAACTTCTGACAACATTCCACGCGCACTTGCATTTGAACTGTTGAAAGAATTTAGGGCATTCATCTTGCACCTACCTTAAGCATATGCAAATATTGATGCGAAGTACAGCGGTTTTAGAATGTCCCAAATGTTGCAGCTATTTCTTGTTTCACTCAGCACTTCCTGCTCGAAAGAGTTTCATGTCAACACATACACCGACCTACACTCAGTTAATCGTGTTCAATGCTCTGTCTTCACGAACAAATACTTTTGACCGCTCCTTCACAGTGATACATAAAGGGGAGGCTTCCCCATACACATTGTCAAAGGGTTGTTAATACGAGGGACAAGTCATAAGTAATGGGAACTAACTTTATTGCCGAGTGATGCCACCAACAGAAGGCTGGATGTTCTCGTTGTGCAGAAGTAAAACACAAGCAACCAGACAACATTGGTTTATTATGACGTGAGCAAAAGTTACACACAATAGAGTTACACATACGTCACGGCAGGGTCTCCCGGGAGATTAACAGCCTTCAAAGTAATCTCTAAGTACATCGACGGTTCGTTACCAGCGATGTGGAAGGCGCTGAATACCGTCTGCTGCATAACGTGAGCCACCTCGCGTCGAAATGCCCGCCTTTGTTAGCAAAGTATTTCCCACGCAATGGCTGCTTGACTTTAGGAATGACTTTCCATTCCCTTACGCTCCTGTTCAAAATCCTCCGTGTCTCCATCCCTCAATACATCGTCTTTCACTTCGTACACCTGTCCCTACCTCGAACCTATGACTTTACTGTCTACCCCTCGTCACCGAACACATTTCTACTCGACCTCATTCAGCGTGTCAGTTACCAGAATCTGGAACTCCCTTCCTCCTGAAGTCAGAGATTGTCGGAGAATAAAGTAATTTAAATCACAACAGCTAATCTCTCGGTTCTTATCTTCCTCCTTCCCACCTCCTTCTCTCCTCCTTCTCCCCCTCCCTCCCGCCTTGTACTCGAGAGAAACTATCGAGAACAGGTGGAATTCTAACACCGTCTTTATCGAATTTCTAACTATATTAAAACATAAATCTTTAATTTGCTTTCTTTTTTTTTGTATCTTATGTATATTCTACTCTGTATTTTCGCAGGCTTTATTCTCCTAGTAGAGGGGAAGAGAAGCTCGTCCACTCTTGCTAGTGTAAATAAATAAATATTGGTTTGTAACAAGAATAACCTAAGTGTATGCTAAGCTTATGAAAGTAGGCAGCTTAAGGTGGACTAGCAGCCCCAACAATAATAACTGCAGCTCTGATTTGAAAAGAGAAAAACAAATGTACAACTAATGAATCTGTCGAAACAATTGCCTGGAGCATGGGGACGCAAGCGCAGGTGTGCCAACTTGACCAGATGTGCTTATGAATAAAGATTTCAAGGCCTGCTGGACAGAATTATTGGCAAGTGTAAATGAGACCGCGGCTGATCTGGGGTACGTCGTTAAATTAGAAGTCTCTGTGGGAAAATGCTTGGCCGGGAATTAGTCAAATGGGGACGTAGTCGCGTACATTTGACCGATTCTGATTTTGTGTTAAACAGAGGGCTAATAACTTGATTGAAGAAAGAGATCGTGTGATGTTACCTAATAACGACTACTTTATTTTAAAGTAAGAGTATTATTTTTGTAGCTTTTGTTATATTTTGAAAATTATGTCTAATCTGAATTTTAAACTGTATTATATACATTATCTGTTACTTTATATAAAGTGGATAAAACAATATATACACGTTTTAATAGTGTTTTTTTTATTCCGATTATAATTCTCTCATCAATATGTAGTATTATGTGTTTTCCAAAGAAGTCAGTAATGGTTGTTATATCATCTAAACAACAAATGAAACTAAAACACCAGGAATATGCTTGATTTTCGAGCAACGCAAAACCAATCTGAACGACATTATACATTTGAGAGTGTGTTTGACAATTTGGACATAAGTTGCTTCAGAACCACAAATACGTGACAATCGTGGTAAATTCGAAACAAGTGGCACCATGTGTGACGTGCACAAGCAAGTATGTGGAAGGAAAAACACAGCAATCAATTCTGTTTCTTCGATTATGATATTGCAACAATTTACTCTATCACCATAAAAGCACCGCCACGGGTGGCCGAGGTTGTTAAGGCCCGGACCCGTGAGCGGGAGATCTGAGGTTCGAATCCCGCCAGGACCGTCCTCCCTGACTAAGGTTTTTTTTTTTCATCCTTTCCTCAGTTCTCATAACTGGCAAATGCCGGGGAGGTACCCTAAACTTAGACCTGGAACGTTTCCTTCCTTAAAAAAAAAATCCTTTCCCAATTTATCATCTCATGTATCATCAGTGTCCACCGTCTGTGATGCCTCAGTAGTAAAAACGGGCGTTAAACACACACGCACAAAGGACACGTAAGACGGGATTTAGCAGATCGAGCATTCCTAACATTGCAGAAGTCAAACATAACTTTTAAGTTCCATTTTGATGTCTTCGTATATAGGATTAGTTAAAAGCCTCTCACTACATAAATAAGTGGTTCAGTGGCGGTTTGTGATGATAGCTGTAGATCTCAAATAGTCTATTACTTCATTTGTTGTATTTTATGGAATGTCCAACATACTTTTACATGTTCGAATAATGATTATTAAGAGCTTTTCAAAATGTACCACATTAGATACTTCTGCGCAAATTTAAAGTTGCTAAAAACAATAAACAAATAAAAAAACTGTTCAAATAATAAAAGCGTCTTTTTTTACTGTGTTTTGTCAGTAATAACATAAATACTCTCCTTTGTTTATATCCATGGAATAAGGTTTATCGATACAGAAACATTTTATTGAAGGGATTAAATCTGACATCTATCTGATGTTGAGCAAAGGAAAATAATTCTAATTTTAATTATAGTTGGCTATGGAAACAGGCGACGATCTCATCGAGAGGCTGTGAATTTATTTAATGATATACATCCGGATTGCAATCGAATTGCACATACAACGGTGACAAAGACCGTAAAGACATTTTCTCAAAATGGAGGCGTAAAGGACTTGACCAAGATGAAATCGCCCGCACGTGTAACTGATGAGAGTGTTCTCCTCTGTGGGCAAGAAAATCCAAAAGTTTCTACTGTAAATCAAATATAAGCCAAAGTTTGCTGGTGAAAATCGTTAAAATTATCAAACAGTATGGTTATAAAATTAAATTTTTGTAGGAACTTTCAAAGGACGATCCCGATAGAAAAATGAAGTTTTGTGAATTAATGATAGAGCGCATTAAAAACAATCAAGTTTTTCTTAAGCAAGTTGTAGGCACATTCTGCCTGAATGGATTTGTCAACAGACACAAATGCCGATACAGATCAGACGTAAATCTACAATGAATGGAGGAGAACTGCAAGGAATATACACAACAACTTAATATTTGGTGATCATACAATTGATTCTTTCTTCTTTAGAGAAACACTATACGCTAATAGATATTTGGATTTGCTTCGAAATCACGCAGTCCCGGCTATCATAAATGTATTTCCACATCCAGTCAGCCATGACACCTATTTCTAACAAGGTGGAGCTCCAGCTCACTTTGGACAGAATGTTCGTTAGCACTCGTGGCAAGAGAGGACACATAGAGTGGTCAGAAAGATCCGCAGATTTGTGGCTTTTGGGTTTCTTTTTGTGGGGCCATATGAAGTTATCAGTAGACCTCAGAAAACCCTACAACTTAGGAAATATGACATATTGAATAATGGAAGCAGTTCAAGAATTCTTAAAGCCTGGTTAAGTCATTCCTTAAATGGTTTCTTTGAGCGACTGGCACTTGTCAATTACCTGAGGGCTGCCAGTTTGAACACAGCATTTAGATGGGATAACTTTCTTTTGTTTCTGTTATGAAAAGAGTTTTTGTTATTCGCTACACTCTTTTGTTTTCTTGATTTGGCAACAATTAATTTGTACACGTATGTTCAATGTGGGTACTTTTTGAAAAAATCTTAATTAATGTTATTAGAAAATGTAAAAATATATTGACTATTCCATTTAAAACAAGAGATCTGGAGTTTAGGAAAAAATTGTAATATTATTTTTGAATTCTCAGTATAAAGCTATACCCACACACACAGAGTTTCATGTCACTGAACTACATGCTTCTAAAGTTATTTATGTTGTGAGAAACTTTTAATTAACCCTAATATATTATGACAAAGCCTTAAACACACACATTTTCATATGTACTACTGTTTTTGTGCCGCTCTTTATAAGAAAAGTTAGGAAATATTCTATAAATGGTTTGAAACTATCATAAATAAAATAAAACCAATAGAGTACTTCTTTATATGAGTTAGCCATAAAATGTATAAAATAATTTTTTTGAAAGTTCTGTAAGAATTAAAGAACACAAAACTTTTCATTCCAAATTAATATATATATATATATTATATAATATATATTATGTATATACATTATATATAATGTAAATATATATATATATATATATATATATATTTTTACATTTACGCTTAACCTACAATATTATATTTTATGGGATCATCAAAAATATAATATTATATTTAAGTATCAATAAACATTACGCTCAAAATAGATTAAACTTATTTTTAAAAGCTTATATAATTTCGCTTTACAAGTGTAAAATCTTTGTACAGTGCAAAAGCAGATAAAACAAATGAAGCTCACTTAATGGCTGTCTATTTGATGCGTGAAGGAGACAAGGAAAAATGACTATCGTATTTCTCAAGGGCAGCAAACAAGAGGTTATGGGAATTATGAGCATTTCCGCCGGAAATAGCTGAGATAATAACTTGACCTGCGCATTGCAGGTGCATCGCTTTGTGTGTTGTTAAACTTTGACTTCGACTCCACTAAGAGCTTCTAGTGTTAAAATATGCTCATTTTTTTTGGTAAAACGTTTCCATTTATAGAGTATTTATAATAGTGCAAATCATCAGTAACTTTGACACATTCTTTGCAGTAGAACTAGTTTAAAAAAAGCTTCCAAACATTCTTATTATAGAAATTGTATTGATTTTCTTCTAAAGTATTTATAACGTGTTCAAATGCATTGAAATGTCATCCTTTCAGAAAATGCCATGTATGGAAAAATTCCGTAATCGAAGTTAGTGGTACTCTAATGGCCGAACACATCCGACGAAAACGCCCTGAGCTGCATCCATCTGGTTGCTCAACATTTGGCCAGAAAAACACCTTTATCCATGTTTCGTGGAACTTACTTCTGTTCTCTCATCTGAAAAACGAACTGCGGATAAGCGGGTGTTATGAAGAAGGTGGAGGCGATTCAAAAAACTGTTTCCAGCACATTTTCCAGGACTGGCCAACACATTGGGTCAAATGCACACAACTCGATGGGAGACTACTTAGAAAAGGACATTCCAAACTTGACCCTGTCTAGTGTTCTCAGTCTTTATTAAAAAAAGTATTATAGTTTTTTATTGAACAGCCCTCGTAAATCAATTAATATCATGCGTATCAATCATCACTATTCCCCAAAGTAGAGAAAGAGAACGGCCACTAAGAATATGGAAGGGACCAGCAAAAGTCGGAGCAGAAATTTTAAATTAAAACGCATTTTCAATAAAAGTATAAATATAATTTAAAATTTATGCAATAAAACGTGAAAACACGCTCTTATTGAATTTTTACAATCGTAGCTAGATATTTCAATATTCCGTTAAGCGCATGCAGTTGTCCTTTATCAGGAAGACAACGTGCCGCCGGGGAGGTGTCTCTATGAGACCAAACTCTGGAATTCCCCACAGGAAATGCCAACCTTACGTGACAGAAATAAGTTAACCAAATAGCCTGTAGGCTCATTAATCAATCTAAACACCAAGACCAGTAGCAGCGTTCTGACAGTCAAGGGTGCTTTTTAAAGCCATGTCTTTTTACTCTGATTTTGGAGAAATATTAACTGATTTTGAAAATGCATTTTAAGTCGCTTATATGCGTCAGTGTGTTGGCATGTGTAGGGTCCCTTAAATAGTCTTCAAAATATTTAATCGATTTTTTCAAGATGATCTTTCTAACCTTAAAATTTGGATATACCATCCCTTCAAATATTTCCATCCCTTTAAAATAATCGTATATTGTTGCATTGCGTCAGCAAATTTGGGGCGATATGCCGTGTCTTGTGATGAAGAAAAAAAAAAAGTTTTACGAAGGAGCTGCGTAAACTAAGCCAATTCCTCAGCAAATAGAATAACTTTAAAAAATAGTATAACATTCAAATTATTTTCTTATTAATTAATGAAATGAAATAAGTTATGACATTGCTGGATGGTATTAGGAGAACAAAACTTAAATTCTTGCAATCTATAAGTATTACAAAAGAGAAATCACATTTTTAGAATATTATTATTATTATTAAATCACAAAAATTAATGGTATACTATTAGTTAAATGAAATATATGACTACTGATAGACAAAGCTATACTGTGTGAGTATTTTTAAATGTAACCATGGTTATGAACTGAGCCCTTGATATCATCTTTACATTCACTAAAATAGAGAGAAACAACAGAACGTTTCGAGTTACATTGTGTGTTTAAGATGATGTTCATATGTTTCAATAAAACAAAAACATGTCACTATTTAAAAACAATTGCAATGTACTAAGTAAATAAAAACAATCGAAAGTTACATCGATTTTCAGTGGCTTTGAAATTTAATTTAAATGTTATTAACATATAACGTAAACGTTTTCTGAAGGTTATTACAGAGCGCTCTTACATAGAAATATAATTCTCACACACATATTAGATTAATATTTCACATTTGTTATCTTCACGATTAATTTTTGCTTTATTTTGAAACAATGAAATGAAAATTAAACGCTACAGGGTTTTTAAATTTCGAGTTTCAAGTACACCCCCACTCCTAATGGCCCGATTTCTCTGATTTTTCTTATTTTATGTAAATGGTATATATAGAGTTTTGTTGTGAAAAAACAAATATTGGTGGCGCTATAGCGATTTTTAAAATTTGGGTTTCTGGTAAACCCTCACTATTAATAATCTGATTCCATTGCTTTTCAGAAATTAGTTTTAATAAACTTCGAGTTTGGTTGAGAAAAACAAAATCGCGCTCGCGTACATGTATATATACTTTTTCCACAGTAAATAGGATCCTCCGTAATATTATGTTTAAAAGCGGTAAAACATCCTTTGAGCACGAGTATTGGTAGTCCTTGGAAAATTGTCACAACGGGAGAAAACATGAAAAGTGTTTGATTTAGTGGCAAAGAGCGATGTCTGTAAGAGATATAGTAGAGGAAATATGTCATAGGGAATATAACAGTAGAACTAAAGAATTAGCTTCAACATGTTAACACAACTGTTGCTCGCAGCAGGCAAGATTGTGCTGTTCTTTGTTTTTGGATGCACAAGTTGCACATGATAATGTGTACAGAGAATGCCATTATATTACACATTTAATCCTAAACACATGAAATGCAGGAAAGTTGAGATAAGGTGCACCTTTCCTCACGACAATGCTTCAAGTCACAAGTTTTGTGCAGAGTTTAAACAGCTGGAACATCCTCCTTACTCTCAGATCTAGACCCCAGCACATTTTCGTTCTTTCAGGCTTGAGGTTCTTTTTACATGCCGCAAATCCCTTCCGAAGCAAGCTACACTTAGAAATTTTATCGATCCTGATCGAGTTTGAACCCGCGATCTTGGGTTTACGAGGCAAGTATGACTACCAATAGACCACCCGGACCGACACGTAATTGTTGACTATGGGAGTCTCAAGCGAGAGTGACAATAAGGCCGCCCCTTGTTTTATCTCTTAAGTCACGCCTTTCCTGTTGCATTGAAGATATGTAAAACAAAGTTAACTTGCAACACTTCGCTTCCGCAAAGTTCCTGCCTGCAACAGGTTTTGCAACGAAAGTGTTTTTCTGAGAACCAGAACATTCCCATGTGTTAATCGCTGGTTGCGCCGCCATATAGTCTCTTTGTTACTGTGGGGAAACTCTCTCTCTGCTGTATACTATCAAAAGTATTCTTAAGCTAAGTAGAATATTACTTAATTTCTATTGCCAGAAGAACTGAAAGTTGTGGAGCGTTTCTTGAACGCTGTAAATTAAAAATGTAACGTATAAACTTTTTGAACTAAAAAAAAAAAACGACGCAAATATATTTTTTAAAAATAAAGCATCCAAAATTTAAAATGGTGGGAGGTTTTGATTTGATTTGATTTTGTTTATTTATGGACGCTCTTTAACATCTCATGTCATCAGCGTCTCATTCAATTCAGAACGTGAAACGGTCGACAAATTTTGCTCGGAGGCCTCTTCTTTCGGGCTTGAGATTGTTAATCGTGCCATAAATGTACGACACGGGACCCACGGCTTTACTTCTCTTCCGAAGGAAGCCATACTTAGGATTTTTACGCTCGAAAAAATCCTAAAAAAAAATCCTAACCACCAAGACAGACATGGGGAGAGGTGTAGCATTGGCAAAGCGTGGCTTTTTGATAGAATAGGCTGGTGAAGGGGAAATTAATGGAAAGTTAATGTTTTAATTACACCATGAAAATTAGCTTTGCAATGTTATCATAACATTTTTAAAGCTAAAAAGTATAGCATTCAAACTATAAATAATGTAAATGATTATTAAAGTATGCAATATAAAAAGCTTATGTTCTATGACTCAGCCGTAAATATGTTTAAGAATTCGTTTTAAAACGACTGACAGTAAATTGTATTTTGAATTAAAATAAAATACTATATTTTAAATTACTATCCTTTCCAACCTTCTGCTGGGGTTCGTCTTCTATAAATTTTCAAAATAGAGCAGGCATTATTACATGGACTGCAACCAATGCTAGCCTGCACAGTAATGAAAACATTAAAGGCTCTCCTTCACCTTTCCCTAACAGTAACAGAAAATCACTACATGATCATAAAATATCCTGCACGATCATCTTCGTTACACGGAGGTTTCCCCAGTTGGGTGCTCCACAACTTGGCAGAGGCACAAAAGCGCACCCGCGTCGAATGATGTGAAGAAACGCTGCAGAGATTCGACGGTAAGAGTTCAAGGAGTGTTTCTGATGTCATCACGGGTGATAACAATTTGACCCGGAGATCAAACGACGGTCGGCAGTTTGAATCTTTCCAGATGATGATTCATCAACGAAAGTGAAGAGGGGCCGAAGTGTTACTGCTAGTGGTACACCACAGTCTGTCTGCCGAAAGTTTTCAACAAGCTCCGAGTGCGGCCTCCAAGGACAGGACTGAGGGGGGTCGAGCTTCAGCACGACAGCGTCTCCGCTCACGCGACTAACATCATCCAGTTCCTGGAGTCCTCAAAGGCAGATTCATGACTCATCCTCCCTATAGCCCTGGCCTGGCTCCATGTGATTATTTTCTCTCCCCAGTGGTAAAAAAAAAATCGCATATGAAAAAAGTGATTTTTATAGCCTGAAGATTGACTGTACATGAAAATGAACTTTTCACTCTTGAGGAAATGAGTGGCAGGGGTGCCTTAATACGTGGTTCTTGAGGATGAGAAAGTGGGGGAGAGTACTTTGAAAAAATGCAACAGTCGGAGGAGTCTATTCCCTTTCAATTTGACATGTCTCAAAACTTTAGTTGTGAGCCTCGATTAAGTGCATCATACGCTTTGTTGCATGTCCGCTCGAGAGTATAACATTCTGTGCACCCAGCGTGTTGATTTTGCCCCATCAGTTAAAAGTCTGTGGAAGAAACACTGACCGGTGTTTATTTGTATCAATGTTTGACGTGTCCCAAAACTTTCGTTGATGAATGTTAGAGAGACGGTCAAGTGTGAGGGCAAAGGGGCTGTTAAATGTTTGGAATACATGAGAAAACTCCGTGTTAACATAAAATGTGTTCTTGTTATTTAACTAAAACCTTGTGTCAGTATTTATGGCAAGGCCAAGTGTATTTTCAGTTATTTGTTTAAATTTTGAAAACAAAATCCTCCTTTTTGTTATTTAGTCTACGTTTTATAAAATCATGTTGCTGCCAGATAATAAAGCTAGGGTTAAACTGTTTTTTGCGAAAGGAAATATATTAACATCTTTTTAAAAGTTCATAAAATTTCCTAGAATATTTTTTTTAAATGATATTTTGAACAATTTCAGGATTGTATACAGCCCTAACTTAAGTCATTTGTACGAAAGTAAATTTAACTTTTTACACTAACTATTGTTTCAACAGATATTTCCTTACAAACTCATGAGAGGAAAATTTAGCCCCAACATTTTGAACTTTAGCACAGCTGTAAAGAACGCATAAATAACGGAGTGTTTTAATGTTTCCGGCAAGTAATATCCAAGTTAGAGATGTTGGCATATGAATGTAAAAATTCATACGAATGGCTAAGAGGCTGTAAATCGCACATAGCCTGCTTTGCGTATTTCCACATGATTTCTCACTTTCTTCCTGTAGTATGTTTTAAAAGGGGACTATATCGGATTTTTTTTTTTAAAATATTGTTTAACATCCGCTTTCACTGCCGAGGCATCACAGGCGGTGGACACTGATGATACATGAGATGAAATGATATATTGGGAAAGGATTTTTTTTTAAACGTTCCGGGCCTAAGTTTATGGTACCTTCCCAGCATTTGCCATTTATGAGTACTGAGGAAAACCTGGGAAAAATCTTAATCAGGGAGACAGTCCTGGCGGGATTCGAACCCCAGACCTCCCGCTCACGAGACCACGCCTTAACGACCTCGGCCACCCGTGGCGGTACAGTCAGGGTCCTGATGGAAATCGCACCCAGACCTTCCGCTCAAGAGTCTGTACCTTAACGACCTCTGCCTCTCCTGGCGGTTTTAGATCGATATGAAATACGTAAAAATCTCAAACAAAAGAATTTGGTCAAGGTTTTGCATTTAAGATTTTAAAATTGTCTCTAGAGGTTCAGTGTGAAATGGACAATAAATTTCGCCCCTGAATGCACTCATTTAAATGGATTATTTCTGCTAGTGAACATCACAGGTCATACAGAAATGATGTTAGTATATGAACATTTTAATGGCCGATTTCTTCTTATCATGAAAAATTTCAGTCTTTTGACGAAAGCATTTAGGTTTCTTGAACAGGTATCCAGAATATAGGCTCCATTCATTGTACACAGACTTGCAAAGCAACGGAGTTCTTGTTAAGGAGTCAATATTGTCAATATTATATCCCGAATTTGATGACAAGTGAATGAACCCGTTTTCTCAATGCTCAAAGGCATACTTTCTTGAATGCTCTAATGAACATACAACTTACTTTTTGCCTTTTCGGGTAGAAGACAGCCGAATTCATTCGAATTTCACTGGAAAATGGAATCGCTAGAAAAAGCAATAAATTCAAGATTCGGTGAATATGGCAGGGGCGGTAGCACAAGCTATATGAGGCGGACATCAGCATTTTACAAGGACAAAAATAGTTTCTTTTGGTTTAATCCTCCACTTTGCTCTTGAATGCAATCCATGAGACGTGATATGCTCACGCGATATCCATGAGACATTCACGTTATATCACGTGAACTTCAGACTTAAATGCTTCGCAGGAAAGCAATTTCACGCCAGCTCACGCAAGTGCACGGGAGCTCACGTGAAACGACGTGAGTTAATTTATTGAAGTAGTTTACAAAATGTGCAAGTGACTGACAGTGTTGGCAAACACTGCAAAATCTTGATAACGTCGCGCACCTTTCGGAAGTGACATGAGACTGCTCCGGGCAGCATTCTCCACAGATCTGTGTAGCAGAAGCGAATTGTTCGCCTTGGCAGTTCACTGACCCTGCTATTCATAACAAACATCACAGACGAGGGCTCTGTACGAAACTGCACACACGGTGCACTTAGCAATTACTTGTTAACATCCGCTGGACACATGTTAACGAGAATTGGCATTGGGGGTCTTCTACGACCACGTGATATTTTATTATAATTATGTTCTTTTGTGAATTTGTTATAAAGTTATATTTTTAATATATTATTATTGTATTTATGTTATATTTATGTAAATTAGTACAATTAATACAGTGAAATTGACTGTAACTTTCGTATCATAGCACTCTGAAAAAATCAACATTTTATTTTTAGGGTTTCAAAACCCTTTTATTACATATAAGATATAGAACATTTTAAGTTTCTTTTTAATATTGAAAATAATAAATTCTGAATAAAAAAAAACAGCAACAACAAAACAACTAATTGTTTCCACTTCTACTTAAATGACATTAACGCTTTTGTTTCACAATTCTTTCCATTCTTATTCCATGTAAACCACAATTTTGCTAAGATGTACATTGCAGGAGATTTTTCATATTTCTGATATTTTTTAAACATTTTTTGTCCACACTTCTTGGATACATGGAGCACTTTTGACTTTTCCTATTTTGTTATTATTTTAGGAATGGGGGTTTACCTGAAATCCAGAATTTAAAAATCCCTCAAGCGGCACCAATATTTGTTTCTTCACAACAAAATTCGTTATATATCAGTTAAATAAAACAAAAAAGTCTGAAAATTAGGGATATTGAACCATTAGTGGTATTCTTGAAAACCGTAAGGCCTTCTTGCGTTTAATTTTCTCTCAATTGTTTTAAAATAAAAGGACAAATTAATTCAGCATATAAACTGTATTTATGACGATACATATGTTTTATATTTAACGAAAGCATGGTCGTGAAGATAGCAAATGTGAAATATTAATCTAATATGTGTCTAAGAATTATATTTGTATGTAAGAGCGCTCTGTAATAACGTTCAGAAAACGTTTACGTTACATGTTTATAACATTTAAATTAAATTTCAAAGCCACTGAAAATCGATGTAACTTTCGACTGTTTTTATTTACTTAGTACATTGCAATTGTTTTTAAATAGTAACATGTTTTTGTTTTATTGAAACATATGAACATCATCATAAATACACAATGTAACTTGAAGCTTTCTGTTGTTTCTCTCTATTTTAGTGAATGTAAAGATGATATCAAGGGCTGAGTTCATAACCATGGTTACATTTAAAAATACTCACACAGCATAGCTTTGTCTATCAGTGTCATATATTTAATTTAATTAATAGTATGCAATTAAACAAATAACACCTTTCTAATGACTTGTAATAAAAATATCCCTTAATGGAGCAATCTAAAATACTTTCCGGTTTTAGGTTGACTGTAATGAATTTAAAGAAAGCAGAACTCAGTCAAGGGTGAAAACCGGGTCACTGCAGCTAAAGGTTTGAGAATCATTAACCCTGCACAGATCTGCGTTAGTTTCGTGCACATATCGAACTGCGGTCCTTTAGATACGCTGCGGCCACGATTTTCTCAAGTGTTTATGACAGTAGCAAAGGAGAAAGCAGATGGAGGTCATCGATGTCGTCACGAAGTGCCTAGGCATCTCGGCAGGGAAACGTCCTTTGTGAATTATATCAGAGCTGCGGAGAACATGCGTTCTTTTCAGTGGCTACTGTTTTACGCTTCTCCACTTTGCATCGATTCCTGTCAAGTACAATTTGGAAACATAAACTATTCATCATTAAATTATTTAAGGAAGAATTTCTATATAAACTACAACCGACGTCGCGTTTTGCACAAGCGTCGCGCCATCAATGCGACCTTTTGAGTGAGGCTAAACACTTGCTTGTGGTCCAAAAGATCTGACCACCCAAAGTAGTGATTCTGTTCCATTACAGCACTTAGCCCCATACTGCAGCGCTCACTTGCGAAAGATTGGAAGAAATTATATGCAAAACACTCGATCATTCTCCCATTAGCGCTGCGAGTTTCGTCTCTTTGGGTCAGTTAAAAAAGTCAAGGAGGTAAACGAGTAGAGGATAACGTGGGCGTGAAAGGCTTCATGCTCAATTGGCTGTTGACAACTCTTCTTTTTTTCACGAGGGCACCAAAAGGCTTTCAAAACGTTGGGCTAACTGCATTACTAAAGCAGGAGAATTTATACTTGGTTGCTTTGTAACAGCAGATAAAAACATTAAAATAAATGTTTCTTTAATATTTGATTCACCCTCATAAAAAATATATTGAAAACGATGCCCCTCAAGGGCAATACATTGCCGGCATCTACATATTTTAAGTAGCTTTTCTTCTTTAAGAACACGTCGCGATGGTTCGAAACAAGTTTCTTGTCATCCCCGTCTCTCTCTCAGCTGTTTAACAAGTTGGCGAACAGTTTCTCTAACTGGGAGGCAATTGCTATTATCTTTTCGTCCGAATATCCTTATCACTTCTCCGCAAGAATCCATTTTAACATATGTACTTTACATGAACCACCGCCTTCTTGGTCTACTGGTTGTCGTTGCTCAATGCTTAGGACTTTTTCTAAGTTAGGGAGGCCTGAATCATAGTCCACCTAGCGTCGTGAGAGGATAATTGGGAAGCTGCCTGATGGAGAGGTGACTTTCTTCGATCTAGAGAGCCTCGTGATAGGCTATAGGCGTAATGCCGGCATTGTGATCACATGCTCCCCCCCTGCAAACTGCCCTCTATCGACAAAGTCATGTGACGGAGGTAGAAGAAACAGATGTTGCTGCGGCAGGCCTAGGCTCACCGTGGGCTATAGTGTCATTGAAAAGAAGAAGAAGAAGAAGAAGAAGAAGAAGAAGAATCTTACATACAACCCTGTTCTTCAGAGCTTTGTATATGTAGCTGTGTGTTTAACAAGAAAAATTAGCACACAATTTATACACAAACTCTCAAGCTGCTATTTGTACATGCATTATGCGGCCTTGACCATTGGCTTCTCCCAGTTTACGGACCCCTCTGCCGGCCCATAACTCAAATAGCCTTACTGAAGTACCGCTGAGAAGTAGTAAAAGTCCGCCACGCAGGAGCTGCGTAAACTAAGCGAATTCCTCTCCGAGTTGCATAACTTTTTATATTTATATTTATTTAACTATGAAATTCAAATTAGACCTTATTAATTAATGAAATAATATAAGTCACATCATTATTGTGTGGTACAAAGAATTCTTGCAATCTATAAGTATTACAAAGAGAAGCCACATTTATTATTATTATTATTATTATTATTATTATTATATTAAACCACAAAAATTAACGGTATACTATTAATTAAATGAAATATATGACACTGATAGACAAAGTTTTACTGTGTGGGTATTTTTAAATATAACCATGGTTATGAACTGAGCCCTTGATATCATCTTTACATTCACTAAAATAGAGAGAAACAACAGAAAGTTTCGAGTTACATTGTGTATTTAAGATGATGTTCATATGTTTCAATAAAACAAAAACATGTCACTATTTAAAAACAATTGCAATGTACTAAGTAAATAAAAACAGTCGAAAGTTACATCGATTTTCAGTGGCTTTGAAATTTAATTTAAAAGTTATTAACATGTAACGTAAACGTTTTCTGAAGGTTATTACAGAGCGCTCTTACATACAAATATAATTCTCAAACACATATTAGATTAATATTTCACATTTGTTATCTTCACGACGGTACTTTTGTTAAATATAAAACATATGCATCGTTATAAATACAGTTTATATGCTGAATTAATTTGTTCTTTTATTTTAAAACAACAGAGAGAGAAAATTAAACGCAGGAACGCTTTTAAAATTTGGGTTGCCAAGCATACCCCTACTCTTAAAAGTACGATCTCTCTAATTTTCAGAAACTATTTTACTTGTTTTATTTAAATGACATATACAGAATTTTGTTGTGAAGAAACAAATGTCGTTAAGAGTGATTTTTAAATTTAGGATTTCAGGTAAGTTTCCATTCATAATAACCCGATTTCCTTAATTTTCAGAAATCGTTTTTATTATTTTATTTGAATGTCATATACGGAATTACGTTGCGAAAAGACAAATATTAATGCCGCTAGAGCGATTTTTAAATTTTGGATAACCCTCCCCATGCTAATAGTTCGATTTCAGTAATTTTTAGAAAATGTTTTCTTGTTTTATTTTAATGGCATATATAGATTTTTCTTTCAAAAATTGAAATTGTGGCCGTCAGAGCAATTTTTAAACTTAGCTTTAACTCGCACACGTTTTTCAGAAACTATTTTTCTTTTCATTTAAATGGCATGCTGAGTTTTGTTGTTAAAAATCAAACTCTGATGCTGCTAGAGCGATTTTTAAATGTTTGATTTCAAGTAAACCCCCACTCCTAGTGGCCCGGTTTGCCTTTTTTTCAGAATCTATTTTTCTTATTTTATCTATACGGATTTTTGTTGCGAAAAACAACAAACAAAAACGAATATAAATGCTACTAGAGCGGTTTTAAAATTTCGCTTTAACCTCCACTAATTTTTCAGGTATACCCCCCTCCTAAAGGTCTGAGTGGCATTATTTCCGAAAACTACTTTTACTAATTTATATTAAATAAATCTGTAAAGAAAAAATTCTAATGTCCCGTTAAGAAGAAGAAGAAGAAAAAAAAAATATTGCCGCTAGGGCGATTTTTCAATTTTTTACAATTTTTTATGATTTTGGTTAACCCTCACCCCCAATTGCCCAATTTTGCTGATTAACGAAATCTAAGTCATTAGTTAATTGATGGTTATATGCCGAGTTTCGTTGAGGCAAAAATGTACTACCTCTAGAGCCGTTATAAGCACGCGCGCGCACACACACATGTCTTAGATATTTTTTTTTTTTAATGGTAGATGTCTAGTAGTTACGATGGATGCATATTTGGATAGATTATTAAAAAATATTTCCATTGGTACAACCGCAATAGCTTATTTCCTTCGGAATTCGCTAAAGGTGTCACGTGTTTATTAAAATGTACGTAAACGAAACAGCGCGGTCATACTGTGTAACCGAAAGTGAACCTCAAGCTCTACACGGTAGTGGCAACGCGCCTAACAGGAAAAACGAGCGATAAAAGAATCGTGCCTTATAGCTGACTAATTAAAAGCGGTCCTCTAATATATCTCTGCAGAAAGCAATTAATGCCTCCCGCGCTATTGTTTCACGTCACGCCGTACAAATTATGTGCAGTTGCGCAATGGGGCAGGGCATTGTCGGATGCGCAGCGGGTTACCTAGCAACTGCATTTGTGCCAAGTTTATTGTTCCTGCTTCCTTAACAGACCATAAACCATATCGACATAAAATGCGGCAATATTAATTGCGATATGAAAGGCGGTCGCAGGAATACCAACAAGACGAGTAAGAAAATTAACTATATGCTTTAGTAATAGTGCCACGCCTGCAGAGCACAGATGGCTAAGGGAGCTAAATATGGCGTGTATGGGAAATGGTCAATAAATTCATTGCAATCTTCATCAATTTACTTACCGACATGGGTGGCCGAGGTCTAATGCACGGGTTCATAAAGGAAAATCTCGGTTCAGACCCTTTCAAGACTGTCATTTTTTTTAATAGTGTCTAACGCCCGTTTTTACTACTGAGGCACCACAGGCGGACTGTCGCCGTTGCCGGGAAGGGATTGTAAACTTGTAACGGTTCTTCCCAAAACATTTCAATGTTTTTTATACCACAATAGGGAAAACGGAGGTTAAACATTTCCATAAAGATATCCATAGATGAGGTTTGGTCAAATATTCCATAAATTCAATTTTTTTTAAAGCTTTAAAATCCTTAATGTTTGTAAAGTGCTGCCATGTAATAATATTTTAAAAATAATTATTAGATAGTGTTTCCAGTTAAGTCCTTCTTGAAGCTGCATCTGTTGGCATACGAGGCGTATTCAAAAAGTTTTGCAACCAGTCTATCTATTGCTCGACAGTAATGTCTAAATGTAACTAACGCAGCTGGTAGCAATGGACCTTAGGCTATCACAACATGCAAGTGCAAGTTTAAACTTGCATAGTCGCTGTCGTACAGTATGTTAAGTTCAGTCCTGTGTCAAAAAACATGAATATTTCTAAAGAAAACTTTACATTCTACATTTTCACACGCTATAAGCAGGTGAAAGAGCGAGGACTTGGTGATATTGATCAAGTGTGTTCATTTGATATCATTGTAAGATGTATTCGATCATTTGAAGAAGGCTGAGAGACTTTGAAAGACAACCCTCGCTTTGAACGGTCTATGGAAGCTGTGAACGATATAATAATTAACAGCATGGGCAGTATACTCCATGAACATTTGAATCTGCGAAAAATTGTGCAAAATGGGTTCCACATTCTCTAACCAACGAAGAGAAGAAGAGGAGAAAGGAATGTACAAGGAAACTGCTGAGCATGTTTTCACCAAATGTTCTAAACGTTCGACAGATATATGTACTGGTGATGAAAGTTGGTTTTATTTCTATAACTCCCCAAATAAAGCTCAGAACTGCGTGTGGGTAAATGAGAATGACTCAAGACCAGTTGTTCTTCACAAGATTTTCGTTCTCGGAAGCGAATGTTCACTGTTTTCTTCAACTATGACAGTGGTTGACTGTATGTCAGAAGGAATGACAATGAATGGAGAATGCTGTGACACTTATATTTTGTATCCTTTGTTTGAAGATCTGAGGCGGCGGCGTCCAAAGGCAGCAACTTCAAGGCTGTTGCTTTTGCACGACAATGCGTCTCCGAAACAGCTGAAATTTTGAGGAAACTGGAAGTCTCCAAAGTTCATTTGCTTAACCATTCACCCTACAGTCCTGATCTTACACCATGCGACTTCTGGTTGTTTTCTCGAGAGAAATTTTGCATTGCTGGAAAATCTTTTAAATGAGTACAGGACCTTGCTCAAGCTATAAATTCAGCTCTGTTGACAATATCTCAGTCAGTGCTTTTGACAAGTGGCTACACCGTCTACAACTGTGTGTGGAGAGAGATGGAGAGTACTTTGAAGAATTGTGAGGATATCTTTTGGAATTCAGTGCTTAGCTTGGACTTAAAGGTAACACTTGAGAAATATTTGCGGGTCTCTTGTAGGAGTAGTGGGGCTCTCATAATCTTCCTCTTCCTCTTCTGTTGATGATACTGGCTGGAGATTCGGAGAATGAAATTAGCAACTTCGGTACTTTCACATTCAGAGTCAATCTCGAGCTCAAGCGCATCCTAATTCCAACCATAATCTAATTATTTGTCACATTTAGAAGAATTTAATAATAATAATAATAATAATAATAATAATAATAATAATAATAATAATAATAATAATAATAATAATACCTTCAATTCTGATGTCACTGACTCATTTACTTCCAGAAAATAATAGAAAATGTAACATTTAAACTAAAGTAGAGCATAGTGCGACAATAATTGGCCGTGACCTATTGTCTCCAGCAAGAGACATGAAGAATATTGCATTCTTATTAATAACTACAAACTTCACACTAAAAAGTAATAATCTAATGTATAAGGGGGGACTATCACGGGTGGCCGAAGTCGTTAAGGCGCGGACTCGTGAATAAGAGGTTTGTTGTTCGATTTCCGCCAGGACCGTCCTCCCTGACTGTTTTTTTTCCCCCCAGGTTTTCCTCAAAAATGGCAAATTTCGGGGAGGTGCCCTAAACTTAGACATGGAACGCTTTCTTCCTTAAAGAAAATATAATTTCTCAATTTATAATTTCATCTCATGTATCATCAGTGTCCACCGCCTTGTGGCCTCAGTAGTAAAAACGGGCGTTAAACAATGTGTAAGGACACTCATTTGGTAATGGGGTGCTACATAATAATATTAAAAAAACAATTAAAATTATTTTAAGAAACCCCGCGCATACTTTTTTGCACTCAAAAGTAGCCATTTTGAAACAGCTTCTTACAAGTACATCAGGCTCCATTCATTTTAAAAAGATACTGCCATCTCTGTAAAAAAAACTGTATAAAGTTATTTGAAAAAAATTTTGAACTATTTTCTTTTAGTAGGTCGGAATTTTAAAAAGTAATGTTTTATGTCTTATGGTTGAGTTGGTTTATTTATGGACGCTCTTTAACATCTCAGGTCACCAGCATACCATTCAATTTAGGGCGTGAAACGGCCGACAAATTTTGTTCAGAGGTCTCTTCTTTCAGGCTTGAGGTTCTTTATCAGGTCATAAATGTATGACACGGTACCCACGGCTTTACTTTCCTTCCGAAGAAAGCCATACTTAGGATTTTTACGGCCGGAAAAATCCATCGATCCTGGCCGGGATTGAAACCGCGATCTTTGACTTAGAAGGCAAGTATGGTTACCACTAGACCACCAGGACCGACTTATGTCTCCTAGAAGAGACGTAGGGACTATGAGGTTAAGGTGAATTTTTGTGTTTCCTGTTTCCATAATCTATCACTTAGATGCTCCAAGGCATAAAAAAAAAAAACAACTAAATATTAGACAATAGCGACATTACTTGAAGCTGCAACCAAAAAGTTCTGACATGACCAGCTGCACTTAGAAGACATTCTTGCAGAGAGTCTTGTTCTCTTCAATAAAGGCATTGTTCTAGGGTGGTAACCATTGTTAAGCAGAATGATTTGCGGTTTTAATTCACTATTAATCACATTACATGCGGTATATCATAAGCATGCACAGTTACCATGACAACGCAGTTTCGCTCACGTGTAAAATCTCAAGAAACTCGTGGAGATTTCAATGCGTCAATAAGAAGACAACAGAAAGTTTCGAACATGGAGCCACATATTAATTATATGAGGGAAGAATGTTAATACTCTTCTGACAACAACTCATAATTGTAATGATTTTTCTGAAAGTAGTTCCCGTTTGATGCAATGCATCTGTCTCGTCGTTTGTGCCAGGCATCAACGGCACGCTGGAAATCATTTTTTGACAGGTCCTTCGGAATCGCTTCCGCAGCTTTCACCACTGCTTCTGAGGCTGGAAAATGCCTTCCACAAAGATGTTTTTTTCATTTACGGAAACAGGTATACATCTGAACTTAAGGGAGGGCGAGGGTTCAAACTTCACATTAATTTTTGTTACATAAACAGCAATAACATTTGCGATGTGCGGCCGTGCATTATCGTGGTGTAGCATACGGAAATGTGAACTTTCACGTGTGATATGGCCTTGTAGAGTTTTCAGGACATCTCTGTAGCCCAGTTGCAGTTGTGTGTGTAGGTACAACATGGTGGTAAACCATTCCTTGAATATCGAAAAATGAAATGACCACGCCAGGATCGATGGATTTTTTCGGGCGTAAAAATCCTAAGTATGGCTTCCTCCGGAAGGGAAGTAAAGCCGTGGGTCCCGTGTCGTACATTTACGGCACGAAAAAGAACCTCGAGCCTGAAAGAGAGACCTCTGAGCAAAATTTGTCGGCCGTTTCACACCCTGAATTGAATAGGACGCTGATGACCTGAGTTGTTATAGAGAGTTCATAAATAAATCAAATCAAAAAAAAAAAAAAAAATCACCAGTGCCTACCGCCTGTGGTGCCTCAGTAATAAAAAACAGGCGTTAAATATTATTAAAAAATCTACAGAGGTCTCGAAAAGACCAATGCAGTGAAAGCAATAATACTTTTAAACAGTAAAGGAAATGACTTAAGTCTTCCAACCCAAAGATGCAAGGAAGCTGCAAAACAGGCTTGACGGTACAAGAAGAAGAAGATTAAGGAGGCCAAGTCAAATTCTTCTTCTTTATTATAAAAAAATTGTAAAGAACTATGTGTATGTCTTGAAGAGAACAAGGCATTAGAACCCCGTACCTTAGCGCAATGTCGGACGACATCCCGAGACACGCCTGCATGGAGACGTGTCGCTTGAGTTGTTAGCCGCGTTAGCTGAAACAATGGCGTAATGAATGGGTAGACACGGACAGGGGTCAGAGTTCGAGTCCGTTGAGATCATTGTACTAGCAGCGATTCGTCTGCCTTCTTCGCTTCCACAGTGGTCTAGGGGGTTGTTAAGAGAAAAGCCTCTCAGTAAAGTGTATGCATAAGTTAAGCGGGACATTAAAAAAGAACTGTTTAACACAAAGGGGACAAGGTGTCACTCAACGCTCTCCCTTTATGTCAGCGTAACTGTACAACGAATTCTCCCATTTAGGTTCGATTGCATAAAGCTCTAGATAACAATTCAGTAACTATATGCTGCATAACTTTTATCGGACAGATAACTTACGACAGATTCCTAGCAGGAACCTTCTGTTTGGTAGAGAAGTTCAGAATTATCCAACAGATTGCTATAAGTACTTGCAAAGTATGCACCTGTAGTTATCTGTTCCATGAACGAATGTAAATATATTACGAGAATAAATATGAAAGTTTTGAGACGCTCGTTCCGACTGTTGCATCTTTTCAAAGAACTCTCCCCCACACTTTATACACTTTCTCATTCACGAAACCCACTTATCAAGGCACTTTTGCCACTCATTTTCCTCAGGGAAAAAATGACAATTTCCATATGCAGTTTGTTGCTGGAAAATCTCTTTCCTAGCAAGCGATTTCTTATCATTGAGAAAAGAAAATACTTCCATTCTTCGTCTTTATTTTTAAGTTTTCTGGTTGCAATGTGTATATTTTTATTGCTTTTTATTCATAGCTTATAACACTATTCTGGTTGTTTTAAAATTATATACGCAGATTATAAAACAGAGGGGGCCAAAAATGTACACTTCAAGCAAAGTAAAACCTGTGTTGACATAACAAAACTGAATTCACACAAACAGAAAATGATGAGCACTAATCATCTTAGACTTTTACAGTTACAACAATTGCTCAAAATGCCCACCATCGACGTCGATATACTTCTGAGTACGTTGAACTACTGATTGAGTAACGTTTGCGAAAGTGTCCTCAGCGATTGCAGCACATGCCGTTTTAATTTCTTCCCGAAGTGCTGCCAGTGTAGCTGGTTTTCTACGGTATACAACATCCTTAAGAGTTCACCATAGGTAGAAGTCCAACGGAGTTAGATCTGGAGAACGCGGTGGAAACTCAATCGGACCTCTTCGTCCTATCCAGTGCGATATGCCCTTTTGAACATCGCATACGGTATTATGAGTCACAAATTTGTCTCGAATGCGTGCAATTGTTACTCACGTTGGCGGCTCTGTTCTGTACACACATCTCCATTGTCTTTGAACTTCAACAACATTCTCGGTTTTCCAATACCACTTCAAAATTACTTTCAGCTGTTCAAAGGATAATCTTGGCTCCATTTTGTTGTAGCAACGTTAGCATAACGTATGTGAGTCACATCTGTTTACAGAACATCATACTACACATTACTGTTGTTTTTCGGTTCAACTTGAAATATATTAAATAGAAATCTACTGTGAAAGTGTGTACACATTTTGGCACCCTCGGTATATTAGGAGAAAAGGGTGTGCATAGGGACACAAAAATGTTAAATCGGCAGCTGGGCGTCGTATAAGTTCAAGATGGAGGAACAGCTATTTGTTACCACCTTGGATTAGATTTTGTCCATTATCCACTCCCTAATAATAAACTCGTATATTTTAATTTATACAACCACCACCAATTATTGTTATTGTTATTATTATTATTATTATTATTATTGTGCTATGTTTTTTCTAATAAAAGGTAATCATCTAAATACTTTATAATGTATTCGTCAATACTGAAGCGTACTTTGAGGTAACGTTCGTATAATATAATAGAAAATGACGTAGGAATCGTGCATCCCTATTCTATTGGAACAGTTATTTTTATTAGCCCATTTGATTATATATTTTAGAAATCACATTTTCTTATATTATACGCAAAAATTGTAAAAAAAAAGTGTTAAAAGATATTAATTTAAAAGAAAACAACAAGGAAAGAAATTATTTTCTTGGAATTTACCGATAATCTTGAAAAATAATATAAATCTAAGATGGTGGACTGAAATATGCATTTGAACTAAAAGGTCGGTCATACGTCATAGTTTAATTGCACTACCGTGGCGGGTAGCCGAGATCGTTAAGACACAAACTCATGAGCGGAAGGTCTGAGGTTCTATTCGTGCCAGGACCGACCTCCCTGACTGAGATTTTTCCCACTGGGATGGTTTCCTTAGCCCTCATTGCCGGGAAAGTTTCCTAAACTTAGGTCTGCAACGCTTCCTTTCTTAAAAACTTTTTCTTAATTTATCATTCCATCTCATGTAAAATCGGTGTCTACTGCCTTTGGTGCCTCAGTAGTAAAAACGGGTGTTAAGAACTATTAAAATTATATTAATTGCACTAATTAACTCCATTGCAAAATAAACACTAAACGTTATAAGATCCACTTTCTTTGATGGATTTGAAAATGAAGTGTACCAAGAGAAATATAGAATTGAAAATAAAAAAATCGATGGCGCTAACCTATAAACACTAAGTTGAAGATTCAAAATAGGAAATTCAATTCTTTTCGTGTTCTTCCTCAGATATTAAGTGCACGGAGATAAGGCACCAGTAGCAATGCTCTACAGGTAGATTTATTTCAAGAAATATCTGTTTGATATTCTCTATCTAACGTTTCAGAAACACTAATCGAACACATAAAGTTTACTAAATATGTATCTTAGTTTCCGAAACGTTTACGAGGGCTGTTCAACACTTTTGCAGGCAGCCTATCCTTTGTTGCCAATAACATGTACAAAAATGTAATTAAAGCAGCTGGAAACAATGAGCCATTAACTATCAAAATATGCATAAGTGCAAGTTTAAACTTGCATAGTCATTGTCGTACAGTCTGTTGAGTTCAGTTATGTGTCAATAGCTGGTGAATACTTCTAAAGAAAACTTTACATTCTACATTTTCACACGCTATAAGCAGGTGAAAGAGCGAGGACTTGGTAGCTGTTCATGGTGATCAAGTGTGTTCATTTGATATCATTGTAAGATGTATTCGATCATTTGAAGAAGGGCGAGAGACTTTGAAAAACAACCCTCGTTCTGGCCGGCCTCGGGAAGCTGTGAACGAGAGAACAATTCAAAGAGTGAGGAAGTGTACTGTGAATTTTTGTCACAATCTCGTCGGTCGTGGCAGTTTTGGAACACCCTGAGCGCTCATCATCTTGAATGAATGTATGGCCACACTTAAATTCAGCAGCCCATTTTTTAACCATCGAAAATGAAGGAAAAGTGTCTTTTAATGTGGAATCTAACGTCTTTTGTATTTCTGTTGGGGTTAAATCCTTCAAAGGGAAGCACTTTATCGCAGGTCGTATTTCATTTTTATCTAGCGTGTAGAAAATGTTAACACTAGTTTGTTTACTCGACCGTTACAAACAAGTGACTACACTTACGCATCTGGAATAGGACAACATTCTTCATTTGTTTTAGTTGTATACGGTACAAACAAGTGACTACACTTACGCATCTGGAATAGGACAACATTCTTCATTTGTTTTTAGTTGTATACGGTAGGAACAAATGTATTCAAGCTCCAGCTAATATTAATTTTTTAACCAACTATTTCAGAAGGTCTTGCGAGGCAAGCTAAAAAACTGAAATTTTGAAGTTTGAATCTTTATAGACTGTTGAAAATATACTTCTCATTACTATATTATGGACTGTGGAGAATTTTGTCCATAATTGCTGTTGAAACCCATGCGAGAAAGCTCTTGTTTGATGAATACAGCAGAATAATGAAATTTGTCTCGACACAGATGATCGTATTCGTACATGTTGATGCGCGAACGCGACACATTGGCTGTAGTTCGCACAATTGCCGCCTGCATCTTGCGGTCCTAAGGCATTAACCCGAGACTCCGCCTCTAAAGACGCATAAAATCGCCTTTTACTATTGGCTGCAGTTCCTCTATGGTCGTTATATTGCCAGGGTTTTAATCCTTCGCCCATAGACGCTATAACTTGCATATTTTATGGACAACGCTTCTTCCCGCCGAGGCCTCATTGTCTGCTAGTGACATTTTCATCTACTGCAAGTTAATAATTAAACAGTGCCTATAATGACAATAATAATGCTTGTAATTTTGCAGTTGGACATAAAACTCAACATTGGGATCAGTTAATTAAATTGCTTGGTCTTTAATGCTGATAGGCCATCTTGAGAGGAGGCTATTAAAGAAAAGTAAAGGGGAGAGAAACCGGATTGTTATTACACTCGTAAAAGTGCAGTTTTTGTGCTGTTTGGAGGATGTAATGTCTGCCTCTAAGCGTAGACCACCTCAAATGAGATCTAAGTTTTATTGTTTAAAAGTTGGGTGACATATTTGCTGAACATTAAGCGCTTGATGGCATGTACTTGTTGACTATGTCAAATTTACAATGTTACAGGAACTTCTTAAAAGTTACATTTACCAAATATAATTTTTTTCTATTCGTTGATTTTATATAAACTTTTTAGGCTGCATAGAACTTGGCTATACTTTGAATTTTAAGTGTCTAATATTATTTTTTTGCAGTTATTTAAAATACACATCAAGCAGGAGCTGCCAAACTTAGCGAATTTCTCACTGAACTTTTAATAAAAATGAATATAAAATCAAATTATGACCTTATTAATTAATGAAATAAGTTATATCATTAATAGGTGTTAAATAGCATGAACAAAATCTAAAGCCAACCAATAAAAGAAAAACTGAACTATAATACATTACTTACCTAGGTTTGTCTATTTTTCCCCCCTTCAAAATCAATTGAAAATAAATGTATATATTAAAATTACTGTAATTTTCGCATTATTATTATTGATATTAACAAAATTAATGGTACACTATTAATTAAATGAAATATATGACCACGATAGACAAAGTTGTACTGTATGAGTATTTTTAACCATTTTTAAATGTAACCATGTTTATGAACTGAGCTCTTGATTTCATCTTTACATTCACTAAATAGAGAGAAACAACAGAAAGTTTCGAGTTACGTTGTGTATTTAAGATGATGTTCATATGTTTCAATAAAACAAAAACATGTTACTATTTAAAAACAATTACAATGTACTAAGTAAATAAAAACAATCGAAAGTTACATCGATTTTCAGTGGCTTTGAAATTTAATTTAAATGTTATTAACATGTAACGTAAACGTTTTCTGAAGGTTATTACAGAGCGCTCTTACATACAAATATAACTCTCAAATACATATTTTATTAATATTTCACATTTGATATCTTCACGACAATGCTTTTGTTGAATACATAACTTATGCATTGTCAGCTTGTTTTTTATATTTCGGTTTTCAGATATATCCCCTTCACCTAATGGTCCAATTTTCAGAGACTATTTTCCTTATTTTTTAAAATAGTGTATACCGAATTTTATTCTGAAAAAAAAAATACGCTAGAGTGATTTTTAAATTTTGGGTTTCAGATGAACTCCCATCCCTAATAGTCTGATTTTACTTATTTTCGGGAAATATTTTTTTTAAATTTATTTTAATGGCATATACCGAGTTTCGTTGAGAAAAAACCAAACATTGCGATCACTAGAGCGATTTTTAGATTTTTGCTTTATGTTAACCCTTGCCTTTGATGGTTCTAGTTTGTTGGTTAACGAACTCGATAAATTGTTTGTTAATTGATGGTTATAAATTGCGGCCGCTAGAGCGTTAACACCACACACACAATTTTTTTTTCATTGTCATTTTCGTTGCCTAGTTGATGGGATCCATGGAGATTTTCAAAAAAATTTTTCATGGTTAAAATTCCTTTGAACATCACTAAAATATGCAAATAGGGTGGAGTATGTACAGCCCGGATGTAACATCCAGCTTTATTCAGTATATACGTAAGTATAAATTTCATGGTTTTCCGTTTTTAACTCCAAATTAAATTATTTCTAAGGGCTGACATAAGAATTTATTGCTAACAGCGCGTGACGTGGTTCTTACACCTGCATCCTCTGGTACCGGTCACAACGAATTTGGCTGCACTTGCGATCTGTTTTATGATCCGAGATAGCATGTCGTGGTGACGTATTTATTAATATGGCACCAAAACAATAAAACTTCAACATGTTCACGGGCTCAAAGGACTGTACGTGATTTCGTAATACACTAGGCAGCCACGAGCAGCCCAGGTCGTTAAGTCGCGGACTCGTGAACGGGAAGTTTTGTGCTTGATTCTCAACAGAACCGTCCTCCCTGATTGATGTTTTTTTACAGGTTTTCCTCAGTCTTCATAAATAGCAAATGCCGTGAAGGTACACTAAACTGAGTCCTAGAACGGTTCCTTTCCTTTAAAAAATATACCTTTTCCCAGTTTTATCATTTCTTTTCACAAATAATCATTGTTCACCACCAGTGATACCTCAGTAGTTTAATCGGGTGCCAAACACAATTAACAAATAATGCACTAGGTCTGTTTGATTTAGTTTTTTTTTTTTTTTTTTTTGATTGATTTTATTTATGGACGCTCTTTAACATCTCAGATCATCAGCGTCCCATTCAACTCAGGGCGTGAAATGGCCGACAATTTTTGCTCAGAGGCCTCTCTTTCAGGCTTGAGATTCTTTTTCGTGCCGTAAATGTACGACACGGGACCCACGGCTTTACTTCCCTTCCGAAGGAAGCCATACTTAGGATTTTTACCCCCGAAAAAATCCATCGATCCTGACCGGGTTCGAACCCGCGATCTTGGGTTTAGGAGGCAAGTATGGTAACCGACGTTTGATTTAGTGGACGGTATTAAAGTAAATATTTCACAATAAGCTATAAAACATATATTAATATCAACAATAAAACAAAAATAAATAAATAAACGGAAAAATGCAAATAAAATAAGTACAAGGAAATTAATTTTTTGAAACGTTAAAAATTCATATACAATATAAAGAAATCCCATAGTGAATGATGCACATGGCGATGCTAGAAAACTTATATACGTCCTTCACATGCACTGGGTCTGAAACATGCGCTAAATGGATCTCTGGAAGATGCATTTAATTTTTTCCCACATTTTCTTACATTTATTGCTTCTTTAGTGAAGGAAAATTAGACACAGATCTATTGGCTTTCATTCCTCCACTTAAGTCTAGTGCATAGCATTCCGAGATATAATCCTAATTAACGTACTTTCCATTTTTGTATCAATCTTGCTTTCTTCCTGACATCTGCACTTGGATCACTGAACTCTACAATATGTTAACCGTTTCCTGGAGACAAATCACCGGCTGTTTCATCCTCAGGTTATATGATCTGGTTTTCCTTTCTTCGGAAATGAGCTTGTGATATCTGTGTGTAGATGGTTTGATGGGAAAGAAACCTTTTCTTTGTACTCGCCGACATAAGCTGTACATATCCGACGGGGTTGTTAAATTTTATAGTTCTATTCCGGACCATGAATATTGTTAATGCCCTATTTTACTACTGTGGCATTACAGTTGTTGATATAAGATGAAAGATAAATTGGGAGACCTCAGGTTCTATATATAGATATATAGGGAAACTTGACCCTGATTTCGCATCCTGTATGTGTTAAGCAACTTCCGAAAGTGAACATCGAAACCATTGCTTACGAGGTGGTATCCAGAATATTCGGGACTAGTGGTGCCACCTGGTCAAAAACTTTGAAACTAATGACCGCCGTCACTTTCGAAGTAGTTCCCTTCCACACGTATACACCGGTCCCAGCGATTCTGCCATTTTCCAAGTGCGTCTTGAAGCCACGTTGTTTGAGAGTGTTTAGCACAGACAGTGTTTCTTCTTGAATCCTCTCAATTGTGTCGAACCGACGCCTTTCAACTTGATTTTCAGTTTGGGGAATAGAGCGAAGTCACGGGGTGCCAAATCAGGTGAGTGGGGGTCAACCGTCATGTTTTTCGTCAAAAAGCTCCTGGTGAACAAGGGCGCATTATCGTGATGCAACAGCCAGTTCCCCTGTCGCCAAAGTTCGGGCCTTCGTCTCCGCACATTTTCACGGAGTCGTCGCAAAACGTCACAGTAGTACGTGGAATTCACTGTTTGATTTGGTGGGACGAATTCTTTGTGCACAATCCCCTTGTTTTAAAAGAAAACGAGGAGCATGCTCTTAGCTTTGCTCTTCACTTGTCTCGATTTTTTTGGTCTTGGTGAGTTCAGGCTCTTCCACTGGGAGGATGTTGTTTTTGTCTCAGGGTCATAAGCGCACATCCAGCTCTCGTCGCCAATGATGACCCTGGACAAGAAGGTTGGGTCATCCGATACGACCTGACGAAACTCCATGCAAACTTCAAAACGCTGCGCCTTCTGATCAGCAGTCAGGATCCTTGGCACAAATTTTGCGGCGACACGATGCATGCCCAGTTCATCAGTTAAAATTCTTTGGCATGTCCCATAACCAATTCCCACTTCATGAGCAAGATCTTCAATGATTCGACGTCGATCCTCACGAACGAGGTGTTGAACTTTGGCAACAATGTCAGGCGTTGAGCAACTGACGGGCCAGCCGGTGCGAACATCGTCTTCAATAGCTGTATGGCGGCCCTGAACCGAACATGTCACACACGTGTACGGCTCATGCTTTGTCCCCCAAATACTTGTTGAATCATTGCGAGGATCTCCATAGCATTTTCCCCGAGATTTGCACAGAATTTGAATCACACTCTGTTCTAATCTTAGATCCATGGTAAAATCACCACACACTACACACAGAGTATCATGAAAAGTACTATAGAATCTCAACACATCCACCCAGCTGCATGAAACTTTAAACACTCACTCATCAGATGTGCTAGTGTTGCCACCGAGCGATACAAAAATCTACTGCAACTACTGTCGAGATGGCAACACCAGACCCGAATATTGTGGATACCATCTCGTATTTTGTAAACAAAGCCCTACAGTTGCTATATCTGACAATAAAGTTGTGTTGTTTCGTACTGATGCTGCCTCATATATGGTTACTGTAGCTCCAGTTCTTAAAACTTTTTATCCTGACATCATTCTTGTAACCTGTTCAGCTCACGACTTTTGCAGAGTTTCTGAAACAATCAGGCACCAATATAAAAAAAGTTTCCATTTATTTGCAGTATAAAAATGTTTAGCAAAGCCTCATTCTTGATTTCAACGTTCAGAGAGAAATGCCCTGATATTCCACTCCCACCTCAGCCTGTTGTAACACGATGGAGAACAGTCAGTGTGTATCATTCTAAATATTTTAAAGAAGTTGTCACAATTATTGAAGAATTGCCTGGACCCGATACTACAGCGTGTGTAAAAGCAGCAAAAGATGTCTGAATGACTCGTCATTGAAAAAATATTACAGCATCCAGAAAGTAAGACCCAATCGCGCCTAGAGATGGCACCGCTAGTCGGATAGGAATGCGCATGCCCAGGAATAGAGAGGAAGTATGTGGTAATAATGCAGTAAAATATCAGTCCTGTGACGGCCGTGGTTACCGCGCTGTGCTAGGAGAAAATGGGTGCTCTGATATTGTCTCCCGCTAACTGCGAAGTTCGTGCAGTCATCCGAGGTTTGCACGCTCAAAAGCAAAGTCCAGCAGAGATCCACACAAGGTTGAAACTTTACTGCATTATTCCCACATACTTCCTCTCTACTCCTGCGCATGCGCATTCCTATCCGACAAGTGGTTCCATCTCCAGGCGCGATTGGGACTTACTTTATGGATGGCCCTCGTATATTGCCTACATAACATCAAAATTTTTATTCATACCTGCAAGCATTGAACACTTAGACCGTAAACATCAATCTCTTTGTAGTCAAATAACAATAGTGAAGAATGCCCTGGAGAAAATATATTGTGTTTTGGGTGAAACTGGGACAGTGGGACAATTTACTAAATAAGACTGTAGCATTTTCACTGTTGCAGTGATACTGAGAGAAATATAAAAGTTCCATTAGGTATTGCTGTTTCTACTGTAGTTAATTTGGAATTTTCTCCTCTGACATCCATTGCTTTCAAAATGATTCTCATTGACAAAAGAAAAAGATAAACTGTAGGGAATTTAGAAAAAAATTCTGGTGATGTAGACAATTATTGCAGACAATTATGAGAGAGAACGAGAATGGAAATGAATTTAAAAAACTTAAAAAGCATATTTATTTTTAATATATACAATTTGTGCAGCTGTGTTTATATAATATCGTTTTTTTATTGATTTATTTACGGACGCTCTTTAACATCTCAGGTCATCAGCGTCCCATTCAACTCAGGGCGTGAAACGACCGACAAATTTTGTTTAGAGGCCTCTTCTTTCAGGCTTGAGGTTCTTTTTCATGCCGTAAATGTACGACACGGGACACACGGAAGTCATACTTAGGATTTTTACGCCCGAAAAAATCCATCGGTCCTGGCCGGGTTCGAACCCGCGATATTGGGTTTAGAAGGCAAGTATGGTGTAATATTGTGGTCTACCTTCATTTTAAAATATACTTTTTGTGCCATGTTTTGCATATTTTAGTAGTTTCAGTAAAATAAATAGGTTTGATGCTCTAGTTGCATGCAACTAAATGCCCCATTTACTGGTGCTGTAAGTGATGATCTTACAAGATAGTTCACTGACAGAAACAAGTGACGGGCTTGGGAGGGAGCACAGGTGTAGACATGTTCTCCAGATGTGGTCTAGTAAATTACAGCTGCATAGATAAGGTCTAGTCGTTGCCAACTCCCAACTCTTTCGCAGTTTTATGTCAATCGCTTCGTCTTGAGATGCGCCAGTAGGAAAACTTGAAACATGTCCGTTAAAATATAGAGCTTGATACAAGATCAGATATCCAGAAGTCAAAATTTTCTGTGTCTGTTAATTATACCATATGCATTCAAAAACGTTTGCAACCAGTCTATTTATTGTTGGACATTTTTCTATAAAATGTAACTAATGCAGCTGGATGGGATCTTAAGCCATGAAAAAGTCACTGTCGTACAGTCTGTTGAGTTCAGCCCTGTGTCAATAGCTGGTGAAAAACCATGAATATTTCTAAAGAAAACTTTACATTCTGCATTTTCATTATTATCTCTGGGGCAAATTAAAAAATTCCTTGTGCAAGACGAACCCGCACAAGAACTCGAAGATAATATTCGTCAGGAAAGTGTGCGTATTTCTCAAAATGAACTACAGCGAGTGACGAACAATTTCCTAAAGAGATGCCAAACATTTGTGGAGAATGAAGGCAGGCATTTTCAACACCTCATTTGATAATTTGATAAGTAATGGGTCTCTTAAATTGGTTTGTTGTATTGTTTTACCCTCCCGCTAATCACCGAGATCCTGTTGGACGGCTAATCAGCTACGAGAGGCCCGCTCGCCCAAAGGCAAAAAGTTCCGGGAGAAAAGAAAAATGATCGCACGGTATTAGATACGTTTAAAATTTATGCTTTTACTGTATATCAATACGGAGCTTTCACCGCTCCTGTCAATGTTCCAAGTAAAATGGAAGGACTAATTAATATGTCATCAGTTATTTTGTTTCCAAAATTGTTTATGGTTTTCGTCTGCATACTGGAACATTGTGAAAGTTTTCCACTCCATGATAGCTGTGACAGATCTTTGATTACAAGCCGCAATACAGCACCAATTTGTAAAAAACAAAAGTGTCTGAAAGGACTGTTTATATGAAAATTTCAATTTTATTTATTTACTTTTCCATGTGTTAAGTAACGCTCTATAATGATTGCAAGCGTTTTCCTTGTCAAACATTCACAGGCACGCAACAGAACTTGGAACTTTTAGAATACGAACTTCAGCTGAAAATCTCATCTTCTAGATTAAAAATAGCATTCTCTTTTCACACGCCGATGTCACAACTCTCCACGTGCAAGAGGAAATTAGGAAGTCAAAATTCCTTTCCGCTCCAGGGATACCCATAACAAAGAGACATTAAAATCCCGCGGTAAACACGACCTTTTGAACTTTGTGTCAAGTGCAGGTGGATGTCAAGAATTACCATAACCGACGGAGGGAAACTTTACAACCGAACAGAAAGAATATGGAGTCGCTGCTTTGCCAATGACAATAGTTTACGACCGCGAGTCAGGAGGTCTTTGTTAAAACCACGTCCCTTTCGTAGAAGGAAAGTGTGTTGTGTAGTACTCAGTGGGAGAAGGTGAAACAAGAATGAGCCGATATTATGAGGCGCATTTCAAAAGTAAGTACCGGTCATTCACAGTACAATAAAAAAGGCACTTGAAAAATGTTTTTATTGCTTTTGCACGCACGAGGGTTGATCAATAAAGAACGATCATCATTTATTTTGAAAACATACCTTAACTCATAATTTTTACGATCTGTCTCAAAGTAGTTGAGAAGGCAATGCATCTGTCCCAGAGTTTCTGCCAGACTTCATAGACTTGTGGAAACCATTGTTTTTTGACAGATTTTACAGAATCGCCTCCGCAGCCTTTACCGCTACTTCTGATGAAAGAAATGTCTCCCATGGTGGTGTTACTTCAGTTTGAGGAAATAGAAAAAAGTCACATGGGGCTAAATCTGAACTATAGGAAGGTTTAGGGATACAGTTCACATTGATTTTTGTGAAATATCCTGCAAAGAACATTTGCGATGTGCGGCCGTGCATTTTCGTGGTACAGCACCCAGCTTGTTACACGGAAATGCGGCCAATTGTATGTATATGACCTTGAAGAGTTTTTTTTTTTTTTTTTTTTTTTTTTTTTTTTTTTTTTTTTTTTTTTTTTTTAAAGGACAGAAACAACTATTTTCATGATGGTGAGAAAGTTGGAATGGTGTATCCAAGTTTCATCAGCAGTGATTACGTTTGCAAGAAATTCCGCATCTTCAACTACATGCAAACCTGCAGGCAACAGGCTTGCCCACCATGCACACAAACATTTCTCAAGTGCAAATTTTCATTTACCAACGTGAAATGTCAAACTTTCTGAAAGTGCTCTCTCTCACAGTGACAGCAGCAGTATTAGAGCACAAAACTTCCTTTGAAATTGATTGTCTTCCCTCTTTATACCTTTAAGCCATCTCCATACGCCTGTAACATTGCAAAGGCGTCAGCTGAATAGAGTTCTGCAGTTTTAACGACTTCATTCCTCAGAGACCATGCAGTTAATCTTTGTCCATGATAGTCGCCTTTCATCTTGTCCACGTCTTTCTCTACTTAACAGCAAATGAATACTGTCCTTTCGCCGCACCGTGATTACAACAGCCATCTAAAGTCTGTGTAACGTACTTAGTATATCACCCAAAGAGTGGATATGCTTATATATTGCGAAATATTCGTAAAAGACTGCGCAATTTCCGAAAGCCCCACGTATGAAATGTACTGCTCTCTTTTCTTGTATTGCAGTTTAAATATATTCTGGTTATAGGCATGATGTTGAACATGTGTATTTATACACTTTGCTCACCTTGACTTGTTCAACGTTCTGCAATACATATTCAAGAACTCTATGGAATGTGAATTAATTTTAATCTTAATGCCTGTGTTACCGCTTTAACAAATTGAAAAATAAAATAAAAATCCGCCAAGCAGAAGCTACGTAAACTAAACGAATTCCTCAGCAAGTTGAATATTGGCCTTATCAATTAATGAAACGAAATAAGTTATAGCAATACTATGTGGTATTAGGGGAACAGCATTAGAATTCTTGCAATATATAAGTATTATAAAAGAGAAACCATATTTTTAGAATTATTATTGTTATAATTGAGATTAAACCACAAAAATTAACGTATACTAATAATTAAATTAAATATATGATACTGATAAACAAAGCTATTAGGTGTGGTATTTTTAAATATTTTTAAATGTAACCATGTTTATGAACTGAGCCCTTGATATCATCTTTACATTCACTAAAATAGAGAGAAACAACAGAAAGTTTCGAGTTACGTTATGTATTTAAGATGATGTTCATATGTTTCAATAAAACAAAAACATGTTACTATTTAAAAACAATTGCAATGTACTAAGTAAATAAAAACAATCGAAAGTTACATCGATTTTCAGTGGCTTTGAAATTTAATTTAAATGTTATTAACATGTAACGTAAACGTTTTCTGAAGAGCGCTCTTACATACAAATATAATTCTCAAACACATATTAGATTAATATTTCACATTTACTATCTTCACAACGATACTTTTGTTAAATATAAAACATATACATCGTTATAAATACAGTTTATTTGTCCTATTAGGCGCAAGAGCGCTTTTTACATGTCGGTTTTCAGTTATATCCCTATTCCTAATTACTCGATTTCCCTGGTTTTCTGAAACTATGTTTCTTATTTTATTTCATTGACATATACCACTTGCCTTAAACAAATTAAAAATTGCTGGCGCTAGAGCGATTTTTAATTCTTTACTTCAGATTAACCCCATTCCCAAAATAGTCCAATTTTTCTGATTAACGAACTCATTGAATTAAAACAAAAGTTGCGACCGCTAGTGCGTTAACACACACATATAATTAATTTTTTTCGTTGTCATTTTCGGGGCCTAGTAGGTAAGATCGATAGAGATTTTAAGAAAATTTTCATAAATGTTTTTACGGGTACAGCCTCAATAGGCATTCCTTCTGAATTTGCTAAAAATTCAGGGAATTTTTTCTTAAAGTTAATTAAAATGCTATACGCTCAAATTTAAGTAAGGTTCAGAGGGCGCTAGAACGGCATTGGATCGGCTTATTCGAGAGTTTATTTGTCAAATTGAAACTTTGACGGTAAAGTTTTGCATCTCCCCCAAGAGGTGAGTGTCAAGACTTATTTTTGCATTCATTTCACTTATAGACGAAACGTCATATAAATCAAACGTTGCGTCCGGACAAAGACAATTTGACTACGGTATCGTATTATTTGAATATGTTGCTAAGGCCGAGGACTGTTTGTTTCCACGTGGCCACCCCCCTTCCTCCCGTCTCGGCGGAATGCTGGCAACCTTCAGAATGAAAACCAAGAAGGATTCATTACTCACTTGCCGAGATTGATATGAATAAGAAGTGGCCATTATCTGTCCCTCAGAAGGTCAGCTAGGGTCATGGATACTAGCGAGCCCACTTTCCTTACGCAGAGCCAGTTCCATTGTACAGCTTGGGCAATGATCCGAACGTCGTTTGCTTTGATGTATTGCTGGTGCATAGTAGGCAATGCTACACCTGGTCATAGATGTTAACATATTCCAAAACATTCTGATTAAATTTTTAATATAACATTGTCATGCCTATCCCAGTTTACAGATGAGGTAAACATTTAGGAATTGTAGAATATTTTAGTTGTTTCTAGAACGTAAAAATTGTTTTCATTATAAGGAACATTTTCTTCAAAAACTCAACATTTTAGTAGTTTATAAATATCTGGGTCATGTCATATATACTGTTACTTAACTAAAACTAATTGATACTTTTTTTATTTTGATAAGCTGTTCTCTTACGTAATACAAACTATAAGTACCGAACAGTTCTCAGTTTGCCGAAGTTTCTTTGCCCATTCAATTTATACCAGCGCGAGGGTTACCTTTTAAATTTTTTACAAAAACCAGAAAAGGAAAATAATTTTTTGGAACAAACTGTTATATAGTTTTGCTTTTAAGATTTATACACCTTTGTATTCGTTCAAAACAATTCTCGAAACAATTTTCTGCACTCTGAAGTTGGTATCACAAAAACAAGGTTTTTAAAGGCTTCAATAGCTTCTTGGGGTGATGAAAATCGCTGTTCACGTATTTTTGTTTGACATTCCGGAACAAAAAGAAGTCGTTAGGTGATAAATCAGGTAAATGCCGACATGAATTCGATGTTTTTCTCCTTCAAAAAATCAATTGTTTGACGTGCTGTGGGAGAGATGGCATTGTCATGGTAACGTTTTCGGTTGTTTTTCCTGATTTCGTCGTTAACATCTGGCAAACAAATTGCTATATATCATTCAGCATTAAGTGCTCTTCCATCCTCTAAAGGAATGTTTCCGATATGTCCAGTACAACTAAAGAAACAGACGATCATTTTCTTCGGAGTTTTTCCTGAACGAACAACTTGTCTGGGATTCGATTCATCTTGGAACACCCAAACAGTGGATTGTTGCTTAGTTTCCGATTCATACGAAATATCCAAGTTTCTATCTGTTACAATGTTTTATACGCATTTTGCAGTTCCTCGGTGTAGTTTTTACAGTATTTCACTACACCAATTTAACAGCTAAATATTCATGCAAAATCGAATGTACTGCAGTCCTCGATATGCTTAAGGATGTCTCTATCTCACTGTAAGTCACATGCCGATCTTCCTCCATCATGTTGCGCACAGCATCGATGTTTTTTTTTGGAATGACAATCAATTTTGATCGAAATTCACGAAATTCATCACTGACAGACGCACGACTACTACTAAATTCTGCAAACCAATTGTGAACAGCCTTTTCTGATGGTGTTTCATTACCAAAAGTTGAACAAGGCGATTCTGTGCATTGCTGTTGAGTGAGGTCTTTACTAAAATCTTTAAAAACGATCCAACAAAAACCTTTACGTGCAATTTCGACTTTTTCGCAAAATTGCTTTGTTTAAATGCTCACTGTAAATAAATTACTCTGTGAATTTCTAAGCCGCAGTTTCCACAATAAAAAATGTCAGTTGTTGCGAAAAGAATGATGATTTATGTAAATAGCGCTATCTAGTGGTTGTAAAAACTTAAAAAGGTAACCCTCGTATCTACGCGCTACTTCCATTGGAAAATCTCCACAAACTAAGTCATTAAGTAAGTTACAAATTGATGTAGAGTACTAGGTACATGTTTGAATGAGACACCTAATGCTATTGCCATTAGAGTCCGGTGGCAAATGGTGACATTCAACATGAGACAATTGACGTTTATAATAGCGAAACAGCAGTTGCAAGATGGTGGCGCCTCTGAGTGAGTATACAACCCTCGAGCAGCGCTCCGTTTTTGTGAGCAAAAGATGTGAAATCAAAGAATATTCCTAAAGAAATGTTTCCTATTTACGGGGAGAAGTGTCTGTCACGTCAAGCTGTTTACAATTGGGTAGAAGTTCTCTGAAGGGAGGACATCTATTGGCTAGCAGCGCATCGGTCAAACAATCGCTCATAATGCATGACAGGTTAGTTTTTAATTAATCCGTGCATTGCATGTGCTGCACTTGTTGGCCCGTTCGGTCCTGGTAGTGTAGTGGTAACCACACTTGCCTCCTAAACATAAGATCGCGGGTTCGATCCCGGCCAGGATCGATGGATTTTTTTCGGGCGTAAAAATCCTAAGTATGTCTTCCTTCGGAAGGGAAGTAAAGCCGTAGGTCCCGTGTCGTACATTTACGGCATGGTAAAGAACCTCAAGCCTGAAAGAAGAGGCCATGAGCAAAATTTGTCGGCCGTTTCACGCCCTGAATTGAATAGGACGCTGATGACCTGAGACGTTAAAGAGCGTCCGTAAATAAACCAAATCAATAACTTGCTGACTATAGAACACAAAATCTTGCATTAGAGCCAGGCATCTCTATCGCTACCACAATGAGTTTCGTTGCAATTTTTTTTTTTTTTTTTTTTTTTTTTTACATTCTGTGTTTTAAGTAAACACCCTTTTATAATATTCTGACATTGCTTATTTTCATAAACGATTTTTCTTATTTTATTTCAATGGCATATACCCAGTTTCGTACAGAAAAATCAAAATGCTCCTGCTAGAACGATTTTTAAAATTTCGTTTTAGGTTAAAGCCCACTCCGTATGGTCCAATTTTACTGGTTAACGAACTTTATAACTAATTTGTTAAGTGATGGTTATATGCCAAGTTTTGTTGAGAAAAATTAAAAATTGCAGCCGCTAGCGCGTAATCACATACACACATATAATATAAATGAAAAACACGTAACATTTTTTGGATAGTGTTTAACGCCCTTTTTACTATTGAGGCACCACATGCGGTGGACACTGATGATACATGTAGTGAAATGATATATTGGGAAAGGATTGTTTAAGGAAGGAAACGTTCCAGGCCTAAGTTTAGGGTGCCTTCCCGGCCAGTTATGAGAACTGAGGAAAACCTGGAAAAACCTCAATCAGGAAGTACGGTCCTGGTGGGAATCGAACCCCAGATCTCCCTCTACGAGTCTGCACCTTAACGACCTCGGCTACCCTTGGCGTTATAGATGTAACACTGTGAACAATATAACAATAATTATAGAAGCAGAAAGCGGTTAAAACACATAGAAAGTCATAGGTTTTGTATCGCTATACTTCAAACTACTTTACAAGAAGACTTGCCTGTGAAGATATGTATGTATATATATATAATTATATATAATATACATATATATGTATTATAATTAAAAAGCAAAATATTCATAGTGAACATTTAAGTGTTTTATCCATTTCTGGTTCTTTAGTTGTTATGTTAGCTGCATTGTTCAAAGAATTACTTCATTTTTCATTTATATTGTGTACACCTCTGATGCCGTTTTCTTAATTTGTATTTGCTTTTACATGTTTTCTTATTGCTTTCTTTAATTTTTCTGTTATTCTGTTAATTATATTTCTTACTTTCCCTGAGTATTTTAATACGATTTATTTTTACAAAGTGTTTTATCTATTTCTGCTTCTTTACTTATTGTTATTTTGGGTTACATTGTTCAATCTGTTACTTTATTTTTAATTTATATATAAGTTTTATCGTCATTTTTGGTGCCTCGATCGATAGATATATAAAAATTTTTTTAAAAAAATGTTTTTCGTGCTTACAACCACAATAGCTATTCCTTCGGATTCGCTAAAACGGAATTGGGATGATACAAGCCTATGATTTAATGTATAGTGTGTGCACTGATGCAAGCGGGGGCATGAGGGGCGGGGGGGGGGGAAGTAAAATTTTGACATAGTTTTCCAACAGAAACTTATTGATTGCTATTCACGTTTGTAAGAAATTTATTAAAATGTGTTTGTCTTGAAGCATAATATAACACTTTACCCTTAAATTCCTGCAAAAAATGTCTTATTTGAAGTGAGTAGGTATTTGCCATTTTCATATTTATCATTTGATTATGCAAGGGTAATTTCATAACTATTTTTTATATATTTTTAGTAGCATCTATTTACATTCCTTCAATATATACCACCCCTTTCAAAGCACCACTTTTGTTGGGTACCGGCTCTTCCAGAGAAAGTAACCAACATCCATGTAAGCCTAAATCTGGTGAACACACGTCCGGACTGTACGGTGGATGATGTAGAAGAACTTCCGCAGGTTAGTGGTAACATTCCTTGTTTGCGAATCCCATTTTATGTAAATAACAACTAAAACAGACCCTTACTTAAGATTTATAATCAACCCTTGTATATCGCTGTTCAAAAAATATTATAAGATAATTATCTTGATATATGATTATTCAAATCTAGGGTTTTCATGGCTTTTTATTTGTTTATTTACGGGCGCTCTTTAACATCTCAGGTCATCAGCGTCCCATTTAATTTTTTTACGCATGTCCAGAGGTTGTATTTGTAATTTTGTAACTTTTGTGGAATTAGTTTTAGTGTGTATGGTAAATAGAGGCTTCTAACGAACGACTGCAGAAGTTTGTGGACAAACGAATATAACCTGTACAATAAAAGGCTCCTAAATGATCCCTTGTGGGACGTTTGTTCAAATCTGTTGGTTCACACTCAAATACCTTCCTTATTAATAAATATTCTTAAAATTATATAAGACATTCACGAAAAAAAGCATCAAATACAAAAATCTACTTTATTAATGAAAATGGTCAACATGATTTTTGTTTTCCTTCTCTCTCACTTTGAGATTATTTTAATATTGGGCAAACCATACAAGTATCGACCACTAACGCAGCATTTACTGGGTGTTTAGCAAATACTGTCGCCAACGATATTGTAGCAGTGGTCATTAATTGAGAATTTGTTTATTTTGTTATTTTTTTATACTGCACACCCAGAATTTTTTTATTAAAGTCGTAACGAGAGGCTTCATTTCTCAAATAAGGAATGTGGGTTAAACATTGTTGATTGTCGCTCTAATACCGTGGGCCTAACCAAAGTTCTTTATTATTTGTCTTTCAAATTAAGTGCTAAATCTGATTTTTCCATTTTTAATAGCTTAGCGGCTATATTAAACGAAAGTAGATATTGTGAGAACGTAAAGAATTGAGTTCGTGAAAGAACACGTTGCAAATTTGCTAAAGGTGCATTTCGGCCATAAACTGTGTGCATTCAGAAGAAAGCTGAATGTATTTGTGATCTAATCAAAGAAGTTTATTATGTACAGGACTTCCAGGATAGTCTTTACCGCTCGCACGGGGTTTTGCTTCTCGGCAGTTGTACATACAGCAGCCGCCCGCTCCTATACTCTGACTTCACTTCATACATTGTGTATAAAATCTTACCTAATAGCAAATGCTACGTTGTACCGGGTAAACACATTCCAATTGACATGATTTAGTTCATTCACTGTAGTATATCTGTTTCATTTCTTACGAGGATAGGTCCATAAGTTTCCGGCCTCGCCGATAAGTATTAAGTATTGGTATGTACGGCCATAAGGCCCATGCGACAATTTTATTTATTTGTGTATACTTTAAAACTGCTATTAAAAGTACATTATTTTTTAATAGTGTTTAAGGCCCATTTTCACTGACACTGAGGCATCACAGGCGGTGGTCACTGATGATGCATGAGATGATAAATTGAGAAAAGTTATTTTTAAAGAAAGGAAACATTATAGGCATAAGTTTAAGGTAAATAGCACTTGCCATTTATGAGGACTGAAAAAAACCTGCGAAAAACCTCAGTCATGGAGGACAGTCTAGCAGGCTTCGAACCCCAGTCGAGTTCACGTCTTAACCACCTAGTCCAATTCAAAGTGCAAGCATAATCTTATTAGAATGTACCCTCATGCTGAACTTAATTTGTGCCGATTCGCTAACCATTTGGACTACGAGATGGCAGGCTCGAAAATGACAGGAAGCTAAACATATGCAGGTCCACGCCTGTCAACTGGTACCTCATTAAAGCATTACATGATGAAGTGTGTTTTTGGTTTTAATTCCCTCTGGTGTCACGCCTTTCAGCTTATCTGTAACACGTTTCATTATGGCGGACTGCACTGTTCGCCCTTGGTACCTTGCAGCATCCACGTGTGTTGTTCCCCAACCTGAAATTGAGCCAGAGTTGGCGAAGTAAACACTTAACTGAAAAATACTTCTCTGTAGCATACAACTTAGATGACCTTGTTTAAAATAACCTTTTTAACCCTTGGAAAAAATGAGTAATTTCTTGAATGCAAAATTCTTTTTAAGTCCCTACTCGTTTACAAGGTACTGCAGTCGTTGTGTTATATGGCGTACACCAAATATGCTGACTAGTGTGTGTTTCGTTAGCTCTGTGGCAGAGTGTGCAGTGATGCTGAGGCTAGGAGCCCAGTTTAAACCTTTGTAACATGTTGTGACAAATTAGTTTCTTAATATTGTTTCCCCACATACAGCATAACATATTATAATGAATATTATAATATTTCCTTCAGTATTTGTTCTATCTAAATGCAATATGCTGTACATGCACGAAGGACAAAAGTTGGCTTAAGGGCACAGATTCAAGAAGCCTGGAATGTTGTAGCCTCTCGTCCACACTACTGTAGAAATCTGACATCATCTATGTCCCGAAGATTGAGGGCAGTTATACATGCTGAGGGTTCTTCACGCGATATATTTTGCGTTTTCACTTTAGAAGATAAATGTTTCTGTTCATGTAATTGTTTAGTTATTTGTAAATAATACGTTAGTGATTACGTTTTTGCGTGTATGAATGAATGAATGAATATTGTTTAACGCCCGTTTTTGCTACTGAGGCACCACAGGCGATGGACGCTGGTGATACATGAAATGAAATGATATATTGGGAAAGGATTTATTTTTAAGGAGGAAACGTTCCAGGCCTAAGTTTAGGGTACCTCCCCGGCATTTGCCATTTATGAGGACTGAGGAAAACTGGGAATAAACCTCAGTCAGGGAGGACGGTCCTGTCGGAATTCGAACCCCAGACCTACCGCTCACGAGTCCGCGATTTAACGACCTCGGCCACCCGTGGCGGTGCTTATCTGTGTGCATAGGTAATGTCATAAAACTTAAATGATACGTTAAAATATAATGTGATATTAAGGCAACACGATGTTATACATTTGAGCTTATAAAAACAATAATAAAAAGTAACAAAAATGTTGTTTGGGGTTTGAACCCAGGAGCTTACGCAGAGGAGCAATGTCGTGTAACCCGCTCTTCACCGCTACTCTACCCTGATGTTCTCTTTCCGGATGCTTATTGTTGTGACCATTGAAAGTGCCCATTGCAATGTGCCAGTAGCTGCATGCGCGTTGCCATTATCTGAGGTTTCTCATGTGGTTCTGTAAAAGAATCTTCTCCAGCTGATTTGATGAAAAACACTGACAAGCAAGGGGAAGTTTAAGCTATAGAGTCGCAGATAGCCAAAGTGAATGCTTGGAACTGTTATGTTTTTACCCCTCTGAAGATAATCGATTAGTTAAATTCCTTTTGCTGATATCATAATCTTTCCTGCAAATAAAACTGACTATTAGTGCTGAAAATCCGACTTGTTTTCATTGCTGTTTCGATTCTGTTGTGTGGTAGTGAATCAAAGTCTCACTAAGACCAACTGCACTCCTAGGACAAGACCCCAACATGGAAAAAATGACGGCTGAAGATGCCCTATTACTGCCAATAGCAAATACGAAACTTTTATGCAGTGTTATGTTTACAAGACAACATTATTTATCATTAGAAAATATTTCGATCCTTTTTACTAATATGAAATTGTTTAAAAACAATATTTTTCATATGCAAATATAGTATAAAATAATATATAAACTTTTTCACAGGTAGGCACAAATGTTTATAAAATACAGGTACTTCAAATAAGTGGACACCTTAAAACTAATCAACATAATATTTATCATCGTCTATTTTAATGAAAAGAACAGCCTTCCTTGACAGTAGTTATAGGGGGTGTAACTGCCTTGTATTAACCTAACTTGTAAAGAATCAAAACAGAACATCCTGCGCACACCATTCATTAAAATCCCTTCATCTCACTCCAAAACCCGCTTCATACGTTCTTCCAGATCTTTCCTCTCACTGCTAATCCTCACTATCACATATGCTTGTAGATTAAGGAAAATGTTCTTCCTAACCACAAATTTTGGTACGAAATGTTTAATACACACCACCGCTTCATTATTAACTTCAAAATTTGCATGGTTTGTGCAGCTTATCCACTCCTCTTCTAATTATTGCTATTTCGGAAATATAAATGTAATGTTGTGCGGTGCACTGTCACAATTAAGACATACAAGAGCAACTCATGTTGTATTAAGCACTTTCCATTAAACAAGTGCCTGTGTGATTTCACTAAATCAATATTTACGTAAAAAAATACTAAAGAACTAACACGTTAGTTGCGATTTTAAACCAAGTAACTGCAACAAACCAAATAAACAAACCCATATGTTAATAGCAGAACATAACCTCACTAGCAAACGAGTCGAAATTGCAATAATATCACGCTCACAACATTCATTAAAATTCTCATCATCTCAATTCAAGCCTTGACATACGTTCTTCCGGGCCTTTCCTTTCTTTACTAACCCACACAGTCACATATATGGTAGATTACAGAACTTTCCACAAGGCAAATGTTTTCCCTATCCACCCTATAGTTTCATCATTAACTGAAAAATTGCACGATCCACTTCTCCTTTAATTAGTGATATTTAGGAAACGCTAATATGGCATTATGCCGTGCTCTGCCATAATTAAGACATATAAGAGCAACCCATGTTGTACTAACACTTTGTATTAAACGTGTCTTTGTTGTGATTTCGCTAAATCAATATTAATTTAATAAAAAACAAAATAAATTGCTCACTACTGTTGATTTATTTGGAAGTAATAAACCAAACAACTCCCACGAACGTAATTAACAAACCCTTGTGAACATGTTTTCCACCATTTTGTCTATCGATACTTACCTTGGGATCTAGTAAATATAGTCGATTTGTATTGAGCTCATTGGATATCGATGCTTCTTCGTGTCTAGATTGAATAGAACCCATGTATAAAATATAATTTTAGCATCAGATTTCATAATATCTTTAAATGTTTAAATACAGGTTTAATATGAAATCTTAGTCCCTGCTAAAAAAAATGTTATTTCACAATTTTTGTTTTATTATTTTTAAAACTAATTATTGCTGTCAATGAATTTCCAGGAATTGTCCCATATAATCTGGGCATCGATGGAATTTTTAGTGCTATTGCGTTAATATATATTTTTCTCGTCTGTAAAAAATCACTATGTTCTCAGTTATTTCGACTTGCAGATGACATTGACACCGTATGGCATACGATGCACTACCTATGCAATCTCTTACACAAAGGAAAGGTTAAAAACGTAATAAATGCTTGCGATTGGAGGTTGAAGCCCATCTTTCCCCCCCTCCACAAGGTACTTACATACGGGGTAATAAATGTCCATCCGGATTATGCTCTTCCATCGCGGTATACAGTGGCGTGATGGACTAAAACTTAAATATATTGAGATATGAAAGTCATATAGCATTGTACCCATAGTATATCAAATTGCGCAACTTTTTATTTATGGGATCATTTCGGATCACTATACGAGGAAAGACGTTTGCTGTTTAGACAGAGAGTAGGAAAATAATGAAAACATTTTTGAGGAAATATGAAACATATGTAGAAAAACATTTTAAAATGGCCAAATTGAAAGAACCAAATTAAAATGTAATATATTTTAATTTATAAACACTAAAATGTTATAATATATAAATTAAATACACAAGTACATTATTTTGCACTAAATACAGTGAGAATGCTTTTATACAACGAAAACTGTCCTCTACATCTTGTAATGTGACAGGAGCGAATTTTTGTCTGTTCCATAAATAATTATAAACATGCCTATATTCATCCTCGTGACTTTGATGATTCTTCTCAAGGTAGTTCCCTTTGGATGCAATGCACCTATCTCAACGACTGCCAGTCTTCAAAGACATGCTAGAAATATTTTTGACAGGTTTTTCACCACTGCTTCTGCCGATGGAAAATGCCTTCCTTGAAGATGTTTCTTCAATTTGGGGAAAGGAAAAAAGTCACACGGGGCTAAATCTATACTATATGGAAGATGAGGGGCACACTTCACATTGATTTTTGTAAGACATTTGCTATGTGCGGTCGTGCATTATCGCGGGGCAGCTTTAGCCTGTTGCACTGAAATGTGACACCTTGCAGAGGTTTTGGGATAGAAGCAACCGCTTTTGCTGTTTGTGGTGATGGTGGGAGATTTCCACACAGAGCTTTGGTGTTTGCTCTCAGATTCGATGTGATGTAGCCAAGTTTCATCAGTTTTTTTCAACCTTTGAAAGGTGCTCCGTATGTTCCTGCAATATTATCTTCAATGGATTGCAAAACTGCACGCTAACACCGTTTTTGGTCGGGAATCAGCAATTTTGTAACCAACCGTCCACAAACACTTCTCATATGCAACTTTTGAGTTACCTACGTTTGGATGGCACCAAGTGAAATTTTGAGAATTTCTGAAAGTGTTGCTAATGTTATTCAACGATGTGACAGCAGGCACTAAACTGTAATATCGCGTCTACTTTCCTTAAATTGGTTGCCTCTTCTCTTAAACCATCTTCAAGCTGTGCTATAGGGAAGAACAAACATTCCACATGCCTCCTGTAACACTGTATAGCCTTCAGCTGAAGATTTGTTGAGAGGAAGGCATCGTATTGTTCGTCGGTGTCACTTCCCTTTTGCCGTGGGCGGAGCTGAATGTGTAGTGACAACAACGGAATGTGTACAATATGGATTAAGCTATTGTAAACCTAAACTTAATTGAGCCTGTAAAAATTAAGATCTCTATTTATTGAACACCCCTCTTAATTTTTCTCTAATAATTTAGTTCCCAAACAATGATTTGCAACTTACAATGTCATTCATAGATCACATTATTTCATTGCCGCATTTGTTAAGAAGAAATTTTTGAAAATGTCACAAATTTCATAGGTATGGTGACCTAATTCTCTGGCACAGAGAAACACCTGCACATTACAGTGCGATCAGTGATGTTTTCCTTCGCGGTGCTGGGTTGTTCCTATGAGCGAGCCCCCACTCGTTTACCGCGACGTGAAAGGGGTAGTAAGCCTGCTTGCTTACTTGTTGACCTTTCTTACATTCGCAGTCGTAGCACAGCTGTTCCCGGGTATGTGTTGTGTACTTTGTTTCTTAATTCGACAGAATACATAAAGTGTATTGTGTGTTTACAACGGCACAGCGTGTCTTTATGTGTTAACTCAATGATGAAAGAATCACAGGAGCTTACAGTTGATTCTGTTACTTATGTGAATATCATACTAACCGCTTTTTTCAGAGAATTAACTGACAGGGAGCGTGATCATGTATTTTTTCAACAGGACTCTGCTACTGCTCACACTGCGAATAATTCCATGACAGCAATTAAAAATGTATTTCCTCAAGACAGAGTTGTTAGTAGGGATTTGTAGCCCATTCGGTTCAACAGCCTGCGTTATAATGTCTGGAGTAAATTAAAAAATACATACAAGAACTCAAAGATAATATTCGTCAGGAAATTGTCAGAATTTCTCAAAATGAACTATGGCGAGTGATGAATAATTTCCTAAGAGATGCCAAACATTTGTGGAAAATGAAGAGTGGCAGTTTCAACATCTCATTTGATATTTTGGTATGCGATGAGTTTCTTAAATTGGTTTATATTGTTGTATGGTTGATTTGTTTTATTATTTTACCCTCCCGAAAATCACCGAGACACATCTGGCTGTTTAACCGTGTAACGGGTGGCGCCCTCCATAGGCAAAACACTCAGGGGGAAAACAAAACTGATTCCACAGTATTTATATACATTTCATTAGAACGACTTTCATTTTATGTACACATAATAAATAAAAAACTTAATCAATGCACTCATCTAACATAATATTTGCATGTCAAGAGTTTTCCTTAAGTTGAAACTTAAGCACCAATATCTTACACTTACGACATTTTTACAGAGATCGATGTATTATAAAAAAAAAAAAAAAAACCGCAGGAAGCAGGTGAACCCTGTACTGTGTACTGTCTTTTGGTGTTACTTTTACGGCATACAGCATTGTTGTAGTATTAATTATGGTTGAAGCATATCCAATCCTGCCAGAATAGCTGTAATTTTATTTGTTAAAACAAAGAAGAAGAAAATTACTTCTTAACTACATATTTGACAAACTTAAGAAAATCCAACTCAAAAATATGAGGGGCTTTAGGAAATGATTTAGAAGAGATGGAGCGATATATAGTACGCGATGTGGACGCTAGATGACAGTTGTAAGCAGTGAGTGTAGCGAAAGAACAGTGTTCGTTTGTTGTCAAGTAGAGAAAGACGTTAACCCTATTGGAAGATTACTGTTACATGGTTCCGTGAAAGACGTCAAAACTGCAGAAATTCACAGATGTTTAACTGCGGTATGTGGTCAAGAAGCCCCTACACAGAAGACCTTTCACAACTGGGTGAATGCGTTTGTCAGGTCAACACCGCGGTGTCCCAGGAACGTTGAGGTTATGTCTGATTGGTGCATAACTTTGATGAACTGGAATATCAGACAGGTCTCGGCCGTGCAACCCCTGCACACCATCAATTACGACGTTTTGTTGCAGAGATTGAGTTCCCTGTTACTTTACACAGACAGAAGTACAAAAGGCTTCATATCTAAATGTGCTTAATGAAGATGCGGATTTGTTTGAGAAGCTGGTGACTGGTGACTAGTCGTTGTGTCACTACCACACACCAGAAAAGGTCCAGTCCATCCATGGAATGAGGGAGTTCCCGAGTGCTACTCCATTTGCACTTCAGGCCTGCTGCTAATGGACTGGCTTCCTCAAGGGACTACTGAAAACAGCGACATCCTTGCGCGGTTCGGACGCAGGATTCATCAGCAGCGAAAGGAAAAATGGTTGACAGGAGAGTTCATGCAACATGACAATGAGCAGCGACCCAGTCACTTCTAACCATTTGTTCCAGATGATTTTTTTATAAAGTTACTTTAAATATCAAGTGTATCAAAATCGGCCATAGCAACTGACAGTTCTAATACCAACATTACCAACGGAAACAAGGAAATGTGTACAACCCACTGTATTAAAGCTGTTAGAAATATATTCAAATATCATCCATAGATGAAACATCTAATGTTGCTGGAATTGAAGATTCCGTAGTGAACAGCACGCCACTGAAAGTTCGTGAGGGTGTGGGAATGGTTGGAGCACATCGTGAACCACTCATAAATCTTGTCATCCTTTCTGCGCGCTGCCCACTGGAATCTGCCCTGCATGCTTTCCGCCTGTGCATTCCAACAAAATTTGTTTTCTAAGCAATAACACTACATGCTAATAAAATGCTTTAGTTTCTTCTCAATACAATTGTCAACTCAAGTTAAAGTAACTTTCGGACCAAGTTCATTTTCTAAAGAGCACTCAACAAATGCCTAACGGCCGTATGAAGGAGTTAAAATCCCAAGCTTAAAATTATCTGAACGGGTTGAATATGGTGAGTATGGAGACATGTTTCTTAAACTTGGGCATCCCCCCAGTGTAGATGTCTTCTGAGCTATGTCTACCTTAAATCTAGTGAGACCAAACCTACCAGATCATGAGCACCAGGATACATTCCTGTGGGATACCCAGAACCCGGAATGCTGATCAATAGATCCGCAAGTCTTGTAAACTTCAGCTTTTCAGGTAGAAGTAATTGTACATCTGACCGGTAACTTCTGTGAGAAGGAAATTATGTTAACAGTCAAGCTACATTTAGTGCACTAAATATCATCAAGTCAATTCTAGACCTGTCTGGCATTGGGTGATATATTCTGGGAAAAAATATCATATATAACTTTTTTTTTTTGCATAAATAAAATTTTATTACTCAACCTAAGCTCCTTTGAGCTCAATACAATTGCTCCAGCGAGATTCTATCTTTTTTTATTTCCTCAGGGAGGGGGGGTGTCTTTCGAACTGTACATAATACTCATTTACAGGTTTCTTCGCCCAAGCCAATTTTTGACGTCAGGATAGAAAAGTAAAACTGTCATATGGTATCAAATCTGGGGAGCTCGTGCACTTTTGCCATTGCAATGGCCCACGCGTGATCAGGCGCACTGTCCTGGTGAAGATATACTTTTGACAAACCAATCTTCTAAGATTACGGGTTCAAACCCGGCCAGGATCGATGCAGTTTTTCAGGCGTAAATAAACATAACCACTCACCAATCTTGATCCCTTCAACTCACTGTGCAAACTGTCTAATAATGTTGCATAATAACAGTCATTTACTATTTCACCCTTTTTGATGCACTTTCACTTTGTTTTGGCCCACCAATGAAATTCTTTTGACTGACATTTTGTCTCCGGGATGTAGTGGTGGAGTCTACAATCACAAAACGACGTGAGCAGTCGGATTATGCTGCAACTTTTCCAAACACGATTTTGAAATATCCTTCTTCCAGCGTTTTGGTCTGGAGTCAAAAAACGCGGACCCTTCATATGCAGAATATCACGTATTGGTCATATAAGATGCTTACTATCTCAGCAATCTCACGAATATTAATGTGACGATCTTCTATCACGATACCGTGAATTTTATCGACCATTTCTTCAGAAGAAACCTCAATATGGCGTGCAGCATCTGCAGAGTTCTTACGGCCCGTTTAAATTAATTTACCCAGTAATAAATGGTCTTGAGTGCTCGTCCAGAGTCCATATGGACTGCCTTCAGTTCAGTTTGCATCTCAGCCGCAGTTCATTTGTTTTATACTCGCCTTTATTCATTTATACCGATCACTTTAGATAGCTGCTAACAAAGAACTACACGTTGCATCTATTCGAAAAGTTGAACAAAACCGTTTCAAGAATCACGCCTACCAATAGTCATGTTGCTTAACAAAACTTCCTCCATTTCGTTGAGATTTGCATCTTCTGAAGGATGTGTCAAAAAATGACTCGCAGCATGTCTTTGAAGACTGACAGAAGCGCTGGGACTACTTTGAGAAATATCATCAAAATTGTAAAGATGAGTTAAGGTAGGTTGTCAAAAACCCAGTACTTCTCTGACGCCATAGATTTTCCACGTGCTAGTATCACATCAAGCTGAAGTGCGCCCATGCTATTGTGCATGATAATACGTTTGAATAGTTTCCTAACCTGGTTCCTCAGGTTAGGAACCAAACATTTAAGGGTGGGTGACGCGGCCTGTTTTCGTGTTAAGAGCCACGCGTGTCTTAGTATTCAAGCTGTCAGCAACGCTGCTGCAGGTGGAATGCCAATAAGCATCGGAACAGCACGTGTTGGAGTGGGAAGGTGGGAAAGGTTTTCACGGTCATGTTATGAAAAAACATAAGGTAAGTTTCTGAACGTTACCCTCATACAGAACACGACACTTGACACAGCAATTAGTGCTGAGGCTGCAGAGTTCGTAAGTCAAGCGTGTATCACAGCGAATTCTGAAGAAATGTAAGGTATTGTCAAACGATTTTTGGAAAAACTCTTCAAATCTCCATCAATCCTACTTACTAGGTACCGACTATATATATATATATATATATATATATATATATATATATATATATATATATTCGTTTTTTCTCAACGTAACTCAATACATAGCCATCAATTGACAAAACAATTTGTCGATTTCGTCAACAAGAAAAATTGGGCCATTGGGGGTAGGGGTTAACCTAAAACGATTTTTTTTTTAAAAAAATGAAAAATCGTTCTAGCGGCCGCAATTTTTCAGTTTCCTCAATGAAACTCGGTATATTTCAAATTGATAAAATTATTTCATAAAAATAACGACTAACCGACAGTTTTGAATAGCGGTTATACCTGAAAAACAAGTAAGTGTTAAAGAGAAATTTCAAAACCACTGTAGAGGCCGCCATTTAAATTGTTTAAAGAAAACTCGTAAAAATGAAATAAGAAAAATAATTTCTGAAAATCAATAAAATCGGACTATTAGGAGGGGGTTATCTAAAACTGTTTAATAAACACTCTAGCGACATTAATACTTGTTTATTCGCAACGAAACTCTGTATATACAATTTAAATTAAATAAAAAAAAATAGTTTCTAAAATCAGGGAAATTGAGCCACTGGTAGTGGGGGGTGTACCTGAAACCCAAAATTTAAAACTCGCCCAAACACCACTAATGATTGTTTTTTTCACAACAAACTCGGCATATACCCTTTAAATCAAATAAGAGAAAATGTTTGTGAAAATAAGTGAAATCAGATTATTAGGAATGGGGGTTTACCGAAAACCTAAAATTTAAAAATTACTCTAGCGGCACCAATATTTGCCTTTTCGTAACGAAACTCCGTATATATCATTTAAAGAGAATTAAGAAAATAGTTCCTGAAAATCAGGAAAATCGGGACATTAGAAGCGGGGATTACTAGAAACCCAGAATTTAAAAATCACTTTAGTTGTACAATATGTGTTTTTTCACAACAAAATTCGGTATATACTATTTAAACAAAATAAGAAAAATAGTTTATGAAAATTAGGGAAATTGGGCCATAAGTACTTAAAAACCCAAATTTTAAAAGCACCGTTGGTTTTAATTTTTTCTGTATGGCTTTAAAATAAAAGGACAAATTAATTCAACATATAAACCGTATTTATAATGATGCATATGCTTTATATTTAACAAAATCATCGTCGTGAAGATTAAAGCGACTGATATGAGGAAAACTTACATTTTATAACATAATTTACTTTAAACAAAAATTAACAATAATTAACCCGAGCAAAGTTATGTTTTTAGGTACAGGTGGTTTAAACGTTAGGGAGCTTGTTATGCCCATCAAAATGTTCAAAGAGTACATAAAACTTTGAAGTCATTCCAAAATAAATATAGTAATTGAAACTATTGTGAAATAACATGATTGTTCAGTAATAGCAAAAGTTATTAATCAAGTTATACGCCCTTTTTCCGATAACGAGAGGCATTTAAAACTTTCGCTGAATGACCCACAGATTGCAGCAGCAGTTTTGTTTGCAAAACCCGCCATATTTCATAGAAACATGTGTGCAACACATGGATTGGCCAAGAATCGTAGTGGCTATAGCTGTTTGTTGTGGTATATACATTGAACATCGTGGGGTTATTAAGTGCTCAACAGAAATTCATACAAATATGCCAGACACTCTGGGAGACTCTGTACATTATTTTCAACCGTTTCCAAATTAACCACGGAGTTCAAAGACCTGGAAGAGGACCCAGGTAGCCAATTTGCGGCGGTGTTGCAACTACTCTTAGTTCCTAGGTTGTTGTGGTTGTTCTGTACCATATAGTCCGGGTGTTATGCTTGATACAGCGCGGAGCACGTAGTGTCAGTTCTATGTGTTTACGGACCTCGTTCCACTTGCAGTTTCAAATGCGAATTAGCACATACTCACATGGTCTATGTATTAGCCGAAGATGTAGAGAGTTCTGCAAGGCTGCCAGACAATACGAGATACTCCAGGGATTCAGCAGCGCATCGTGCGCGGCGTGTTGACGAATGTATCCGTGCTAATGGAGGACATTTTAAACGTTTCATATGATTTTCTGTTTTTGAATATACTGCTATGTAGTGCAGGGGTAGAAAAGGGGCTGCAACGAGGAAATAAAGTAATTTCGTAACAATTTTTATATTATATTTTTATCCTGTATATATGAGGACCGTTTCCCCAATGTTTTGATCTGCCTATGTTAAACTATGTATATAGGCATATACATAAAAACTTGCATTTAGAGCTCAAGTTTATGTTTGTCTAAAGTTAGTATTTACGTAGAAAAGGTTTTTCTGTGTTTCCTTTGTAAGAAACGATTTGTAATAGTTATACACATTTGTTGATAGAAAAATAACACACACAGAAAAATTCTTGCAAAAGGGTCCACGCTATGTTTGATTAAAACTGGAAATTAGTTCAGAAAAAAGTTGACATATTTGTATAGTTTAAAAATCTGTAATTTTTTGTAGAAAATATTTTCAACATTTATATATATATATATTACTGATAGGAAAAGAATAAAACGAATAAAAAACTTTAAAAAAACACACACACGCAAAATCTTGCATGCAGTCCAGTCCATCACCTGAATTTGGCAATATTGCAAGTTATCTTGCAGGCTGTATGAGATTTAGCATTATCATGCATTTGAAGAAAATTAAGGTCCTTACCATTAGCAAAGGGTACGGATGTTGAAGGATAAAGTCATTAATGTAAACATCAGCTGTGGGACAACAACAAGCTCTGTCCGAGACTTAATAGTAATTGAACCGCCTCCAAATCTGTCATGTTAAATGATGATGGCTGGAGCAAAAGGTTCATCATGATGTCCTCATCAACGACCATCACAACCCCCCAAACGAAATCTTGACTCGTGTGAAGAGAACAGTCTTCCAGTTGAGATGATTTGAGTAAATCTCAGCTGGGCTTCCTTGAGCTGATGTGTCAAACGAATTGCTTGAAAGGGGATTCTAGATCTCCACCCAGCATTTCTGTCGGATCAGAAATAATCACTCCAGTTGTTCGTGCATCGTTTTGTAGATTTATGTGTGCGCAAAGCTGATAGGACAAGTTATCTATGTCTTCTTCTGACGCCCTTGTCTCTTGTATCCACCTGTCTCTATACGTATATCGCCTCCAAACCCTATGGATGACATGAAGAACCTTGGAGACAAAGCGAATGGAATGTCCATCTTCAATCCACGCAACTGCTCGTGTGACTGATGTTTCATGCAGATGTTTCATTGCTCTGTTTTACCCTCAGAGATCACAAAATAAATTTCCTACCACAGATTGCTGTTAAAAGGTCAAAGAGCCCTCACTTTGGCCAACAGCTCTTGAAACCTCACTAACTGTTCAAAGAAAAACTAACAAACTCTAAAATATATTTATTGTAGTTTTAAGCAATGCTCCGAAATATACCATCTGACTGTCAAAAATTACACTGTATCAATATTTATTTACGAGTTTTGATTTAAACATTTTTGAGCAGTGCATAATCTTTAAGAGTTGTTGTTCCTCCTTTTCTGTTCGAGTCACGTTACTTCACGATGTCAGTCTATCAGCTGTTTATGACCGTGCATCTTCATTCTCAAAGACTTTACATTATCCATTTTACGCTGCATAACGACCCGGGGCTGTTTTGGTTAAATTTACCCTTTCGTCTGAAGGCAGAACGAGTTATGCAAATTGCTGCGCCGCTTTGGTCAACAGTATCGCGAAATTGGCATCGGCAAAATCTGCGAACCGGTCGGCGTGTGAATCCAAAGGGGGGGGGGGGGGGGTACGTGCTTGTAATGATAGTCATTGAGATGAACCAGCAACAAGGGTATAGTGTTGTTCACGTAATGTGGTCACTAGAATCTAGTGATTTTTAGTGATTTTCGTTTTAGTAACATAGCGCACCTTTAAAAATATATTTCGACTATAGACTTGAACAATGTTTCTCTTGGAGACGAAGATATGCAATCTTTTCTTTGTATCTTCAGATGTTAAAATATGCTCTTTTATTTTACGGTGCCGAACAGGGGGGTCAATTATGTCTCTTAGAACAATTCTTCACTATTTTTGCGAAAATTCTACTGGCAAAAATAAATATGCCTAAGTCAATAAGAAAGCAAAAGCGCCTTGATGTATCTGATGACATCACACCACCTGATTGTAACGACTGTAATGTGGAAAACTAAAGCTCTCGCGCGACAAACCCCAAAAATGTTTGTACTTAAATCTTGACTGTGGTTTACCTTTTTAAGCAGTACGATACACACAGCTGTGTCTTTTGGATTACGTAACCGATGTCATCACAATTACAGCCTCTAGTAGATCTTCGGTTAGACGCGTTAACAGTAAAGTATTAGAATATGAAATCTAGAGGATTAAAAATAACACATGAAATTAATTCTACTAATGAATAACAAGTGATATACATATAATGGGAACAGCTAACGGTCAACTGGGGCACATGTATTTCATTTTTTTGACTCTTGCATTTTCCCTGGTATCTAATTTTCTTATTTCATTGGTTAAAATCCCCCTTATTGTTTAGAGAAACGTTGTCATGTTTGAAATGAGCAAAAATCAGTTGATATCACGTATGCAGTCATATTTTTGTAGCATATGAATGTCACGTAATATTCATTTATGTTCACATATACCCTTTTCCTCTTCATGAATGCAATTCTCTTATGCCAAGACATTTTTCGGATTTTTTGTGTCATTTCAATAAAAATATTTGTAGTAAAGTAGTGGCATTAATACTGGATACTTTTCCTAAAACTTTTATCCTTTTTAAATCTTACAAGATGTACAAAGATTGTGCTGTGTGAAAATCAACAGATGACGCTTTTATTTTGTCTGTAATGTTTCTATACCATTTTTAAGAAAGGTAGAACATGCTACATTTTGTATAGATAATAGAAACAATTTGAATTTTTTTTGAATGATTTATGTATGGACGCTCTTTAACAACTCATTTCATCAGCGTCCCACTCAACTCAGGGCGTGAAACGGCCGACAAATTTTGCTCAGAGGCCTCTCTTTCAGGCTTGAGGTTCTTTTTCGTGCCGTAAATGTACGACACGGGACCCACGACTTTACTTCCCTTCCGAAGGAAGCCATACTTAGGATTTTTACGCCCCGAAAAAATCCATCGGTCCTGGCCGGGTTCGAACCCGCGATCTTGGGTTTAGGAGGCAAGTATGGTAACCACTACCAGGACCGACAGAAATAAGTTGAATTTACTCATTCAGTAACTTTAATAATTCTATCTTAGTGCAGCAGCAACACAATTGTTTTGCAATTATTGTATTTTCAACCAACAGAGCTCTTGTGTTCAATTGTTGTATTCTCTCAGTACCCAGGACAAGTAAGATTATCATTGTTGTATATCAGTTGGCCACTCACTTTTATGAAGTGAACATCATTCAGATCGAGTTGAAAAGTGATCTTGTAATTTGAAATAACGGCCCCTAAGACAAACGCACCGATCGTTCACCAAGTAAAAGGAGCAAGACAGTAACACTTCGTGAAGAAGGCTGTTCCATGAAGAAATAGCAAAGTGGCGCTACAAAATCAGGCATTACTTAAGTTAAGTTTGCAAGTGCAAAGTAACTGGAAGCACAAGAACGTCTCCAAGAAGTGGCGGTGCTCAAGACTGCCGCCTTTCTCTACAAGATCGCCGAAGTAAATCAAAAGATATAAATCTCATCTTGAGAACTTCTGGGCTACAAGTCTCTGACCGAACAAAAACTTTGCGAAAATGGTCTACGAGCGAGGACCTCAAGGAAGAATCCTTATCTCAAAGAGCAGAGACAAAAGCGCGTAGAGTGAGCTTTAGCACACAGGAATTGGACGCAAGAAGACTGGGGTAAAGTCATTTGGAGCGATCAACATCTTTGGAGGTGATGACATCACGTTTGTACGTCGCTGAACATGTTACCTGAGTACATCACCGCCACTATGTAGCATCCTGTCAGCGTCATGGTATGGACAAGGCATGGTGTAGGGCGCCTAGTAGTATTAGAGGGCAACATTAATGCCAAAAAATACCAAGAAGAGGTCTTAGACTTAAAACTGCTGATTTTTAGGGTGACAATCAGCAGGTGCATCTTCCAGCATGATGATGCAAAGTGTCATGCCGATTGAATAAATCAGAAATGGTTCAGAGATCATATGTTCCGTTGGCCGGGATACAGTCCTGACCTCAATCCAATTGAACATTGTGGTCAAAACTGAATGTTTTGGTGTCACATCGAAATTCCAGTAACAAGTGGGAGCTGTTAAAGGTCATCATCAGTCAATGGTTTACAGTGATAACACCAGAAGATCTTCAATGTTTGGTGGACTCAGTGTCTCAAAGAATCGAGGCAGTAATGAAATCAAAATATCCAACAAAATATTAGCACAATAATCCATATGAACGTGTCCAAAATGTACCGTTTACAGCTGTTGTTTTTCTACTTTTGCTGAAAGTTTGGCTTCAATAAAAGCACAAATTGAAGTTAAAACCAAGGCTTAATGTAATATTCAACAACATTATCTAAAGTTTCCAGAATTAATGTCACTACTGTATAATGGAATGTTTATTTTTTTTAATAATATAACAGTACGAGCCGCCACTGGCGTTATTTTGAAAAAGCAACAACGGCAAGTGACTCCGGGCCACATCTTCAGTTTGTTACACAGTTGCTAGTGGGGGCCAATGCAAGTACCGGGGAAGTATGACGTTTAGTGGTGGGGCGGTGCCCCCTCCACACCACCACCTGTAGTGCGGCTTTGGCTCACCGTGGCAGGCCCAGTGCTGACCACGCTGCCTTGCCGAGCGGCACGTGTCTAGTGTTTGAGTGCAAGTGTTTGTTGACTGTTGTCATCGTGCACGTGCTTTTATCAGGTAAGGGGATATCACACATTAGCTTTGTAAATATTACCGTTTGAAAATAAGTTTCTAAACCTTCCAAATTGATTTGCGGCATTTGACCGTTTCCGCAACGAAACTGATGGCTTAATAATGTGAAATTGCCAAAACACGCTGCGTTGTGGTTAACCATTGTTTCTTAGAGTCGGCTTCTTCTTTTGAAGCACGATCTTATTGTTGAAAAACTTTTCTGGAATATTTGCTTTCTTTATGCAGTAGCAGATTTCACATATCATAGAACTGAATATACTTTGATATTAGAGGGTAAACAAGAGAAAATATGACTTTATATTACGTGGTGGGATTTGGTCACTTTCCTCCATTTGACGGTTAAATTACTCCCTACCATAAGTTTGTTTATAGTCGGAATAAAAGTTTTAGAACGGTAAAGTGACTTTAGCACTCTTATTCTTTATGATAGGAATTCACCCTCCTCCTAAGTAAATTCTAAACCGCCATTTTAATTTTTTTGAGACAGATGAAACTTTTTTTTTTTTTTTTGTTAACCTGTTTTAATGCTGGCACGAAAGCGAAAGTGAGGGAGATAAAAGACCAGATTTACCCGTTTTTTTGTAGCCCGTAACATGTTGAAGGGGTAGTAGCAAAAAATGAGATAGTCCATAGTTTACCAGTAACTATGAACTAGTATAGATAATATTTTATTTAAAGAATATTCTATTAAATTCTTAAATTTACCTGAATTTTCTATTCGGGATAACCAAAGGCTTAGAAGCGAGCGGATGCTTTTATAAGAGCATAAGAGCATCATGGCAGTTATAAGAGGGTGGTTTGTTGTAACTTGGTTTGCATACTAATAGAAGGCAACAGTAACATCTGTATGTGGTCATAAAATTTGCTTTTTATGTAGCGATGTTCTGGGGTCACAAGTCGTCCTGAAGTCCTTGTTTAAACACAAGCGTTTCAAGTGTCAGTGAAAAATGGATAAGTGGATTTGTCGTGGTGTCAGTTCTTTTTTTCTGGAAGGGAAAACAGCAAATGATTTTCATGAGAAGATTTTGGCTTGCCCTTCTTATGACCGATCCACAATGAGCAAATGAGTTGACGAGTGACAGAGCAAACATCGAAAGCGCGCCACATCCAAAATCAGCTGTGACGCCAAAAAGCATCGATAGAGTTCATTATATTGTTTTGGCTGACAGACGAGTGAAAGTCCCAGAGTTAGAAGAGGCCTAGACATTTCAACTGAGCTGGTATATTTTATTTTAAACTTAGCGCAAGATGGTTACCGTATCTGCTACCTCCGAAGCAAAAACGAACCGTTTATCAAGAAATTCAATCGATTTTACGGCGTTTTCTGACAGATAAATAGTTGACCGGCTGTGAAAAATGCAACATGCATTCTATTCGCTGGAAAGTTGGTGGATTCAGCTTTTTGGAATGTAAAAGGAATTTTGTTGGTTAACTACTTGGAGAAGGGGAAAATCATTATTAAAGAATACTAAGCAACATTTTTGGAGAGACTTGAAGACCGTGATAAGGGGATAACATCAAGGAATGCGGTAAAGAAGGCGACGTACGCCGGTGCATTCAATCCAATCGCTTGAGACAAATTGACCGCACTACGATTTGAAAAGCTTCCGCATCCACTCTATTCATCTGATCTTGCTCTCTCGGATTCCCATCTATTTGTTCCACAAACTCAAAACTTTCCTTGGCTGACATGCAAGAGGTGAACGAGTATTTTGAGGTCTCGAGGAAATCACTTCCACTAGGAAAGTATGAACCTGGAGACACGTTAAAGAAATGGCGTTCAACTACGAGGGAACTATGTCGAAAAATAAACTTTGTTGCAAGATAAAACTTTGTTCACTTTTATATCAAAGCAAGTTATTTATCAAATAACCCTCTTAGTAAGGTGTAGAATTGTTCCATTGCGAAAAATTATGACCACATTGTTTCTTAGTTATATGTTTTATCTAATTATCTTATGCCTTTAGGAACACTTTTAACGAGTTCCGAACGAATTCCAGTTGCATCCAAGGAATGAAATTTGAATAATATCTTCAAATCTTCAACGATCCTACGTACTAGGCACCGAAAATGACAATGAAAAAAATGATATGTGTGTGTTTAAACATCTTTAAATTTCGCTTTACTTTGCTATTGTTACAAAACAAAAGAACAAATTAATTCGGTATGTAATAAAGTAAATTTATAACGATACATGTGTTTCATATTTAACAAAAGTATCGTCGTGAAGATAACAAATGTGAAATATTAATCTAATATGTCAGAATTATATTTGTATGTAAGAGCGCTCTGTAATAACCTTCAGAAAACGTTTACGTTACATGTTAATAACATTTAAATTAAATTTCAAAGCCACTGAAAATCGATGTAACTTTCGACTGTTTTTATTTACTTAGTACATTGCAATTGTTTTTAAATAGTAACAAGTTTTTGTTTTATTGAAACATATGAACATCATCTTAAATACACAGTAACTCGAAACTTTCTGTTGTTTCTCTCTATTTTAGTGAATGTAAAGATGATATCAAGGACTCAGTTCATAAACATGGTTACATTTAAAAATGTTTAAAATACTCACTCAGTATAGCTTTGTCTATCAATGATGATATATTTCATTTAATTAATAGTATACCATTAATTTTTGTGGTTTAACCTCAATAATAATAATAATAATAATAATAATAATAATAATATAAATAATAATAATAATTCTAAAAACGTGGTTTCTCTTTTATGATACTTATAGATTTCAAGAATTCTAATTTTGTTCCCCTAATACCACTCAATATTACCACAACTTATTTCATTTCATTAATTAATAAGACTGTAATTTGGATTTTATATTCTTTATTACAGTAAACTCTACTAGGCGAGGAATTCGCTTAGTTTACAGAACTCTTGCGTGACGCAATTTGAATAATTATATCATAGATGTGAGAATGTTTTATATTCCAGCTCTGAACTATATTGGATGTAACAATCAGGACACATTCCTCATACATAGAAGAAGAAAAACATGTTATATGGACATGGGTCCTGAAACACTGTATTTCCATGTTATAAACCATTTTCTACAACTCTTAATAGTGCATTAATCATGGGAAACACCAGGAACAGAATGTACCAGCATACCACATGAAACTTTTTGTTACGTGAAATGTTCAAAATGCTCTCGCTAGCATTAATACATGGGTAGGTCCATAAGTTTTCGGGCTAACCATTTTCTAGATATGATAAAGACAAAAACTACATTTCACCTTTCAATATAGTTACTCCTTCATTGCAAAACACTTCTCACATCTTTGAATTAACATTTCCGCCCTCCCCCCTCCAAATAAAAGTCTTGTCTGCAAAATGGCCATAAACAGCATTCAACACTTCTTCCCCACACTTAAATTTGCTTCCTCGAAGGTCCTTCTTGAGTTATGAGAAGAGAAAATAGTCTATATCTGGACTGTAGGGTGGAGGTCAATCTCCTTGAAGCCACATTTCTTCACAGCTTCCTTTGCAACAAGAGTTGTGTGCACAGGCGCGTTGTTGTGAAGAAGGCGCACACCACCACTCAGCTTTCCTCGCCTTTTCTCTTTGATGGAAGCACGTAGTCTGTGTAGTAGGCCAGCATAGTACTCCCCATTTACTGTAGTGTTCCTCTTCTTGAAGTCAATAAAGCGCTTCTCAAAAGATTGGGCCATAATCTTCTTGGTTGACTGAGTGACCTTGGCCTTTAGAGGCGGTGCTTCTCCAGGTTTACGCCACTGCATTGATTCTCTTTTGGACAAGGGATCTATAGAGGACCATAGTTTCATCTCCTGTAACGATGGTTTGCAGAACTTCTCTCTCGCTGCCATGGCAGAGCTCCAAAAACAGCCTGACAACGGATGATTCGTTGCTGCTTTTGGACTGAGGAAAGAAGTCTAGGCACTAACCTTATTCATGTTTAAATGTTCATGAATAATTCGAAGGACTGTCGTTTTAGAAAGACTCAACCTTTCTGCTATTTCTGTAACTTTGAGTCGCCCATAATGTCTTCTTCCACAAGATCGATGTTTTCAGGAGTGAGCACCTCTAAGGGCCGATCTGCACGCTCTTCGTCTTCAATGCTTTCTGGACCTATTCGAAAAAGTTTGGCTCATTCTTTTAGGGTAGAATATGAGGGGAATGCTTCCCCATATACACCGTCCAATCGCTGTTTAATTTTATTTGGAGTAAGTCCTTCTTTTGTGAAGAACTTAATAACAGCTCGATACTCCATTTTGAACATGTTACAACCTTCTATACATAGCCTTCGTTATGCAACCATATTTGAACAACTGAACACAGAGGAGCGGAAGTTACAGCTACAGTTTACTTAACAGATAAGGTAATTCTTATCGTCCGGAAACTTATGAACCTACCCTCATATACGCATCAACCCGCCGTCGCATTGAATCCCGGATATATTTGCGGAGTATTGCGTATTGTTTCACAGCTTCAACAACACGGGCACGAAAACTCTCTGCCTCTTGTACCGGGGTTCGACACACTAGAGTTTTCAAATGCCCCCACAAATAGCAATGAAGTGAGTCGAATGTCAACATTACTTTCGTCAAATGGAACACAAAACACTGGCGATAAACCGAAGAATTACACCTTAACCAGACGTAACCAAGAGGGCATTTAGAACATTTCATGAAAGAAATAGTTTCATGTTTTATGCTGTTCCTGTGTGTTTCCTACGATCAATGTACTATGAAGAGTTGTAGAAAATGAATTCTAACAGGGAAATAAAGCGTTTCCGGTTCTATGTCTATATAAAATATATTCTTCTTCTAAGTGTATGGAATGTGTCCTGAAAGTTTGGCCGTATCTTATTGTTATAACCGATTAAATATACTAACGTAGAGAGATTAAATGATAATAAAGTATAAGCAAATGCTTTGAGGGCTTTGCGTGTTGTAACAATTGTACAAGTTTTTGGAAAAGTCAAATCATTTATTGCTTCTACAGTCTCTAGCTTAAAAATGACTTGGGAAGGTATTAAAATGCAAGGAAAATCGCATTACGTTACATACGAAATTATAATGTGATACAGTATTGATTGTCGAGTGTTTATGTGCGATACTTGGGTGTTAACATGAAGATAAAATATATTTTCGTTTCGCTGGGTATTCCAAAAACGATCTTTTGTAACTCTTAACTCTGAGACTGTTAAAAGCACCTAAACTTCTAATTTACTGTATGAGGTCAGGTATTATCATTTGCTCAATATTCTTCTAAGGAATGCGTCGTTTTTTTTTTTTTATTCCTACTAGTGTTGAAAAAAAAAAACAAGATAATTTATTACATTTCTTGTTGGTTCTAAAGACAGGTGACTACCCTGTACAGTAGGAAAAGAGAGTGAAGCGAGTCTCAAGGATGGGAAAACGGATGATGATGATGATGATGATGATGATGATGATGCAATTAAAAATTCAGGTTTCAAGATCGTCTTGAATGAATGCAGGGCACGACCAGTTCGCTCTGGTGGGAGAAAACGATTAAACCAGCCAACGTTCTGGATTCCTGTAGTGAATTTTGGTCACATTGGCAGCTCTGGCAGACAGCTGGAATAAATTTCAGTGCAGCAGAGTGCATGAAACTTCGGTTGAAAAAACGAGAACTACTTGTAGGGGTGTAAAAACTTCGATGTGTTTGGAATAAGGCGACCAGACAGTGTAGAAAAGGGAATGTTGAAAATGTTGCCCAAGTAAGCCTTTTGAGAGCATCTCGAGTAATAAGGGACTGGAATCCCATTAAGGTCAGCAGTGTGGGGGAAAACCCTGTCACTCGGAAGTGTACAGGGTTCACTTTTGGTCCAAAGGAATATTGGGGTGTACTTATGAAAAGATATTTGAAACATTTCCATCGACCCTTCTTACTAGCCACCAAATTGACGATATATATTTAATGCCCTAGCAACTAAAATTTTTCTTTTTTTCCTCAACCAAACTTGACATATAAGGATAAATTAACAAACGATTCATCCAGTTCGTTAAAAAGAAAAATTGGATCATTAGGAAGCCGGGTTAACCTAAAGCGAAAGTTTAAAAACCGCTCTAGCAGTCGCAATTTTTGTTTTTCTCAACGAAACTCGGTGTAATCAATTGAAATAAAATAAGAAAAATAGTTTCTGAAAATCAGTAAAACCAGACTATTATAAATGGGGGTTAACCTGAAACCCAAGTGGTAACCATACTTGCCTTCTAAACCGGCCACGACCGATGGATTTTTTCGGACGTAAGTGTGGCTTCCTTCGGAAGGTAAGTAAAGACGTGGGTCCTGTGTCGTACATTCACGGCACGATAAAGAACCTCAAGCCTGAAAAAAGAACCATCTGAGCAAAATTTGTCGGCCGTTTTATGCCCTGAGTTGAATGGGACGCTGATGACCTGAGAGCGTCTATAAATAAACCAAATCAACAACGGATACCCAAAATTTAAAAATCGTTCTAGCGGCACCAACATATTTTTTCACCACGAAACTCGGCTCAAGGGCAGGGCTGAGTGAGACTCTGCTTCACGGTGACAAAACCTCCGCTCACAGCTAAATCACCATCCTCTTCCTGGAGTCCACAGAGGTCAGAACCTTGGCTAATTCTTCCTACAGTCTTGATCTGGCTCAATGCGATAATTTTCTCTTCCCAGAGGTAAAAAATTGCGTGCTGGGAAAGCGATTTTCCGGACCTGAAGAGATTTTCGCTATACATGAAAATGAACTTGTCACCCTTGAGGAAAATGAGTGACACGGGAGCTTTAATAAATGACTGTTGAGGGTGTATAGTGTGGTATGGTGTTGACAAGCTGCAACAGTCGGATTAACATGTCCTAAATCTTACATAGTGACTTGTACGTCGTCACAGTTGCTAGCCAGAACGTGGTTACAAAATGTAAAAAGTACGCGATTTCTCTGTGTGTACGGTCACCTCACGATGTAAACACAGTCAAGTTCACATTCTGGCCCCGCAGGGCAATGTCGTTAACACGATGTTGGTAGCGTATTACCCGACTGGTTTGTGATGACCGCCTCGAGCTGAATCTGTCTCAATTACCGGGCAATACACACATGGCTTGTTTGGTCGCTTCTCACATAAAAATGTCTCTTTCATGTATGTTAAAAAAACATATTTCAAGAGCGTGAAAAGACAAGAATAAGAGGTCTGGAGTTCTATTCCCACCGCGACCGTCCTCCCGGAACGAGGGTGGTTTCTTAAGTTCCGGCGTCGCCGATAAGGATTATCGCCTTCATAAAACCCTTATCTGGTGTTATACCTTGTCAGTCGAGTAAATAATTGCAACTGTAACTGTGTTCAGTTGTTCAGATATAGTTGCATAAAGAAGGCTATGTGTAGAAAATTGTGACATGTTCAAAATAGAGTATCGAGTTGTTATTAAGTACTTCACAAAAGAAATACTTATTCCAAATGAAATTAAGCAGCGATTGGTGGTATGTATGGGGAAGCATCCCCCTCATATTCTACCGTAAAAGAATGGGCCAAACTTGTTCGAATAGCTCGAGAAAGCATTGAAGACGAAGAGCGTGCAGGTCAGCCCTTGGAGGTGCTCATTCCTGAAAACATCGCCCTTGTGGAAGAAGAAATTATATAAGACCGGCGGCTCAAAGTTACAGAAATATCAACAAGGTTGGGTCTTTCTAAATCAACAGTCCTTCGAATATTCATGAACATTTAAACATGAATAAGGTTAGTGTCTAGACTTCTTTCCTCAGTCCAAAAGCAGCAACGAGTCATCTGTTGTCAGACAGTTTGGAACTCTGCAGTGGTAACGAGAGAGAAGTTCTGCAAACCATTGTTACAGGAGATGAAACTATGGTCCTCTACTATGATTCCTTGTCCAAAAGAGAATCAATGGAGTGGCGTACACCTGGCGAAGCACCGCCTCTAAAGGCAAAGGTCACTCAGTCAACCAAGAAGATCATGTCACAATCTTTTGGGACTGTGAAGGAATACTCTTCATTGTCTTCAAGGAGAGGAACACCACAGTAAATGGGGAGTACTATGCTGGCCTACTGCACAGACTGCGTGCTTCCATCAAAGAGAAAAGGCGAGGAAAGCTAAGTGGTGGTGTGCGCCTTCTTCACGACAACTCGCCTGTGCACACAGCTCTTGTTGCAAAGGAAGCTGTGAAGAAATGTGGCTTCAAAGATATCCACCATCCACCCTATAGCCCAAACCTAGCTCTCAGTCACTATTTCCTCATCTTAAAACTCAAGAAGAACCTTCGAGGAAGGAAATTTAAGTGTGACGAAGAAGTGATGGATGCTGTTTATACGCATTTTGCAGATAAGACTTCTGACTATTTTGGGGATGGGGATTGAAATGTTAATTTAAAGATGTGAGAAGTGTATTGCAATAAAGAATAACTATATTGAAAAGTGGAATATAGTTCTTGTCTTTATCATATCTAGAAAGTGGTTAGGCTTGAAATTTATGGATCTACTCTCGTATATGATCTTTTGATTCACATCGCACTTGCTTTCAACCATTCTGTAAGATTAGCGGTACAGGTTATGCAGGCAACATGAGGTGCAACATGTTTATTTTGATCACCAAGAGGATAATCTTATCTGAATCAATGATTGGTTCTCTTTGAGTTGATAGAGTGAAATTCGGGCATACGTAACAAAATTCTCCGTGTGGGTTATACAACAACTAAATTTATGTACTAACTTCTAAATACCATATACTTTCTCTATCTTCCACAAGAAACACAAAAATTCAAATAAGCACAAACTCACAATACATAACATAGGTTGAAGTAACTGTGATAAACAGAGCCCGGAAGGTAGACAAAATGCATTTCTATCTGGGTGAATAGATTTAACAGTCAGATAAAAATAAACATATTTCCGTAATTTGGGGTCTGCAGGGCCAGTTTTATTTTCCCATATTATTTTGGCTTCTGTTGCCTATTTTATTTTTGGCTTGTTTTGTATCGATATGAATTTTTTCTGCGATTATTTACGCATTTTAAAAAGTACACAAAGAATTCCAATATAAGAAGTATAAAAAGTTATAAAAATGGTATGTTCACCTCCCAAAAATATCTATTGAGAATTTTATTTTTACATATTTCTTCTCAAACAGTCAAAAACTTTCTCCCTAACCGATTCACACAATTAAATAGTAGAAAGGAACGCACGGTTACCACGTTCATACGAATACCAGAAAATAGAATGAGGGAAGTACTGTAGTTTTGAATAGTCCTGGTGAATGACCTTGTATCGATCTACACGAAACATTTCTAGGAAATTTGTAGTGGGGCTAACTTCTCAGCTGCATAAATATAACAAACAATTGCAAGCGAGAAAGATGAGAGCGGTACAATAAACCGTCCCTACAATGTGTTCAGTACGGAAGTAAGAGAGATGCTAACCTGATTCCCCCATAAAGTATAAACAAAAAATGAACTCGACCAGAAACCACTGCGCATCTTTTGCTCATTCGTCAGGACTATTCAAAACTACTTTACTTTGTCTTGATCAACATTTCCATGACGTTCTAAAAGGCGAATGTTCTATTGTAACTGGGTATGAGTTCTTCCGAAATAGCTTGTTTTAAATATGCTCCAATCACTTCAGTGGAAGTAAAATGTTATTTTTCCATGTTCTCGCTGACAAGCGGCTGACTATGACAGTTGAACCTTGGAAAAACGTTGCTTGTAAACAAGAAAAGTAGGCTTAAGTACTTTAATTGTGTGATAAATAAAGTATTAAGTATCTTAAAAACTAATTTCTATTAATAATATGTGATACTACTATCTGTTTTCACTTTTAATAAATATCTATTACTATTTTGAGTGTTTTAAGTCGCTTTTTGCCTGCCTACTTTAACCAAAATAAATGCTGGAACTTCCCGGCTCTGGTTATTAAGAACTGGATTTATTAATTTATTTGCCCATTTTCATTATTAAAGGCGCAAAGTCATTTTAATTATGCCGTCTTTGAAATTAGTTGCAATGTGACTAAAAATATAATTCATTATATCAAAATACTAGCAGATTACTAGACTATATGAAATTAAGAAGATCTTAATATTTACTGAAGTACAAGAATACGAGACAAAATCCAAGCAGGATTTGAACTCGCGCCTATGGTAACCGCGATACTATCCGCCGTTACTATGGTAACGTTTCGCTTTCATTTGCTACTGGAAACAACAGCCGCTCGACAGCAAACGACTGTTTCTAATATCAGAGCTAGTTTTTGCATGCTTGCGACTCCAGGCGATGATTCTCTCAACTAGTTCTATCCCATTCTCGGTTTCCTGGTCCAGACTTTAATTAATCTGCATTCCACAGCTTCCAGAACTACTGACTCATCTACCGGCGGCGTTTCTTATGAGGGCTTTTGATCCTTTGAGATAGCAACTTTGACAGTGGAAGAAGTATGTATGCGATTTACTTTCGTAGTTACTGGAATATACAGTGAGATTATTTTGAGTTACCGGACGCCAGAGCTTGGCTGGGAAAGATTAGTCGTCAAGGACGTAGAATTCATGTGCAAGTAGCAGGCTTGTAGTTCGGGAAGGATCAGTTTGTTATGCCACTACATAAATACAGTCTTGAAAGAATGAGTGGTTTGCGTATTATTGTCGGGCTCATAAAGTTAACAACCGCCTGTCTTTTGATATCAAGAGCTTATCGCTAAGATGCAATTACATCTCGTCTTCAAGCGTGAATATCGTAGTGCACGAGAAACTGCCTTGCGATTGACGTTTCTGTACCTACTGTCTGTACTTCCCCAACGGCTGCACTCCAAGTTCTTCTTCTTTGTGCTCCTCTCCGCTGTCCATTTCCATTTCATTATGTTCACTTTCACTGTCAATGAAATCACTGGACCCAAGTTTATTATAAAACGTTACACTACTTCTTCTTTCCAACCATTTTCTTGAAAACGCCTTGCTACAGAGTTATTTCCGTTAACTGCAACAACGCCGATGATGCCATGCCTCTGACGATATGTGTTTTTGTTACCTGATTGGTCAGCGATAAGACGAGCCTCTCGCCAGCCGAGTATCCGGCACAAACACGTTACAAGGGTCAGCGACAAAGTAATTTCTCGCCTACAGTAAATACTGGCATATACATTTCAACTGCACGTAATACCGTCACGGGTGTCGTCCGCGTTAAGACGTGGACTGGGGTTTAATTCCCACCAGGACCGTCTTTCATGAATGAGGTTTTTCTAGGTTTTCTTTAGTCCTCATAAATGGCAAATGCCGGGGAGGTGCCCTAGACTTAGGTCTGGAAGATCGAAGGCGACTATCATGGACAAAGATGGGCTGAATGGTTTTTGTGGAACGAAAGCGTTAAAAACTGCAGAAGTTCATAGACGTTGAACTGCAAGAAGCTCCTGTACAAAAGATCGTTTACAACTGGGTCAGAGACCCTTTCATAGCTTTGACGCAGGATCCATCAGGGATGAAATGTTAAGTGGTCGATAGGAATGTTCCTCCAACATGAAAATGCGTGACCCCACACCAGCATTACTACAAGCGCAAAGTGGCATCACTGGGGCTCATTAATATTCCGTACCTACCACCGGATATCGCTCCGTCTGATTATGCCTAAAGGCCTCGCTTGAGGTTTAAAAAAAAAAGTGGTGTATTGCTCCCAAACAATAGTTTCGCGACGCCTTTATGAAGTTACAAGGAAGGTGACAACCTGTGCATTGATGTTGATGGGGAGTATATACTTTCCGAACGCCCCGTTAGTTTTACAAAGACATATCCTATAGTATAGTGGTAGGATAGTGTGAACATTTCAGTTCAGTTTTAATAATCTGTCTAATTTTACATAGAATCAGCCATATTGTCACGGCCTGTTATTGAGCTACTTCCTTAGTTATCATTCTTTATTCATTTCATCATCGCGCGGCATGACAAACGGCTAGTTACATCTGTGAAAGTCATCACCTAACTAAACTTAAAATGAAAACGAGGTAATTTATGAAAACACAAACTCGACTAAATTATTTTATTAACTTAAATAATACTTACCTTAACTCGTGTTGGTCGTCGCCAAGATGGCCCATCCTTGAGCTGATGGTGTAACGTCCTCTCCGAGCTAGACTCTCTGAAAAATCCATTGAAACTCAACACATGTACATTATACGCCTCTCCGCAAGCTGAAACATGCAACCTGTTCTACGTGGCCGACAATATGCACACCAACACTACATTGTAAACCTCTCCTAATGTCAACAATATTTAATAATTAAGCTAGTATTTTAACTTTTTTCTGCTTTCTCACGAAAACATATCGTGAATATGAATCCTTGACATGTACTAGAGATGTGGCATCAAGGTAATTCGGGTGTTCGCAGCCAGGTATCGGAAAATACAGAAGCGCCCATCAGAAAGTAATGAATTACTGATGGCCAGCGAAAGGCAGTGCAAAGCTATAAACCTTACAACTACAACAGCAAAGTATTTATTGCTGCAATAAAATTTCAAGTACACAATGCCCGTAAACATGGAAGGTAGCACCTTTATAACAATTAAATAGATTTAAACAAGTAATACGATACAGCAGGTTTTCTCGTATCGATAAAAGAGCTGCTCGTTGTGTTTCGGGAATCCAACCATGGACCGGTTCGCGAGGAGAATACTGACATTGCAAATTCCCAATGTATGCAGCTGGTGAACATTTTTCTTCCAGTCTACGGGGCACCTGTTGTCAAATATCGGATCGCGGTTCAATAAATTTCTTGCTCTCCGCCGTTGACCTTGTGCAGGAGTTTAGGGGCGGGGTAGGCGGAGGCCTAGAGGGCAGTGTAATTGCTTCAGCTAAAATGAAGCTATTTATCAGCGGTCATTATGTCTTCTTGAACAGTAACAGGGCTGTGGAAATCTAGCAGTGAATTTGAGCTAAAGAACGCTGATTTTCCTTTAGAGCTTTACAAGTATTGACCAATTGCGCGGCTTAGCATCTGTTCAGACATTTAATTTAGAATGTAGCAATGTGTAAGTTAAACTCAATATATATTATTATGACCCCTAAAGGTTCTTTTCTCTTTTACTTCTTGCTTTCTCTTCATAAAGTAAAAAATAAATAAATAAATGAAAAATGTAACTTACGGTAAAATGGATGCGAAATTGGAAGTCTCTTTTCAGTACCTTCCTGCGTTTTTTTTTTTTCCTTACAATTTTTTTTCTTCAAGGGTAGGTCCATAAGCTTCCGGGCTCGTCTATAAGCACTATCGCCTTCTCCAAACCCTTATCTGTTAAGTAAATATTTGTAGCTGTAACTTCTGCTACCCTGTGTTCAGTTGTTCAGATATAGTTGCATAAAGAAGGCTATGTGAAGAGAATTGTGACATGTTCAAAATGGAGCATCGAGCTGTTATTAAATTCTTCACAAATGAAGGACTTGCTTCAAATGAAATTAAACAGCGATTGGACGGTGTATATGGGGAAGCATCCCCCTCATATTCTACCGTAAAAGAATGGGCCAAACTTTTGCGAATGGTTCGAGAAAGCATTGAAGACGAAGAGCGTGCAGGTCGGCCCTTGGAGGTGCTCACTCCTTAAAACATCGCTCGCTCTTGTGGAAGGAGAAATTATGGAAGACCGGCGGCTCAAAGTTACAGAAATAGCAGCAAGGTTGGGCCTTTCTAAAACAACAGTCCTTCGAATTATTTATGAATATGAATAAGGTTAGTGCCTACACTTCTTTCCTCAGTTCAAAAGCAGCAACGAGTCATCTGTTGTCAGGCATTTTTGGAACTCTACCATGGAAACAAGAAAAAAGTTATTCAAACCATTGTTACAGGAGATGAAACTATGGTTCTCTGCTATGATCCCTTGTCCAAAAGAGAATCAATGGAATGACGTAAACCTGGTGACGCACCGTCTCTAAAGGCCAAGGTCACTCAGTCAACCAAGAAGATCATGGCCACAATCTTTTGCGACTGTGAAGGAATACTCTTCATTGACTTCAAGGAGAGGAACACCACAGTAAATGGGGAGTACTATGCTGGCTACTGCACAGACTACGTGCTTCCATCAAAGGGAAAAGGCGAAAAAAACTGAGTTGTGGTGTGGCCTTCTTCATGACAACGAGCCTGCCTGTGCACACATCTCTTGTTGCAAAGGAAGTTGTGAAGAAATGTGGCTTCAAGAACATCGACCATCCACCCTACAGTCTAGGTCTAGTTCCCAGTGTCTATTTTCTCTTCTCAAAACTCAAGGCGGATCGTCGAGGAAAGAAATATAAGCGTGACGAAGAAGTAATGGATACTGTTTATGTCCATTTTGCAGACAAGACCTATGACTTTTTTTGGAGGGGGAGGATTGAATTGTTAATTCAAAGATGTGAGAAGTACATTGCAATAAAGGGTAACTATATTGAAAGGTGAAATTTAATTTTTGTATTTATCATACTTAGAAAATGGTTAGGTCGGAAACTTATGGATCTTCAGCTTTCAAATTTTCAGGAATTGTTCTTCTGTGACATCTGCATAGTTTAATGTAGCCATGAAAAATGGACTACAATGTATGTACTAAAATATAAAACATTTTGATCCAAAGAATTTTTTTAAAATGAAAAATTGGTGTATCAAAAGGCCCTTGTCAAAGCGAAACGGATATATTCTGTAAAAATGAAGTACCTACATCAAATAAATCGTAAGGGAAAAAAACTAAATTTGATAATTTAATGTTGTAAAAATAGGGCATATTGGGTCCCCTTAAACACGCCATTTTCCACTGAAAACAAACGACTTCTCCATCTCCAGGCTAGCCGCAACAGTTAAGTAACATACACTTAACAAAATGTTCGTTTTTCAAACACGTGATATGAAAATGAAGCAAATAAACATTTGACATTGACAGCTGTAAGGAGGACACCCACTACCAACATCCGTATTTTTAAATAAATAATTAACGCACTTACAAGGCATAAATAATGAATATTTTAAAACTGAAAGCCTTATTATGAGCGACTGAAAAAAATTTTTTTTTACCTAGAAGTTCATGTCTTTAATTAGCTGATGATAAAAATGGTTTCATTAGTTCTTCCAACTTATATTTCTGTACGTGAGTCGAATCGTTTCGAGTTAAAGAGATGATCACGAGGTAGCGGAATAAACTGTTTGCGGTTCCTTCATCCGGAAACATCGTCAATGAAACGCTTAGCTTCCTAACTGGGGTGTGTTGATTTGGGACGACCTACTTCCGTGCGATACAAGTTTGTCAAGCACGCTTTCCGTTCTTAAGATTTGTTGCCTACAAATCGCCAGTGTTTTGTCACTAATGCTCGTCTGTCTTTTGTTACAGGTAAGCAGCATTACTGGATATGTTTCTGTAGTTGCTATGACGACCTTATGTGGTAAGTTAATTCACATCATCTGTTCAATGAACTCTTTTCTTATGTTCCCCTGAAGCTCAGAACAGGGAACTATACTTTTTGTTTCTTTACTAGCAGTAATCTTTAAAAGAAATACCTCTGGCCAAAGAGTTTTTTTTTATAAAAATTTGTAGGCTAACACGAACCCGCTTAAGACCAAAATGTAGTTAACGTAAGGACACATTTGGACACGGCTGTATTATGCAAATAGAAGGCTATAAGTCAAAATTACCCAGTCTCAAAAACTAAAATTTAAATGTAATTAATGAAACCCACACACAACTTTGAAAAATATAAATAAGAAAGTATAGGAAGCACTTAAGAGTACTATATTACTAGTATGTGTATATATAAGGTTCCTTAAAAAGATGTTACGTACAAGAAAAAAATGTAACAGCGGCAATAGGCACACAATTCCAAAGATATTACGGATAACTAAGTATTCTTAATGTACAGAATACTTCCTGAATACCGGACAAAAAAGCCAATTATAAGAGGAATAAGTCATGACAACCACTCCCCCCTCGCGGACAAAGTACAACACGATAAAAAAAATCAAAGATATACGATTGAAATTGTGTGGAAAGTACTTGCAAATAAAGTCGCCATATAGGTATGTGAGCAGAACTGCGTGTCTCAGCACGTTCCGAATTTCAATAGGTTAGCGATAGTGGTCAGGAATACCGGTCACGAAGAGTGAATAACCTGCTTATATAACAATGTCAGTTTATCCGCGACAGGAATGCACAAGAATGCTACACACAGCTGCGGGAAGCAATGGGCGCGCATGCCCTACCCTGTCAGAGGCGAGGTGGACAAATGCCTGGCAGAATGTCGACTGTCAATCTGCCGCGCAGTGGGCTTCTATATCCGCAGACAAGGATGAACGGGTGACGGTAGTGGAACAGTGCGTAAGCGCTGGGCACTTGTGAAAAGTCGGGCAAAAACAGTGCACCGCATTTTACAGGAAGACGTGGACATACGGAATGGATGTCACATGAGGTACAGAAGTAGACTCGAGTCGCATCAATCTGGCGATTCATCATTACAAGTGATGAAACGTGGGCAGCGTATGGCGTCACCCTGGATCACCGCCTTCTTCACCAACAAAAGTCATGACAGTCAAGGTGTGCTTGTGTGTCATCCAGTGCCTAAGGGTCCCAGTCTTACAGGTCTTTTTTGGGGGGAGGGTGTTTGTATCTCTGTGTGGTATTCCATCCACGGAGGAAATACGCATATTGTTTACTCTTATGACTTCTATTCCTGACCACTGTCACTAACCAACTGAACTTCTGGGCCTGTTGAAACATGCAGCTCCGCTCTCATGCACCATCTGGTGACTTCATTCTAAAGTAGATTTCATATACTTTCAATCGTACATCTTAGACTTTTCGTGTTGTGCCTTGTTTGCGAGAAAAAAAGAACAGTTGTCATACATATGGTAATTGTAAACTAATTGAAGCAAACAATTGCATGCCCAAAATAAATAGAGTGTCGTCAATGCATGGACAAGATATGGGGTAGGATTCTGGCCAACACCATCCTTCCTGGCTTGAGTTTTTCCCCCAGGTTTTCCTCAGTTCTCATAAATGTCAAATGCCGGGGAGGTATCCTAAAATGTAGACCTGGAACGTGTCCTTTCTTAAGTACAAGTTCTTTCCCAATTTCATCTCATGTATAACCAACGTACACCACCTGATATGCCTCGGCAGTAAACACTAATAAATAAAACGTCTTACAGACATCCCTCCTGCGATTTTTCTATTTTTGGCGACACAAAGAAAGAAATTCTGGACATCGCGTTGAAACGCACGAGGACAGCCGTCTACAAGCATGAGCTAGAATGGGACTTACCATCTCCCCGTGAGAAAAATGTATGAACAGTTTTCAGTATTTGACTGCCGCTGATAAAATGCCACACAAGAACGGATAGAACGTTGGTAACTCTGAAATCCTGATACCTTTACTTCACTTTAGCAAAACAATGCAAATGATTTTCAAAAAGACCTCATGGTTTCATCTACTTTACTAAGTGGACACGTTTGGATGAAGAGGATGAAGTAAATATGCAAGGAAATGCTCAGGGAGGCGGAGGAGAAGGCCCACGCTATGCACTGCGCCCTGAAGCGGCCTCGCTGCAGAGCATTTTCGTATATAGAAATGCGTAACCGCCAACTCGTGGCGTTTCCACACCGAAAATTCTGAAGCAATGTATTCACGGTGTATGTAAACGGGAGGTGCCCACACAGAACGTTTTATATGGCCCTTTGAAAGTCTTTATGTATTCTCATTAAATGGTGTCGGTCTGTATATTTGCCATATACCATTTCCATACATTTAGGGTCGGTAGGGTTACAAAAATATCTAATGAGAATCTTTTTAAACATTTATTATTTCTTTTTAAGCAGTCAAAAACTTTCTCCTCAATCCATTTACTGAAGTTCTTTAAATAGGAGAACCTTCATTAGTGAAGGGAATGTACGGTTACCTCGGGCATACAAATACCAGGAAATGGAGAGGATGAGGAAAGTACTGTATTTTAATAGTCCTGGTGAATGACCTTATATCGATCGCGCGAGAAAATTCTAGGAAATTTGTGGTGGTAACTTCTCTGCTGCATAAATGTAACAAACAATTGCAAGCGAGAAAGATGAGAGCGGTACAGCTGTGCAATAAACCGTCCCTACAATGTGTTCAGTACGGAAGTAAGAGAGATACCAACCTATTCCCCTATAAAAACATAAACAGAAAATGAACTTGACCAGAAACCACTGTGCATTATTTATTCATTCGCCAGGACAATTCAAAACTACTTTACCTCTTTGTCTTGATCAACATATTTAACATATACAGAGGGTACACACTTCAAGCAAAGAACAAACTGTGTTAACATAACAAAACTGAATTCACACAAACAGAAAATGATAATCACTAATCATCTTAGACTTTTACAGTTACAACAGTTGCTCAAAATGTCCACCATCGGCGTCGATACACTGAGTACGTTGAACTACTGATTGAGCAAACGTTTGCGTCCTCAGCGATTGCAGCACATGCCGGTTCAATTTGTTCCCGAAATGCTGCCCAGATCTGCCCTTGTGAACATCACATACGGTACCGTGAGTCTCAAATTTGTTTCGAATGCGTGCAATTGTTACTCGCGTTGACGGTTCTGTTCTGTACACACGTCTCCATTGCCTTTGAACTTCAACAACATTCTAGGTTTTCCAATACCACTTCAAAATTGCTTTCCGCTGTTCAAAGGATAATCTTGGCTCCATTTTGTTGTAGCAACGCTAGCATAACGTAATGTGAGTCACATCTGTTTACAGAACATCATACGATAATCTTGGCTTCATTTCTTTATTGTTGATTTACCTGTCACGTAGCAACGCTATCATAATGTATGTGAGTCACATCTGTTTACAGAACATCATACTACACATTACTGTTGTTCGTCGATCTGCTTAAACAATAACGACAGCTGTGTTAGTCCTGGTCTAGCTCACTGTAGTGGTTAGAGGAGCCAGACCGCTAGACAAATACAACAGAAGGTGGGGGAAACGAAGTTAAGAAAAATGAGCGAAGCATGAAAAAAAGGTAAACAATAGATATTTTTATAAATAATTTAAACACACGATGAATTAAATAGGAAAATATATAAAAACTAGCAGAAATCTTAGAGTAGTGCAGAAAGAAACAGTGCATAAAAATCGAAATAAAAATTACACGTGCTAGCAACAAATCAACGGGGGGGGGGGGGGGGGGGGCTGAACCAACAGGATTAACGAAGGAAATGTCACCAGGGTTTCTCTGTCGCTGTGAAAACCTTCTCTCTCTCTCTCTCTCTCTCTCTCTTCTTGGCAAATGCATCATAAATAAGAACTTCAAGTGGATGTTTGCTGCATATTACGGGGATAGGGCTCATAATGAATTAAAAAAAAAACACGAGTGTTACGACAACTTGCTGTGCCAAGATAAAAAAAAGAAAGAAACAAACATCGTGAGTTATGTGACGTAACAATGGCAGGTTCCCGGGTGGCCCACCACCTTTAGAGACAGCCTAGGCCAGCTGGCTGGTGACCTCCAGCGGTTTTGATATCTGAAAGACGTTCGTTGTGAAGGTGTCAACTTCAAACATACGACAAACGTGTACACAACTTTTCAGACTAATTTACAGCCATCTACATACCAAATTATAGCTGGCTTATTCAGCGGCGCAGCGTGGTTTTTTTGTATAGGATACAGATGTCTAAGTAAATGGAAAATCTAGTTTATGTTAACTATACGGATCTCAATTCTTGATACAAGGGTCATTTGAAAAGTTCTCGGATTGGCCCACAGATTGCGGTAGCAGTTCAGAAGCACCCGCCATCTTCTATAGAAACATTTGCGTAATAATACATGGATTGATCAAGAATCATAGTGGCTATAGCTGTTTATTGCAGTGCAGACGTGAAAAATGACGGTTATTAAGTAGTTGATAAAGAAAGACCTGAATACAACAGAAATTCATGCAGATATGACAAACACTCTAGGGGACTCTGTACTATCATTTTCAACCGATTCAGTGGAACACGCGGATGCGAAAGCTTGGAAGAAGCTCTTTAACATCTCAGGTCATCAGCGTCCCATTAAAATCAGGACGTGAAACGGTCGGCAAATTTTGCTCAGAGGCCTCTCTTTCAGGCTTGAGGTTCTTTTTCGTGGCGTAAATGTACGACACGGGACCTACGGCTTTACTTCCAAAGGAAGCCATACGCCCGAAAAAATCCATCGGTCCTGGCCGAGTTCGAACCCGCGATCTTGGGTATAGGAGGCAAGTATGGTAACCACTACACCACCAGGACCCACAGCTTGGAAGATGACCAAAACCTTTCACATCAGAAATTGTCGTCACGAAGTGGTTCTGGAGGATATGTCCGAAATTGCTGAAGCTCTGGCAATTTCAGTGGAAAGCATATTTCATATTTTGAGCGAAGAATTGCGCTTGAAAAAAATTATCGGTCAGATGAGTGCCTTGACTGTTGGCTCAGGATCAAAAGGGAATCGCATTGAAAATCCCTCAGCGAAATTTGGCCCGTTTTCAGAGAGATTCCGTCGACTTTAAGCGTCGAAACAAAACTGTAGTCTAACATTGGAAACATCAGATTCTCCACCGGCAAAGAAGGCCACGTGTGTAAGATCACAGCATCGGTTTTCTGGGATGTCAAAGGTATAGTGTTAATTGATTTAAAGGCCGGTTTATCAAAGAATAACATCTTACATCAAAATCATGCTTCTCCTCACAAATGTGTCGTAATGAATTTGGGTATGATTTCCTGCCACATCCCCCTTATTCCCCTGCCTTGGCTCCATTGGGTTTTCATCAGTTCCTAGACTGAGAACATTGCTTGATGTCAAGAAAATTTTGTCTTCGTTTGTTGAAAGAAATTTTGCAGGCCTGAAGCATCGTGATGAGATAAAGGCTTCAGAGCATCGCTGGACAAAGTGTATTAGTGTCAAGGGAGACGTGTTTATATATATATACTATTAATAGAATAATAAAAACTTCTAAAAAGCACAAAAACTCATAAAAAATACTCAGAGTGCAATATAAAAAGGTTCACATAAAATTCCACACTAAAAACCGTAAAATTGAACACTAAAATCACACTATATTTCGAGCTTGGCTCTTGGTCACGTGATGAAAATGAACTCCTATATATATATATATATATATATATATATATATATATATATAGGAGTTCATTTTTATCACGTATATATATATAATATATATAATTTTATGAACATATGCCCCATTTTGCACTTCACTCTTCTCGTAGCATTAGCATATTTACTGCATTTCTCTACATCTTTTCTCTATCATGTTGTGTTGTGTTTGAGAGAAGAAATATTTGGGAGTTTTTTTTTTAAATGCAATGGCGTGATAAGTAAATATGAAAGGAAAACGATTATCAAATCATTGTATTAAAATATTTCTTCTCATTTTCCAATACTGGGCCAAATTCTCTTGTATTATATTACAAAAATCAGTAATTTGTTAAATTTCTGAAAAAACTTTGCTTTATGCTCCCACCCATATCCCCTTTGAAGACAACAATTACGTGGGACATGTCGCTGGGTGTTTCCCCGCGTGTATTGTTATAGACTCCACCTTGAGTGTATCAACATCTCTCATTCTTCAAGTCTCCTTTGTTCCTTAGAGTTTTTTCCCGCACGTTGTCATTCCCACAAAAGGCACACACCGTACCTCATTACCGGGTTATGGCCCCATACCATAAACGGCAAAGGCTACTAGCAGGAAGTGGCTGGAGAAATACACTCCATTTACATTTTGAGTTATTTGCAATCTTTGTGACTGCTTTCTCGGCAGACATAAAGGTAACGCTTTTCCAAAGTGCCGGTCTGGGAGTTATCGATTAGATAGCACTTTTCAGAAGTTTTGTTAATAAAATATATTTTAATTTTATCTATCAAGAAGACTACCTCATAACATGACAAAATTTGATGTTTTGCCCACCGAATTCTATTACTTGAAGTCTTGATTTGGTATAACTGTTCAGAAGGAAAATGTTTCAACATCTCTTTCAGTGCAACAGTTCTGGTTGAATCCCACATTCCCGATTACATGTGAAACAAATCAAATCAACCCTTTTAGCTAATTCCGAAGAAATTACGGTTGTACCCGTAAAACATATAAACATACTTACATACATAATATATATATATATATATATATATATATATACATACTGAGGGTGCCAAAAATGCATACCCACTTCAAGCAAAGAAAAAAACTGTGTTAACGTAACAAAACTGCATTCATACAAACAGAAAATGATGAGCACTAATGATCTTACACTTTTGCAAAAGTCTTGGTATGAAAACGTTCAACTTTACTGTTTTAATAATACGACATACACTGGTTCTGCTAGTCCCAGTCTCACGTGCACATTACTTTGTAGATTTCTGCGGTGAGTGCTCAAAACGTTCCAAAACCATAGCCGAGGACACGTGGCTTGTTGCTGTGCGAATCTCCCAGATCTGCCGTTGTGAACATCGCATACCCTTGAGATTCATATTTGTCTCGAATACGTGCAATTGTTACTCGCGTTGTCGGTTCTGTTCTGTACACACGTCTCCATTGTTTCTGAGCTCCAAACACATTCTCGGTTTACCAGTACTACTTCAAAATTGCTTTCCGCTGTTCAAAGGATAATCTTGGCTCCATTTTGTTGTAGCAACGCTAGAATAACGTAATGTAAGTCACATCTGTTTACAGAACATCATACTACATACTACTGTTGTTTTTCGGTCCAACTTAGCAATATATTAAATAGATAATTTACTGTGAAAGTGTGGATACATTTTTTTGGCACACTCGATATATTTGTGTGTGTCTTTTAACGCTCTAGCGGTCGCATTTTTGTTTATTTCCTCAACGAAACTCTGCATATAACTATCAATTAACAAACGATTCGACTGAACCATTGGGATGGGGGTTAACTTAAAAGCGAAAACAAATTTTAAAGAAATGAAATATCCCTCTAGCGGCCACAATTTCCGTTTTTATTTATTTTATTTTTTTTCCTGCTACACTCTGCATATAACCATCAATTAACAAACAACTCGCCCGTGCGTTAACCACAAAATTAGAGCATTAAGGGTGGGGGTTAACCAAAGCGAAAATTGTTTTAGAAAAATGAAATGTCATTCTAGCACCCGCAATCTTTGTTTTTTCTCAACGAATTTCGGTATCTTTTTTTTTAACTAAACTAAAAAAAGTAATTTTCGAAAATCAGGGCAATCGAACGATTAGGAATGTGTGGGGGGGGGTTATACCTGAAAAAAATGTGGGGATTAAAGCGATATTTAATAGTCGCTCTAGCAGCTGCCATTTAAAGTATTTTTGAAGGAAACTGTTAAGGAAATAAAATAAGAAAAATATGTTATGAAAATCAGTTAAATCGGACTGTTATTTATATTTATAAATCGTTCTTGCGACATTAATTTTTGTTTTTTCGCAATGAAAATTTGTATATACAATTTAAATAAAAAAAAAAAAAAGCTAAAAACAAGGCAAATAGAACCATTAGCAGTGGGGGTTTACCTGAAACCCAAAATTTAAAAATGGCTCTAGAAGCGCCAATATTATATATTTTTAAAACAAAACTCGGTTTATACCATTTAAATCCAATAGGAAAAATAGTGGTCATATATTTAACTTAATTAATAGAATACTATTACTTTTTGTGGTTTAATCTCCATAATAATAATATGTAGTTAACCTTTAGTAATGCTTACAGGTAGCAATAAATCTAATACCACACAGTAATGTCATAATTTATTTCATTTCATTAATTACTAAGGACGTAATTTGGATTTTGTATTCTTTTATAAAGTTACTCTATTACTGAGTAATTCTTTTGTTTTAAGCAGCAAGTACTGCTATAGATGAGGGCCAGAGATAGTTGGGCTATGTCATTTTGAGTATTGATATCAAAATCAAATGAAAAAAAAAAAGACTGTAATGTATAGCGCTTACTTAACTAAGACCTTATTTGTTTTATTTATGGACACTTTTTAACATCTCAGGTTATCGGCATACTGAAACCTTGAAACTGATTTATGACAAGAGTAAATATATTAAAAAATTCTTCTTTAACAATCGGTAAAGCACATACTTTTTGCTTCTGATAGTGTAATGAAATATTTGTTTTAGATCAAGGATTTTAATGAAATATTTATTATAAAATTTCAGAAGACTGGAGAATGGGGCGAAAGGCAGTCTTAACGACGCGGCGGTGACGTGTAAAGCGGAAGACGAAAGACGACGGTAAAAAGAAAGGAAGACGGGTAACATGCAAAGTCACTAGATAATTTATGCGGTCTCACACAGTACATGCGGCGGTACATTAATCGTTCTCGCCAGGGAAGTTTCACAAACTGTAATGATAGCCAGTGCCATTGTCTCGCGCGGTCCAAGGTCTGCTCTAGAGGATGTAAATTCCTACATAGGGAAACGTAACCCGTGTTCCAAACTTGTTGCCTCTTGACTGGCGCGCGAAACGCTTGCTTTGTTTGCCGCCGTGGGCTCGATTTCTGGTCAACATTTCTCGCCTCCTGAGAAAACATTCCAACTTTGAACCCAAAGGCACCCACTCGTAAAGTCAATTAATTTATTACAATCAACTCTTACCGCCATATCAAGTTCGGTCCAGAATGTTTTCGGGCGTAAAAATCCTAAGTATGACTTCCTTCGGAAGGGAAGTAAAGCCGTGGGTCTCGTGTCGTACATTTACGGCACGATAAAGAACCTCAAGCCTGAAAGAAGAGGCCTCTGAGCAAAATTTATCGGCCGTTTCACGCCCTGAATTGAATGAGACGCTGATGACCTGAGATGTTAAAAAGCGTCCACAAATAAACAAAATCAACAACAATAGCCATATCAAGTTAAAACAGAAAAAATGACCCTCAAGAACTTTAAGTCAAATGGGACAAGAACTAGGCTCCTCTATCCTTCCTAACACCCTTAGTGGCATCATTGTAGTAGTGGACCAAAAGTTAAACCCGAAAAAGCGTCTGGAAAAAACAAAATCCCAATTTATTACTTACCTGCACACCATCGACTATGCTAGCAGTTTGATTGATAATTGCATTCTTACATGATAAATTATGAAACAAAATGCAGTGTTTGGCATGGCTATTTGAGAACTCAAAAAATGATATTACCGATTTTTAGCGTATTCCGAAGGAAGGCGGTTGTGCCTATTAAAATATTTTTGAAAAAGTTGAAAAGTTTAGGGGTATCTCTCCGGCAATTGCTATTTATGAGGACTGAGGAAAACCTGGAAAAAACCTCAGTCAGGGAGGACGGTCCAGGTGGTATTTGAACCCCAGACCTCCCGCTCACGAGTCTGCGTCTTAACGACCTCGGCCACCCGTGGCGGTAATTTATTGTTGCAAAATCAAGGAAACAAAACATGTAGCGAATAATAAAACCTTCGTTTCTCTATTGTGTTATGTCAGTAATAACACAAATACTGTTCTTTGTTTATATCCAGGGTATCATGTTAAATCCTATGATTCCGCGACAGTAAGAGATCTTTAACAGTTGATGCGATCTATTAAAGTTTGAAAGCAATTCTTTTACCCCATTTGATTGCCAATTTCCGTATTATCACCTTAATTATTGATCATTCAGTGACATGTCCTATCCCGGAATACTTTGTTATTATTAGGCAACATTTTTTCATACATCTTGTTAGATTTTAGTTCTTTATGTTTGCAAGACTTGACAAAATGAAATGAATTTTTAGACTTTACAGTGTTGGGTCATGGAAGATATTGCGCTCCGAAGCGCGGGTCATGGTTGACTACGTACTATTGTACAGTCAAGGACAAAGGAAGAAACAGCACCATGATTTCATCCTCCTTACGACCCCAACAGTGACTTCGGTTGTTCAAGAAACTTGATTGCTTGTAGACAAAGAGAACCTTTGAGTTTCCCATGTCCAGTCAGTTCCTGGGAAACGAACCCGCAGAGTTGCAGCTGGAGTCCAGTGTCAGCGAAAGAGACTATACCGCATTCCATCACTTGCAGCTTGTCATCGTGAGTGGACCACCCTCTCAGTCTGAAAGGGGGGGGGGGGGATAATAACAGGAGCAAAGTCATTGTCCCGCCGTGTCTTGTGTCTTCTGCATCGATTGGGTACAAGCACTGCCGCTTGTTGCCATGGTAAAACTTGAACAAGTGTGCTGCACGGCCTCCAGTTACCATGGAAACGCTTTCACAATGAGTTTGTCTTTGCCATCAATACAAATTGAGATATTTATAAACTTGTTGCATTGCCTCTAGTTATTTTACCGCAATAACATTTTGATTTAGAGAAAAAGAAAATTGCACTGTCCTTGCAAATAGTTACTATGGTAATCCTTTAGCATATCATAAAGTGAGTTGGAGTGAAACCTATTGCACGATCTGTAGTTACCAAGGTAACCCTATGACGAAAAATATTGAATGGAAGTAAAACATACTTGTTATATTGTCTCTGGTTACCATGATTACGCTTTAACAATTAATAGAATGAGTTTGGGTGAAACACATTTGTAACACTGCCTGTAGTTACCATGGTAATGATTTAACAAGAACATAAACTCAGTTGGAGTGAAACATACATGTTGCTCTGTCTCTAGTTACCATGGTTACGCTTTATCAACACAGAATGAGTTTGAATGAAACATATTAGTAAAACTGCCTGTAGTTACCATGATAATATAGATTATAAACTCAGTTAGAGCGAAACATACTTGGTGTATTGTCTCTGGTTACCATGGGAACGCTCTGACAGTAACATAAAGTGGCTATAAGTGAAACAGAACACTTGCACAATCTCTAGTCACCATAGTAACGTTCAAATGAAAGTGAATGATAGAATTTTGTTGTTATTCTTTGAAAACAGCGTAACGTTATATAGTAAGAAAAGTTGTTGCACTGTCTGTGTTTAACACAGCAATGCTTTCACAATATAAAGTAAAATTTGTTCCAATGTTTCTAGTTACCATGGCAACTCTTTGACAACGATGGAGTGAAGCAAATTTGTTGCATCTTGTCTGTGACAGTTGCATATTGCACGCTCTGGTATCTACCGCGGAACAAGTAATATATCAAAGTTGCTTTATAAGCAGGTTTTACTGTACTCGAACCTGAGAGGGTTTAACGACCTGCGGGACATCTAATTGCTGTCAGATGAATACAATCACTGCACAAAGCCATTACACAAATTATACGTTATACCTTGAACCCCCACAGTTCGTTGCGGAATTTGCAGATATTTGCATAGTAAACAACCGGCAATCTGTCTCACTTATTTAACAGCCGGGCTATTAAGTCGCCTCTATAGCAAACAATCTATTGTCCCTCGTTTGATTAAAATATCTCGAACCTTAAAACTGAACCTGCCTCTCTGAAAATTAGTTCCTTTTTTTGTCAGCCGCTGTTTAGAGAGCGAGTGCAGCTTATTCAGAACCAGTGGAACCAGCAGGTAGTTGATCAGGCGGAATATAAAACTGGCTACTTATAATCCGAACCGCAATCTCATTGCGTAGCCCTCGGCAACTGCACTGTCAACTAACGGGATAAATTACTCCTTGAATTGCTTCCGTTCGCTTTCTACAAGACACGATCATGAGATTTATATTTAAATGACTCTTTGCTGTACCCCCAGAGATAATGCTACTCCTCAAAGACAAGGGTGACTTACGACGCCATTCTTTAGTCCATTGTTTGGTTTAAACAAACACACAAATAACTTACAAGCGAAAGTTGTGTAGAATAAAAAAAAAAAAAAAAAAATTAACAACCTAAAATTGAACGTTAAGGGGTTTTGTCAAATCCACAGACTCTTAAAAATGATATAGAATAATAAACAACTTTTAATTAACAGATTTATGAAATATATGCATATGCCCCATTTGACTAGTGCGCCTTGACAACCTCGCCCACCGCCACGGTCTCCCCAGATTCTACGTGTCGATCTGAGAACTTCAGAGACGCTCGCAAACGCTGTATCCACAAGCGCATGCAGCGAGTGCACACTGTAGTGGTTTTTTTTTTTATTTGCCTGTAAATGTAATGGATGCAATCATAAGCATGTGGAAGGAGAACGTTAGGTTAGAGTAACAGTGTCGAGCAGTTTACAAGGCAATGCTCTTCTGCACAAGCTCCTGGGTTCAAATCCTTCACAATATTTTTGCTATTTTTTTAATAAGCTAAAACAGGAACAGAAACGTTATCTTCTAAAGTGAAAACACAAATTAATATCAGGTATATAAACTCTCAGCATGTATAACTGTCCTTGAATCTTCGGGGCATAGATGATGTCAGATTTCTACAGCAGTGTGGACGAGAGGCTACAACACCCCAGGCTTCTTGAATTTGTGTCCATAAGTCATCTTTTGTCCTTCATGCGTGTGTAGGGAATGTGTGTGCAGCATATTGCATTTAGATACAACAAACACTGAAGGAAATATAATGAATATGCTAACGTTAAAGCTTGCTGTGTATGGGGGAACAATATTGTTAAACTAAGTTGTCAGAATGTTACAAAGATTTAAAAAATAAAATGTTTCATGCCAGGAGGCGAATCTGTACTCTTAACCTCAGCATCACTACACACTCTGCCACAGTTAACGGAACACACATAATAGACAGCGTCTTTAGTGCATGCCATATAACAAATGCTGCAGTGGCTACACAGCCTTGCTGGTTACCTTGGTAACAAGCAGGACTTAGAAGAATTTTGCATTCAAGAGATGCTCATTTTTTTTGTGAAAGGGTTTACACTGTACACAGAGAGTTGTGCTAAGTGTATGGAACACCTTCGCCTATTTATATGAAACACCTGTGCGAAAACACCCCAGGTTTACATTAGTAGCTGTTGCAAGTGCTTGCACACTCTTTTATTCGTGTTATTTCCATTAAATATTTTGACATTATAAACACTGCATGGCAAGAAGTTGACTGTCCTGTGGTACACAGTAATTAATTGAACATTTGTAAATATTTGTAATGTAAGTGAACATGGAGAATTTTCCTATTCACTAACACTTTATACTTTTTTTTCTATAAAGATAACGTTTCATTGTTTAAAAAAGTGTTATGTTCCTTTTTGTCTGCTAGCCACTGGAAGTCCAACAATTCTTTGTTGTGACATCTGTTCCTGCTAAAGGAAAGTGCAGCATTTTTATTTGAATGCGCGAGATTTAGAATGTTTTAAATTTATGAGAGGTGTCGTTAAGACGAACTATATATAGTCCTTCTTGAAAATGGAGCAGAGGTTTGGGCATGACTTGTGATTGTTTGGACGTGGGAGGTCACGGTAGATTAGGCCGTACCCACAGACCGTGATAAATAGATTTCCTACTTTTGTCACGAAGGAAATTTGGTAAATGTGAATATTGGAGAACAGAAAACAACAAACGGGATAGTTTTTTATTTAAAGTGTGTTGAGAATCTAGGCTGAGATTAAGCGTTAGAACCTTTCCTTACCAACATAAAGATTTAAGTGTGCATCCCGATCGTGAAAAATATCAAATGGTTTAAAGCGTGGTGAATTTTGAACAATTTGTTCCATCCTGTAAACGTTTATTCAATTTCCTGGAGACTTAGCAATCGCTATGAGTTAAAAACACGTTCAAGAAGACATAAGTGTTTTATTGTTTCAAAATTTTAATTTTTAGAAAAGACAGCTGAGTAAAACTTAGACATTCTCTCCCAGAATTCATTAGCAATAAAGTAACACGCACTGTATCCACAGCAACCAGGTTGTACAAAAGTGTTGAATAATTCTCAACTTAGTTACCATGGAAACAGTTAATACAGTGCAGTTCTTTCCTGTACATTAGGAATATAACAACACGTACAGTTTACATGATAACCAGGTTGTTCAAAAGTATGGAATAATTCTCAACTTGGTTACCATATTAACAGTTAATATAGTGCAGTTCTTTCCTGTATATTAGGAATATAACAACACGTACTGTTTACATGGTAATGAGGTTGTACAAAAGTGTTGAATAATTCTCAACTTAGTTACCATGGAAACAGTTAATACAGTGCAGTTCTTTCCTGTACATTAGGAATATAACAACACGTACTGTTTACATGGTAATCATGTTGTATTAAAGTATGAAATAATTCTCAACTTGGTTACCATGTAAATAGTTAATATAGTGCAGTTCTTTCCTGTACATAAGGAATATAACAACACGTACTGTTTACATGGTAACCAGGTTATACAAAAGTATGAAATAATTCTCAACTTGGTTACCATGGAAACAGTTAATACAGTTCAGTTCTTTCCTGTACATAAGGAATATAACAACACGTACTGTTTACATGATAACCAGGTTATACAAAAGTATGAAATAATTCTCAACTTGGTTACCATGGAAACAGTTAATATAGTGCAGTTCTTTCCTGTACATTAGGAATATAACAACACGTACTGTTTACATGGTAACCAGATTGTACAAAAGTATGAAATAATTCTCAACTTGGTTACTATGGAAACAGTTAATATAGTGCAGTTCTTTCCTGTACATTAGGAATATAACAACATGTACTGTTTCCATGGTAACCAGGTTGTAGGAAAGTTTGGAATAATTCTCCATTTGTTTACCATAGAGACAGTTAAAGTGATGTTTTACTTGGCTATAGTTTTGTATTGGGAATACAAAACTATAGCCTACGCGATAAGTCGGTCGAAATGATAACTCGAAAGAAAATAACTTCTAATGTGAGCGATTGTAAACATTTAGTCTCTTCCAAAAAGCTGTTATTTTATTATAAGAGATGTTTGTAAAAACATATAATTAAAATATTTATTTTAAAATAATAGTTAATATTTTTTTTGTAAATATTACATTCATTCCCTTAATTTTTTTTATGTTTCTTCGCCAAAATTATATTCAACTTTTTACAATAATATGTAAAATCCAATGTTATAAATATTCACGCTAAAGATTGTAAATAGTTTTAATATTTGTTAATCATTCTAAAAGATTTTTATTTAAATTATACAGTCTTTAACTAATATTAGTTTTACTTTCGCAAACAGAAGCATATAAAATTAAATCAGAACTAAAATCAAGCTTGGGAAGTTGAGATGATGTCAAGAAACGTTGTATGTTTGATAGTATAGAACTTGACAACGATTGGCCTTTCACATGCCAAGTGCCACTTCGTATCTGTCTAAGCCCGGCCTGAGATGTATCCATTAGTTTATCAGATGCAAAAGCCTCCAGTAGGAAAAATTGCCCACACCAGCTTTCGCTTGTCATTCGGCGTTGTTATAACTGCGGTCCGCAACTTAGTTTCTCTTTCCACCGCCTCCCGGTATTGTGATATAATTAATTTGTCATTCTGAGTGTTTGCACACGTGTGCACGCTTTCAGCACGTTATTTATTGTCGAGAACTTTATGGCCTACTTTCTTTGTGTTGTAACCTACAATGCCCAGAAACGTTTTTCTGAAAGTAATGTATGTTAACCTTTGCCCAGTGACTTGAGTTTTAGCCTCGCAACCCATGATGCGCGGTTCTAATTTTTGTCTGTTTTAATTAAGTTTTAAGTACCTACAAGGAGCGTTTTAAAAGTTTTCGGCTTGACCAAGAAAACACAAATTTTTTATGATTATTCTTCAACATAGTCACCATGTACATCAAAATATTTAGTCTAACGACGTTCCAACTTTTTAAAACCCTCAGTAAAATCAGGTTTGTCCAGCTGTCTGTCTCAGCTTAAGCCTAATAATTTAATGTGAATCTTTGTCCACTCAGCCATGTCTTAAGGTTTGGAGACAAAAAGTAATCGCTGGGAGCCAAATCTGGCGAATATGGCGGATGTGGAAGCACTTGATAGCGAAGGTCATGTAGTTTTGCAGCAACAACACCAGACGTATGTGACGGCGCATTATCGTGATGAAAGAGAACTTTCTTTTTAGTAAGGTCTGAACGTTTAGCCTGAACAGCATACTTCAGTTGGCCCAGTAGTGAAGTGTAATACACCCCGGTGATAGTTCTGCCCTTCTGCAGGTAGTCTACGAGCACCACACCATGAGAATCTCAGAAAACCGTAGCAATGACTTTTCCTGCAGATGTAACCGTTTTTGCTTTCTTTGGTGCACTTTCACCTGTTGCCACCAACTAGTTTGGACTGCTCCTTCGTCTCTCACGTGTAGTGGTGAATCCGTGTTCCATATACTGTTGAGAAACTCACTGGAATTGCGTTAAACAAGCCTAAACTCTTGCGAAATGTTCATTCGAATGCGTTTTTGGTTCATTGTTAACAAACGTGGCACCCATAGAGCGGAAATTTCATATAAAGTGTAGTGGACACGGCTTATCGATGTCTTTGCAATGTCAGCCAACTCGCGTACCTTCCTTCGGCGATCATCGAGTACGGTATTGTGAAATTTTGTTACAATCTCTCTGTCGTAGCAGTTTTGAGACGCCCTGAATGTGCTACCACTTCAGCGGTCCACTTTTTAACTGATGACAACGAAGGGGAAGAATCCTTTAATGTGTAATTTAACGCCTTTTGTATTTTTATTGCTGTTCAAAGCTTGAAAACAAAGTGTTTTTATCACAGCTCGTATTTCAGCTTATATCCATTTTGTAGCAACTCTAGTTTGTTTACATGATCTTTACAAACAAGTGACTACACTTGTGCGTCTCAAACTTTACAGCGCGCCATCTAAAGGATGATATTTAACAACTATCATAGTAATTCACCCTTCTTCAGGACATCTCTGAGTAGGGCGAGAACTATTACAGCCCCCCCCCCTAGTATGACTCCTACAATAGCCCCAGAATTCGTTTAGTGGAAGCATTGTTAGCAAACTTCATTCTTGTTAACAATGCATGACAAAATTTCAGTTTAAATGACCTCAAACACGACTATATGCGCACCGAAGATGAAGCGTGCTCTATCGAAGTAAATAAAATCTAACTGAAGACAGCCGGGTGAAGATTCAGGAGTTATTTTCTGGAGCTACTGCTTGACGGACCTTTTCATCTTACAACTGATTAACCTATTTTGTATTCCGTTCAAGTTCAAGAAAATACAAAAAGCACTTTAAAATTACAACTTCCAAATGACGCAATTCCGTACCAGTCAACCATGGGTGGCCGAGGTCATTACGGCGCGGACTCGTGAGCAGAAGGTCTGGGGCTCGAATCCCTCCAGGACCGCCCTCCCTGACTGAGGTTTTTCCACGTTTTCCTCAGTCTTCATAAATGGCAAATGCCGGAGAGGTATCCTAAACTTTGGCCTGAAACGTTTCCCTCCTTAAAAAAATCCTTTCCCTATATATCATTTCACCAGTGTCCATAACGCCTGTGGTGCCTCAATGGTAAAAACGGGCATTACACACTATTAAAGAAGAAGAAGAATGTTTAGTTAGTTCTAAATGACAGTTAATTACTAAGCATCTAAATTATCTAATGTTGTTGCCCATTTTTGGAGTATCTTTAAAATTTCATTTTTAAAGTCAGTAAAACCGATATTCAGTTTTTTTAACAGACCATTCCGGCATGCTGTTCAGGTTCATTTCGTTTCACTTAAAGCTCTGATTTCCATACAATTTTAATTCATCATATGGTGGTAAGAAATCTTATGCTACATAATGCTATTAGCGACATCTTATGACCGGAAATTACTTGGCGATTAAAGTTCCCCGAGAGCTTCATAGTTTTCCCTCGGGAACTTCGCGCGTGGCAGGCTACTTGGGCTAATTTGCTGCAGCATTAACATATACGAGGAATGTAAAGTGCTTTTCGCACGCCTTGTATCCAGGCGATAAAATCTTGCATGGTGCAAGGCATTCTTCATCCGTAACTTGTTCCTGGTTGCCTGTTATGAATGGATGGACGTATTTCGCTTCGTATTTAGCCGGCTGTTGATAAAACTAACCTGAATTTGCATCTAACTACTTGAGTGTATTGGAAAATAATGTAAACATTTTTCTGTTGGCCGTTTTCATAATAAATCTTTCCGTAGCAGTTATACCATTGTAAAATGTTTTATCAATTCTTGAAACACCGCCTAGGTAAAAACAGAAATTAATCTATTAGATACACTCTATACACACACAAAAAAAAAAAAAAAACCAGAAAAAAGGTTAAAAAAAATTCTTACTTAATTATGCCAAGCAAAAAGTTAAAACATGCTTTTCTTTTATCTACACCTTTAATATGACAGATAATATACAGAAGTTCTTTCCTGTACATTAGGAATATAACAACACGTACTGTTTACATGGTAACCAGGTTGTACAAAAGTATGAAATAACTCTCAAACAGATAATATACAGAAGTTCTTTCCTGTACATTAGGAATATAACAACACGTACTGTTTACATGGTAACCAGGTTGTACAAAAGTATGAAATAACTCTCAACTTGGTTACTATGGAAACAGTTAATATAGTGCAGTTCTTTCCTGTACATTAGGAATATAACAACACGTACCGTTTACATGATAACCGGGTTGTATAAAAGTATGGAATAATTCTCAACTTGGTTACCATGGAAACAGTTAATATAGTGCAGTTCTTTCCTGTACATTAGGAATATAACAACACGTACTGTTTACATGATAACCAGGTTGTACTAAAGTATGGAATAATTCTCAACTTGGTTATCATGGAAACAGTTAATATAGTGCAGTTTTTTCCTGTACATTAGCAATATAACAACATGTACTGTTTCCATGATAACCAGGTTGTACAAAAGTATGAAATAATTCTCAACTTGGTTACCGTGGAAACAGTTAATATAGTGCAGTTCTTTCCTGTACATTAGGAATATAACAACACGTACTGTTTACATGGTAACCAGGTTGTATAAAAGTATGGAATAATTCTCAACTTGGTTACCATGGAAACAGTTAATATAGTGCAGTTCTTTCCTGTACATTAGGAATATAACAACACGTACTGTTTACATGATAACCAGGTTGTACAAATGTATGGAATAATTCTCAACTTGGTTACCATGGAAACAGTTAATATAGTGCAATTCTTTCCTGTAGATTACGATTAAGACAACATAGTGGAAATAGTACGAAACTGTATCTCAATCTGTTCTAGATAGCATACATTACCTATCATCGACACGTAGCCGCTTATAAACTTCATCCACCGGACACAAGTATCTAAGATGGCTTGCTTTTTCCGGTTTCGTTTGGAAAGCACATTTTTGCATTTTTCAAATTGGATATAATCGCCCTATGGGCGGAATTCGACAAGTGTTCACTATACTAGAAATTACCTCCCCATTGTAAACAATAAAGGCAGGACACGAGAACAATGGGGTCAGCCCTTGCGGTGAAAGCAAGGAGTGTTGAAGTGGCGGGCACCCACGTCGGCTCATTTGCATGGGCGACCAGCAACCGGTCTTTGTGGTGCAGGTAGCCACCGGGTCAAGCGACTGCTTTACTTGTGCAGCCCCCTCCTTGGCCCAGTGGTTAGTCCTATTACAAAGCATTATAATACTTAACCCATTGCATTCAGTTATCGGAAATATTAACTATTTGTAAACACCTCAGAGTATTCTTAATAGTTTGTACAACCTGGTTATCATGTAAACAGTACGTGTTGTTATATTCCTAATGTACAGGAAAGAACTGTACTATATTAACTGTTTCCATGGTAACCAAGTTGAGAATTATTCCATACATTTGTACAACCCGGTTATCATGTAAACAGTACGTGCTGTAATATTCCTAATGTACAGGAAAGAACTGCACTATATAAACTGTTACATGATAACCAAGTTGAGAATTATTCCATACATTTGTACAACCTGGTTATCGTTTAAACAGTACGTGTTGTTATATTCCTAATGCACAGGAAAGAACTGCACTATATTAACTGTTTCCATAGTAACCAAGTTGAGAATTATTTCATACTTTTGTACAACCTGGTTACCATGTAAACAGTACGTGTTGTTATATTTCTAATGTACAGGAAAGAACTGCACTATATGAACTGTTTCCATGGTAACCAAGTTGAGAATTATTTCATACTTTTGTACAACCTGGTTACCATGTAAACAGTACGTGTTGTTATATTCCTAATGCACAGGAAAGAACTGCGCTGTATGAACTGTTTCCATAGTAACCGAGATGACACTTTTTTCCATATTTCCCTGTGGAAGACTGCCATGTTTAGCTGCAGATATCTACCGTACACCACGCCTCATCATCTACTCAGGTATGAATTCCTTCAGGCCTGCCAGGAATGTCTGGGACGCTCGGAGGAAAGTGGCGTAACAAAGCGGTTTGTTTTACTTTTTCCGACATCGCCCCGTTAGATGTGTAATATCGAACATGCCACCTGGATGAAGAGGACCTTGCCCGTCTCAGAAACACGATACTCCGGTTAAACAACTCCTCCCTTAAGAAGACCTCATGTTCGGGTTCCATGACTCCATTATATGGAAAGTGAACTTCCCCTGTACTGCTGCTGTTTCACCCGATCTCTCTCCATATCCAAGCAAGGTGCAAGTTGGACAGTTTCGTCTTGTTTGTTGTATCCTGTGGCTATACTTTAGTTTTCTTTAAAGTCTGTAACAATGCTCAAACCCAAGTTTACATGTTTAGATAATGCATATCTTATTTACACGCGTTGTTATGTGAAGGGCAGAACTTGTGTTTAAAAATTAGGAAATAATAATAATAATAATAATAATAATAATAATAATAATAATAATAATAATAATAATAATTTAATTCCTTGAAATGTTTGCTAAAGCTGAACTTACTTTAAAAATTTCTTCGCTCAACTCAGTTTCTCTTCTAACTTGACACTTGGATCTATCCAGGAAACATTGGTGTACGTACAAAAACATATTTCACCCACAACGCTTTTATTTCTTATAAAACATTATATGCTAATAAAACCCCACAGGCAATAAAATCGTCCGAAGTTTCAAATGATGCTTAAAGATAGTGAAGGATGCGGTTACTGCGGCAAAAACAAATGAATGGTTTGAGAAGGTGCCAAGTGGTCCAGTGTCCCACTCGGTCATCAATGGCAGTCTTGCGTAATAGCGCCGCATTCCGTAACTTGACGTTCTTGTTCCACGTGTAAGCCACCTAATCAATTTCTTAGCTGCGGAGCCATCTTTACACCAGTTACCATAGTCACAGTAGCTTAACAGAATCCTCATGGTAACCAAGTTGTACAAAAGTATGGAATAATTCTCAACCTTGGTTACTATGGAAACAGTTAATATAGTGCAGTTCTTTCCTGCACATTAGTAATATAACAACACGCACTGTTTACATGATAACCAGGTTGTACAAAAATATGAAATAATTCTCAACTTGGTTACCATAGAAACAGTTAATATAGTGCAGTTCTTTCCTGTACATTAGCAATATAACAACACGTGCTGTTTACATGATAACCAGGTTGTATAAAAGTATGGAATAATTCTCAACTTGGTTACTATGGAAACAGTTAATATAGTGAAGTTCTTTCCTGTACATTAGAAATATAACAACACGTACTGTTTACATGATAACCAGGTTGTACAAAAGTATGGAATAATTCTCAACTTGGTTACCATGGAAACAGTTAATATAGTGCAGTTCTTTCCTGTATATTAGGAATATAACAACACGTACTGTTTCTATGATAACCAGGTTGTATAAAAGTATGAAATAATTCTCAACTCGGTTACTATGTAAACAGTTAATATAGTGCAGTTCTTTACTGTACATTAGGAATATAAGAACACGTACTGTTTACATGATAACCAGGTTGTACAAAAGTATGGAATAATTCTCAACTTGGTTACCATGGAAACAGTTAATATAGTGCAGTTCTTTCCTGTACATTAGGAATATAACAACACGTACTGTTTCTATGATAACCAGGTTGTATAAAAGTATGAAATAATTCTCAACTCGGTTACTATGTAAACAGTTAATATAGTGCAGTTCTTTACTGTACATTAGGAATATAAGAACATGTGCTGTTTACATGATAACCAGGTTATACAAAAGTATGGAATAATTCTCAACTCGGTTACCATGGAAACAGTTAATATAGTGCAGTTCTTTCCTGTACATTAGGAATATAACAACACGTGCTGTTTACATGATAACCAGGTTGTACAAAAGTATGAAATAATTCTCAACTCGGTTATCATGGAAACAGTTAATACAGTGCAGTTCTTTACTGTACATTAGGAATATAACAACACGTACTGTTTACATGGTAACCAGGTTGTACTAAAGTATGAAATAATCCTCAACTTGGTTACCATGGAAACAGTTAATAAAGTGAAGTTCTTTCCTGTATATTAGGAATATAACAACACGTGCTGTTTACATGATAACCAGGTTGTACAAAAGTATGAAATAATCCTCAACTTGGTTACCATGGAAACAGTTAATATAGTGCAGTTCTTTCCTGTATATTAGGAATATAACAACACGTGCTGTTTACATGATAACCAGGTTGTACTAAAGTATGGAATAATTCTCAACTTGGTTACTATGGAAACAGTTAATATAGTGCAGTTCTTTCCTGTATATTAGGAATATAACAACACGTACTGTTTACATGGTAACCAGGTTGTACAAAAGTATGAAATAATTCTCAACTTAGTTACCATGGAAACAGTTAATATAGTGCAGTTCTTTCCTGTACATTAGGAATATAACAACACGTACTGTTTACATGATAACCAAGTTGTATAAAAGTATGAAATAATTCTCAACTTGGTTACTATGGAAACAGTTAATATAGTGCAGTTCTTTCCTGTACATTAGGAATATAACAACACGTACTGTTTCCATGGTAACCACATTTTTCTGGTTGGTTACCATGAAAATATCTGTTACAGTATATATGGAAGTACGTTTAGTAATAAGCATGGAAAAGAATATTCGATGGCGAACTTATAAGTCTGGTAAGTTCAACGAAATGGTGGGAAGTTTTGTTAATAATCACGGCAATGCTCTGTAAGCAACCTGTTTCGTAGAAATGAATAAAAACGAGTATAACGATGAAACGTTATTATTTAAAAAAATGGAATGCCGTCCGGATACAAACTGAACTGAAGGAAGTTCATGGGGACTTTGCATCAGAACTCAAGATCATTTATTATTGGATAAAGGAAATTAAACGTGGCCGTGCGAGCACTGCAGATGCTGCACTTTCCGAACGCCTGATTGAAGTTTCTTCTGAAGAAATGGTTGATCAAGGGCACGGTATTGTGATAGAAGATCGTCTCATTAGGATTGCTAGGGCGTAGGCATTTCATATCACGGTACAAAGTATCCCAAATGAAGTTCTGAATATGAAGAAATGGAGTGCGCGATGGCTGAAGCTTTTGTTCACTCTACCCCAAAAACCCTAAAGGAAGAACATTTCAAATTCGTGTTTGGAAAGCCTGCAGATTAACCCGACGTCATTTTGAGACTGGAGAAGTAACCTCAGAGACAGAACGTCGGCGGTAAAACAGGACGCATAGTTAGTAGAAACAGGAACAGCAGTGCTGCTCTACCTGCTCAGACATTGGCCTTTGTGATAGCAAAAGTGGACGAACTGGGCTCTGACCCCATGTGACTTTTTTCACTTTCTTAACCCCAAAAATCGACTTGGGAGAAGAAATTTATCTACAATGAAGAGGTTATCCGTGCTGTAACGGGTAGGTACTATGTATAATTCAAAAGACATTTTTTTCTGTTGGAATAAAACACGGAATCTCGCTATGGTGTAGTGGTTACAATACTTGCCTCCTACCCAAGATCGCGGGTTCGAACCCGGCCAGGATCGATGGATTTTTTCGAGCGTAAAAATCCTAGGTATGGCTTCCTTCGGAAGGGAAGTAAAGCTGTGGGTCCCGTGTCGTACATTTACGGCACGAAAAAGAACCTCAAGCCTGAAAGAAGAGACCTCTGAGCAAAATTTGTCGGCCGTTTCACGCCCTGAATTGAATGGGATGCTGATCACCTGAGATGTTAAAGAGCGTCCATAAATAAATCAATCCAAAAAAAAAAATCAATCAATCGCTAAGACAAATGTATTGAGCTTAAAGAAGATTAAGCTAAAACATAAATTTTGGTTTTTGGACAAAAACATTTTTTTCCATCAGACTTATTAATCCGCCCTAGTATATGTCACATATTCACAAATTTGCAGTTCACTCTATACAGTCTTTTTGGTAAAGAAGTTCTTGTTACTAGATCAACCTTTTTAATTTTTATAAAGTATTTGATGCAGTTTGTTTTTATTTTATTCTCAGGAGTTTTATAAGTTTTTTTTCCCCTTTTTTTTCTTTTTTTTTTCCCGTTTCCATGGCTTACTAAACTACTGGCAACCAAAACAGATGAACTCACTTGCGACATCAATCTTGACGTCTGTTGCGAGAATGTTGCTGTTTATGGAAGGTGGTTGACACTGACCCATATGCTTCACATTGACTGTAAAGCGTCCATCACTCCAACTGTTTGTCCATTTATCGTGTGTCAAGATTACTCATAAGGAAACTGAACAAAGGTGCTGTTATCTGATATAACGACAAATTATTATTTTTAACGGGTCCAAATCTTCATCGATTGCATGTACTAAGCACCTAAAAGAATAAGAGCATATATCAGTTCTCTCTCTAGTAAAGCCACGTGGCTGAGGTCGTTAAGGCGCATACTCGTGAGCGGGAAGTCTGAGGTTCGAATCCCCCAAGACCGTCCTCCCTGACTGAGGTATTTTCTATGTTTTTTTCAGTCCTCCATAAATGGCAAATGCCGGGGAGGTACCCGAAACTTTGGCCTGGAACATTTCCTCCATTTAAAATAAATCCTTTCCCAATATATCATTTCATCTCATGTATCATTAATGTGCATCACCTGTAGCTAAAACGGGCGTTAAACACTATTCATTCATTCTCTCTCTAGCGGTCGCAATTTTGTTTTTGTCAACGAAACTAGGCATATAACCGTCAGTTAACAAATGAAATGATTCGTCGAGTTCGTTAACCAGCAATTGGACCATTAGGGATGCGGGTTAATCTGAAGTGAATATTGACAAATCGTTCTAGCAGCCGCAAATTATAATATTTCTCAACGAAACTCGGTAGATTTCTTTAAAATAAATTGATAAAACAGTTTACGAAAACCATGGAATTCAAGCCATTAGGAGTGAGGTCAAAGCGAAATTTTAAAATTGCTCTAGCGATTGCCGCAATTAAATTTTTTAGAAAGATTAATATTTGTTTTTTCGTAACGAAACTCCGTATATAGCATTGAAATAAAATGAGAAAAACAGTTTCTGAAAATTAGGGAAGTCAGCCATTAGGAGTGGGGATTTACCTAAAATCCAAAATTTAAAAATCGCTCTAGCGCACAGAATGTATATTTTTCCATAACAAAATTCAGTGTACACAATTTAAATAAAATATGAAAATATCTGAAAACTAGGGAAATTAGACCATTAGGAGTAAAGGTGTACCATTTAAAAAACGCTCTTGCGTTTAATTTTCTCTATATTGTTTTAATTAATTCAACATATAAACTGAATTTATAAAGATATTTTATATTTAACAAAACTATCGTCGTGAAGATATCAAATATAAAATATTATTCTAATATATGTATGAGAATTATATTTGTATGTAAGAGCGCTCTGTAATAACCTTCAGAAAACGTTTACGTTACATGTTAATAACATTTAAATTAAATTTCAAAGCCACTGAAAATCGATGTAACTTTCGATTGTTTTTATTTACTTAGTACATTGCAATTGTTTTTAAATAGTAACATGTTTTTGTTTTATTGAAACATATGAACATCATCTTAAATACACAACGTAACTGTAAGTAAACAGATAATCACCGTCTTCTGGGACACTTCCGGCATATTAAAAGGTCATCGAGAAGTCGCTCCGCAGCCATAGTGTAGCCCAGGTTTCAATAGGTACGTGAATTCGGATGACAGTACTGACCATGCGGCAAGCATATAGTTCTTGTGTTCACCAATTCAAGCGCATACTCCAAAGTCCAAAGCTTAGCAACTGTGAGCGCATTACCGGCTAAAAGTCAATCCCCTGAGTGCGGAGGAACTTCTCGGTGGCCCGTTACTAATTAACTGGCTTCTTCAAGGAACGACTATCAACAACGAAGTGTACTGCGAGACTCTTACACGATTTAGACGCAGAATTCAGCAACAGCTAAAGGGGAGTTCCTTCAACATGACTTTGTGCAGTCCACACTTCCGTTTTTTTTTGTTTGTTTATTTACGGGGGAGCTTTAACATCTCAGGTCATCAGCGTCCCATTCAAATCAGGGCGTGGAACGGTCGACACATTTTGCTCAGATGCCTCTTTTATCAGGCAAGTATGCTTACCACGACACACTTTCCTACGACTGTGCCTTGTTCGAAATATGAATTTTTTTTTTTGATTGATTTATTTATGGACCCTCTTTAACATCTCAGGTCATCAGCGTCCCATTCAACTCAGGGCGTGAAACGGCCGACAAATTTTGCTCAGAGGCCTCTCTTTCAGGCTTGAGGTTCTTTTTCGTGCCGTAAATGTACGACACGGGACCCACGGCTTTACTTCCCTTCCGAAGGAAGCCATACTTAGGATTTTTACGCCCGAAAAAATCCATCGATCCTGGCCGGGTTCGAACCCGCGTTTTGGGCGTAGGAGGCAAGTATGGTAACCACTACACCACCAGGACCGACTCGAAATATGAAGGTTTCGCTACGAGGTATATGGCGACAACAAGGAAATTCACAATGTTGTCCACATGTTGTTTCGCAATGCCATAATGAAGTAATCAGGATGTGACAACGTTGCATTGACGTTAGTTTGGAGTCTCGTATGTATTGAATCATGTTACGTAATAAATAGGGTACAAAAAATTAGTATCCTAAATAATTTCCGAACGCCTCTTGCTGCACAAGGTTAGGCATTCTTGTGCCTTGAAATTAAGACCATTGGTGAAGAATGGGAGAGTACCTTTGAAACTACTCTATTTTGTCTGAAAACAGCAGAATTTGAACACATTTTAAAGTAAAAATTTCAAGTAGTTTCGGAGTTAATGAAAGATGCATAACCGGATTGTTTATTTAACGAGATTCTTCGAGAAAAATGCCTTTTGCGTTAGCATTTTGTGCAATAAACTAGCACAGCCTGGAACTTCATTTATGGGGTACGTATTTTTTTACATCATTTAATTTTTCTTATTCTTGTAGGAAATATGTGCATCCAGTTTACAGACTCTTAAATTTACTTTTCCACTAGAAAACGCGTTTTAACTTTACTGTCTCCCGTATTATTTTTATGAAGGTGATGTTATTGGCCAATTAAGTTTTTTTTATTACAGAAGCTTAACTAGTTCATAAAGAAGAGTAATGGATTATCGTAGCAAATGGCGACATTTGGCATCTGGATTCTGAAGTGAGTGTGCAGTAAATAATGTATTTTCTAGAGTACGCGCGTTTAACGATATGCATAAACATCGTGGGCTTGTTAGAAATGATGGAAAGTATTGCCCCAGCAGTTTTGCGTGCGTTATTCTCAGAATTAATGAACTTATAAAGACCAGATGCCCTTTTAAATGATTTTCCAATATAATTTTGCTATGCTGCTTGAACCTGCGTAAACTAAGCGAGTTCCTCAGCAAGTGGAATTTTTTAACTTTACTGCCATTTTTTGGTGCCTATAAAGTATAATTCATAAAGATTTGATTTTTTTTTTTTAAATCTTTTCATGGGTACAGTCGCAACATTTCGGAATTAGCTTTGTGGCAGCTAGAGCTTTAGCACGCGCGCATGTACACACCACTTTACTTTTTTTGGGGGGGGGGGCTCGTTTGTTGATTGAATGAAATTTGAAAAAAAATTAAAAATTGCAATATATGGCTTTATTAATTAATGAAATAAGTTATGGCATTACAGTGTGGTATTAGCATGACAAACTCTAAAGCTAATACAAGAAAAACTGAACTATAACGTATTACTTAACCAAGTTTGTCTGTTTTTCCCTTCAAAATCATTATTATTATTATTATTATTATTATTATTATTATTGAAATTAAACCACAAAAATTAATGGTACACTATATTTTAAATTAAATGTATGCCCATTAACAGATAAAGCTATACTGCGTGAGTGTTTTTAAACATGTTACCATGGTTATGAGCTGAGCCCTTGATATCATCTTTACATTTACTAAAACAGAGAGAAACAACAGAAAGTTTCCAGTTACATTGTGTATTTAAGATGATGTTCTTATGTTTCAATAAAACAAAAACATGTTACTATTTAAAAACAATTGCAATGTACTAAGTAAATAAAAACAGTAGAAAGTTACATCGATTTTCGGTGGCTTTGAAATTTAATTTAAATGTTATTTACATGTAACGTAAACGTTTTCTGAAGGTTATTACAGAGCGCTCTTACATACAAATATAATTCTCAAACACATATTAGATTAATATTTCACATTTGCTATCTTCATGACGATACTTTTGTTAAATATAAAACATATGCAACGTTATAAATACAGTTTATATGCTGAATTAATTTGTACTTTTATTTTAAAACAATAGAGAAAAAATTAAAACCTAATGATACGATTTCCCTGATTTTCAGAGACTGTTTTTCTCATTTTATTTAAAAATTACATGCCGAATTTCGTTACCAAAAATTATATATTGGTGCAGCTGAAGCTATTTTTAAAGTTTAGGTTTTAGGTAAACTCCTGCTCCTAAAGTGTTATTTCGCTGATTTTCAGAAACTATTTTTATTATTTTGTTCCCATGGTATATGGCGATTTTCGTTCAGGAAAAAAAAAAGTGACCGCTTGAGCATAATTTTCGGTGCCTAGTGAAAAAGATCGATGGAGATTTGAAGTAAATTTTTCAAAAATCTTTTCATTCCCCATGTAATTCCCTCAAAACGGGAATTTAAACAAAAAAGTATTGCTGTTGTTTTATAAACTCAAATGCATTCTTCATAAATTTATCCCACTGGTAGACAAGACTACTAATGTAATTTTTGTAGAATTCTTTGGGCTGATTACAAATCATCCTGCTAGGGAGCGTATGATCAAAAGGCCCATTGGTGCGAACTCCTCCACCGTAGGGTAGAAGAAGAAATTATTACTTTGTTAAAAAATGATTACTATATAGTACTGTTTTCAACTTTATGAAAATTCACACACTTGTTCCCCACAGATATCCCTCCAAGACACTGACGCGCACATGCAAAGATAGGAATGTTTCCCGTGCAAAGCGTTTTTCAATTATTCCAGCTTGGTCAGGCCTGAAGCTCATGGAACAAATCTTCCAAATTTATTCCATTATTAGATAATATCCGTTTATATGCGCAACTAACTTTATTGAGTCTTTCATTATCTATAGTCGGTGTACACTTTTACTTCTGCAGTGCTGTATGGTGTGAAGAATTAGCGAACGCTCCTAAGGCGTGATCTGCTAGTTAGTATTCATTCATGACCTTGTAGATAGTTCGGAACTTGTTGTAGTGCTCAATTTACAGGTTTGTTGTTGTTGTTGTTGTTGTTGTTGTTGTTGTTGCTGCTGCTGCAGGTTTGCAGAGGAATGAATATATAAGTGTTGTATAGGTAATCTCATTACCCCGCGAAGCAAAGTCAATTACTACTAACGACCCTGCACTCGCTGAAGAGTGCAGCTTGATGGGGAAAAGGTTTTTAGCCTACTGCTAGCTCCTTCATTAGAACCATCAAAATTCCGAATATGTCTATGGTAAAAATTAATATAATTTTATTTTTATCTATCTTTTGTTAGAGATATAATCGAGAGATAGTCGTAAGTAATGGCAATTATTTTTTTTCTCATGATATATGAAATTTACTTTCGAATGAAGCCACCAGATGGTGTATGGGAACACAGCTGCGTGTCTCAGCACGTCCCGAAATTCAATTGGTGAGCGATGATGGACAAGAATGGAGGTCACAAAGAGTGAACAAGGGGCGTATGTGAAAATAGGAATTTGCGCGACAGAAATTCACGAAAATGCCATACAGCACTGGATCGCGTGCCCCACCCTATTGAACAGTGGCGAGGTGAACAGAAGCCTTCAAATGGGGAGAACATTGAGTGCCAATCAGTGCTTACGCACTGGACACTTGTGGAATTAGAAGAGCAAACAGAAATCCAGGCAAAAACAGTGCACTGATTTTACTGGAGGAGCTGAACATACGGAAAGTGGGTGCCCCATCAATTAAGTGAGGTACAGAAGTGGACTCGTGTTGCATCTGGCGAGATTTCAGGAAGAAGGTGATGTCATGTTGAGTCGCATCATTGCTATTGATGAAACATGGGTAGAACTCAAGCGACAGTGCAGTGAATGGAGTCACCCTGGGTCACCACCCAAACTCTTTTACTAATAAAAGTCATGACAGTCAAGGTGTCCTTGTTTGTCATCCAGTGCGTGAGGGAATCACTGTGAAGGCCACAATCACGCCTGCCCTACGCACCAAACGGCTAAATTTTTTGAATAACACCAGTATTCTCTATGATAACGCAACAGCTCACACAGCCGACAGTGTCAATAGTCTTTTACAGCGTGGAATGGAAAATTCTGTGAAGCAGTTATTGTATGTGAAACAAAGCGGACATTTTTTCAGCATTTCTAAGCGAGATGGCTCACGTCAGCAACCCCCATACAACAGATGGTATTCAGCGCCTTCCACATCGCTGGCAACGAACCGTCGATATACTTGGAGACTACTTCGAAGGTACTAAACACTGTGGTTTATCTGGAATATCAATTTTGTGACGGATTTGCAGCCCTGTGTAAACAGTAGTGTGTAACTTTCATTAACGCCATAATAAACCAATGTTATTCGGTTGACTGTGTTTTGTTTCTTCCCTACGAGAAGAAACAAAACACAACTCCCGTTGGTGACACAACTCGGCAGTATATACCATATACTTTCAATCGTATATCTTAGATTTTTCGTAATGTCTCTAACCCAAGCCTGCGGTTCACAAGGTGGGTCCACTGGTCCCTGGAAGTCCCCGATACCCTCCTAGAGAGTCTATGAAACGTGAGAGTGCTGTTATCAGTTTTATTATTGAATATATAAACACAAAAATAAATATGAGAAAAAGAAAGACAATCATATACGCTATGTGCTTTTATTGAGGTAAAATTAATTAGAATCAAATTAAAGGCGTGTGTTGTTTCGGACAGAGCTCTTACGCAGAACTCTCATATGTACAGTCATAGTTACCATGACAACAACACACATCTTTTGTCTGCGAACTGCTCGCATGAGGCAGCCAGCCACGGATTTTTCAAATGAAACATTCTGTGTGTGTTTTCTTTTGTTTCAAAGAATTAAGCAGGAGTTTCGTGGTTTTATTACTAACCAATTCGTAATTCGACATGTAAATTAGCGACCTATATTACTGGCCTGACGTAATGCAACACAGGTATTAAATAACTAGAACTGGAAGTAATATACGTTACCAACCATATCAGCCTCTTGGTTACGAAAATGACTAAATTGTGTTTATGACAATTATTCAGTAAACTAGTAAATGAAAGAACGTCCAGGTGGCGAACAAAAGTTTAGTTGCACGTGCGTTATCACCAAACACCTGGTGGGTTCTTTATAGAGATTTATGTGTAAACAATTAAGGATTTGTAATAAAGAGTAATCATATTTCTTTTGACAACATACCTTTATTCATTCTCATAATTTTGACGATATTTCTCAAAGTATTCCGAGTTAGTTGCAATCCAACATAACTAGCGTTTCTACCAGTCTTCAAAGATAAGCTGGAAACTGTTTTTGACAGGTACTTCAGAATCGCTTCTGCAATCCTCACCATTGCTTCTGGTGATGGAAAATGCCCCCCTGTAGACTTTTTTTTTTTTTTAAAATTTCGGGTTAAGGAGAAAGACACACGGGTCTAAATCTGGAGTATACAGAGGTTGAGACACACATTTCATGTTGCTTTTTGTGCGACTATCAGCAACAACATTTGCTATATGCGGCCGTGCATTATCGTGGTACAGGATCCAGCTTGTTGCAGGGAGATGTGATCTTTTGTGTGTGGTATGACCTTGCAGAGTTTTCAGGACATCTCTGTAGTATTGTCCAGTTACAGTTTTGTGTAAAAGCTGGTAAACCGTTTCATTAAGATCGAAAAATGAGATGACCGTAGCCTTCCCAGCAGAAGCTGGTAATGATGGAGATTTGCACATAGAGCTTTGCTGTAGCCAGGTTTCATCAGCAGTAATTAACTATGTAGGAAATTTCACATTTTCCTGTAACTTCATCTTTAACAGCATGCAAACCCCCCGTGCAGACACACCTCTCACATGCAATTTTTCAGATAACGACGTGTTGGTGGCATCCAGTGAACGTTTCAGGATTTAGAAAGTGTTCTTGATGTTATTCGACGATCCTCTCTCACATGGCAGCAGCGGTGTAAATGTTTTCTACCGTTAGAACGCAAACTACTGAAGCCCCGACTCAACCTTCCTTTGAAATAGATTGCCTCCTCTCTTTGAACATTTCACAGTGTTTGTGAAGATTTGTCGAGAAGATAGCTGAATTTAAGAGCAGTAAACTGCGCATCGCGGTCATCTTCATTTTAATTGTAGGCGGAACTGAACATTTCTCTACTTGGACACCTCTCATAGGCAGGAATAGGAAGTGACAACAATGAAACTAATACCATTGGTGCTGAGCAAATAAAATAATACGAGTGTTTATTTTAGCTCGGGAAATTTTGTGTGTGCGTGCGTGCGTGTGGTATAATATATATTAACTGATTTAATGCTTTTAGCATTTCGGTCAATTTATTTCTGCTTAGCAAAGATACCGCTGATTGTAATAGCTGTTTACACTCGAAGATAAAATGCAATGCGATACTTGAATTTTATGTTAACTGTGTTTTATATGTTTTAAAATATTACATTTTTAAAAAATTTTTTTTACAGTCATAATTTTTTTTAGTCCGTAAAAAGTGTAGCACTTTAGCTGAACTGCTTTAACATTTATTAAGCGATGAAAGTGTAAACATTTCATAATTTCCTAAATTTTTCAGAACTTCGAAGATTTTTAAGAGTCTATAAATTTGAGGCATTTAATTTCCAACATTTGAAAATAGGTAAAATTAATGTATAAATTCCCCTAAAAAGGGGTTAAAATATTTCCAAACAATTTTTATTTCTGGGTGTAAAAGGCTTTACCCACAGAAACGTAGTACAGACAACAATGGAATGAGCGCGACAATGGTAGAGTCGCCCACCTCAGGGTGGCTGACCCCATGACGTCAGCATGTCGAGGGTGTGAAACGCGTCAACGCCCCTCTACGGGATCACCCTGCCTAATTCAGTTCCGTCACAAGAGATGCTATCATTAGCATGCCGTTATGGCCAGAGGTTGGCGGCGGGTCCTTTGTGATTTGTTGGACCCAGCCGCCTTTAAACTGCAATAACCACAGGGCGGAAGATGTTCACCGCGACCGCGGCGGATTTTTTGCCGGTCAGTGAGTGAGCAAAGGCCGAGGATTTGCAAATAGTACGCTCAGTGATTTTGCACCTTTATAAATCGGACACAATTAAGTGAAGTCAACATTTTTTAAATTTTACCTTCTTCCCCTCCGTGCTCAGTTTCCCTTCTGCTTCCGCATTTTGTTTTTCCTTACTTCTATCTTTCTCCCATCTCATTTCTTCCTATGTCTTTATCTCCTTATATTCTTCCTCCCGTGATATCTTTCTATTTTCTTACTTCCCCTTCTCTTCCTAACTTGACGTTCTTCTATCCTTCTCTCTCTTAACCTTCTTTCTTTACTTTATGCTTCCCTTCGTTGTTTTCTCTCTGCATCCTTCTCACCTTTCTTTCCTCCATTCCGTTTTTCACTATCCTGCACACCTTCCTTTTTCTTTTCCTCGGTTTTTATCTTGCAACTTCTCTGTCCTCGCCATTTATCATCTTTTCCTTTTCTTTTCTTTCTCCCTCATATCCCACAAGCTTTCTTTACTTTCTGTCTGCAGTCACTTCCTTCTTTCCTCGTTCATAACTTTATATTTATACACATTCTCTTTCACCGTGGATTTTTCTTATTCATTTTTAACAGCAATCCCCCCCCCCCGCCCTCGCGTTCTTTTTAATTTCCTTCCTTTCCCCTCTCTGCTGCCGTTTTTCCTCTCTGATTTACTTCTGTCCTCCCTTTCTTCACTCCTTCTTTACTTATTTTTTTCTCTTTTCTTTTCTTTTCTTTTCCTTTCCTTTTTCTTTTGCCTCCTTCCGCACTCTCAACCCAACTACTCTTAACCTCCTTACTTCCCTTCTTCACCTCCTATATTATTTTCCTTCCCCGCACTCCCCCTCCATTTTTTTAATTTGTTCACATTTAATTTCACTTTTGTTCTAGTGTACATTATCTTTCTGTATCCTTATATTTTCCCCCTTCTTATTCCTCCAGTCTTTATTTCCTTATTTGCCCCTTGTTGCTTACTTCCCACTCTCGCCCTCTTTATTTCCCTTCCTTTCCCCTCTCTTCCTCCCTTTATTTTCTTTTATCGTCCTCTCTGTTTTACTCTGTCGTGCGCCCCTTATTGCTTACTTCCCTCTCTCCCTCTGTTTTCCTTCATTTACCCGCTCCTCTCCCCTTGTTTTCTCGTTTGGTCCTCTCTGGTTTACTTCTATCTCCCTTCTTTCATTCTTTGCTTCTTTTCTTTTTTCCTTCTTCCCGCACTCTCAACTCACTTCCTCCTAACGCCCTTACTTTCCTGATTTTCCTCTGTCTCTCTCTTCTTCCTTTTCCTCACATGTCTCCTTTATATACTATTTCCTTTCTTCAATCATTCCGCACCCACACCTTTCCTGATCGTAATTTCTTTTTCCTTCTCATCCCCCGTATTTAAATCTATTTTATAGCTCACACATACTGTAATATAATTTTCAGTACCTTTAGGATTGATTCAAGAGGGCAGGTCATAAAGTAACGTGCCTCAGTATATTGCCCTAAATTGCTTAAACGTCTAGGTAATGTCATGAGCACATGAAACTTTCTGTCACACTGATTTTTTTACGTTGAACTTTTACTGCGATCGCAAGGCTAAAATGTGGAAAACTGGTAGTGTCGGATTAGGGTTGTCGGGAAGATGTTGCAGAATTTGTACAGAGATGAAGAATATTTTGAAACTTATAATAATAAATCAAAATAATTTCAACATGTGCAACAGCATTAAAGGGGCAATGGGCCCTCACAATAATATTTGTAAATGAAATTTTATCCCTCAGAATTTCTAGTGAAAACAACTGGAACCTAATGTTTAATCGGGTATTGTATTACTTCATATGACGTAATTAAATAAAGTACTTTATACGAACAGACTATGTGAGATGTTCAAAGTTAAATTAGTACAGATATGCATAAAAATACAAATCTCAAGGAAGACATGATCGTATAAGATAGAAAAGGTTTCGAATAAAATGAACTAAGCAGCAGATACAAGATGGCATTACATCCAGTAAATTAAAGATGCTATAAATAATCGAGTATTATTAGTAGAATTAGAACGCTTTTAAACATCAAAAAGGTATCATTCCGGAAATTAGAAAAATGCTTGTCATGTTACTTTCCAATTTGCTGCATTTCTCTCCATTGCCAATAAAGATCTCAGGCACGTGTCCTGGGTGTAACTCGATCTGGACTATGATCGGCTTTACGGCCGATATCTGCCATTATTTAGCAGTTTATTGTTTCCAGGTCAACCTTGCAGAGGTATTTACGACCGGATATTTACTAACTGGCAGTAATAAATTATTTTGTCTAGGATTGATGTGACAATATCACTGGCGGATAGAGTTGTCCACACTGACGGTCACGCAGCTTTGTCTTATGGAACACCAGAGTGTGGATAACCCTTGAATCTCTGCTTCTCTGCATCTGCCGAGGGAATTTTTACAAGTATAAACTCTTTCACTTGATGCTAAGGTACAGTTTTGCCATGGATTTTATGATTTTTGTTTTTTTAATACTAAAAAAATTCAAAAAAAGTTCAACGCCTTTCAAATTTTTCAAACCCTCTCGTCATTTTTCAAGTGACTTTTAGATGTCAATGGAATGCTTGGGAATTATCACAAAAGAAAACGTAACAAAGTATCTGTCGCATCAAGTGAGATGAACTGATGTTTTTGACTTGTGGTTAAGGATGATATGCTGCCTGCCGGCTTCTAAACATGGCACATAATATGTCTGTCTGTCTGTCTATCAGTCTGACAGGGCTGCATCGTTGAATAATGGGTCCAACCACCTTTCTGACCATAACCCCAACGTTTAAGACGAAGGTTTTCCAATTATACTGAAGGAATTCTAGTGCGGCTGTTTAAAGCTGATCAACGATGATTAGAATTTGTTCCTATTCTCCGCCTCTTGTGATCTAACGCTTTTATTCCATAGTACAAAAGTAACAAGTGTATAACCGCCGCGTACCGAGTTTGAGGCCCATGAAGTTTTCGGTAGGAAAATGAATATTAAATTCATCAAGATATGTCAGCAACTTTGGGATAATATTAATCAGGCACCTCATTGTGTAGTGCGTGTAATATTTTAATTGAAGCATTATATATGTGTAATCATTTACTGCATTGACACTTAGATACTCAAAAAGGGCTGAGTCAACATCTAAGACATTTTGGGCCGACATAGAGAACTTCCATGACATGGATAAGTCGTGGATTCATCAATGTGATCCTGAAACCAAAATGAAAAGTAAGGAATAGAAACAAAGAAATTCATGGTGCAATATCAGTAGACGTGATTTAGTTATCTACTGGTTGATTATTTACGGAAAGAAGCCACAGTAACAGTCAATGATTAAGCAATTTTAATTTTAAAATGAAATGCAATCAAGGAGAACGTCGCGGAAATTTGAAGCTAGATGTACTCAAGCACCAAGCTACAAGTCATGTGTTGCAGTGACTGTGGTTGATAAAGATGAATTAAAACCTTCAAGCAGGCAGTTTGTGCGGTTATGAAGTCTTGGTGGTTGCGGAAGTTAAACAATCATCTTCCAGGAAGCTGTAGAAGTGTTGGAGCATCTCTCAGAGAACTGTGCCAGTCCTCAAGAAGGGTGTGTTGAAAACTGAGGTAAAAATAAAAAACCAATTTACATGAGCAAAGGGACCTATCCAAGGTCTTATGGAGTGATGCTACACGCTTAAATTTATGAAACTGTTTTATGTTAATAACGTTGCTGACAGATCTTGATCCGCCATACTACAAAAAAGCTCCGAAAATGAAATAATTTTGAGACAGGGAGATTTTTTTCTACAACATAGAAAATTGCATCTGCCAAGAGATGAAGGCGGTCAACTAATGGGATGCCTCCCATTTTTGTTCAAGGGATCGGAGTGAAATCTCAGAATTACGGCGATAAAGTTCTGAAGCTTTTTAAGGGAGGTGATAAATCATAAGATGGTCCCCTTAATCCCAAAAAGTTGGATGATTTCCCAAGGATATCTTGAGTGGATATGAAGGATGAGTGGTTGCGTTCATTATAAGCTAGAACACTTTGGAATGTAACACCAGCTCAACATTTTTATATAAATCAAAATATTCTATTACTGTAAGCATTGACGAAACAAAAAATGAAACATTTGACCTACGAGGCGAGGCTTTGTGTTAACTGATAAACGTCTTTAACTATTAAGAAAACTGTAGAAGAAATCTCTTTTTACATTCAGGGATTCACAATCTTATTGCTGAATATCTGAGTACACTGGTTTCTCAAGGCCATAAACTTGTCGATGTCCCTTAGATTAAAGTCTGAAATCTGCAGTATCTCTACAGACAGCAATATATACTCCCTATGCGCTAAAATTTAAATTTAAAATGTTTTGTTAGCTTAACAAAATGATGAACAATATTCGAGCCAAACAAAGCTTCAGCTGTGGCTTATTAAATGTTACAGGAGTCCAACGGAGAACTTGTTCTCCCCAATTTGTGCTCTAACGGAAGAAAACATCAACACCGCTGCTGTCATTATGAGAGCATCGTCGAAGCTTCAAAAAATTCTGAAAAATTCACTGCTTATCATCTACAAGTTAGTTGCACATGAGACGTGTTTGTGCATGGTGGGCTCTTCCAAAACTGCTGACGTTCACATGCAGTTAAGAATGATGCTATAGGAGAAATGTGTATTTTCTTTGACTTCTGATGAAGGCTACACAATTTTTAGCATGAGAGTAAACGGCAAACTCTTGTGTGGAAAATGTCCATTATCACCAAAACCAAAAAATAAAAGTAAAAGCGGTTGCTTCTCCTGGGAAAGTTATGGTCATCTCTTTTTTCGATATTCAAGAAAGACAGGCAGCTGTAACTGGACAACACTACAAAAATGCCCGGAAAACTCTGAAAGGGCACATTTCTGTGCAACAATCTTAATGCTACATCACGATAATGCACGGCTGCACGCCGCAAATGTTTTTGCTGAATACTTCACAATAATCAATGAAGGGTGCCTCTCACTCTCCCTATAGTCCAGATTTAGCCCAGTGTGACTTTTTCCATTTCCCAAAATTAAAGAAACACCTTCGTGGGAGACGTTTTCCATTATCAGAAGCAGTGGTGAAGGCTGTGGAGGCGATTCTTAAGGATCTGTAAAAAATGCGTTCCAGCATGTCTTTGAAGACTGGCAGAAAAGCTGGGGTCCAAAGGAAAGAAAATATTTTCTGTCACTAAATATGTACATGAATGCCTCATTTCAAAGAGACAGCAGTATGGCTTATCCATCGTGGGTACAGCTGGATATTTCTGCTTTATATAATAATAATAATAATAATAATATAATTGCAACAAAAAATCCAAATCCAACTTTAAGGGGAAAAAAAATTGACGACCCACTTGCAATATTTCAGGAATCCTCAGGGGGTTCGCGAATCACAGTTTGAAAAACTCTGCTCTAGACTGAACTACATAAGACCATAAATCAGGTTGTTCAGTGTCATACTGTCATATAATTAGTTCGAGATTTTAGAAATATTTATAGAAGTAAATCTTAGAATCTCTTATGATGAGCTATTGCAAATCACGATTTAATCTCTCGCAAAGCAGGTTTGAAGAATTCTACAGGCTGGTCCGAAAATATCTTACCCCTGCTGCCTTTTTTGCAATCAAAATTATATATTTATAAGTCATTTTAAATATGCGCGCTTACACACTGGTCTTTTATGATTAACGTCGGTAACGTTTATCAAGGCAACATGCGGAACAGTTCTCATTCGCGGCATTGTTGTATTCTTTAGCAGCATGAATGGGAAGAAGTAGTGTTGAATGGGATCGTTGTGAGGATAAATAAATCTGTGTATGCGTGGTATGGGAACGATTGGTTGTTTCGCAACGGTTTCCAGAAGAGTCGAGCGTTTGAGTTTGAGGAGAGAGGACGTGCCGAGGACTGCTCCGGGGTAACCATCTTGGTTGACACCCAGAATGTAATTTATGAATACAGGTATCCTATGATTAAAATAATATTTGTGTGTTCACTGCTAACCTAATTCCCATATTTCCCTAATTTGATCCCATTTAGAGTGATGATGGTTAGGATTTCTTTAGATTAATGTTGTAGCTACGTCTCTAGTCCGATCCCAGTTCGTTAAATAAGTTACAAAATTATATTTTAGGGGAGGTGCTAGCAGGAGGTCGTGTCTTTGTCTTTATCAGTCCGGCATGTCTATAAAGGAGAACTTTGAAAGTTGACGATGGCGAAGTTACAGACGCTCAAAGACGTGGTCGAAAAACAAACATTACTCCTAAAAGTAAGAACAGAGTTAGGCCTTTGTGTTTAAATCAGGTGACAGGAATAAGAAGTGTGGTGAAGAAATTCAATTTTTATGATGACTTTCAAAACCGAAATAAGTAGGTGGGCCTGCAACTGTCAGGCGATATGTTAATTCTACAGCTTGGGTAAGGGTTGCTTACAAAGAACTAGTGAAGCCTATTCTTACTGCAAAGAATGTCGAGTCAGTTTTTGCAAAAGATTGATGTAAAACACATTCCAGAGGGACGCACAGACGAGAGTCCAGTGATACAGAATCCTAAGCCAAACCGCCAGAACAGACTCATCAGGACCAATATCCCTTATCAGATTTCCCCTGTTGTTATTCCTAAATTTTCGCTGAAATTTATGATTACTGAAGGCATATCTCGTTTCTATATGACAGAATTGCATATCGTCTCCTAAAACCAAACTGTGGATAGTGAGTAACACTGACAAAAAATTCTGCCTATGTTTTAGAAAGCCATGGATGATTCTAGACAATTTCTAGTCGTTTCCTTGGAATTCTGATGCATCAGCATATACCATGCATGTTATTGATCAGAAAACTCTGCGGACTTAAATGTTATTGAGAATTTGTGGGTTACACTGCAGCACAGAGTATTTTGACTACGTAACGCATTGAAAGAATGTACAGCTGTTGACAAAGAGACAGTCATGACTTGGTATAGTTTCCGAAAACGTATTTTGGGGTGTCACAGCAACAATGGAACCGTCACGGGTGGGCGAGATCGTTAAGGCTCAGATTCGTGAGGGGGAGGTCCGGGGTTCGAATACCACCAGAACTGCCCTCCCTGACTGAGTTTTTCCCCAGGATTTTCCCAGTCCTCATAAATGGCAAATGCATGGGAGGTGCCCTAAACTTAGGCCTGTCGTTTACTTCCTTCAAAAAATCCTTTACCAAGTTTATCATTTCATCTCATGTATCATCAGTGCCCACCGTCCTTGATGCCTCAGAAGTTAAAATGGGTGTTAAACATCATTAAAAAACTACCATGAATATCATCCCAAATATTGGAAACATTGGCCAAAATATATGTATATATATTATTGTTTTACCTGGATAAATGTGATATGAATGCCCTAAATTCAAATATGTTTACGGTTTTACTCCATCGATTAAGTTTTAAGACATATAGCTGAGACAAAACTGTTTTTGTAGCTTACATTTTAACTTAAATATGAATGAATAAATTAAAAAAGAGAGCTGTAAGTCAATGATTATGAATTTACAAACTTTTTTCATTACTAGGTAGAGAAAAAACTTCATTTTTTTTTTTCACGGTTCTGATATATCCTTCACTAATGTCTCTTTTAAAGCACCCACAGTAATCAGCCATAATTGATACATCCCAATGGCCTTGATAGTAGTTTCTATTGTTTTAATGTCTGTCACCTTGTTCTTCACCCATTGCACCAAGGTTCGCAGGGAAGTAATCAATATGGCTGTTGAGAAAATGCACTTTAACACTCATTCTGCACCTTAAGTTTCTAAAATGTTGTAACATTTCCTACACAATTTCTTTATAGTTCTCAGATTTCTTGTTGTCAAGAAAGTTTTCTGTCACTTTATTGTATGGCAACCATGCTGACTTCTCTAACTCGGACATCGACTGAGGAAAGGTTTCACGAATCTGGGGGTCCATCGAAAATACCTGCTGCTATCTTAGGTTCAGTTTTCTGTGGGAACTTTGTAACAAGAAAGTTGAAACAATCGAGAGCAGTAACAAATTGCTTCATCAGGTCTAATTTAATATGGAGTGGTGGAAAAAGTACTTTAGAAGCAGAAACCAATGGCTCATACTTCACATTTTTCTCCAGGAACTAAATTATTCCTTTGCGACCAACTTTTTCTGGCCCAATGCTTTGACTCAGTCCTACTGTTCCATTCACACAGTGAACAATTTTTTTAGTTTAAATCCCTCATAATATTTATTTTATGTATCTGCTCAATGAAAAAAAAATAAATACTGTTATTTTCTCTAATACCGATTTCTCAAAAAAATGTAATCCGACGAGACAAAACAAAGGCTGTTTTGGGAGATACTATGTGGTAAGGAATTAGAAAATATAAAGAGTTTTCATTCAGCAAAAAATTCTATAGATCATTTCAAACTATCCTGTAGGAAAAAAAAAATCAGTGTTTAATTTCAATTTTGTCTAAGTGTTTCCGAGATTGCTGTTAAATTCACGGACATAATAATTGAATGAATTTATCCGGAAAGCTCAGACCCTCGAGTGATTAGGACTATTTCAGGAATAAAATAAGAACTTATATATAATTCCTGTAAACTTGGATTACGAAATTGTATATATATGAAATTCGCACACAAAATATTAACACTTGTATAAAATGTTATACATATGAATATCTATTATATTCAGAAGCCGTGAGACTGAAATGGACAAAAATCGACTATTGCGATCGCTACTGTTCGATTTTCTAATACCAATTGAGAGAGAGAGTGAGAGATGGTTTTGATTCATATGTTTTATTTACGGACGCTTTTTAACATCTCAGGTCATCAGCGTCCCATTCAATTCAAGGCGTGAAACGGTCGACAAAATTTGCTCAGAGGCCTCTTCTTTCAGGCTTGAGGTTCTTTATCGTGCTGTAAATGTACGACAGGCGACCGACGGCTTTACTTCCCTTACAAACGAAGCCCGAAAAAAATCCATCTATCCTGGCCGGGTTTGAACCTTAGAGGAATAGAGTTGGCTACACTGACCACAAGACTAATGCATGTCGCGTGACAAAAGGGATTTGACAATTTTTTTCTCTATAATTTCACTCCCTAAACTGGTTGTGATTGGTCAAGATTCAAAATTGTATTTCTTTTCATTGGTGGGTTTTAAGATGACGTCACATTAGTGAATAGTCACCATAAAACTCAATAGTTGTTCATTGTGGTCCATAGATTTCCCATCTCAAGTTGCTTGTAAGTGTTGCCGTGTATAACCTCAATTTTGTACGAAATAAGGCCAGTTAGATACAGTCGAACAACTTTGGTAATTCTTTAGGGTTCTTCAAACGAACACTTCATAAAATCTCTGCTTGTCTTCCAGAGTACCACAGAGATCTAATACTTAAAAATAAATGCCACGTGGCTCTTGGTCTGGAAACGTTTTGTTCCATCTTACGAAGGTCGACAGACTCCCTGCATCCAACTCCTGCAGTGAGAAACCTGATGTAGGTAAGGATGGTTTGTGTTTCAAAATATTATTCCGTCTGTGCCCGCCCTCTTCTGAAAACAGCGTTAAACCCCAGGCTAACATAGGTGGTTCCCACAAGAAAGCACAACCAGAGCATAGGTTGTATTTAATAAGGCGTTACGAGGTCTAATAATACACGGAACGGGGGAGGGGAGATTGCAGCCAAGCGTTTAGACCACAAAAACCGGACAGTTTCTGTTCTGTTACAGTGGACCTGGGTCAAATCCGGTGTTTCTTTACGGTTAAGGTGAAAATTTCTATGCTTTTATGTACTTTGTCTAATCTGTTTAATCAAGTTGATCGAGATTAATATATTAACTCCAGTTTTAAATTTTTTAAAAATAACTTTTATGAATGCAACCGCAATAGTTAATGGTGGCTGTAAAGCGCTGAATTCAGATTTACAATTAGATAGTTTTTGTGACAATCACTAACATTATCAAATGTTAATGTTTTTATCGCCTATCATTAGATGAATTATCGCTATATTTGGAAAGTTTTAATAGAAATGAGGCGTTCGAAGCCAGGACTCCAAGACATGTTGAGACATCATTGCCAAATGTTATGTAAGATGCCCTCCATGTGATCTTGTCCTCTCCACCAACGTGAATGTACTACTGTCATCTTGCTGGTAACTTCATTACAGGCGTCGAGAAGCCGTTGTTTCGGAGTACTACACCACCCTTGTGGACAGCTGCTTGAATTTCCTCGTAGTTCCAATTTTTTAATCGCAGCGAAATCTTCATGTTGAAGAATGAGCTACAATCAGACGGAGCGTGATCTGGTGAGTATAGTGGATGTGGGGCCGCGCATTATCATGATGAAGGTTCTCTCCTATCGACCAGTTCCACTTTCGCCGTTGCTAAGCCGTGTAAGTGTGTCGCTGTTGACAGTCGTTCCTTGAGGAAGCGTATGCTTGAAGAGTCCCAAAACACGATGATCATCTGTTGCCCGCAGATGGAGTTGCATGAAATTTCTTGTGCAGGGAACTCCCTGGATGTTTAAATTGCATGCATTGGACTTTCTTCTCTGGCGTGTGACAGTGACACCATGACTAGGCACCAGAGCCCGGCAGTTCAGGCATTTATTTTGTTTAAAATAGGCAGTAATGAAAACAGAGAAAAATATATATTTAAGATACTTAGTAATTTTTTATCACATAATTAAAGTACTTAAACTTACTTTTCTTGATTACAAGTATGAAGATGTTTTTTCAAGGTATCAACTGTCATAGTCAGCCGCTTGTCAGCCAGTGCATTTTACCATGAAAAAAAAAAACGTTTGGAGCATATTTAAAACAAACTATTTCGGAAGGACTCATACCAGTTACAACAGAACATTCACCTTTCAGGACATCATGGAAATGTTGATCAAGACAAAGTAAAGTAGTTTTGAATAGTCCTGGCGAATGAGCAAAAGATGCGCAGTGGTTGGTCGAGTTCATTTTCTGTTTATGAGTTTATAGGGGAATCATGTTAATATCTCTCTTACTTCCGTACTGAACACATTGTAGGGACGCTTTATTGCACAGCTGTACCGCTCTCATCTTTCTCGCTTGCAATTGTTTGTTACATTTATGAAGCTGAGAAGTTACCAATCTCCGCACATTTCCTATAGTTGTCTCATGCAGATCGTTACAAAGTCATTCGCCAGGACTATTCAAAACGGCAGTACTTCCCTCATCCTCTCTATTTTATGGCATTCGTATATCCAAGGTAACCGTACATTCTTTTCATTAATGAAGGCTATTTAAATGTCTTAAGTGAATGGGTTGAGGGGAAAGCTTTGGACTGCTTGAAAAGAAATAAATGCATAACAAGATTGTGAATATATATTTTTGTGAGGTGAACATGCCATTTAATTTTTATAACTTTTTTACTTGGATATATTGAAATTCTTAATGTGGTTTATTAATAATCGCAGGAAAAAAAAACATAACGATCCAAAAAACAAACAAAAAGTGTTATAAACTCTAACATACGCGACAGAAGCCAAAGTAGGCAATAAAGGCAAACTAAGAACTGGCCCTATCGATCCAAAATGTACGGAAACATGTTCATTTCTATCTGACTCTTAAATATAACCACCCAGATACAAATGGCGTTTTGCCTACTTCCGGGCTCTGGTTATCACAAAGAGATGTATGGAGAACATTTCTGAAAATTAAAGCAATATCTTTTCCTCTATCCCTTTTGGTATGTGTGACTCGAATGCCAGAGTCTTGTGTAACATTGGTTCATTTCCCGGGACGTATGTCTTTCCCCCACCAGCTTTATCTTATCTAAAACATGTAACAGCGGAATGCGCCCAATGAGTGCCTAGACAAAGGTCAAAAACGCGACTTTATGCAGCCCGGCGCGTGTGAAATGGGATACATTTCCTCACGAACACATGCCGGTTATCTCTAAGACAAGGAATAATAGTATTCACTTTTGCAAGTGCATAAATCTATGGGAAGATTTATAGCATTGTAGAAGTTTATCTCGAATCCTGGACCATATTCTGTACGTGTTGTGGCAATGAACTTGTGGAAAAGTGTACCTCTTTTGTCACGGATGTGCTCAGTCCGAGACGGCCGTTTTCTACAGTCTGCCACAAAAGTTGCGTCATCAATAACAAGTGTTGCGGATTTCATTAAGAACAAGCGCCTCTAAGTCACGCCATTCATTCTTATTTAATATCACTGCACACTGAATGCGTGTTCTATTATTATTATTATTATTATTATTATTATTATTATTATTATTATTTGCAGTTACTCTGGTCATTGCTAAAGTTTTGAGTTGAGGAAAAATGACTGTTGAGTCACTTAAAAGTATTTTGGCACGTGGTACCTCCTCCCTTACGAATAAATCGGTACCAGGTACACTCCTCTCATTTCCACATTCCAGTGTATGAGAGTAAACAGCGCCTCTCGTGCACAGTTAGCCAGTCGTTACGACGGAGCTGAAGAGAGAGCATTTTCGTGCTATGATTCTTTATGATTTCAAAAGTGGTGCAAATGAGTCCCAAAGCCTTGAACACTTGCTACAGCTTTTGGGGACCTTGCTCCATCTAGGTCAATAGCTTCTCTGGTTTGTGGAAATTAAAATTGGCCGAAATTCACAGCAAGATGAGGATAAAAATGCGTATCTGGCAACAGCAGAGACAGGAAAACAATCGCGTAGCATTCAAGGACATCGAGACAGCCTTCCAGATTGAATCGCCAGCAGTATTAAAAATCCTGCACGATCATCTTAGTGACAGGAAAGTTTCCTCCCGTTGGGTGTCCCACAATTTGACAGAGGTAAAAGCGCACCTGCGTCGAATGATGTGAAGAAATGCTGCAGAGATTCGACGGAGAGAGCTCAAGGCGCGTTTGTAATGTCATGACGGGTGATGAAACTGGATTTACCAATTTGACCCGGAGATCAAACGACAGTCGGCAGTTTGAATCTTTCCAGATGACGATGCAACAAAGCAAGTCAAGAGGGGACAACGTTTTGGGAAGAAAATGATGGTCACAAGGAGCAAAGGACGGTTACTACTCAGGGGTACACGACAGTCTGCCAACCCAAAGTTTTCGACAAACTCCGAGAACGCCATCCAAGGACAGGACTGAGGAGGTCCTGCTTCACCATGACAACGCCTCCGCTCATACGACTGACATCATCATCCAGTTCCTGGAATCCATAGAGGTCAGACTCATCCTCCCTATAGCCCTAACCTGGTTCCATGCGATTATTTTTTCTTTCCAGTGGTAAAAAAATCACATGCTAGGGAAACGATTTTCCAGTCCTGAAGAGGCTGCCTGCGTGTGAAAATGAACGTTTCACTCTTGAGGAATCAAAGCGTCCGTCATCTGTTGTGATATTCCTTAACAAAGTTGAGAGCAAGGAGTGTGGGTAAGAAATTGGGGGGGGGGCATTTTTCTTCATTATGACTAAGTTACAAACGATCTTTAATATCTGGCCGTATTCGGGAACATTTTGAGTATCAATTGTGTTGTATGTTTAAACATTATTGCGTTTCTCATAGTCGTTGCATTCAAAGTGAAGTTACAAAGTTGGTTGTCGTCAGAAATGTTCTAAAAAAAATAGATATTGCAATAATAATTGGTTGTTAAACACGGTACTCTAGGATCATGTATTTGAATAATCTAAGTGCTATATTTTCAAAGAGATCTAGTTCTAAAAACACGATGCTGTGCAATGCGGTTTAGAAACGCCTTTGTTGCCTTAGTTAATTTTTTATACAATGTTGGTAGTAAATCTCTTTGTCTCAGTTTTCGCATGGAAATGCTTGGTAATCCAAAAGCGGTCTGGTGAGAAATTGCAGTCTTTAGCCTTCTTCCATATTTGCACCAACAGTTAGCACTTAAAGGAAAGACATAGCACCTACAGTATTTATGTTCGCGGCAGGAAATGTAGCTTTCAAGTTTTTGTAATGACGTCGCATAGCAACCAGCCGATGTTGCGTTGTTTTCAGGCGTAGGCGTGAATTATTAAAGCCGGTATGAAAGTCGTGGCCGACTATTATTTTTCCAGCTAAGGGGACTTTGGAATTTAATTTTTGCCACATTCAGCTTAGAACGCAAGCAATAGAAATTTTTTTTTAATATTTCTATAACTATTGTATTAAAACCTCTTGTTGCATACGTTTTATATGTATAATGTTTACGTTAATGTTGGTTGAATCGGGACAAATTGACATTTTAATTTGTAATACATAATATAAAATGACCTTTTTTATGAAAACCAACAGCCATTGCCCGAGTTGTGCAACATGGATGTTAGCATGGCGACATATTAATTTGTTGATTTATTAGAATTTTGTGTCCTTTGAACCATTTTAAGATCGCAAATAAACCAAGAAATAAATTACGAAAAAAGATTTTATTTAAATTCACTAATTTACCTGCATTCATGCGACAAACTTTGCGACAGAGTTTGCACAACAGGCTATCAGAATATGTGCGCGGAAAATCCGATGTCATCTACAACAAATAAAATGTGAAATTACATTTTTACATTACAAAACAGTTAACGCCATACCTTCGTCAACAAATCATGTTTTCCCTGTGTTTATTCGTGCAATTCAAGTTAATTCAAATTTTCTCGTTTTCCTACTCCATTCTGTACATCGAAATGTTTATGGAACGTGTTTCTGGCTCAAATTATCAATCACACCATCCATGTGCTCACAGCTTATCGCTGTTTATACCGAAAGTGTCGGCTAACTCGCGAACTTCATTTGATGGAGTTTTATGATATTTTCTGTAATATCCGACTCTAATAGGCAAATGATATCAACTTGGCTTGTTTACACGGAATTCGCTTCTTTAAGTCAGATACAAAAGTGATAAATTTAGGCGTTTGTCAACTGTTTCTAAGATGTCCCCTTTGAAATGTTTCCGATTCGCCTCGTGGGCCTTGGGTCACTCAACCTCTAACGGAAATGATTACTAAAGGAATTTTTCCTGCGGTTAGAACAGGCCCGAGCGTAAAGTTGACCACTACGTCATAGTTTTGTAGCCAAAATGACATTTATTAATGGCGTAAATGTAGCATAAAGTTCAGAAGAATAACTGCAGCATTTTTAAAAAGCCTCTCTTCTGAAATGCAAATAGATGGATATTGGGGGGATTTGATGAAGTTTTAGAATCCTCCAGCACGTCAACCTTAAGGCTTATTGCGCTACCCCATGGGGTTGTTTACCAAAGTCCCTTCCTTGTACAAGCTGCGGTATTTTGGTTCCAATATTGGCATCTTTTCCCAGATCTTCCCTCGTTATAGAGAGAACAAGCAAGCCTCTCTCTTTCTAGGATTGGACACTCAAACAGGATGATATTCCTCTTCCGTCCAATTGGAGAAGGGACGATGAGAGATTCTTGCTAGGGCCTAGGATGAATCTGTCCAGAATAGTTTGCCACCTTACCTGATGCTTGTCCCCTATCCATGTTTTGACTGCGGCCTTAGCAGTTTAAGTATTAATTCCGACCACGGGCCCAGGGCCAAAAAAGGGTGTGTCAGCTCTCCTTTTTGCCAGCCGATCTGCCATGTCATTCCCACAAATGCCCCGATGCCCCGGAACCCAACACAATTCGAGCCTGTAGCAGGATGCCAGGGAAAACAAGGCATTTTGACATCCCTATAGATCGCACCTGGCCAGAGGAAAGTGCTTTTAGTGTAGTTCGATTCTGAAATGCAAATATGGGCTTTAAAGAGTATTTTCAAAATTTTATTACGTCAAAGGTAAATTTTAGAACACATAGTTTATTTTTTTCATTTCATTTTTTACAAACCAGGTAATAGCAGAAAATTTCCAGTTTTTATATAAGAATGCTTAAATTAAAATTGCAGTCTTTATATTCTTCGTGTTTGTAACCGGCAAACACTCGCTCTTTGCTGGCATACTGTACTAAGACGCATGCGCGTACGCTTTCATTTTTTTTTATGGCAATCATGTTGAGATCTGTTCTTCTAAGGACCCCCCCCCCCCCAATCACCGTATCTCCACTGTGTGTGGAGAGAATAAAACATCTTTAATCTTTATTTACTAGTTCTCATCTGCTGACGTTTCGTACGAACTAATACCGCATAATTCTGAAAACATAAAGATCGCTAATCACACCGTCCGCGGGAGATGAACACCCGCTCATCTGTTGCTAAGTAAGATGCTGTGTTGAGAAGCGTCCGTTCTTACAGAGAGCAGACGATGTGATGATTATCGTATCCGAGGATAACGGAACTTGGGGCAACTTACAACTCACGTAACAATTTGGACCCGACATGTCTTAATGCAGCCGCCCGAGGATGCAGTGGCGGCTCTTGTACAAATGTTGATCACACACAAATGTTGACGAAACCATCAATATGTTATGGCATGCCTGATATTTCAGAGGGCATTAACATACGTTGCTACAAAAATGCCACGTTTTCTTTCAATAACCTTCTTTCAGTATTTTAGCACTACTAGGTACATGTACAGAAATTGCCACAAACCTTCATTATACTCTGATTTTTGGGACTGAATTTGAAAAATCAATCTCTTTAATCTATTATTGTCAACAACCTTGAGCATATTTTTATAAATAATTTAACACTTTTCCATGTACAGATCTAGAATTACACAACCAGGAAGCCCATACATGCCCACACACATTAAAATATCTACCTCTCAATTTCAAAAAGAATCTCATTCAAGGTTTGTTATGCCTCACTTTGATTATTGTGATGTCTTGTGCTCTAATCTGAATACTGGACAGATTGACGCTCATAATGCCTGTGTTCGTTTTATCTTCAACACTCGTAAATTTGATCATGTGACACCCCTACGAAATCAACGGTCATGGCTACCTCTAAAAGAACGCAAGACTTTCTATTCCCTTACGCTCCTGTTCAAAATCCTCCATCTCTCAGTATATCGTCTCTCGCTTCGTATATCTGTCCCTACCTCGAACCCGGAATATGTCCTTCGTCACCGAACACATTTCTACTTAACCTCATTCAGCGTGTCAGTTCCCATAATCTGGAACTCCCTTCCTCCCTTCCTCTAGCGGACAGTAAAGCAATTTAAACGTAGTTTCAATTGTCATCTCAACTCTAGGAATCACAACAGTTAGTTTCTAGCTTCTTCTTTCCCTCCTTCCTTCCCCCTATACTCGCGGAGATGTCAACTTTTTAACTGCATTAAATGCGTAATATTTACATGCAATATATGGATTTTTTCTCTATTTATATACCTGTGTATATTGTAATATGTATTTTCGCTGTTTTTATAGACCTGGTAGAGTGGAAGAGTAGGCCTCATGTCCTTAAGAAGTCCCAAACTGTTGTCTATAAAATGTTATGTTATTAAGATAATGGTTTCTAAGTTGATACACACATTCAAAGAATGACAATGGGATTTGCTTATACGGACTTAAGTTTCGTCATCTGTTACGATGGATTTTGCAATTACTCGGTGTAATTTTTAGAGCATTTCATTACACCAATTAACAAGAGCGTTTTTATTTGAGCTGCGGTCAATTCATAAGGAATGTATCGGGAACAGGTCTTTTCCACAGTTAAATGTTCATGCAAAATCGAATGTACTGCAGTATTCGATATGCTTAAGCATATCTCTATCTCGTTGTAAGTCACACATCATCTTCTTCTATCGTGCTGCGCACAGCATCGATGTTTTTTTGGAATGACAGCCGATTTCTGTCAACCTTCACAAAATTCATCACTGACGGATGCACAACCAGGATGAAATTCTGCAAACCAATTGTAAACAGTTTTTTCTGATGGTGTTTCATTACCAAAAGTTGAACGAAGCAATTCTATGCATTGCTGTTGGGTTAGACCTTCACTAAAATGGTAAAAAAATCATTCAAAGGAAACCTTCACTTGAAATTTCCATTTTTTTGCAAAATTGTTTTGTTTAAACGCTCGCTGCAAACAAACTACTCAGCCAGTTTCTAAACTCCAACTGTTTTTTTTTTTCACAACAACAAATGTCAATTGTTTAGAAAATAGCAATGGCACATCTCAATAGTGCCACCTAGTGGTCATTTATAACAACTTAAACCTCGTAATCTATGATGAAAATAGCCCACATTCAAGCTCATTTGAAGCTTTTCTCCAAATTCTGTAATTCTTCTCTGAATGAGACTAGGTCAACTGTGGTATTTATTGAAAATGTTGGCTGCAACTTCAGAGAAAGGTTCAAACGAAAGGTTCATTACACATGAATTCATCGCATTTAACATTTGCACTTGTCTTCTATAAATAAATAAATCTCCAACTGATAAGCGTCAAAGAATAACTGAATTTACTGTTTGGAGTAGTTTACTGTAGGAAGTCGGGTAGCAGGGACAATGAATTCAGTGCCACAAATTTATGGAGAAGTCATTGTAGGTGCAGAATTATTTTACATTTTGATCGTAATTGTATCACCTTCCCCCCCCCAAAAAAAACTATTATTACTGCTAACCAAAGTTAAATGACTCTTAAACGTTTCCTGACTATTAAATCACACAAAGAGAGGTCAAACCGGAGTTCATTTCTGTTGTTCTCCGGTTATCGCATGGTCACGACTATGAGACAGACTGAATGTTAAACAAACGCGGACATCGTTAGGTGCATGGGGTTACTTTATATAGACAACCTTGCGGGTTGTGTACCTTTCAGATGCCTCGTAACTCTTTAATAGGAATGGAAGTAGAAGTACAATAGATAACGTGCAACTTCTCAAACCCGGACAGGAGTTCAGTGAAAAAATTGTCCAATTTAACGAGGTGTCAGCGATAGAGGGAATAAGTTTTCATAGTATGTACACAATTTAAAGAAAATTACATATATACGAAAACGAACCAAAAAGTAGCCTAATGTCTGGGTCCCACGAGAAAACATTCTTATCACCGTGTCTCTCACCTCGTCGGAACTTTTTGCCGCCTAGTGGCTGTCCAAAGACATGATAATAAGAAAGTGCCAGGTCTGGTAAATAAGCAGGATGTGGTACACACTCAAAATGAACATCTTCAGGTTTTTTGTGCGCATAGCATGAGCTGTGTGAGGTCCTGCATTATCATGCTGTAATTGTGAGCAAACCTCGACGTTTCGATCTGATTGCAGGTTTCAAATGTCACAATAGGACTCGCTGTTCACATTGTGTCTTCTGGATATGTGATGTTCCATAATCGAACCTTCAGAGATCCAGAAGATCTTTTTTTTTTGAATGATTTATTTATGGACGCTCTTTAACAGCTCAGGTCATCAGCGTCCCATTCAACTCAGGGCGTGAAATGGCCGAGAAATTTTGCTCAGAGGCCTCTCTTTCACGCTTGAGGTTCTTTTTCGTGCCGTAAATGTACGACACGGGATCCACGGCTTTACTTCCCTCCCGAAGGAAGCCATAGTTAGGATTTTTACGCCCCGGAAAAATCCATCAGTCCTGGCCGGGTTCGAACCCGCGATCTTGGGTTTAGGAGGTAAGTATGGTAACCACTCCAGAAGATCGGTTGACACAGCTGTACGTTGGGGATAATGAGTGCCGTCACTCTTGGCTGACTCGCTTGATCTCTGACTGGAAGTTGTGGACTATACACTTTAGAAAACACCTATGATGTCGTAGCATTGTTTCACAAACATCCACACGACGTTCCTTCAGTTCAGCGGTGAGTTGTTTTGGCACCCAACTAGCGGAAACTTTGCAGTACTACAGAATGTGGTGCGTAGAACCTTCATAGATCTTCAGCTCTACTGTCACCTCATCTACTGTCTCGATTCACTTGTTCTACTGCAGCGATAGTGTCTGACGTAATCTCAACATGCGTTCAACAGAGAGATGCATTCATTACCTACAGTTGACACTCGCTGACTCATAGACCTGCTGAAGTGACACACAGGGATTTCTGTATTGGTTCTTCATTCTTCAATGAATAACTATTGGTTTCTCGCTCTCAATACCCCCCCCCCCCAGCGGATAATTGCTCACTGCTCCACGCTCGTGCATGTTCCCATCTTGTTATGGTCGCGGACATCACATTTCTCAAGATGCCGTCCGGGCTTGTTCCTCCAACAGAAGGAATGGATATCCGATATTTATATTTGTAGTACAATTCTCCACTACATTATTCCAAAAGTTGATTAATAAATTAATAACTTAGGCTTATTCATATTGAAATACACACCTCAAAAGTAACTGAGGACCACTCTATTTATTTTAGGCATGCAATTTTTTTGTTTAAATATAAGTTTACAATTATGTAAGTGTGCTTTCTGGGAATATGTAAACTATACATTTTTTTTAAAAAGAATTTAAACACAACAGAATACTCACTGTTCTTAATGATCCATTGCAAATCATAGCCCAAGCTCAAACAAGTAGCTGAAAGCCAGTTAGGGAAAAGCATCCTTTTGATGTTACAGTGTTATGTACTTGCCAATGACCCATTTAAAAATTAACGGACAAATGCTAATTAAGATTAAATAAGTTAGCAGAGATACAACAGAAAAGGGAAATTATCCTACGTATGACCCCAAGGGGTGTTCAGATTCCAGGATTCATGGCTGTCCAACATGGAGTAAAATACTGGAGATGTTAAAGCACAGAAATTGGTCGGTTCCAAAAAACGAGTTTTTTCTGTATCATTTTTTCATTATTCTGAAATGCGTGGTCAAATATGAAACCCCACGAAATTGTACAAGGGGTAGTCATAAAGGTTTAAATATACCTCGAAAAAAAATGAAACTGCGACCATGAAACTTGGAGACGGCGTTGGTCCTTCTACATATTCATCCTTCAATGCGACAACGATGGATGACTTGGCGGAGACCTTGGTTGTAGAAGTCTGCATTTTGGCTGTTCAGGAAATGTTGCACCTCTAAAATAACCTCGTCTGCATTCGGAAAACGCCTCCTAAGCAATGATTTCTTCATCCAAGGAAAGAAGAAAAAGTCACTGGTTACGGGGGGTGTGGAACTTTGATAGCCCAAAGAAGCAACATATGTGACTGTGTCCTGTGCATAATGAGCTGGGGCGTTGTCGTGGATCAAAAAGACCCCCTTGGACATCTTCCAGCGACACTTCGTCTTGAAAGCCTCCCGTACACTCGTGAGGAGATTTCAGTAGTATGCTCCTGTGGTGTTTGTCCTCAGGAGCATAATCTGTTAACACCACACCATGACAGTCCCAAAAACACTCAGCATCATCTTGCACCATACTGTTGGGTCTTCGCCTTTTTCGACGGTGGTGAATTCACATGTTCGCCCTGCTTGCTTTGCTCCTTTCTCGGGGTCACAGTGACTCGTCTATGATGATTAGGCGGCTAAAGAAGTCATCTGGGTTGGGCTGACACAGCTGCCTCGGTTCGGCGGAATTTTTGAATGGATGTGAGCAGTCGCGGAACCCAACAGGCGGCGGCATGCAAGATTCTGAAAACTGATCCATGACTGATTTTCACTTTTGCCACTATCGCCTCGATTGTGATACGCCGGTCTTCGAGCACCAGGGCCCCCACTTCTCTTGCTATTCCTCGTCATTCCTGGTCAGCCTGGAGCAGCGTTGTTCCCCTTCAAATGTAGTAAACGAAATACCGCACGATACTCCGCTTTATTAATGGGCTGCATCATTTTGTTTTGGCTCCTCTAGCGGCGTGCTACGGTACTGTGTAATGGAGAATTCAGTGTGTACCAGGACTACAGATATGTACATGCAGACAAACAAAAAATTAATTACTTAAGTTTATTTTTTCGGGATTAAAGCTAATTAAAACTTTATGACTACCTCTCGTTGGCTCTATTAATTTAAACTGGGAACAATGCATTTGCAACGGCGCAAAAAATATGTCGGCCCTTCGGAGTTTATGCTGAGAGTGAACGGACAGTACAAAGATGATACGCAAAGTTGCAAAGTCGGTCCTGGTGGTGTAGTGGTGACCGTATTTGCCTCCTAAACCCAATCGATCCCGGCCAGGATCTATGGATTTTTTCGGGCGTAAAAATCCTAAGTATGGCTTCCTTCGGATGGGAAGTAAAGCCGTGGGTCCCGTGTCGTACATTTACGGCACGATAAAGAACATCAAGCCTGAAAGAAGAGACCTCTGAGCAAAATTTGTCGACCGTTTCACGTCCTGAATAGAATGAGACGCTGATGACCTGAGATGTTAAAGAGCGTCCGTAAATAAACCATATCAAAAAAGTTTCAGAAAGGCAGTAAACCCCGTAAAGGTAGTTACGGACCAGCAATAATGAGATATATTTTTATAAAGAATATGATATTTTGAAAACAAGAAGATTATGTTGGATATGCTATAATGAGTTAATGAAACTACTGCCACCATTTTGAAAATGTTTTGTAACCTTTTATCAGCGCTTCTTTCCATTCAGACATATTGCTTACTAATATAATCGTCCAATTGTTTCTGTGACAATAACCACGTTGTACATGAAATTTATTAGGGAAAATGTTGAGTAAATTTAACAGCTCTAGTTTGCACTTCTGAGTTTCCGCTCAGTGTCACGCTGTGCTGTTTTGTTTTGCATATGAAATGCGTACAAGGCCTGCCGTGTGCAAGGTTGTGTGATGAAACTGCCATGGACAGACTTTTGCTTTTAATGCAAACAGAGTTAATTAAATAGCAGCTGACAGAGGAAGTCGCCTCCGCATGCAGCTTGTTCTGTGAGATTGATCATGTCATAAACTACAACTGCTCAATAGTTCCGCACAAAACACTTTGCTCTGTCACACACTCGTTTAATAGCGCGCCGTGTCTCCGTCGCTTAATCAAAATGCAAATGAGGGTCGAGAGGTCGACCTTCGCACACCTCTGGCGGCCTGGGTGCGGTTCCTTTGTTAGGTTTCATCGCTACGCCACGTTCATCTTCCTGCCCTCAACAACCAGTGTATCCAATATCTTTTGTTAGGTGCCGTTTAAAGCGTTAGATTAAATAAAAAGTAGGTTTCACTTTCTTTATGTGAATGTGCAAATAACTTTCTGAAGGAGGGAAAAAAAGAACATGGTTACTTCCTCATCAACTCAATAACTTCCCGAAATGCGTAAAGCGCTTTTTGACTTTTGATAAAAGTCTTTATTTCGGATAAATAGCATGCAGAAATTAATAAGAGTTGTGTGTACAGGTGCATTGTCGTGAAGAAGGCGCACACCACCACTTAGCTTTCCTCGCCTTTTCTTTTTGATGGAAGCACGTAGTCTGTGCAGTAGGCCAGCATTTACTGTGGTATTCCTCTCCTTGAAGTCAATGAAGAGTTTTCCTTCACAGCCCCAAAAGATTGTGGCCATGATCTTCTTGGTTGACTGAGTTACCTTGATCTTTAGAGGTGGTGCTTCGCCAGGTTTACGCCATTCCACTGATTCTCTTTTAGACAAGGGATCATAGTAGAGGACCATAGTTTCATCTCCTGTAACAATGGTTTGCAGAACTTCTCTCTCGTTGCCATGGCAGAGCTCTAAAAATGCCTGACAACAGATGACTCGGTGCTGCTTTTGGACTGAGGAAAGAAGTCTAGGCACTAGCCTTATTCATATTTAAATGTTCATGAATAATTCGAAGGACTGTTCTTTTAGAAAGGCCCAACATTTTTGCTATTTGTATAACTTTGAGCCACTGGTCGGTCTTCCATTATTTCTTCTTCCACAAGAGCGATGTTTTTAGGAGTGAGCACCTCCAAGGGCCGACCTGCACGCTCTTCGTCTTCAATTCTTTCTCGACTCATTCAAAAAAGCTTTTCCCATTCCTTTACGGTAGAATATGAGGGGGATGCTTCCCCATATACACCGTCCATTCACTGTTTAATTTCATTTGGGATATGTCGTTCTTTTGTGAAGAACTTAATAACAGCTCGATACTCCATTTTAAACATGTCACAATCTTCTATACATAGCCTTCTTTATGCAACTATATCTTAACAAATGAACACAGTGTAGGGGAAGTGACAGGTTTAATTATTTACTTAACAGAAGGTATGACACCAGGATAAGGTTATATACCGTGCATGATATTACTTTTGCAGTAGTCGGGAATCGAATATAAATAAAACTGAGACCTGATAGACCAATTTAAAGTAAATGGTTTCTATGTATGAAAATAACAAAAAACCGTCATTTTTATTCTGGAGGTAAAAATCGTATTGCCTGGTTTAAATGATAAAATGTGATTTCAATGCAAGGTAAGAAACGGTTCTTTAGAATCTAACTGAATTGTGAATGATATCTCTAGCCAGAATAAGCTTGTAAGAGAGTGAAGGGGGTATGAGAGAGCACGTGGAGGGTGGCGACATCGTTGCCTGATTCCTTGTTAAAAGTGTCAGTGACCGATGTCCAAGCGAGCATACCTGCCCCTAGGGTACCGCATCGAACCGGTTGGGATGCACTTGGCACCTCACATACATTGTATGCACTGAGCACGCTTCATGTACACCGAAACATGCGCACTCCACATGTTGGCAAGTGCATTGGAGTGATGTGAAAGTTTATACATTTGGTGCCGCTATTTAATACTTGAGTTGCTTTGTGACGGGTGCATTCCATGGAATATGGACAAAGAAGAGGCCCCAGAAAAATACATTCAAATCAGAAAACTCAAAGCAAAATATTTTTGGAACCAAGTTAGTTTCCTCAAACATGTGAACCATTGAAAAGGTTGATAAATATTTCCCTGGAAACGACTAAGTGAAACTACACTCTTCATATTTGCCACAGCAGCAATTAAGAGACTGGGTGTTATCACATCGACCATACAGTCCAAACTTGGCTCCTTGCGGTTTCCATATTTTTTATAATTGTGTTATGATAGAGCCGGAAAGTCGGGCAAAATACCTTTTCTATCTGGTGGTGTGCAAGTTGAGAAATATTCAGTTCCGCCTACAGTAAAATGGAGGTGACACACGATGAAGGATATTCTGTTCAGAAATTCCGCTTTCGTCTCAAAAAATGTTCAGTTGACGCCTATAGAGAGTTTGTTGTTCTCTATAGCACAGCTCCAAGGTGGTTTAAGAGGGGAGGCAATCAATTACAAAGGAAGGTGAACTTGGCACTCCAGTTTTTGCTCTAACGCGAGAAAACGTTTAACACCGCAGTTCTGCTTGTGAGAGAAAAGAGGACTTTTTAAAAAGAAGTCTGAAATTTTCACTGCGTGCCACGTACTAAAAAGTTGCTTATGCCACGTGTTTGTGCACAGTTGGTTCCAACAAGAGGACGCTCATGTTCAAGTTTGCATTCAGTTGTAGGAAGATGCGAAGTTTCTTTCAAAGGTAATCACTGCTGATGAAACTTGACTTTTCAATCCTGAGATCAAATGATAAAGATCTATGCGGTCGCTTCAGCAAGTAAAGTTATGAGCATTTCATTTTTCGATATTCAAGGACTGGCTTACCAGCTTATCATACCTGCACACACAACTGTATCTGGGCAATACTACAGAGATGTCCTGGAAACTATACAAACTATAATGACACACATCCGTGCGACAAGCTGAATGCTGCAACACGACAATGCACGTCCGCACATCGCAAATGTTGTTGCTGAACGTCTCGCATAAATCAATGTGAAGTGCGTCTCTCACCCTCGCTATAGGCCAAATGTAACTTCATGTGACTTTTTCCTTTTCGCCAAATTGAAGAAACATCTTCGTGGGAGACATTTTCCATCATCAGAAGCAGTTCTAAAGGCTGCGTAGACGTTTCTGAAGGACGTGGTCTCCAGCACGTCTTTGAATACCAGCAGAAACTCTGGGACAGTTGCATTGCATTCAACGGAAACTACTTTCAGGAAGATCATCAAAATGCTTATGATCATACTTTATTGAAAACACAACACCTCGCGCATGAGTAGAATTTGAAGTTCATTGGTAGACACCTTTCAGCTTACTTCTGTTATGGAGGACCGTTCAGGCAAGACGCGCGCCAATGTGAATCGAGCGCGGAGCCGAACACAAGTTAAAACTTACGGTTCGAAAGTCTGCTAATTTTATTTTGTCTTGGAGTGTACAACTTGAAATAAATAATTCTAAAACAAAAGTGTTGGGATAAAGTTCGAATTTTAATTGAAATGTTAGATTCTGTAATGGTCAATGTTTCTTGTATGGTTCTATGCACTTCTTTTTGAGCTCAAAGCGAGAATGTTTGCATAATGCGGCGTACGACGTTGGCGCCATCGCAGGTGAATAATTAGTTGACGTTAGAGCTTTCTTTGAGAACACTGCTCGTAAATTGTCCATCGTGTGTATGACAGGTGGTAACCCGTGGAGGAGAAAAACTTTTATTAGCCCTTGAAATACCATTCCGGCACGTGTAGGGGCCAGTACTTGTTCTGAACAAGTGAAAGTGAGGGCTAGACCTTGTTACCATGGCGACAATGCCAGCTTTATGGGAGTATAAAAGAAATTGTTTCCTCCCAATTGGAATTCATTTGTGGGAATGTACGGTAGATTATTGTCAAAAATACTAATTTTAGGATATAAAACAAGCATGCATATATATATATATATACACACACACAAAATATTTCGCATTCATAAGTTATTCATACGGTAAAATTTCATCAGTAAGTTTAATCGATGCTTTTTCAGTTGATATTTCTTCTTGAGACCAGTCGGTTTTTGGTTAACAGTAGCAAGCAGCTCAGTTAGTTTCAAAATGAAAATATTATTTATTTTGGGTAAGTTGCAACTATTAATGAAACGTTATCTCATATACTTTGACAAAGAATTTCATATATTGAGTCGATTCTCCTAGTCTAGTGGCAACTATACTTGCCTCGTAGGCCCAAGGTCGCGGGTTCAAAATCGGCCAGGTTCTATGGATTTTTACGGGCGAAAAAAGTCCATGTCCCCCTTCAGAATGGAAGTAAAACCGTTGTTCCCGTGTTATGCAGTATGGTCAGTTATGTTTTCCCCCGGAATGTTTATCCTATGGGCGAAAGCATCCTTCGTTAACCGGTTAGCAGGCCGGCCGGGTCTCGGTTATTAGCGGGAGGATAAAACAATAAAACAAATCCACCATACAACAATACACAACGCAATATAAGAGGCTCATTACTTAACTATGCCGCGGGAAAAAGCATACCCTTAAGCATGAAAGAAGAGGCCTCTGAGCAAAATTTATCGGCCGTTTCACGCCATGAATTGAATGTCCTGAAATGTTAAAGGGAGTAGGAAAGCAAACAAGTAAATAAAATTACTACTTTGCTTGATAAAAATATAAATTCCGATTTATATGATTTAAACGTAATAATTTGAGTTTTTTTTTTTTTACGATTTTGTAGTTCATACCGTGTTTTTAATACTTAAAATATGATAAAGTATTTTAAGTTTTACAAAGTATGAGATCTTTTCATTAAATTATACAGGTATAATTTCTTGCGCTAAATTTTAATTTGTATAATATTTTGTTTCTTTAACGCGCAATCTGCACGTGCTGCTAGTTTCACTGTTGTCACTTTCAGTTCCCGCCTGTAAGAGATGAACAAGTTGAGACATGTTCAGTTCCGCCTACAGTAAAATGCTGCTCTGAACTTCTTCTTTCGTCTCAACAAATCTTCACCTGAGGTCTGTGCACAGGAAGACTGTTCTTCCCTACAGTACAGCTCGAAGGTGGTTAGGGAGGCAATGAATTTGAAAGAAAGTTAATCTGGTACTACAGTTTGTTCTCTAATGGAAGAGTCGGTCCTGCTGGTGTAGGGGTAAACATACTTGCCTTCTAAATCAAATATAGCGGGTTCGATCCCGACCAGAACCGATGGATTTTTTTCGGGAGTAAAAATCCTAAGTATTGTTTACCCGTGGGTCCCGTGTCGTACATTTACGGCATGATAAAGAACCTCAAGCCTGAAAGAAGAGGCCTCTGAGCAAAATTTATCGGCCATTTACGCCCTGAATTGAGTGGGACGCTGATGACCTGAGATGTTAAAGAGCGTCCGTAATAAACTAGATATAAAAAAATCTATTGGAAGAAAACATTAACCGAAGAGCAAAAGGCAAAGTTTTGTTTGCAAATCTCCATCATAAAAAACATTCATAAGTGGGTGCTTCTGGTGTTAAAGTTATGGTCATCTCATTTTTTTATATTCCGTGTATCCCTCACTATAGATTTAGCCCCGTGTGATGATTTCATTTTCCCAAAATTGAAGAAACATATTCGTGGGAGGCATTTTCCATCATCAGAGCAGTGATGAAGGCTGCGTAGGCCATTCTTAAGGACCTGTCAAAAATGTTTCCAGCATGTCTTTGAAGACTGTCAGAAACGCTAGGGCTGGTGCATTGCAACCAAAGGGGACAACTTTGAGAAAGATCATGAAAATTATGAGGATGAGTAAAGGTGTGCTGTCTAGCCAAATTTTGATCATACTTTGTTGGACAGCCCTCGTAATTATGTTCTGGCTCTAGTGTTTATGAATTATTCTACTTTCATAGTATGTAGAAGTAATTTTATAAGATATTCTTCACAAGAGACGAATAACACAGACTAAATTCGGCTTTGAATAAACCATACAATTGCTTAATTTCATCCCCTCATGCAGTAGCTTAGTCACCACGATAAAGCATACAGGTAGTCGCAGAAGTTTCATGTATGGAGTTCTTAAAACACCTTACTGACTCATTCTTGTCACGTAGAGCCCGGCCAGACACTATCATCTGACTTTCCGTGTCCAATGCATTGAAACCAGTTTCCCATAGAAACGCGCGTCCAGAATGCTACAAAGAACGAAGCCGCAATTGTTGCGGTCGTCGACGTGGGAGAAATCCGCTGATTCTTTCCGGGTTGAGCTTGCATTCCAGAATTCGTAACAACCATCAGGAACGTTCAGAAATTTCTTGGGATATGCCCTTTGTCTATAGGGCTATAAAACTATTCGTGTGAGCCAGACGAACTTCAAGTTTTTAACTAAAGAATTCATCGAAATTACCAAATGTTTGAGCATAAGTTTCCAAAATAGTTGTTTATATCATCAAATAGGCTTAAAGTAAGGTTTCAAATTGCATAAATAGGTATAAAAACAAAGGTAAATCACCTTGTACATTTGAAAAGGTGGTAAAGGAAACATACTCGTAAATCTGTCCTATGGAAAATATTTTCTCAATTAAATCTTCATCGAGGTCTATACTCTTGACCAAGCTGGATGATTTCATGTGGAGTCGGACCAAAAATTATAAAACATAACTCACTTTTGTTATGCGAAGCGACCTAATGACCTATGGACCAACTTGTGCTCCCAGATTCTTCACAGTATAATGGAACAGGGTCACCCGATCTTCTGATATTGGTTGAGTTCACTTCAGTTATTGTGATGGTGTGTTTTATGTAATCGCGAAGTGGTTATGACTTGTGCGTTTTCTACTGCATAACGTTATTTTCGAGGACTGTTCAATAAAGAATGATTACATTTATTTTACAACCATAATTTATGTCTTTCAATCCTGCCTACAGCAAAATGGAAGTGACGCGCCACGAAAAACACGCTGCTGTAAATTCTTCTTTCCTTTCAACAGATTTTAGCAAAAATTTAAAGAAAATTTAAGCATTATATTCCGCAAAACATGCGAAGGGCATTCAAAAGGTTTCGCAAGTGTCAAGTCAAGGACTGAATTTGAAAAAGTATCATCACAATCACAGTCCATCTCTCTCTATACGCAGTAGTAGAAGATGCAACCATTTGTCAAAAGCACTACGGTACTCGGAGTGAGATATTGTCAACAGAGCTTGAGCAAGGTCCTGCACTCTTTTAAAAGGTTTTCCAGCAATGCAATTTTCACTCAAGGAAGCAACTTGAAGTCGCACTGTGCATAGTTGGGGCTGTAGGGTGGATGGTCAAGCAAATGTCTTTAGTGACTTCCAGCCTTGAAGTTCCTGTCTTTGGACGCCGCCGCCTCAGCTTCCAAAATGTAGATGCCACAATATTCTCCATTCATTGTTATTTGTTCCGAAGTCCTTCATAGTTGAAGAAAACAGTGAACATTCGCTTCCGAGAACGAAAATCTTGTGAAGAACAACTGGTCTTGAGTCATTCTCATTTACCCAACGCAGTTCTGAGCTTTATTTGGGGTGGTATAGAAATAAAACCAACTTTCATCACCAGTGCATGTATCTGTCAAGCGTTTAGAACCAAGCTCAGCAGTTTTCTTGCACATTCCTTTCTCCAGTTCTTCTCTTCATTGATTTGGGAATGTGGTACTCATTTAGTACAGATTTTTTGCAGCTTTAAATGTTCATGGAGCATACTGTCAATGCTGCCAACACTTCCATATTTAACATTTCAACAGTAATATGTCGATTTTCCTCCACCAAGTTCCTCACTCTTTGAATTGTTCTCTCGTTCACAGCTTCCCGAGGCCGGCCAGAGCGAGGGTTGTCTTTCAAAGTCTCTCGCCCTTCTTCAAATGATCAAATCCATCTTACAATGGTATCAAATGAACACACTTGATCACCATGAACAGCTACCGAGTCCTCGCTCTTTCACCTGCTTATAGCGTGTGAAAATGTGGAATGTAAAGTTTTCTTTAGAAATATTCACCAGCTATTGACACAGGACTGAACTCAACAGACTGTACGCCAGTGACTTCGCGAGTTTAAACTTGCATTTATGAATTTTTTGATGGCTTAAGGCCATTGATGGCCATTTTGTAGACATTATTGTCCAACAGTGGGTGGGTTCGTTGCAAAACTTTTTGTATGCCCCTTGTAGATGTTGTGGTTTTTTCCATATATCTAGGAAACATAAAGGTACTTGCCTGAAGATCATCTGCCCTCTATACCATCATAAGGAATTCACACTAATGTAATCTTAAAATTTTGAAAAGGAGCGTAAATTAAAACCGAACGTTTCAATTCTTTCTTCAAAAATCTCCAAGAACTTTTAAACAAATCTCTGCATACAAAGCCAAAAATATTTTGGATATTCTCTGTGTTTCATTAAAAGACAACCCATTGAGTGCAAGAGATGCTGGAGTGTTTGTGTCGGACCTCTAGATTTCACCAGATGAAAGCACTCTCATTCATCACTTGGGACTTGGGACAATGGGACATAGGAATAACAATGAAGTTGGTCCAAATATGGGCGGGACAAGGTCCGTGAAGAGATCTTGATACTCTCCGAAAAGGCACAACAGCCCTGCAGTTGCCCCATTGTCGCAGCCGCTCGCCACAGTCCCCTTCATTTCATTTTCAAATGCAGGCGAGCGGATTGTTTACGTGCCTCGTTGGTATAGGCCTGTAATTTCGGTGAGAGCATTGGCCGATAATAGGCTTTTCTCATACGTGGCATTAGTGACCATTACACTGCTCCTCAGGCGCCCATAAAAGATCGCGTGCTCCTGGCTTACCACGAGTAATAACGCTTCCATGGTTACCGCGGTATGGAAAGTGCTGGGCTTTCTTAAGGAGACCGTGCATTTCAAACGGGCGTCTTACCATCGTCTTTTGCTGTTGTAGCTCTGAAAGTATTTGTTTTCTGAATAATCACACGCGGGAAATTTTAAAAGTGTTAATTACTATTAGATTTAAATATTACTTTTTCTTTCAAGTGGACATTTTAATACGTTTCCTACATATGCATATGAAAATTGATTTTAACGTCCGGAAGTTATTATGTTATAACGAAGAAAATCATGACATGCAAGGGCGGACCGTTAATAAGGACCAAATGGGCCCCCCTTCCGAAGAAAATACCACAATTATTTACCATTTTCTCTTCTCCTGGTCAACTTTTAAAAAAAAAATGCATACAAATAGCGATGTATAACCTATTAGTTCTTAATTGTATCTTACGTAATAAGCGCATTTCTTTCCTACTGTACCCATACTTGCCTCCTAATCGCGGGTTCGATAGTGGCCAGGATCGAAGGATTTTTTCGGGCGTAAAAATCCTTAATATGGCTTCCTTCGGAAGGTAAATAAAGGCGTGGGTCCCATGTCGTAGATTTACGGCACGTAAAAGAACTTCAAAACTATGAGTAAAATTTATCGATCGTTTCACGCCCTGAATTGAATGCAGCGCTGATGACCTGAGATATTAAATGGCGTTCGTAAATAAAACAAAATGCCTACTGAAATAGCGGTAGCGTGCCGGTTCTCCGTTAGCGAAGGAAGCCCGGAAAATGTTACGCTTGAAACTTATACCTTCATGCACCAGCAAAGATTTGCAAGGACTGATATTTGCCTTCCCCCAAAATGGGATAGCCTTTCTCCTGCTTATTTCTGCGTTCTCTTGGACCAGCAGAAAAGCAGTCCATGACCAACGCTATCTTTTCTTAGGAACGAGGTATTGAGGGTCACTGACTAGGGGTTGTTTTCGCACTTTGTTTGACTTCCTCATTGTCTGTCAGTGGAAAGTTGGCTTTCACAATGTTACCTGCTAGGTTACATAAAGTCATGTCTGTTTTGTGGTGATAAATAAAGTGGATTTTTGGTTGAAGGCTCCATTTTCGCGTCTAAATTTAACTGTTAAGTTGGAAGTGAAACGATTTGGACCTTGCCAACAGAAAGCTATTTACTCAAGACGGCACAAAATTAATATTTGAAAAAATTGACTGACAGCGTGTGAAGTGAGATATTTAGGAATGAGATTAGAAAAGAAACAGAAAACTCGAATGAAACTACAATATTATAGGTACATGTATGCCACAATTTGTTGTAATATTACAGTATGTTAGGGGGGGTAAACGGGTAGAAAGATTTACAAAATTCACTGGTGTTTCGGAATTGACTGCAGAAGGGTTCGGCGTACCTTAATGAATAATGCACGGCTTCACACAACTCCTAATACTATTCGAAGTGAGATTTCAAATCTTATAGACCTCTTCCTCACTTCGATTCTACCGCCAAGGATGGCCGAGGCCGTTAGGCGCGGACTCGTGAGCGGGAGGATCCCGCCAGGACCGTCCTCCCTAATTTGGGTTTTTTTTTCAGGTTTTCCTCAGTCCTCATAACTGGCAAATGCCGGGGAGGTACCCTAAACTTAGGCATGGAACGCTTTCTTCCTTAAAAAGATTATTTCATTTCATGTATCATCAGTGTCATCACCTGTAGTGCCTCAGTAGTAAAAACGGGTGTTAAACACTACTCAAAAAAGAAAATATTCGATTCTAACAAAGTATATATCCCAAATGATTATAACATTTCAAACGTTGAAGAATTATGTTCCATAAGACTTAAATAACTTTATTTTGTTCAATTGCATGTAACTTTTCGCAGTCCGGTTTTATATGTTGCGATGCTCTAGGGAGGCGCGGCCCTTTGATGAAATTTTACGAGCTTCCACGTTATCAATGCCATAATATCGCTCTTAATTTTGAATCTAAGTAAATGTTATATTTCGTAGAGAAGCTTGCTGGTTAAGATAAACATGTTATCAAAATTATCCAATGAAATTTAAGGGGCGTTACTATAGCAAGTCCGCCCCCGCTCACTAGGTTAAAAAGATACAAGTGGCGATTCTCAGAAAATTAATAACTTTCTTTAATAGTTGGGATCTATTTTGTTTAGCAATTTATCGCCCAGGAGATTATGAGCCACATCTGGCGTGTAATTTTATTTATGACGTTGGCATCACTCTCCCTGTAGGGACCATGTAACATAAATTTTAGTACCTCAATTAAAGTTGCCCATTCTCATCATCAGGTTCCTGGTAAAAAGTTATACAAAGAAATCCTGCAGCACAGAAGTTCCGGGAACTGCCCCGATTTGAAATATGGACCATTTTCGAGAAAGGCGGCTCTCTCTCTTAACCACAACAGGTTTATGGGTAACAATTCCCCAAAGGCGGGCCGTAAACATTGTAGCCAACTTAGCAAAATTAACAACTTCTAAAGGCAACATTGTCCATAGGAATTTAGAGGTTTAAAAACAGCCGAAGTAAAAGTGCATGCAATGTGAAACTTTTTGATGTAGGGTTAGGAACGTTTGCAACGTAAGTGTAAACGCCAAGATTTCAAAGCGGGTGCAACATCCTGCATGGCGGCGGTTATTAGAAATTTATACAAGCATTTCATACCATTGTGCAGCGGGTAAGGCATTAAGCAAGTTACAAATGAACTAGAACTTAAATTTGAGGAAATACTTCTCAACACCGAGGCGCTTGTCCCATCGTTTCAAAAGTCCCTGAAATTCAGCAGCATAAAATTCTTTGAGCTGCTATGGGGACCAGGGGGTGACTTCCCTTTCTACAGCTTCATCGTTGGGAAAATGTTCACCCGAAAGATGATCAGAGCAAGTTTGGGGCTATACGGAGGATGCTCAAGGATTTCCTACTTGAACTTTCTCACCGTCTCATTTGATTTGTTGACAGATGATGACGCAAGAACAACACGCTTTTGATGATGATGATTCCGTTGATTGGCTTTACGAAGTTTCCTGAGGATGTTGAAGTAGAAGTCGGCATTCAGAGTTTATCCATGAGGTTGGAATTCTGTAAGCTTATGCTTTGTGATCCCAGAAAACTGTGAGCATCATTTTCCCGGCGGATTGTGTCACTTTAAGCTTGTTTTTCGCAGGCGATGTAGGATGTTCCACTACACTGACGCACGCTCTGTCTCAGGCTGGTAATGCTGAGCCCAAGACTCATCATCTTGTGGCGATTCAGGTTGGTAGCGATTGAGATGCTATAATTTTGTGTTGTTGGGTCTGTATGCGCGATATTCAACGTGCAGAGGTAGGCCATGCTGTGTGAACAACCAATAGCGGCTTTAGTGTCCATCGTTGACCTTCTGTATTTTCGTATTAAGTCTTCAGTTCGTCTCTGTGGCAATCTCCGTATGTCGGCCGACGATAGGTGTCCGCCCCTCAAAGCATTTCTTCATATTCTTTGATTCTACATCTTTTAACTACAGAAATCGCACAAGGGAGGGCTCCTCGAGGCTTGTACAGTTACTCAGAGGCGCCGCTATCTTGCAACTGCTGTTTCGCTATTGTATTGGGTCGAATGCCACTAATGCTGCCATCTAGTTACAATAGCTTCAGGTGCCTCATTCAAACATGTAAGTACCCCACATTAATTTGTAACTTATTTAATGACATACTCTTTTATTTAAACTAATGAATTAAAGTGAAAAAAGTAGCTTCAAAATGGTACCTCAATTATATTTAAGGACTAAAATGGTCTAAACTCAACATTAACGATACTGTCGGCGATCACCGTGACCCCGGATCCCGAAACAAAAAAAACGCAAGGCTAGAAATGGAAACACGAGGAATCTCCAGTTTTCTATGCTCTAAAAATTCTGGATGCAGCCAACTGCAGTCAAGATCATGCCACCCTTTTTGGGTTATCCAAAATGTTATTCTAGTTGAATTTCAGGTCGTAATTCTAAAATGTAGGGAATATAGTCAGGAAAATTTGTTACAGAATGTTGAGATGAGATGCTCTCTTTCTGTTTCAACTTACAAGTCTTGTGTTGTGATAAACAACCTCATTATGTCCAGATTTAGCTCCCTGCACTTTCAGGGGCTGTTCCCAAGACAAAGAAAGCCTTGCGTTGAAGTCATGGAGGCGTTTGCAGAATTGGATCAACTTTCTTCCAGGGCACTGTAGAAATGTCAGGACATCGCTGAGAAAATTTCTTCATTCAAGGAGAGTTTGTTGAAGGGTGGGATAACATGTTTTTTTTTTTTTTTTTTTTTTAGATCAACAAGAACATGGTCAGGGATTGAGCATACGAATCAACCTTCGTATTTGGTTAGGAACGCTCATTTAACCAACAGTAATTCTTCACTGTAGAAGATTTTGCTCCAAGTTGTATCAAACAGCTGTTGTTGATTTGGGTTAGTTACGAACGCTTTTTAACATCTCAGGTCATCAGGTCCCATTCGATTCAAGGCGTGAAATGACCGATAAATTTGGTCAGAGGTCTCTTCTTTCAGGCTTGAGGTTCTTTTTCGTGCCGTAAATGTACGACACGGGACCCACGGCTTTACTTCCCTTCCGAAGGAAGCCAGATTTAGAATTATTACAACCAAAAACATCTATGTTCCTGGTCGGTATTGAACCCGCCATCTTGGTTTTGCGAGACAACTACGGTTACCACTACACCACCAGGACCGACATATGAAACAGCGATTCAGTGGTAATTATGAATTTCCTTCATACTCCATGAGATAAACAGTTTTATCTGGAAAGAGAGTTTATCAGATGGTCAGACTGTGGGAATGGGTAAGGAAAAACTCTTTCTTGTTTAAGAGGAACAATTCAATGACAGTGAGCTGAAGATTAAAGAAATCTCAGGAATTATGAGTCTTTCGGTTATATCTTCATCAAATCATCCATGACGAAGGTCAGTGGAAAGACAGCTTTCCTTCTGAAATTCAGAAGTAGCACTTGGTTACCTAATTTCGGAAGATTATTTGGTAAGCAGAAAGAAGTGCTGCAATCTATTCATACAGGGCATGAAATCATGGTTCTTAAACTAAGTTCATCTTTCTATAAAGGCAATACATCATTTGGCTCAAACAATGAGAAAGCTTACATTTTTTTGGAATTGCTGGATGTTTTTGATGACTTTAGGGAAATAAATAGCACTGTGCAATGTATTTGTCACACTGTTGACTGGGTTTGGCTTCCAGGATATTCATCATCCTTCCTACAGCCGAAATTTAGCACTCTCCAAGCTGAAGAATGACTTTCGTGGAAAGAAGCTTATTTTATGAGCTGAAAAGTACTGGAATCTATATTTGTAAGGTTGATTATCTTGATTATGGTGTGGCGTAACAATATCTTTCTTTTGTTTCAGGAGCATATCGTTGAAGAGCTCCCCAGTTTCAGACAGAACGGTAAGCGCCATCAGTAGCTATTTGCTATTACCTCTGTTAGTAGTTTTGTATACCTTATTAACTGTGCACTTGAGATCTCTGAATGTTCTCCCCACCCGCAAAACCATTGTTTGAGAGTACTTCATCACCACTCGTGGACACCTGCCTGGTCTTCCTCGTTGTTGCCGACTCTTTTACCTCGTAGCGAGTCCACCATGTTGTGGATTGAGGTATAATCAGATGGAGCGAGTTTCGGTGATTATTGGGGGTGCGACGCAACAGTGAACCCCAGCGATGCCAACTTGTGGTCGTAGTGTTGCTGGTGTGGGCCACGCATTTTCATGTTGCGGTAACACTCCTGTCGACTATTTCCGCTTTGGCCGTTGCTGAACTCTTGTGTCCTTCTGTGCCAGTGTGCATGTTGAGTGCCCCGATTGCTGACTTGACCAAAAACGCACGGGGAAGAACACTTCAACACAGTTTTTGACTCTGTTTAATCGCAATCCGCAAGACTTCATGAGCCGATTCGTTACTGTGTATGAAACTTGGGTTCACCATTACACTCTGGAGAGCAAGCAGCAGTCAAAACAACGAATAGAGGTTGGTAAGCGCGCCAAAGAAGGCGAGCACTGTTTTTTTTTTTTTTTTTTTTTTTTTTTTCGCCGTGTGAAAATGTGATGACCAGTGTTTTTAGGGATTCCCAGAGTAGAATCCTGATAGATTACTTGGATAACTGGGGTCTATTAAGCTTCATTGTTGGATCGTTTGAACATGCATTGAAGGTAAAACGACCAGATTGGTGCTCTTTCACTAGGACAAGGCTCCAGTCTACACAGCAGCAGTCACAAAGTGCTAAAATTGGGCGTCGTGTCAATTCCTAACCACGCTTTTGTCACACATGACTTTTTCCTATTCCCAAAATTGAAAATTAGACTTGGTGGGAAGAACTTTTCATCAAATGAGGCAGTAATCTCCGTCGATGAATATTTTGCAAAGTTTGACACACCCTATTTGGAATCTCGCTGGATCAAGTGTATAGACATCGATTATGTTCAGAAATAAAACATGTTACAAAAAATGAATTTTACCAAACTTTTCAAACGACTATGGTATGTACTGCTATTAATACTAGAATTGACCCTCACTTAAACCGATAAATTTTCTTGTCCATTTACCTCTCAAGGTACACGTTTCTATAAAGTATCTGAGATGGTTAAAGCTGGTTCCATTAGAGAAGTAGAAGTGGCGGCCCCCCCCCCCCCCTTCCTGGAATGTACGGCGTGTTGTGGTTAGTCTGACAAGGAAATTTCGCTGCCTTCTTCGCTGGCCAAGCGTTTATTTGTTCATGTTTGCCAAACGGTGTTTCCTAGACCGATCGCCTCGCATTGTTGAGAAACAATGGCCGGCGGAACCTTTGAAGTGAGCGCCGTGAAAATGGGTGACCTTGAAACATGCTATTCCCATCAATTAGTCATCCTGCAAACAAGCAAGCGGAGATGATGCATTGCTGCCGATTTATGCATTTTTCGTGATCAACCGTTGGGGTTATTTTCTCTTGGCGTGAGAGGACTGGAGTTGTCGAAAAGTGTATGCATTATTTTTATAGTACGAACAACTCCTGCCGCCCTGATTTGGTTTTCACCGTGTCCTGTACCGAGATACTGAGTATTTGGGTCATTATACACCATTGATTTAATTTTTGTCAGCAGGAGAAATTCATCAAGGTGAAGAATTCATCAAGATTTAAAACAGTGTGGATTCAAGGATGAATAAATATACTCAGAAAGAAAGTTACCGAGCTGAAGGTACTGCCCGAAGAAAAATCAAAGAGAACAGGATATTCTCATAAGAATGAGAGAATACTTTCGTCGGAGGAAACAACTTGGAAAAGTTAAGGAAGCTGTGTAATAGAAGCCAATAGTTGCCAGAAACATAAATTTAATTATCAGTTTATGGCAAATCTTCAACAGACCATCACGTTTCAAAACTTCTCACCGACTACCATATTGATTGCAACTTCAAAGTTCAAAGGAGAAACTTTCCATTCATCCAAGAGAGGCGACTGAAGAAAGGGATAAGAAAAAAAGGTAATAATAATAATAACATAAAAAAACAGTTGCACTCCTTTGAACAAGAGGCACGTTTCAACACACCTGTTGCGCTGGCTAATTTCCTGACCTGTGGTAAACCTGGTAGCGAAACCAAGGTCACAATAATATGGACCAAATCTTTTCACGTTGAAACCCTTACATTGGTTTTGTTTCTTGTGCACGCCATCGCGTAACAAAAGGCAACACAAAGCACTTGCGAAACAATAAGATCTGCATTTTCATGGCGTAACAATACAACATCAATTTCTGGCAGCTGTCTAGTCTGGAAGCCTGCCGCTTTTGTTTGTACACACTAATGGGTTCTGAGTTGGTGGTCTGCACTTGAACTGGGACAGAAGTTGTACCAGCGCGTTCATCTGTTGGTGACAACGTGCAGGAAAAATATTTACCCGCTACTTATAGCGGATTTCCTTCACACAGCTCTGAACAGTAGACAGTTGGAGTTGTATGGTTATTAGTATCAAATAATATTGTGTGACTTGAAATGATGACAAGATTTTGAGCATTTGACGCACATTTGGGCACATTTCTTCTTCATTGCTATAGTATTCCACCGAATTTCTGATAGAGAAATATTGCTTAAAGACAGACGTGAAGTCATCAAACACAATTCTCTAGAGAGAACTATAATACGAGGATAGGTCAATAAGTTTCCGGCCCCGCCGATAAGGATTACCGTCTTCACAAAACCATCATGCTTTGTTTATTAAGTGAATAATTGCAGCTGTAACTTCCGATCCGCGTGTTCAGTTGTGCAGATATAGTTGTATAAAGAAGGCTATGTGTAGAAGATTATGACATGTTCAAAATGGAGTTTCGAGCTATTATTAAGTTCTTCACAAAAGAAGGACTTACTCCAAAAGAAAGTAAACAGCGATTGGGCGGTGTATATGGAGAAGCATCCCCCTCATATTTTACCGTAAAAGAATGGGTCAAGCTTTACCGAATAGCTCGAGAAAGCATTGAAGACGAAGAGCGAGCAGGTCGGTCCTTGGAGGTGCTCACTCCTGAAAACATCGCTCGCTCTTGTGGAAGGAGAAATTATGGAAGACCGGTGGCTCAAAGTTACAGAAATAGCAGCAAGGTTGGGTCTTTCTAAAACAACAGTTCCTTCATGAACATTTAAACATGAAAAAGGGTAGTGCCTAGACTTGTTTCCTCAGTTTAAAAGCAGCAACGAGTCATCCGTTGTCAGACATTTTTGGAGCTCTGGGCTACGAGAGAGAAGATCTGCAAACCGTTGTTACAGTAGATGAAACTAAGATCCTCTAATATGATTCTTTGTCCAAAAGAGAATCAATGAAGTGGCAGGCGTAAACCTGGCGAAGCACCGCCTGTAAAGGCCAAGGTCACTCACTCAACTAAGAAGATCATGGCCACAATCTTTTGTGACTGTGAAGGAATACTCTTCATTGACTTCAAGGAGAGGAACACCACAGTAAATGGGGAGTACTATGCTGGCCCACTGCACAGACTACGTGTTTCCATCAAAGAGAAAAGACGAGGAAAGCTGAGCGTTGTTGTGTGCCTTCTTCACGACAACGCGCCTGTGCACACAGCTCTTGTTGCAAAGGAAGCTGTGAAGAAATGTGGCTTCAAGGAGATCGACCATCCACCCTGCAGCCCAGATGTAGCTCCCAGCGACTATTTCCTCTTCTCAAAACTCAAGAAGGGCTTTCGAGGAAAGAAATGTAAGTGTGACGAAGTGATGAATGCTCTTTATGCCCATTTTGCAGACAAGACTTCTGGCTATTGGGGGGGGGGGGGGGGTGAAATGTTAATTCAAAGAATGTGAGAAGTTTATTGCAATAAAGGATAACTATATTGAAAACTGAAATATAATTTTTGTCTTTAGTATACCTCGAAAATGGTTAGGCCGGAAACTTATGGACCTACCATCGCACAAGATTACAGAGTATAAACTTTTCAAAACGCCAGTTTCCATTTGGGCTTTTTTAGATGCACAACTTGCGACCAAAATGACCATGTCGAGATTGTCTACTTACGGAAAGAAAGAATGTCAACATGCGACTTTGGTCTTCGAATCAAGGCCCCCCACTTACAGAAATTCTACAGGTAGACTGCAGTTGTAACCTAGTGACTTAAATGATTCAAATATATTGTGATATTGGAAACCTTGCAACTTTGAATATCGCATTTCCTTTTCACACTTGAATCTCACATTTTTACGCATTTTTCCATTCAGATTTTTTTATGAACTATGTAATTAGTCCCAAATTAAATAAAAAGTATGATTTAAAAATAAATTTTATATAAACTTCACCATCTTTCTTTCAAAGCTAACATCCTTTCACTGATTAAGAAAGAAAACATATGTATTGTTCATTCCTTAAAATAATATATATTATATATTCTCATTTAATAAAAAGATATTAAGCTAAATAATAAACTTATTCCGTGTGTTGTAATACTTTCTATCACAGTATTTAAACGTCGTAAATGTGTGAGGTTTGGTTTAGAGCTACGAGTGCTTGTATTATTTCTTTTAATGTTCTCTAGAGCGAGCCCCTCAGTGGGCGGGCATTATCATGGAAAAAAGTATTGTTTTGCATCTCATTTCATAGTGTTTCGACTATATGGCGCTCCGCATTTTCTGCTAAGTGTTTTCTATAGCTCTATACATTGATTGTGACCCACGCTTGAATCAAGTGACAAGCAGCAGATGCGTTTAGTCGAATGTCATTATGACCTTTGTCTAATTTCTGTGTATATCTTTGAGCTTTTTCGGAGTGCGGGAGAACTTGGGTGTTTCCATTACTGATGTTGCAATTTACCCTCGGGCTCAAGCCTTTATACATTTGGTGTAAATTTCCTTCATCGCTGCACAATACTGCCCAATTTTATTCATTTTATGGAATATCCACACAGCATATGCTTTAGAAACCAAAACTAGATATAAGGTGTGTTGTAAGTTCTCCGTCTGAAGAAGAAGAAGAAGAAGAAGAAGAAGAAGAAGAAGACTCACACGATATTTAAGAGATTTTTATTATATTTTTTAATTTTCAACAAAGTCAAAATTTAAATGAATAAATTTAGTCCAACGCATTTGCAACATTTTAATACCCCCATAAAATAAGATTTGTCCAACTGTCAAAAATAACAATTGTCTCAGCTTTAACCTCATCATTTGATGTCAATCTTCATCCACTTGATCATTTTTCTGTTTTGGGAGCCAAATACGGCGAATATGGCGGATGTGAAGCATTTTAAAGCAAAAGTCGTGCGACTTTGCAGCAACAATCCCAGCGTACGTGAAGGCGCATTAAGAGAGCTTTCTTTTTCGCAAGGTGTGGACGTTTAGCCTGAGTAGCATCCTTCAGTTGGCAATGGCTCTGCCCTTCTGCAGGTAGTCTACGAGTATCACACCATGAGAATCCCAGAAAACCGTAGTCATGACTTTTCCTGCAGATGGAACCGTTTTTGCTTTCTTTGATGCACTTTCACCTGTTGTCACCCACAGTTTGGAATGTTCCTTCGTCTCTGGCATGTAGTAATGAATCCATGTTTCACCTAGTGTATTGAAACGTCGGGGAAACTCATTCGAATTGCGTTTAAAAAGTCCAAACACTCTTGCAAAATGTTCTTTGCAATGCATTTTTGGTCCATTGTTAAAAAAAAACCGCGGAAAGTTTTCTCATACGGAAAACTTGATGTAAAATGTATCGGACACGGCCAGCTCGCTTACCTTCAATTGGCGATCAATGAGAGAATTTTTGTCACTTTCTGGTCAATCGTAGCAGCGGACGCCCTGAGCGCTCATACTCTTGAATGGATGTTCGACCTCGCTTGAATTCAACAGCCCACAGTTTAACCGTCGAAAACGAAGGTGAAAAATCCTTTAATGTAAAATCTCTTAACTTTTTTTTTTTTCTGTTGGGGTTAAACCCTTCAAAACGAAGTACTTCAAAGATTGTATTTCAGTTTTATCCATTTTGTAGAAAACGTTAACACTAGTTTGTTTACACGATCTTCACAAACAAGTGACTTCATCTAAAGGATGATATTTATCAACTGTGTCAGGCCGAAAACTTTTAGAATACCCTTAGTATTTCAAATGATCGCTTAAAAATTATCTTCTCAGTTGCTTGATCATCTATAAACAGGACCAAAAGTGTTTCAGAGGTTTACAACTCATCTGAGGATTGGTTTTATCAGAGTGCCTAGCTCAGTGTGTTGAATAGGAACTACAAACGCTGCTATTAAGCCCTGCATGCATACACGGTAAGTTGTTGATTGTATTAGCGCTCAGTAAAATAATTGTAATAAAAAATGCGGACAAAGAACCCAGGCAGTTCCACAGAAGCAAGTTCTGCGCAGCCGCCTTGTCGCAGTAATTCGCTACACTTTTGATTTATTGCAATCGCGATGAAAGCTGATGTACTTCATTCCTCAGTCTACTGTGCTGCTAATAAAACATAAGAGCGAAGAATGAAAATAGATGCTTTGTTTTTCTTCTCTATGTGTTAAAAACACGGTAGTTGGAGCAATTGACCTCTATAGAACGACCTCAGTTGGATCGCAGGGTTAATAAATGGAATTTGTTGTTCATTCAGTGTTTAGCAAAATATATCCAGTGAAAAAAATGTAAACATATTAGGGCAGATATAAAATTGGGCTTAAAGTTTTTATTTTAGAAAATTTAGTTTGAAATATTACAGTAGGAGAGCCTTGCATAGTAGACTTTACCACATATCCCTCAAATCCCTTCTATGATATTGACCTCAATTACAATGGTTGTTCAATAAATAACGATCAAAGTTTTTCATAACAAACCTTTATTCATCCTCATAATTTTGATGATATTTCTCAAAGTGTCCCTCTTGGATGCAATGCATCTGTCCCAGCGTTTCTGCCAGTCTTCAAAGACATGCTGGAAACCATTTATTGACAGGTCCCTCAGATTCGCCACCACAGCCTTCACCAGTGCTTCTTATGGAGGATAAATGCCTTCCACGAAGATGTTTCTTCAATTTGGGGAAATGGTTAAAGTCACACGGAGCTAAATCTGGACCGTAGGGTGGATGAGAGACACATTAACATTTCTTTTTGTGAGATATTCAGCAACAAAACTTAAGACAGAAAAAATCTTCCATACTGTTTTGCCATGATCCATGTTTAATTTGCTACCATAGCTTTTACCAACTACTGCGGCTGGCATCATCAGTGGACGATGAACAACACCTGATTGCCAAAACACGACAGTATTGACCCGTCTCTGTCTGGCCAAATACGTAATATTGATCGACCTTCTAAAACTGTTTTAGCAGTCGGGTGTTGTTCATCATCCACCGATGATGCCAGCAGCAGTAGTTGGTGAAAGCTATGCTAACATACTAAACCGTGGACCACGGCAAAACAGCCCGGAATATTTTAACTGTTTCAATTAAAACACAAGTGTGAAAGCCTAAGAAGTATAGCAACAAACTTTGTATGTGCGGCAGTGCATTATCGTGGTGCAGCATCAAGCTTGTTGCGTGGAAATATGACTTTTTGCGTGTGATATGCCCTTGCAGAATTTTGCCTGGTTACTGTTGTATATACAGTTTGACATGCTGGTAAACTATTCCTTTAATGTAGAAAAATGAAATGATCATAAATTTTTCAGCAGAAGCAACTACTTTTGGTGTTTTTGGTGATGGATGATGATGATGATGATGATGATGATGATGATGATGGAGATTTCCACACAGAGCTTTGCTGTTTGCTCTCAGGATCAAAATGACATAGTCAAGTTTCATCAGCATTGATTGCCTGCATAATTATCTTCAAAACTGGTTGGTACTACTGACCCGATTGTGACAAAAATTCACAATGTCGTCCTCATTGATCGCCGTGATGCTCGTACGCGAGTTGGCGGATATTGCAACGACTCTCGACACTCGATAGGCCGTGTCCATTACGCCAAGTTTTGCATATGGAAAAGCTTTGCGCTCGGTGAATGTCTTGTTTGTTAACAATGAACCAAAAACGCCTCCAAATGAACATTTCGCAAGAGTGTTTAGACTTGTTTAAACGCAATTCCAGTGAATTTCTCTGACGTTTCATAACAGTAGATGAAACATGGATCATCACTACAGGCCAGAGGTGGAGGAGCAGTCCAAACAGAGAGTGACAACAGGTGAAACTACATCAAAGAAAGCAAAAACGGTTCCATCTGCAGGAAAAGTCGTGGCTACAGTTTTCTGAGATTCTCATGGTGTGGTGCTCGTAGACTACCTCCAGAAGGTCAGAACCATCACTGGGGAGTAGGAGTATTACGCTTCACTACTGGACGAACTGAAGGATGCTATTCAGCTAAACGCCCATGCTTTGCGAAAAAAAAAAAAACGTTCTTTTGTAATGCTTAGGGGTAGATTGCAAGAATTCTAATTTTGTCCCTCTAAAACCACACAGTAATGTCATAACTTACTTCATATCATTAATTAATAAGGCCATTTTATTCTTTATTAAATTACTCTACTAATTGAGGAATTCGCTTAGCTTACTTAGTTCCTCTGTGACGGAATTTTTATATTCATTATTAACCAAACTTTCAAAATAGAACGAAGACACTTTGGCAAAACTTTTAAGGTGTCTTTAAACGAACCTGGAAATACAAGGGAATTTTGTGGTCACCCTATCGCTGGGACCTGTAAGGACGATGTAGTAATACCAACGTTTGAATTTATTACACTAAAATCCACTTCTTGAATGCTACAAAATTTGAATGTTTCACAAGGCCGACGTATTTTGTGGTTGTCCGGCTAAGGTGGGCCTATATGTAGGCGGATTTAGTGCACATGTTAGCTGTAACTTTTATTTCAATCTTGCCAATATAAATAATCACTATCTACTGAGGTATAGACAAACTTGGCGTGGTTTATGTTGCACGATTCTGTTGGTGGCCTTGTAGCCTCTTACAGTGATGCCGTGCCAAATTGGATTCCTTCCATATATACACCTGCTGCCATCTGGTGATGGTGGTAGTACCGCGCCAGTTTTTCAATTACTCTGCAATGTTAAACTACCCTCAAGGCTAGCCTGCCTTTTATAGCTGTAAAGTACAAATTTATTACTTCTCGTACAAGATTAAAGATGAGCATTAAAGATTTGCTACGGCGCACAAATGAGGTGAGGTAGCTGAAAACCCTCTAGCGAAACTGTCGCTGTGACTTACGAGGGGATTTAAAAATTCCAATTGCTAAGCACTTATGTACAAATTATTGCAATATTTGTATGCCTTCCTGAAAACGTTTTGTCACCTACTTTGACAGTTTTATCAGGCAGGCAGAAAAAAGATCGAGCTTGGTGCAGCTTTACTTTGCAATTTCATGCCACAACTTACCAATCAAATTCTTTACTCATGCTGCATCCCAAAACATTTGACATTAGTAGAATGGACATGAAGTTTTCGAGACAAAGGTTTTCCATTCGCTTCGGGGTGAATATATGACTATTTTATACTGACATATGAGGTTCTCACCTATGTAGAGATACAAGAAAACTTAATTTTAGTAGTGGTAGTAGTATTTATTATTAAAATTTAACTAGGAATGTAGGTCCATATGTTCCGGCCTCGCCGATAAGGATTACCGTCTTCGCAAAATCCTTATCTGGTGTCATACCTTATCTGTTAAATAAATAATTGCAGCTGAAACTTCTGCTCCGCTGTGTTCAGTTGTTCAGATTTAGTTACATAAAGAAGACTGTGTAGAAGATTTTGACATGTTCATAATGGAGTTTCGAGTTGTAATGAAGTTCTTCACAAAAGAAGGACTTATTCCAAATGAAACCAAACAGCGATTGGACGATGTATATGGGAAGTAATGGGCCAAACTTTTTGGAATGGGTCGAGAAAGCATTGAAGACGAAGAGCGTGCAGGTCGGCCCTTGGGGGTGCCCACTCGCTCTTGTGGAAGACCGGCGGCTCAAAGTTACAGAAATAGCAGCAAGTTGGGACCTTTCTAAAACAACAGTCCTTCGAATTATGCATGAACATTTAAACATGAATAAGGTTAGTGCAAGATGGGTGCCTAGACTTCTTTCCTCAGTCCAAAAGCAACAATTAATCATCTATTGTCAGGAATTTTTGGAGACAGAGATTCTGTAAACCATTGCTACAGGAGATGAAACTATGATTCCTTGTCAAAAAGAGAATCAATGGAATGGCGTAAACCTGACGAAGCAAGGCAAAGGTCACTCAGTCAGCCAAGAAGATCATGGCCACATCTTTTGGGACTGTGAAGGAATACTCTTCATTGATTTCAAGGAGAGGAACACCACAGTAAATGGGGAGTACTATGCTGGTCTACTGCACAGACTACGTGCTTCCATCAAAGAGAAAAGGCGAAAAAAGCTGAGTGGTGGTGTGCGCCTTCTTCACGACAACGCGCCTGTGCACACAGTTCTTGTTGCGAAGGAAGCTGTGAAGAAATGTGGCTTCAAGGAGATTGACCAACCACCCTGCAGTCCAGATGTAGCTCCCAGTGACTATTTCCTCTTCTGAAAACTCAAGAAGGACCTTCGATAAAGGAAATTTAAGTGTGACGAAGGATGCTGTTTATGCCCATTTTGCAGACAAGACTTATGAATATTTTAGGGAGGGGGGATTGAAATGTTAACTCAAAGATGTGAGAAGTGTGTTTCAATAAAGGGTAATTATATTGAAAAGTGAAATATAGTTTTTGTGTTTAACATACCTAGAAAATTGTTCGGTCGTGTGGACCCACTCTTGTACAATGTTTATTTAATGCCCAGGTTTAGCCAAGTACGTCTATCTACCTCCCCCTCCTGGAAATCAAAAATAAATCCGGGGAGAAATTTTACCCCAGCATCTTGTGTCTGTGTACACTTAGCCAAAATGTGCATCCAGTCTTCCGGTTCCGCGCATAGTGGGCAAATCCCCCTGCCGCCCTCGTTAACAACCTTACATGTCTTCCAGCCTCGCAGTCCAAGCCGTGCATTCCCGACCTATGTTTCGTGCTAGTTGCACAATATATGTTTCTTTTCCCCATCTAGACATCTGCATGTATTGTGCCTCTATTTCCTAGCATTTATGTCACAGGCGTCTTTTGACGTTGACATACCCTTCTGATAAATATGTTTAAACCGATTTTTGATAATTCCTACTGTTCAACCGCCGCGCAGTATGTTGCCCTCAGGGTTGACAGGATTGTAATAATACTACATTACAATGCATTATATTTTCAACATACGTATACTAAACGAATGAAATTCCTTCATTTCTATTTAGTCGCAACAAAGCTGTCTGTCTCTTGTTTCATTCTTGATACACATTATTAATGTTGTTACGCTCGTCATTGGTTGATTGACTTACAATTTTCTTATCTTTAGTTTAATCTTTTCATATTCTTGGCTATGTTTATGTTCATCTTTAAACCGTTACATTTATATTGTTAGGTAGTGTCATAAAGGCCAACAAACAAACATTAAGACATTCATTGTAATAGTCCTTATGTGATACATGAAATCTATACAAATGAGTTTATTATATTTATACGATTTAAAACGTATTAACAAAGAATACTTGTTATTTCAATTGAAAATTAAAGCCTTTACCTAACATAAAAACACGCGCAAATGAACTTAGTACATTAATATAATTAAAATATATTATCAATGAATGTTCGGAGCTTTAAATGAAATATTATGACCTTTATCTTACGTAATAACACATGTAAATGAACTTCTTAAATTAACATTACTAAATAGCTATTACTATTAAATGTTTGTGACTTTATATTGAGCATTATAGCCTTTACGTAACGTACAAACACGTGAAAATGAACTTATTAAAATAATATAGTTGAACAACTGCTGTCAATTTGTGTTTAGGGCCTTAAGTTGGATAGTTTTCGTTTCAAGTTCAAGGGGGAACAAAGGAGGAGGAGGAGGAAGAAGAAGAAGAAGAAGAAGAAGAAGAAGAAGAAGAAGCTAGATTATTGTTATTCCTAGAGTTAAAATATCAATTTAATCTAAGTTTGAATTGTCTTATTATCGGATAATTTCTGACTTCAGGAGGAAGGGAGTTCCAGATTCTGGGAACTGACACGCTGAATGAGGTTGAGTAGAACTGTGTTCAGTGACGAGGGATAGACAGTAAAGTCATGTTCCGGGTTCGAGATAGAGACAGGTAAACGAAGCGAGAGACGATATATTGAGGGGTGGAGATTTTTGAACAGGAGCGTAAGGGAATGGAAAATCCAGCGTTCTTTTATGGGTAGCCATGACAGTTGATTGCGTGGGGGTATCACATGATCAAATTTACGAGTGTTGAAGATAAAACGAACATAGGCATTATGAGCGTCAATCTGTCCAGTATTCAGATTAGAGTACAAGACATCACAATAATCAAAGTAAGGCATAACAAACACTTGAATGAGATTCTTTTTGAAATTGAAAGGTAGATCTTTAGCTACGTGTTATAAAAAAATTATGACATGTACGGGTGTCATTTTAGATCAGAGTCTATATAAACACTTAGGCCTTTTTTATTTTCTTCTTTTGCCTTGCTTATATAATTAATCACATTGTTGTTAATATGATAGGCGGCACATAGCTTGAGTGTATTTTATGTAGTGCATGTTTGTGTCCCACAATTATAGCCTGTGATTTAAATGGATTCAATTTTAGTCCAAATTTTTTTGTCCGGAGGGAGATGGAGGTTAGATGTTCATTTACCACAGTCATGGCGTCATGGACAGAACGAACGGCGGTGTGAATGTAGAGTTTTAAGTCGTCAGCGTATAGATGGCAATTGTTTCTTGTAAATGAAAGTTATCATGCGTACAAGGTTAAAGTTTTGTGTTTTTATGTAAGCTAATTTGTTAAAGGCACCAATTGATATTCTATTCATAAAATTTGTGTTGTGTTAAGGAGATTAGGAACTGAACACTTTGTTAAATTTTTATTTTTTTAATATATTATTTAGTGTTAAGATTGACATCGTAAAGTTTTATTGCTGAAATCGATATGCAAGTACGTTTAATTAGTCTTTACTTATGCGTCAGCGTAATTTCAAATGAGGTTACGACCCCTTTCATTTCAGCAGTATGTTAGTTCTGTGGAAATGTTTCCCGTGAGTAGAATTTATGAACGCACACCACTGAAAACAGTAAATTTTTATCTTCATGTTGGTAATGCTACTATGCGGACGCTCCATTTCGCTTGTTTTGTTTATTACATTTGATAGTGTAGTACAAGTGTGTATTTTCGTGATCCAAGCGAGAAAATGGGTAGGCTCAAGGAGTTTGGAAAGCTTAAATCGCACGGTAAGCGGGATATAAACAGTAATACAATAGATATTAGTGGATATGCATGCGTACTAAGGTGCTTAGATAAAGTTGTTGCTAAAAGTGAAGTTTGCTTGGATCCTGCATAGGCAATTCTTGTTGGTAACCGATAGTGAACGAATATAACCGAAGTTTTTCATTCGGATTTAACGTTTTGTTTGTTGTGTGTAAAATATTTTATTAGGTTATAAGCATGTAAAATGATTGTGCTATTAACAGATATGGTTTACATATTCCGTGATACAAATATAACATGCCTAGCAGTTATTATTAAACAAATTGTATTTTATGTGCGCCCTAACACTTAGAACAGTAAGCCAAGAACTAGATTACTACAGTTAATTGAAGAATAAAGCATGCATAGCATTGCGTTCTGACAAGTTAATCCTTATGTACGTAATAATAATAATAATAATAATAATAATAATAATAATCAACGATCTTTTTAAATGATCACAAAGAAATGTTAGGTTAATTTAAAAAAGTAGGTTAAGTTAATTAACTCACGCTTGATATATGTCGATCCTGGTGGTGTAGTGGTAACCATATTTGCCTCCTAAGCCCAAGGTAGCGGGTTTAATCCCGGCCAGGACCGATGGATTTTTTTCGGGCGTAAAAATCCTAAGCATGGTTTCCTTTAGAAGGAAAGTAAAGCCGTGGGTCCCGTGTCGTACATTTGCGGCATGATAAAGAACCTCAGTCCTGATACAAGAAACCTCTGAGCAAATTTAGTCGGCCGTTTCACGCCCCGAATTGAATGGGACGCTGATGACCTGAGATGTTAAAGAGCGTCCTTAAATAAAACAAATTAAAATCTCTCTCTTTCTCTCAGCAGGGTTTTAGATGTGGAATGCCTGATTAAATACTGTATGAAATGTAAAAGAAGTGGGAAAGATGAAAATCATGTAAATTGTGACATAACCTATACGGATGCTAGTTGTGGGACGGAAACTGAAGGTGGTGTAAGAATATTTGAAAAGGCATTACAATAGAGAGGCGTAAAACACTCAAGGCATTTGGTAGATGGAGATGATAGAGGCTTTAATAAATTAGTGGAAGCAAAACCTTGTGATGAAAACAAAGAAACAATTAAATTGGAATGTGTGGGAGTGTCTCACAAAGAGATTCGCTACAAGATTTTGCAAACTGGTATAAGATAAAGAAAATGGAATGTGGGAAGGGTATTGAAGGAGTAAATGGATTAACAGGGAGAGAAATTGAGAAGAGTCAAGACTACTGTGGCAGATAACAGACACATGAGGAGAGCAATATGGGCAACATATCGACAGATGAAAAACCATGCCAATAGACCTTGATCTAAGAATTCGTGGTGTAAATATAATAGCTTCCGCGGTGCGAACTCCTTCTCCAAAGGCAAGAAGAAAGACGAGTGCCATTTGCATATTTTTGGTCTTGGGGAAGGCAAAAACAGAATAATTACCCTGCCTACAATTTTTCCCCCCTTGCTTGCTTTGTTTTTATTTTCCCACCTGGATACATGTAATGTGAATGCTCTGAATTCAAATATGTTTTCAGTTTTACTCTTTTGGGCTAGGTTTTTAAACCAAAGCACATCAAATGTAATAATGTACTTATATTTTTATGAAAAAAGATTAAATTTTAAGACAAGTAGCTAAGACAAAATTGTTATAGGTTTTATTTTAACTTTAATATTAATTACTATATTGAAAAAGAGAGCTATATGTCGATAATAATGAATTTCTAAACTTTTTTCACTATTAGGGAAAATAAAACTTATTATTTTCGAAGCTGTGATATGTCATTCACCAATATTCCTTTCCTAACAACAACAACAATAATCAACCATCATTTACATATTCCAATGTCCTTGATAGTAGTTCCCATAGTTTTAATGTCTGCCACCTTGTTCTTCACTCATTGCACCGATTCACAGGGAAGTAATCAATATGGCTGTTGAGAAAATGCACTTTAACACTCATTCTGCACCCTAGGTTACTAAAATGTTGTAACATTTCCTACACAATTTCTGTATAGTTCTCAGATTTCTTGTTGCCAAGAAAGTTTTCTGTCACTTTGTTGTATGCCGACCATGCTGTAACTCGGACATCGACTGAGGGAAGGTCTCATCCTGCCTAAGCTCACGAAAACACCTGCTGCTATCTTAGCTTCAGTTTTCTGTGGGAACTTTGTAACAAAAAAGATGTATCTTATTCAGAGCAGTAACAAATTGCTTAATCAGACCTAACTCAATATGGAGTGGTGGAAAAGGGACATTAGAAGAAGAAACCAAGGTCCATACTTAATTTTTTCTCTCCAGGAAATACATTGCTCCTTTGTGATCATTTTTTTCTGGATTACCCTACAGTTTCATTCACAAAATGAACCTTTTATTATTTTGTTTCAATCTCTCAGAATATTTATTTATCTATCTGCTCAGTGAACAAATATACCGCCATGGGTTGCCGAGGTCGTTAAGGCGCGGACTCATGAGCGGGAGGTCTGGGGTTCGAATACCGCCAGGACCGTCCTCCCTGACTGAGGCTTTTTCCAGGTTTTCCTCAGTCCTCATAAATGGCAAATGCTGGGGAGGTACCCTAAACTTAGGCCTGGAGCATTTCTTTCCTTAAAAAAATTATTTCCCAATTTATCATTTCATGTATTATTAGTGTCCACCGCCTGTGTACCTCTGTAGTAAAAACGGGCGTTAAACAATATTCAAAATGAACAAACAATAAAAACTGTTATTTTCTATAATACCGACTTATGAGAAACTGTAGCTCGATGGGACAAAACTAAGGCTGGTTGGAGAGATTCCATGTGGTAAGGAATCAGAAAATATGAACGGTTTTCATTCAGCAACGGGTTTTCAGTTGAGATGCCCATGGTATGTACTAACTTGCTCACTTTCACTATTCTTATCACTGGATTTTTTTGGTCTCACATATGTTTTGGAACTCCAGGACTTGGAGCGTCTTCGATGCTTTTTTTGACACACGCTTGTGCTCGTTTATCCAAAGTTAAATGATTTCATAAAGAGAGCATAGTTACGAAAATATAACGTTAATTTCCTTTGTTGTTTTCCTTTCCAGAATAAAGAATCCAATCGCATCACAAAAAAAAAAAAAAAAAAACCATAGAAAGCAAACTTCATGACCACGTATTCAGATGCTGTTGCCCTGTATAAGTGTGTGAAACAAATCTACCCTGGCTTCAATTGTGTTGTCATTTTCAGTGGTGTTTTTATTTTATTTTATTTTTTTGATTCGTTTTATTTACGGACGCTCTTTAACATCTCAGGTCATTAGCGTCCCATTCAATTCAGGACGTGAAACGACCGACAAATTGTGCTCAAAGGCCTTTTCTTTCAGGTTTGAGGTTATTTTTCGTGCCGTAAATGTACGACTCGGGACCACCCACGACTTTACTTCCCTTCCGAAGGAAGTCGTACTTAGGATTTTTACGCCCGGAAAAAATCCATCGATCCTGTCCGGGTTTGAACCCGCGATCTTGGGTGTAGAAGACAAGTAAAGTTACCACTACACCACCAGGACCGACAGTGGTGTTTTTAGGCATAACAATGAAGCTACTGATGGAGAATCATAAATAAAAATGACATTGCATAGGAAGTATGGACTCTTTATAATATTTTTGAGAAAAAAAATATTTCAAATAAAAAAAAAGTTGTCCCAAATCCTTAAATTGTTTTCTATTCAATACGCAGATAAAAAGTGTTCAAAATTGGCTGTTCTTGGTTTTGCATAGTGCGAACTTAAATTAGCTTATTTAACACTGGTAAGGTTGAACGTACAGCTGTTTCTTTTGTCTCCTAACTTCAGTATTTCAGCAGATGTTATTTTAGGTCCATTCACCCGCACTGTGGACGTGATCGCTTGAGTAGGACATCACGGCTGAAATCCACTTTCCTTTCTATAAACTCATCCGTGGACTGACTCATCATAACACAAGGTCGCGCAAACAAAACGAAACTGCAAATCATTTTCATAATGAAAGTAAGATTGACGTAGGGATGCTGCGGTACCTTAACCTTGCGGACAAATGTAAGAGAGCACTCGTTCTCTTTGTGTTGCGCCTGTACCGCATTTCATGGTACACAGAGCGTGCTCATTCCTGTGATAGGCGAGCTAAGCTCACTGCTAACGTAATGTTCCAAATGTTAGGTCACTATTGTTTTGTTATATATGGATGTAAAACAGAATATAACTTTCAGCTCAAAGTTACATATTTAACGAATTCCGCTATTGCGGTTGTGTCCATGAAACGATTTGTACATTTTTTTTTTTTTTAAATCCCCATCGATCCTACCTACTAGGCACCGAAAATGATAATTTTTTTTTTTTGAGTAGTGTTTAACGCCCGTTTTTACAACTGAGACACCTCAGGCGGTGGACACTGATGAAATGATATATTGGGAAGGGATATTTTTAAGGAAGGAAACGATCCAGACCTAAGTTTAGTGTACCTACCCGGCATTTGCCATTTATGAGGACTGAGGAAAACCTGGAAAAAACCTCAGTCAGGTAGGACGGTCCTGACGAGATTCGAACCCCAGACCTCCCGCTCACGGGTCAACGCCTTAACGACCTCGGCCACCCGTAACGGCGACAATGACAATGAAAATACACACACACACACATATTACGTGTGTGTACTTTAACGCTCTAGCGGCCGCAGTTTTTGTTTTTTCTCAATGAAACTCGGCATCTAACCATCAATCGCCAAACGACTCGTCGAGATCGTTAATCAGGAAAATTTGACCTTTGGTGGGGAGGATTAACCTAAATAATTTTTTTTAAAAAATTTAAAAAAATGCTCTAGCTGCCGCAATTTATTATTTTTTTTTTTCAAAGGAACTCAGTATATTTCTTCAAAATAAATTGATAAAAGTTGTTTACAAAAAAGCACAGTAATTGGGCCATTAGGAGTGAAAGTATGCGAAACCCAAAACTATTAGGAGCGGAGGTTACCTGAAATCCAAAATTTAAAATTCGCTTTAGCGGCATCATTATTTGTTTCTTCACAGCAAAACTCGGTATATAGCACTAAATTAAATAAGAAAAACAATTCCTGAAAATTGGACCGTTAGGACCATTAGGAATATAGGTATACTGGAAAACCAAAATTTAAAAAACACTTTTGCGTTTAATTTTCTCTATATTGCTTTAAAATAAAAGAACAAATTAACTTGACATATAAACAGCATTTATATGTTTTATATATAACAAAAGTATCGTCGTGAAGATAGCAAATGTGAAATTTTAATTTAATATGTATTTGAGAATTATATTTGTATGTAAGAGCGCTCTTCAGAAAACGTTTACGTTACATGTTAATAACATTTAAATTAAATTTCAAAGCCACTGAAAATCGATGTAACTTTCGATTGTTTTTATTTACTTAGTACATGCAATTGTTTTTAAATAGTAACATGTTTTTGTTTTATTGAAACATATGAACATCATCTTAAATACACAATGTAACTCCAAACTTTCTGTTATTTCTTTCTATTTTAGTGAATGTAAAGATGATATCAAGGACTCAGTTCATAACCATGGTTACGTTTAAAAATGTTTAAAAACATCCACACAGAATAGCGCTGTGTATCAGCGGTGATATATTTCATTTAATTTATAGTATACCATTAATTTTTGTGTTTTAATCTCAATACTTCTAAACACGTGGTTTCTCTTTTGTGATGCCTATAGGTTGTAAGAATTCTAATTTTGTTCCCCTAATACAACACAGTAATGCCGAAACTTATTTCTTTAAAAGTTACTCTACTTCTCGAGGAATTCGCTTAGTTTACGTAGCTTCTACGTGAGGATTGATTTCTCCTCTTAACAACATAATTTTCGTTCAGGGTAACAAGTGTTACTTAGTCTTGCTAATGCGCCTCTCTATCCGCTGTAAAGAAGCTATCCAATTTAACCGGCCATATTGTATGCTCGAGCTATCTATGTCCTTGGGTTATATGCTTCGTATGCACAAGCAATTTTCTTACTTTGATGTTCAAATGACATTTAAACCGCTTTTGTTTCTTTTTCTACCTCCAGGTCTACAAGCCTGTCCTTCGATCCAGTAATTACTTGTTTGATCCTTGCGATTTTGTTGGTCCTTATATGTATGTGAGGCCAAGGTTTTAGAGTCGGCGAAATTGTCTTCTTTACCATGCCGGTCTTCATTCCTACACGGAAATTCCCCGACAGACAAGGGCGGCCCCAAAGTGCAGATTGTTGCTGACAATTGCATACACGCATTCTCGACGTTTAGCAATTTTTTTTTTTTTTTTTTTTTTTTGCCGCATAGCGGCGGCAACATTGTTGCGCTTTAACGACGCTGTGATTTTCTGAACACTTGGGGTATTCCTGGACGCCGCAGAAAAACCTATGCGTGTGCCATTCCATGTTTGGCCGTTCATCATTCTGTCCTCAGCTTCTCCAAACCTGACAGCATTAATTTACTGCGCCCAAAGCTCAAAAAACGATTTACTGACTGCTTATTTGATATACGTGGTACTCTGCACAGCTATTCAAGAGGTTGTGTCTCGAACATCGACTAAAACCGAATAATTATCTCCAGGTTCATGGTAGTTTTGATATGAACGTGGTTTTCATCAGGAATGCTTCTCGTTTTAGAGATGAACATTTTGAGAAAATACCTGAATATAGTCAGTAAATTTTTCATAGGCACTCACCAAGAAAAATGCTAATATGGATATAAATGGAAGGATATACAGAGCCTTCCAAAATGATTCTTGGTTTCAAAAAATCGCTGGGTATTATGCACCTGAGACAGAAATTACGAATATTGTAATATTTCGTAACACTGAAGACACGGCAAATAGCAAAACAAGGACGGTGAAATATTATTCGGAAACAGCGTTTTTCTCAGGTGTTCCCAGTGGATACATTCGGCCAGAATGTGTACCAATGCCTCATCCCATCAACTAAATGTGCAGATTTTCATACCAGACAATCAGCCATTTTTTTTTTGGCTCTCCAATCTTCCAACGAGCGTAAATTCCTCTACACCCAAGTAAATTTCTTCTTCCCTTTGAAGAACACTAGTTGTTCGACATGTAGCGAACGATAATTCTGTGAAATTTAAGTGTTTTATTATATTTTTGCTTCTTTGGGTAATGCTATTTTGCTTACATTGTTCAAAGTGTTACTATATATATAGGTTCGTTCTAGGGAAAATGGCAAGATCAGGAATGTCCCTGTATAGACTGGAAAGTTACAAGGCTCAAAAAATAGCGGGTAGTTCTGGTTGCAATATCTTCCCATTTTGTGGAGGAGAAGAACAACGGGTACTCTCTTGGGGAGGGGGGAGATTGGAAAACTTTGGGGACGCTCATAAACACTGCATTCACAACGCGCATGCATGGACTGGCACACTGCAGTGGGCAATTATAAGCTTCTGCAAAGAGAACATTAGGGTAGAATAACGGGTGACCGAGCGTGTAGAAGACATTGCTCATGGGTTCAAATCCCACACAATATTTTTTGTTTTATTGGTTTCATAAATGTATTTGTAGAACATTATGTTGCCTTAATATCATAATATATTTAACCACATAATTTGAGTTTTATGGCATTACCTAAGCACACACAAAAACGTAATCACAAACTAACGTACTCTTTACAAATAACAAATTAAATACATGAACAGAAACATTTGTCTTCTAAAGTAAAAACACAAACTAATATCGGGTATATGAGCCCTCAGCATGTATAACTGCTCTCTATCTTCGGGGCATAAATGATGTCAGCTGCAGTAGTGTAGACGAGAGGCTACAACATTCCAGGCTTCTTGAATTTGTACCCATGAGCCATCTTTTGTTCTTTGTGTATGTACAGCATATTGTTTATAAATAGAACAAATATTGAAGGAAATATTATAGTATTCATTGTAATATGTTTACGAAGGTTAATTAAAAAAAAAGTGCTTCATATCGGGAGACGAACTTTGCACTCTTACCCTCTGTATCACTACACACTCTGCCACACACTAACAGAACACTCATACCAGTCAGTGTATTTAGTGCATGCTATATTGAAAACTGCTGCAGTGACTACAGCCTTGCTGGTTACCTTGTGAACCCTGCGTTGTAATGAGTAGGACTTAAAAGAATTTTGCTCTCAAGAAATTACACATATTTTGTTCAGAGGGTGTACATATTCTGACCGAGTGTACCCACTTGGGAGCATCAGAGAAAAACGCTGTTTCCTTCATATCCGGAATAGTCGGTAAAGGAGGAAGAAATAATTGAAATTTCACTTATCCCCATAGAGTTAAAGAGGTGATCAAGATAGGAGCATCTGATCATCTGCGTGAAGTCGTCTAAATTCGTCGCTTCGACAAGTGGTGATTTAAAAATTCCCTGAGCTCCCAATGTAATGGGGTAGAGCGCCATCTTGTTGGAATATGAAATCATCTCTGTCCTAATTTACCTGCGGGAGTTGCATTCAGTGATCATGTCAGCCCTGTAACAATCCTCTATGTCCCAGTGTGCCAACATTGCGTTTATTGACTTCTCTACTTAAATGAAAAATTGAATCGTCACTAAAAATATATTTGTCATATATACAGATGCCGCTAGACCGATTTTAAATTTTAGGTTTCAAGTAAAATCCCACTCATAATAGTCGGGTTTTGCTGATTTTCAGAAATTTCTGTTTTTATTTCAATAATGTATACAGAGTTCCCTTGAGAAAAAACAAATATTACGGCCACAAGAGCGGTTTTTACATTTCCGCTTTAGGTTAAATCCCCCCACCCAAAGAGTCAAAAAGTCAAAATTTTCTGGCTAACGAATTTAATTAATATGCCGAGTTTTGTTGAGAAAAAACAAAAATTGTACCGAAGGAGCGCGCGCGCGCACACACACACACACACACACACACACACACATAAACATAAACTTTTTTCATCGTCAGTTTACCTAGCAAGTACGATCGGTGGAGACTTTTGAAAAGATTTTTTTAAAAATATGTTTTTTGATGGATACAACCGCAATAGGTACATTCCTTGGGCATTTGGTATAATTGAATAGTTGAGTGAAAAGTTACTGGTCCATCGCAAAGTAATGTGGGGAGGGAAACAATGCTTATAGAAAATTTTCCAAGATTGCAAATGCGAAAAAGACAAGTCTAAAACATGAAATGTCATAGTTAAATTATATTAATATCTTTTCGAACCGAAACACTTCCCTTGTAATTTCATACAAAGGCAATATTTAAAAAGTGCTAAATTATCTCAAGGGTCTTTGTTTTCTGCGTTATGGTTCTTGTATTTGTCAACCTCTATGTTACACCGTGTATCCGTCAAATGTCTTAGTGATTCTGGCAACAGCCGCCACTGAAACGGTTAAACAAACAGTTTCCCTTACTAAGCAGGGGGAATGTAGGCAAGGAGGCCTTGGCCATTTGTAACAATCATAACGCCGTTGCCCGGCGGGCAAAAACTCCGTGCTGAGTTGTTTAATGTGGTTACCTTGCGCGTGTCGGGAAACAAGTCATGTGACATTCCATGCCACTTAAACGAAATGCTGCCTCATTAATCGCCGGTAGAGTAAAGGGGTGTTCGGATGAAAAGTGGTCAGGTCAGAAATGAGGCATAAACGATTTATTCGTCCATAAACCCTTGAAGTGGTCATCCCAAATTTAAATCCTAGACAACCATATCATTTCTGTTGCTTGAGGAATCCATAACGTATTTGAACCATATCTCTTCGTGTTATCGGCCATTTTGATCCAAAATATTAGACGCTAGAAAATAATTTCAAAGAAGTAAAGAAATTAACTGAAAACGAGGGCGGCCTCGGTTGTAGGTGGCCATACAGATGCAAGAGAACCAGTTTTTAAGTTGGTACATCTGTGTTAAGCATTCTTTTGTTTCAAACAGTTATTAACTTTATGAAATACACATATTGGATATTCCATGAAACGTAATGACATTCAGTGTTGTTCAGTGATAAATGCTGGTAAAATTATGAGATGTTTAGCAACAACATTTGATATGTGCGGCCGTGCATTACTGCGAACAGCATCCAGCCTGTTGCACGCCTTTTGCGTGTAATGTGATCTTGCTGAGTTTTCTTGCAGTATTTACCAGTGAGTGCTGGTACGACATGTTGATAAACCATTCCTTAAATCTCAAAACTTTAGATGGCTATAACTTTCCCATCAGAGCACTTTTGCTTTTATTGGCGTTAATGACTACACAGAACTTTGCTCTTTTCTCTCAGGATTGAAATGATGTGGCCAGGTTTCATGAGCAGAGATTATTTTTAAAAGAAAGTCTGCATCATCTGTAACATCATCTTTAACTGCATGCCAACACGTCCATGTGCAAATTTTCAGTAACCAACGTGTGGGTAATAACCAGCGAAATATTCCGAATTTCTGAAGGTGTTCTTAAAGTTATTCGATGATCCTCTCTCACAATGACAGCAGCGGTGTTAATGTTTACTTCTGTTAGAGCACAAACTGGAGAACCAGGTCCACCTTTCTTTGACATTAATTACCTCCCCACTTTAAAAATTTTAACACCATTTTCCAGCTGTGCTATGGAGAAGAACAATCTTTCCATATGCCTGAGTTGAAGATTTGCTGAAACGAAAGCAGAATTTCAGAGTAGCATACGGTTCGTAGCGCGTCGCCCCATTTTGCTGAAGGTGGGACTGAACATGTCTCAACTTGAACATCTGTTATAGGAGGGAATCAGCTGATGCTGGATTCAATTATTTGAACAAGGGTAAAGAGACATTTAAAGATAACACTCGCTCTGGCTGCCCTGGGCAGCTATGAACGATAGAACAATTCAAAGAATGAGCAACTTGTTGGAGGAAAATGGACTTGCTATGTTGAAATGCTAAGTATGGAAGCGGGTGTCAGTGCTGGCAGCATTGACAGTACACTCCAAGAACATTTAAAACTGCGATAAATCTGTACAAAATGGATTCCACATTCCCCAACTAATGAAGAGAAGAAGAGGAGACAGGAATGTGCAAGGAAACTGCTGGGCATGTTTTCACCAAATGTTCTAAACATTTGACAGATATATGCACTAGTGATGAAAGTTGGTTTTATTTCTATACCTCCCCAAATAAAGCTCAGAACTGCGTGTGGGTAAATGAGAATAACTCAAGACCAGTTGTTCTTCACAAGATTTTCGTTCTCGGAAGCGAATGTTCACTGTTTTCTTCAACTATGTGGTTGACTGTATGCCAGAAGGAATGACAATGAATGGAGAATACTATGACACTTATATTTTGTATCCTTTATTTGAAGAGCTGAGGCGGCGACGTCCAAAGACAGGAAACTTCAAGGCTGTTGCTTTTGCACGACAATGCGTCTCCTCACAGATCAGCTGCTAATTTGAGGAAACTGAAAGTCGCAAAGTCCAGATCCTTGACAATCCACCCTACATCCCTGACCTTGCATTGTATGAGTTCTGGTTGTTTGCTCAAGTGAAATCTTGCTTTGCTGGAAAACCTTTTAAAACGTGCAGCACCTTGCTCAAGCCTTAAATTCAGCTCTGTTGACAGTATGTCAGTCCGAATACCGTAGTGCTTTTGACAAGTGGTTGCACCGTCTACAACTGTGTGTAGAGAGACATGGAGAGTGCTTTGAAGGATTGTAAGGATGTGTTTTCGATATTAGTCCTTAGCTTGGACTTTAAGGGGACACTTGAAAAATGTTTGAATGGCGTTTGATACTGAGAGGACACAATTTGGCAACAATTCAAGCTGTAAGTGCGCCAGAGACTGGAGAAGGTGAAACGCTTTCCCATTTGAAAAGCACTGTTCCAATAAACATACCAAAGAACATCGTTCAATTTTATTTGAGCAGAACTTTGACCCAGGTACTACAGGCGAATACGCACTAGGTCATAGTACTTCCGCACATTCTGTGAAGAAGCATTCACTTTACTTGTGCAGTGTCTCTAAGGGAATGTGTGCTATGGAGCAATACACGTATTAATATGGACAAAACTTAATGCTTTTCCCTGCGAGTAACAGAGCGTGGGCGTTTAAAGGCGGACACCTTTTCTTCCCTTGCACGTTTGTCATGCGTCATAAACTCCCAACAAGGATATTAGTTTTAGGCGTAATCAAGGTTGGTGTCTCTTGCCCTTTCTTCTTTGTTTCCTAGGCTCGCTCGATATTCAGAACAAAACAAACTTAACCTACAAATTGCTAACATTTCGCGTGTGTACCAGAGGAAAGATCACTTGTGTGACCACTCGTGGTAATGCAGTATGACTCACATTAATATTCCCACATAGGCCGTTCTAGCGTTGCTCGAATCGTCGGCTTCTAGATTGTATATAAGTGATGGAATCTATAAAGACTGAGGTAGTTTCGCCAAAGCCTGTACTTCAAATGATCAACCACTACATAAAATATGTTTCTGCATTCTCAAAATTCGCGATTTATTATGGATTTCCATCGTTAATGGCACGTAAATAACATATCGCTGAAAAATTATTTTTATATAATGTAAATTCGTGCCAAATACACAGGGTGCCAAAAATGTGTCCACACTTCATGCAAAGAAAAAAACTGTGTTAACATTACAAAACTGAATTCACACAAACAGAAAATGATGAGCACTAATCATCTTAGACTTTTACAGTTACAACAGTTGCTCAAAATGCCCACCATCGACGTCGATACACTTCTGAGTACGTTGAACTACTGATTGAGCAACGTTTGCGAAAGTGTCCTTAGCGATTGCAGCACAGGCCGTTTCAATTTCTTCCCGAAGTGCTGTCAGTGTAGCTGGTTTTCTACGGTATACAACATCCTTAAGAATTCCCCAACGGAGTTAGATCCGGAGAACACGGTGGAAACTCAATCGGATCTCTTCGTCCTATCCAGTGCCTTGAATTTAGTGCGTGAGGAGGCTTGTTGCTTGCAAGGTCTCCCAGATCTGCCCTTGTGAACATCGCATACGGTACCACGAGTCTCAAATTTTTCTCGAATGCATGCAATTGTTACTCGCGTTGGCGGTTCTGTTCTATACACACCTCTCCATTGCTTTTGAACTTCAACAACATACTCGGTTTTCCAATATCACTTCAAAATTGCTTTCCGCTGTTCAAACGATAATCTTGGCTCCATTTTGTTGTAGCAACGCTAGCATAACGTAATGTGAGTCACATCTGTTTACAAAACATAATACTACACATTACTGTTGGATCTAGGACCGTCGTCCCTGACTGAGGTTTTTTCCAGGCTTTCCTCAGTTCTCATAAAAGGCAAATGCCGGGGAAGCACCCTAAACTTACGCCTGAACCTTTCCTTCGTTTAAAAAAAATTCCTTTCCCAATAAGTCATTTCATCTCATGTATCACCAGTGTCCACTATGGCGCCTCAGTAGTAAATACGGGCGTTAAACATGTAAATACAACAGAAATTCATACAAATATGACAAACGCTCTAGGGAATTCTGTAGCATCATTTTCAATCGTTTACAAGTAAACCACGGGGTTGAAACTGGCCGTGAAACTTGGCAGATATCCCATGCAGTAGAAAATCAAAATCTGCCATCAGAAATTACCGCTAAGGTGAACGACATGTTCCGGAGGATCGCCGATTAAAGTTGTCTGAAATTGCTGAATCTCTGGGCATTTTAAGATATCTTGTTAACATTTTGAGGGAAGAATTTTGCTTGAAAAAAAGGTATCAACAAGACCAGCTGACTCAGAAGCAAAAGCGAATCGGAGTGCAAATCTCTGAGTAAAGTTTGGCCCGTTTTCAGAGAGATCCCGCAGACTTTATGCATCAATTTGAAACAAAACAGCAGTCTAAACAATGGAAGCATCAAGATTCTCCACCGCCAAAGAAGGCCAAGTGTGTGAAATCGGCCGGAAGATGATGGGATGTCAAGGGTGTACTGCTAATTGTTAATCTTTCCACTGGAACATGTATCACTGGAGCATATTATGCCAACTGAAGATAAATACATGTGAGATAAGACCGGAGATTATCAAATAAAAAAAGACAACGCTCGTCCTCATACACGTGTCGTTACAATGGCGAAAATCAATGAATCGCAGTAAGCTTTGCGGCTACATCCACCATATTCCCTAAATTGACTGCATCAGACTTCTGTCTTTCCCCAAAGCTGAGAAATATGTATGATGGAAAGAAAAATTTCTATGAGACCTTAAATTATTAACTGAAGCTATTTAATACGTACACTTTAGAATAACCCTACACATTTCTAAGTAATTTTTAATGTTAATATGTAAAATCCTTTATGAGCAAAGCATCAACAAGATACTACAGGTGAATACTCTGTTTAGTTTTATAGATTTCAATATGAAACAGTTGCACATAACAGACAATACTTAATGATTAAGCAAAGTCTATTCAGTAGAAAATCTCAGCGAGAAACCAATTAAAATGCTCAGGACTCCTATCGCGGAAGCCCATCCTTGTTCCAATACGTTCTTCCCTACATCTCTGTTCAACTGTCCATCTGCATCAATAGCCAAGATTGGGCGTGCAGTCTTGTTGTGACAATGGTTTATCTTTCACGGCAATTTGTCGTCACCAGTAAATCTCCCGATAACGGTACTTAAAAAAAAAACACAAGGACACAGTTGTCATAATTTGCCTGTCTACAGCTTGCTTTGCATAAACACGTGGTCTTCACTTTCGCGCGCCAACACGGGCATTGTTTGGCGATGTAATGAGCACATCTGGGCGTGCACCGTTTCGTCCCATTGTTACGCGCATGTCCACGTGGGTAGAGAAGGCCCCATTGTCCGCCGCGGTTCCGTAGGAAGCGGCCAAACACGTGTGGCGTGGACATTTGGCGTACGGATGTTGCAACCAATTGAATTTCCATCAAGCGCTGCCAGATGCGGAAGACACTGCACACCCATTAACTAAGGGACGCACAGGAGTTCAATTCTTCTCAACTTTCTCTTAGTCTTCAACACCCCTCTTCTCTGCAATCGGTTCCGGAAGTTTCCACTCTACTGCAGGACTTTCCTCTATGTAGGCTGAAAAATTCCCATCATAAATGTAGTTCCTTACAGTCAAAGAAATGAAGCGGTCACGTGGTGATAGGCCTGGACTGTAAGATGGATGCATCAGCAGTTGTTTCTGTGCTTTCTAAAAATGCCATTGTCATGGTTCAACAGAATGCACCTTTTCCCGATTCTTGATCGGCGTTGATCTTAAGTCAGCTTTGTCCTAGCTAGTTAATGATCCATTACAATTAAGTGTATATTCCTTATTACCAGAGTCCGGAAGTTAGGCAAAGTGCATTTTCTCTCTGGGTGGATATATTTAAGAGTCAGATAGCAATGAACATGTTTTCATATATTTGGGGTCGGTCCTGGGGATGTAATAACCATACTTGCCTCCTAAACCCTAGATGGATTTTTTCGGACGTAAAAATCCTAAGTATGATTTCTTTTGGAAGGGAAATATAGCCATGGGTCCCGTGTCGTACATTTACGACATGTAAAAGAACCTCAAGCCAGAAAGAAGAGGCCTCTGAGCAAAATTTATCGGTCGTTTCACGTCCTGAATTGAATTGGACGCTGAAAAAGTGAGATGTTAAAGAGCATAAAACAAATAAACAAAAAGTACATTTGATGCCAGTTTTTATTTTTCTCCCCCCCACTTTTTGTTGCCTATTTTGGCAAATTTTAAGGTTTGCAACTTTTTTCCCCTGTTTGGACCCTTATGGATTTTTTCTGCGATTATTTGCATGTTTTAAAAAAACATTAATTTCAATATGTCGAAGTAAAAATATTATTTAATTTAAATGGCATGTTATTCTCACAAAAATATATTGAGAATCTTTTAGTACATTTATTTCTTTTCAAGTGTCAAAAAGTTTGTCCTCATCGCATTCATTTAAGCTCTTAAATAGGAGAACCTTGATTAGTGAAAAGAACGCATGGTTACCTCGGGCCTACTAATTCTAGGAGACAGAGGGGATGTGGGGAAGTGCTGTAGTTTCGAAAAATCCTAGCGAATGACCTTGCATTGATCTGCGCGAGACAATTATAGAAACTTGTGGTGGAGGTAACTTCTCAGCTGCATAAATGAAGAAACAATTGCAAGCGAGAAAGATAAGAGCGGTACAGTTCTGCAATAAACCATCCCTACAATGTGTTCAGTACGGAAGTAAGAGAGATACTAATCTAATTCCCACTGGAGAAGATCAGAACATTTGGGTGGGAAACTCTTCCACATCCTCCCTACAGCCCCAACTTTGCGTCCTCCGACTACCATCTTTTTGGTTCTGTTAAGGAACAGATGCGAGGCCAACACTACGAGACGGTGGAGGATATTCGGAAAACAGTGCGTCAGTGTCTTCGTGCAGCTCAAATGGAGTTCTGTCGAAAGGGTATTTTCATACGTGCAGAACGACGGGGAAAATGTGTGCAAAGAAATGGAGACAATGTTGAAAAGTGAGAAAAAAGTCTGTAGATAACGATGATGTACTTGGTTTATCTAAAAAAATAAATATTAAGACGTTTAAAAATTGTTGCTCAGTACGTTCAGTATGACCCTCATAGCAAGTGTTAATCACATTGCGTTTTAGTTTGTTATAAAGCTAAATGCAACCGGAAACGTTAAACTAGCAATAAGACACACAAATAAAATAATAATGAAATGGGAAATGCACATACTTTTAAGCCTGAATGTTGTGTTCTTATTAAATGCTTATGTATATATTTAGATAGCGTTACTTGTTTTTACTACATTCTCTGCTCTTATACCCTTCACAAATTCACCTTGCTAAGGTATTCGCTTATTTTAAGCAGTTCCTGTGTGAAGAACTTTTTGAATATTTGCAATTGTGTATAGTACCATTGCACATACATTTATAAATACATTTGACACAAAAGATGAAAGTAATAATTGTTTAAAATACAACAAATTTAAATAATTTAGAAATAAATAATAGCAGTAATAATTTTACAAAATATAAGCGATGCTCCTTTTTTTGTGACTGCCAGTGTGTATGTACTTCTTTCCATTGACAAAGTTCCTTGTCTACGTACCAAAACGAATGACCTGAGCACACACCCGTGGCCGGAACAATTTCCGATGTTCGCCATAACTAACAGGAGCTTGAACACGTGGCGTCTTCATAAATATCACCTTCCGATCGAGTAACCTTCGTACAGTTACTGCTACCTCATGTTTATGCATTGCGCACCTTATCTCCTCACATTTTCTGTCATTCGCTCCCCACGGTGAAGAAAATCCCGGATTACTTCTCTAGAGCAATATAAATGGGCTCCATTTTATACGGTGACACTAGCAATACCGTTTGCTTGTCAGATTTTGATAAATGACGTCGAGTCTACCGTCGTCTTTTATACAGACGTTGAACAGGAGAAGTGTCGCTTTTTTTTCTTCTTGTGTGCTTGTTGCAGGTGGGCGAAGTACCGGTGTTCAGGACTGAAAAGGAATATAACATCAATTTTTTTATTTTTTTATTTCTTTGAAGCAATGGCCCAGAGTGACACATAATTTGCATTGCATTAACTTAGCATTCAACTAGAGAAAAATAAGAAAATGCATGCAGAATAAACTATTTCGTTAGTTAAGTAAAAATACACCAAAAGTTGTCCATCCTGGTGGTGTAGTAGTAACCATACTTGCCTTCTAAACTCAAGGTCGCGCGTTCGAAACCGGCCAGAACCGATGGATTTTTACGGGGCGTAAAAATCCTAAGTATGGCTTCCTTCGGAAGGGAAACCGCCACAGGTGGCCGAGGTCGTTAAGTCTCGGACTCGTAAGCGGGAGGTCTGGGTTCGAATACCGCCAGGACCGTCCTTCCTGACTGAGGTTTTTTCCAGGTTTTCCTCAGTCCTCATAAATGGCAAATGCCGGGGAGGTACCCTAAACTTAGGCCTGGAACGATTCGTTCCATAAAATCCTTTCATATATCATTTCATCTCATGTATCATCAGGGTCCATCGCCTGTGGTGCCTCTGTAGCAAAAACGGGCGTTAAACATTATTCATTCATTGGAAGGGAAGTAAACCCGTGGGTCCCGTGTCGTACATTTACGGCACGAAAAAGAACCTCAAGCCTGAAAGAAGAGACCTCTGAGCAAAATTTGTCCGCCATTTCACGCACCGATTTGAATGGGACGCTGATGACCTGAGATGTTAAAGAGCGTCCTTAAATAAACCGAATGCATAAATAAATAGCATAACGGTTCCTAATTCCTTTGTTCACATATTTTCATGCAGTATTTCTTTAGCTTCTGCAGGTTTTTAAGTATTCTCCTGTCAGTGCTTCAATTTTTGGCAATGAAAGTAAAATCTCGAAGCATAAGACGACATTTTTATAAGTTTTTAATATTTTGAGAAGGAATGTACCTTTAAGCTCCAGTAGTTTCCGCTTTCTCTAGGAAAAAACCTTTATTGATTTATTTTTATTGCCTACAGAGCAATTTAGAGATAAAACATTGCTACGGTTGTAATAAAAGTTTTATCTATCAAGATGCGATTTGAACTGAAGCAAATCAAAACATTGCCTTAATTTAGATTTATCTGTAATTGGCATCTAAATAGCAACTGCTAGAAGTAACAAAAAACACTGTAATAATTCTGCTACTTGGGAGAAAGCAGATCTGCTGCGAATTCTCAGTACCTGTCAAGTCGTGACTAACCCAAACTCGATATAGGAACTGACAGTGTGTGACGTAAGCTTTCAATTTTTATGTTTTTATATCAGAGGAGAATTTTGTTTGCTGTTAGTGGACATGGAGCTCAATAGGTGAATCCCGCACTCCAACAGGTTCTGATGTTTCCAAAATCACTGTAGATAGAAATAATTGTGTTTTCAAGTTGTTCACGTTCACCTATGAGGGTAGGTCCATAAGTTTCCAGCCTCGCCGATAAGAATTATAGTCTTCATAAAACCCTTATCTGCTGTCATACCTTAAGTAAATAATAGCAGCTGTAACTTCCGCACCCTATGTTCAGTTGTTCAGATATAGTTGCATAAAGAAAGCTAAGAAGATTGTGACATGTTCAAAATGGAGTTTCGAGCTGTTATTAAATTCTTCACAAAATAAGAACTTACTTAAATGAAATTAAACAGCGATTGAACGGTGTATATGGGGAAGTATTCCCCTCATATTCTACAGTAAAAGAATGGGCCAAACTTTTGAGAATTGTTCGAAAAAACATTGAAGACGAAGAGCGTGCAGGTAGGCCCTTGGAAGGGCTCACTTCTGAAAACTCGCTCACTTTTGTGGAAGGAGAAATTATGGAAGACCGGCGGCTCAAAGTTACAGAAATAGCAGCAAGGTTGGACCTTTCTAAAGCAACAGTCCTTCGAATTATTAATGAACATTTAAACATGGATAAGGTTAGTGCAAGATCGGTGCCTAGACTTCTTTCCTCAGTCCAAAAGCAGCAACGAGTCATCTGTTGTCAGACATTTTTGGAACTCTGCCGTGGCAACGAGAGAGAAGTTCTGCAAACCATTGTTACAGGAGATAAAACTATGGTCCTCTAGTATGATCCCTTGTCCTAAAGAGAATCAATGGAGCGGCGTAAACTTGGCGAAGCACCGCCTCAAAATTTCCAAGGTTCAGTGAACATATAAGATCATGGTCACAATCTTTTGGGACTGTGAAGAAAGTCGGTCCTGGTGGTGTAGTAGTACCATACTTGCCTCCTAAACCCAAGATCGCGGGTTCAAACCCGGCCAGGATCGATGGATTTTTTCGGGCGTAAAAATCCTAAGTATGGCTTTCTTCGGAAGGGAAGTAAAGCCGTGGGTCCCGTGTCGTACATTTGCGGTACGAAAAATAACCTCAAGCCTGATAGAAGAGGCCTCTGAGCAAAATTGATCGGCCGTTTCACGCCCTGAATTGAATGGGACGCTGATGATCTGAGATGTTAAAGAGCCTTCATAAACCAAATCAATCAATCGTTGTGAAGGAATACTCTTCATTGACTTCAAGGAGAGGAACACCACAGTAAACGGGGAGTACTAGGCTGACCTACTGCACAGACTACGTGATTCCATCAAAGAGAAAAGGCGAGGAAAGCTGAGTGATGGTGTGCGCCTCCTTCACGACAACGCGCCTGTGCACACAGCTCTTGTTGCAAAGGATGCTGTGAAGAAACGTGGCCTCAAGGAGATGGACCATCCACCCTACAGTCCAGATGTAGCTCCCAGTGACTATTTCCTCTTCTCAAAACTCAAGACGGACCTTCGAGGAAGGAAATGTAAGTGTGACGAAGAAGTGATGGATGCTGTTTATGCCCATTTTGTAGACAAGACTTCTGACTATTTGGGGGGGGGGGATTGAAATGTTAATTCAAAGATAGAGAAGTGTATTGCAATAAAGAATAACTATATTGAAAAGTGAAATATAGTTTTTGTCTTTATCATACCTGGAAAATGGTTAGGCCGGAAACTTATGGACCTGCCTTCGTATGAGTGTATGTGGGTATGTTTTGAAATACTTAACTAAGTTGTAACAAATGTTCATAGTTTCCTCCTTCGCAGTACAGGTTAGATCATAAGTCGCTTGTCATATCTGCATTTCAATATTAAATACGAGACTTAATCAAAAAGTAACCTTAATTTAGCAATAAAATTGAAAATAATGTAATAGGGTGTTGTATTACAAGGGTGAATACTCGATTTGTTACCAATGAATGCACCACTATCCACCTTAAATAAAACAGCAGTATAAACAATGAAAGCATCTCGATTCTCCATCACCTAAGAAGGCCAAGTATGTGAAATCGGCTTGAAAGATTATGACGTTGGTTTTCTGGTATACTAAAGCTGTGTTACTATTTGATTTTTTTCCCACTGGAACATTTATCGCTAGAGTATAATATGCTAACCTTTTAGTCCTATTGAGAATAAAAATGTGCGAGAAAAGGTCGGCTTTATTAAAAAAATAAAATCATCTTGCACAATGCTCGTCCTCATACGTGTCATTGCAGTGGCTAAAATCAATGTTTTGGGGTACGATTTGCTGCCGTATTCCCCTGACTTGGTTCCCTATGCTGTAAGAATCCCTTGATACAAAGAAATGTTCGTGCTCATGGTTGATGTGTATTTTGGAGACCTTTAAGAACTTTACTTCCCTGATGGGGTAAACGTTTTGAATATCACTGGGCAAAGTACATAGTGTCAAGGGAGGATTTTTTTTTTTTTTTTTTGGAAAAATAAGAATAATATTAGAAAACTATGCCAACTTTTGTGAACTTTTCAAATAATCCTCGAAATTATTTTGAAGCAACTTTTTCTGATTTTCTAGGATGTTTTCTATTTTTCTTTCCAGCATTCCTTGCCCCCGTGACTTTCACAAGTGACTTATTAGCAAAATCTGGTATTTTTCAGGACTAAACTGGTAGATCCAAGTTTAGTGACTTTCCATTGTTGAACCTAAGGAGAACTTCTTGACTCCACAGCACCGCCGATGCCAGTCATCAGAATAGAGTTTTTTGTTTTTGTTTTTTGTTTTGTTTTGTTTTTTGTTTTTTGGTCTTTGCCACTGGTCGCTTAAGCAAATTTGGAATGAATATTTTCCCTTTCCACGAATTTTCCGTTCTCCCATTTCATCGCATTTGATTCCGTTCATTCTATAACAGGGTATAAAGAGGAGGGATGGTGCTGTATGGGGTGGTGCGGTGGCTTGCGCCTTCTGAGGAGCTCCGCTAGCTTCAGTCCTGCTCTATCTGTAAAAAATATTAGGGACCCCGTATAAGTCTGTGCCACATTACCCATGGGTTCTGGCCACCTGGGTTTCCATAACCTCACCATTTCCTCTGGGTGGTACCCTCATTTAGGCACACCACTTGAACATGGCTCCTCCGTCGCTACCAATCCAACATTTTTAAAAAAGCTATAAATTAAAATTAAGAAATAGATTATTCCTCACAGGCTTGCAATGTTTTTGGCTTTCGCAAAACTAATTCGACGTCATCTTATGCGTTACTGGAGCGAGTATGGAATTGATTTTGCATGCTTTTGCTCATAATCATCAATGCAATGAATGAAGTGTGTGCAATACTTTTTTAACGATGTATGCTTCTAGCAAGATAGAGCCGCTTATCATAGAAAGATCAACTATGATATAGTTCATAGGCAATATCATCAGCTGAACTTTCGATTTGAAAGCATTTATTTTTCGTTAAAAAGAGGGTTTGTTTAGAAATATTTTGATAGCCACAAAAATCCTCAGAACTGTTTTTGGCAGTCTGAAAGCTATGAGTTTCTCAAAGTTTCGATAAATATAAGATAAACTTAGAGCACGAATCGTTTGTAAAAACAGAACAAAAAGAAAAAGAAAAATGTGGCACATTAAATGTTCTAACCTGACAATCGCTCCGCGCTGAATTCGTGTGTGTCCATGGAAATTCCAGTTTTAGAAAGGTGAGGCCCCTTTGATAGCAACTTAGATAATAAAACATACCTCCTCTGAACACGTTTGTTTCAACAGATAACATACTACTTTCTTCCTTCTAGTCGTTTCACTTAATGCTCAGATTAATTTGCTGATACTATTGATCTTGATAGAACCCTCACCAAAAAAATTAATGTTGAATGCATTCTATGCATTTTTATACGAAAATTAGAATGCTAATAGTACTAACTATTTACCACAGACATAGGATATGTAGCTACACCCTTTGACAAAAAATGAGTCACCTCTTGACCGGAAAATTCTTTTAAGTCCTACTCGCTATATACCCACTCACTGTCTAGTATGTTTCCTTAGCTCTGTGGCAGAGTATGCAGTGATGCCGTGATTAAGAGCCAAGGCTCGCTTCCCGGCTTGAAAAACTTTTTTTTTCAATCACTTTTAATAACATATTATGACAAATTAGTTTCGTAATATTATTTGCCATACACAGCAAGCTTTAACGTTAACACGCGCGCGCGCGCGCCCAACACACACACACACACACACACACACACACACTAATACACTTCTTTTTATGTTCAAACTGTTTCCCTTCTGCATTAATGCACTGTTGGAGTCTACCTGAAACATTCTGACACATGCAACACAGCTGTCCAGATTGTGGAAGGCGTTCTCATTGTATACAGTCAGATCTTTAACAGTTAGCGGTTTTCTTCCATACACTTCGTCTCTAAGGAAGAAATCCATCAGGGCATCGTGGTGGGAATTGAATTGCTGCACGACGTCCAAGCGCTCTTATATTGAAAAATAATCAGCGCACGTCCAAACAACTGTATAAGATAATGCGCAGGAGCTCTATCGTGGGGGAAGTAGAGTTGATCAAATGCATGATGATTCCCGGTGTGATCTCTTGAAGTAGAGCTAAGTACTTGTTACCATAGAGATTACCGTCAATAATGTACGGCCCGATTACACCTCGTGCCACATTACACCCCAAACATTTAAGCCGAGTTGATATAACGCACGCTGCAAGCAATATGATGGTTTTCTGTGTGCCAATAAGCACGGTTATGTCAGTTTACATTCACTATAACTTAAAGGTGGCCTCAACCGACCTCGCAGTGTTTTGAAAGAAATTCGGGTCATGCTGTTACTGATACAGTATGATCTCTCGAAAATGCCAGGATCATTTTCCAACAAACCACGTGTCAGACTGAAATGTACACTTTGAACTTCTGCTGATGCAATGTCCTTTGTGTTGACCCACGTGACATTACTGGAAATTCCATCGCTAATTGTCTTGTGGACTTCCTTGTACTAGTCGTGATAGTCAGGCAGATGAATTCATTTTCCTGTCCGTGCTGTTCTAAGTCGCCCACCACGAGGTGCATTCAAAACAGAAGCTTCAAATTCAAATTTGTAAATTACATTGTGAACAGCCTTACTTGATAGTGGATCTGACTGGAAGTGTTCTCTCCATTTCCTCAGTGCAGCACTTAAACCTCGTTGGTAGCCGATTTTTTACAGCGAAAAATCTTTATCTTTCGTTAACATTTACTGAACAGTTTTTTTTCTCTCTCTTCCTGCTAACAGTATTACCAACCTAGAAAGGGATGTACATAAACGAAAGAAAACGTCTTGAAATCAACATACAAAGAAGTGACATCTTCCAGATCCAGTATATCAACCAAATTAAATGCTCTTACGATCCCGAAAGCAAACAGACGAGCTCAGGAATTCACCTGGTTCTCCGACATCAAAGAAGGCCATGATTTTTCTATTGCAAGGAAATATTATGGTCATTTCGTTCTTCGACTCTCGTGGAATGGTTTCTTAAATGAAGTTCCCCCACAAACAACAGTTAATGGGGACTATTGAGCGTCCTGACTGAACACGTTACGGATATTCAGCTCAACATTTTACCAAAATAAAATATATATAACTTGTACCGCACCTTCCATACAGCCCGGACCTAGCAGGGGGTGACTTTTTTCTCTTTCTGGTCTAAAAACCAGCGTTTACGTTCATCACGGCCGTCGTGAATAAAACGATGTCAAGTCAGACACTTGTGACAAGTGCATACAACTCAACAGGGACTATTTCGAAAAAGACAATACCAAAAAATAATCTCATTGTTTATTGTTTTCCCTCGAAGAAACTACACAAGCACTTAAACGTCACGTGAAGTTTTTACCACGTAAATATTCGATCTTAATGTATTAATCCTTTGATCCTGTTATCTACTCATGTTGTGTTCTGTCATGCAGTCCGCAGTATTGACAACTGCACAACTGAAATGGCACTTGTGTATATTGAAATGAAAAATAGTGAAGCAAGCTTTTCAAAATGTCTTATTTTTGGAAACGCCGTAAACATCTCCGGCATCAAGAAAATCAAAAGTCTACAAGGATTCTTGAGGTTCAAGTTATCTGAACATAACAATAACGCTCGCCGTTACTGTGCTACAAGTGTTGTTATTAATGAACATGCGTACTTGTGCAAGAATAAATTGGGTTACATTATTGCAGTCCTATTTCTGTTATTGACATAGATTTTCCTACAGATTGGGGCATGATACCTTGCACAGTGTTTTTTGCATAATTCACACATTTGGCTGATGGAATCTCTTGTTTAGGCAGAACTTGTGGTGAAAGCCATATATAGATTACTACGTATCGGAGCTCATAGTACCGCCACGGGTGGCCGAGGTCGTTAAGGCATGGACTCGTGAGCGGGAGGTCTGCGGTTCGAATCCCGCCAGGACCGTCCTCCCTGACTGGGGTTTTTTCCAGGTTTTCCTCAGTCTTCATAACTGGCAAATGCCGGGGAGGTACCTAAACTTAGGCCTGGAACGCTTCCTTCCTTAAAAAAAAAAAAAAAAAATCCTTTCCCAATATACCATTTCATTTCATGTATCATCAGTGTCCACCGCCTGTGGTGCCTCAGTAGTAAAAACGGGCGTTAAACACTACTCAAAAAAAAAAAAAAAAAAAAAAAGGAGCTCATAGTTGGCCTGTTTCCATTCATCCATTGTCATGGCGCCGGTTCAGCAGAAGTTAGTTCAGATGTTGTTCTTTTCAAGGAGTATTTGGCGTGTGCTGCAAGTATGCACTGGAACAAGACACAGTTGAAACTTTCATATATTTGAGGAATTGAATTTCATGTATAGTTTACTGAACTAGTTCAATTAAAACCTTTTCTTTTTATTTTGGTTTCAGGTTGATCTGGCGGACTTAAAGGAAAACATCTCAAGGCCAGTTCAGCATGAAGGCTAAACGGATGTTGGTAAGGAGAGCTTTTTAATCACTCTTGATAAATGTCTTTTGTTCGTTTGAAGGGGAATCAGAATGGCTTATCCTCAATAATATTAATTTAACAAATTCATTATCTCAGAAACCAGCTGATTTTTGCATGGTATACTTAAGAACACATTTTCAAGTAAAAGACGAAGAGGAACTTTGCATTAAATAGGAAGAAAGTTACAATGTTTAAAATATGTGTTTTTTATACTTAAATTGGATTTTTTAAATACTGGGATTTGAAAACGTTTGCTTAATTAGCATCAGATTAAAAATAATTTGTTAATATTTTGAGATTTAATACTTACCTTTCATATTATGGCGTATTTATGTGGAAAAGTGCATTTTTTTAGAAAGCACACAAATATAAAAATTAAAAGTAAGACACATTTGTAGAATAAATAGAACCTTAAAACTTTCTAGATTGATAGTCCTCCATTTTTTCTCTCGATCCTGGTGTCTTTGTGTTCCTTTAATTTACTTTATCATGTTTAATTTAGTGAATGACCCAGAATGGTGCAAAAAGCACAAAGTTATGGCAATTTTTTAAAAAAAATGTAAAAAATGATTATAATTTCAAAATGCAAGATTTGAAAAAAAAATAGTAATAATAGCCGAACGTTTAAATTTTTAAAAAATTGGGCTTACCTAAACTTTACTGAGTTTTACTCCCACTGTATCAATACATCTCTCCCAACAGCTTTTGCACTTCTGAAAGCACTTCTTACACGCATTTTTAAAAATTATTTGAAGTTCTGCCTATGACAGGTATCAAATAAATCTTTAACTGAGGCCTCTGGGAAAAAGACAATCGATTTCAAAGGAATGTGGACCCGTTGTTTCAATTCGTGCTCTAACGGAAGAAAACATCAACACCGTTGCCTTCATTGTGAGAGAGAATCGTCAAGTAACATTAAGAACGCTTTCAGAAATTCTGAAAATTTCATTTTGTGCCACCGAAAAGTTGGTAACCGAAAAGTTGGACATGAGACGTGTTTGTAAACGATGGATTTGCAGTTAAGGGCAATGTTATAGGAAGATACGGAGTTTCTTTCAGAAGTAATCATTACTAATGAAACTTGGGATTCTGATAACAAACAGCAAAATATTTTATCACAGAAGAACTGAGAGGTACGAGGGCAGGTCCATAAGTTTCCGTCCTTGCCGATAAGCATTATCGTCTTCACAAACCCTTAACTCGTGTCATACCTTATTTGTTAAGTAGATAATTGCAGCTGAAACTTCCGCTCCGCTATGTTCAGTTGTTGAGATATAGTTGCATAAAGAAGGCTATGTGTAGAAGATTGTGACATGTTCAAATTGGAGTTTCGAGCTGTTATTAATTTCTTCACAAAAGAAGGACTTACTCCAAATGAAATTAAACAGCGATTGGACGATGTGTATGGGGAAGCATCTCCCTCATATTCTGCCGTAAAAGAATGAGCCAAACTTTTTCGGATGGGTCGAGAAAGCATTGAAGACGAAGAGCGTGCAGGTCGGCCCTTGGAGGTGCTCACTCCTGAAAACATCGCTCTTGTGGAAGGAGAAATTATGGAAGGCGGCGGCTCAAAGTTACAGAAATAGTAGTAAGGTCGGGTCTTTCTAAAACAACAGTCCTTCGAATTGTTCATGAATAATTAACATGAATAAGGTTAGTGCCTAGACTTCTTTACTCAGTCCAAAAGCAGCAACGAGTCATCAGTTGTCGGCATTTTTGGAGTTCTGCCGTGGCAACGAGAGAGAAGTTCTGCAAACCATTGTTACAGGAGATGAAACTATGATCCTCTACTGTGACCCCTTGTCCAAAAGAGAATCACTGGAGTGGCGTAAACCTGGTGAGGGCACCGCATCTAAAGGTCAAGGTCACTCAGTCAACCAAGAAGATCATGGCCACATTCTTTTGGGACTGTGAAGGAATACTCTTCATTGACTTCAAGGAGAGGAACACCACAGTAATTGGGGAGTACTATGCTGGCCTACTGCACAGACTACGTGCTTCAATCAAAGAGAAAATGTCAGGAAAGCTGAGTGGTGGTGTTCGCCTTCTTCACGACAACGCGCCTGTGCACACAGCCCTTGTTGTAAAGGATGCTGTGAAGAAATGTGGCTTCAAGGAGATCGACCATCCACCCTGCAGCCCAGATGTAGCTCCCAGCCACTATTTCCTCTTCTCAAGACTCAAGAAGGACCTCGAGGAAGGAAATTTAAGTGTGATGAAAAAGTGATGGATGCTGTTTATGAACATTTTGCAGACAAAACTTCTGACTACTTGTTATTTTAAAGATGTGACAAGTGTATTGCAATAAAGTGTAACTATATTGAAAAGTAAAATATAGTTTTTGTCTTTATTATATCTGGAAAATGGTTAGGCCGGAAATTGATGCACCTACCATAATAACATGCAGCATTTTTTACATCCGACATTGCTGGAGGGTTGAGGGTTGAACTCTTATGGATAACTTGGAAGATTTGTGGCAATCAAAATGTAGAATTGATTAATGACATTTAAACAATGAAGTATAATATATCTACAAAAAATAAACAACAAATATTTGTTGAACTTCCTTTTACAGAAATTCTCAAACTTTTGTTGAGCTAGCAACACAAGAAACGCTTTTTGATCTGTTTCTGCATTAAAACCAGAGGCAAACCTGCTTACAAGTATGTCCACTCAGGTGATGTTGGCGAACAAGCCATTAACATAACTGAAGTACCAGTTTGGATCGAGGCGGCCAGTCGTTATCAAGGAGTTTAATTGGAGCCATTTTAGTTCCCACACATTCTCGAACGTGAAGCGGCCGGAAACATCTCCGTAACATATCCGTCCGTCAGGTTCCCCTACGACCTTCACTCCTCGGTTCAAAAACCTGCCGCGCTTGTAAACTATTTTTATTCCATCCGAACTTGCTCCACCAGATCAGACTGCACGTTCGGGACACCCATTAAACGTCTGTTAATGTGGGCAGCGGCATTGCATACGAAGAGGGTTCCAGTTGGTCGTGACTTTGAATCCTGTCTCCCTGTGCATTATGCCATAAATAACCCGCTGGAGTGCTGTGGAATTCCTTCAGGGCGATCAAACGCGCATGTGCAGGAAAAATATGTATATTACTGGAGCAAAAACTTGTGAGGTATGTATATCTTCTTAAATGTGGCAACAGAGGAACGATTTTGTATTTGGCTGTAGAAATTGCATTAATGATTACAGGAAAAAACTTAGAATATCTAGTTTACTTTATCCCCACCCCCTAAATGTGATCCAGCATTATCCGTAGTCCTATAGAGTGAACGAACACTCGTGTTCAAATATTTTTCAGGGTCTGTAACAATTGCACAGATAGCGATTAATGAATGAGCAGAACAGAAGATTGCGTTCGTCACGGGGTCCAGTTGTTCAAGGAAGTCAGCGTTCCATTTAATTCAGGGCGTGAAGCGGCCGACAAATTTTGCTCAGAGGTTTCTTCTCTCAAGCTTGAGGTTCTTTATCATTCCGTAAATGTGCGACACGGGCCCCACGGCTTGAATTCCCTTCCGAAGGAAGCCATGGACTTTAGAAGGCAAGTATGGTTACCACTGTACCACCAGGACTAACTATGGAAGAAGGTGAACCTAAACTGGGCGCAAACATGAATTAAAAATAATCCGTCGCCTTGGAGCTGTGTAAACTAAGCTAATTCCTCAGCAAGTTGAATAACTCCAAAAATGAATACAAAATTCAAATTATTAATTATAAAATGAAATAAGTTATGCGATTATTGTGTGGTCTTAGGGGAACATAGTTAGAATTCTTGCAATCTATAAGAATTACAATAGAGATTCCATATTTTAGAATTATATAATAATGCTTATGAATTGAACCCTTGATATCATCTTTACATTCACTAAAATAGAGAGAAATAACAGAAAGTTTCGAGTTACGTTGTGTATTTAAGATGATGTTCATATGTTTCAATAAAACAAAAACATGTTACTATTTAAAAACAATTGCAATGTACTAAGTAAATAAAAACAATCGAAAGTTACATCGATTTTCAGTGGCTTTGAAATTTAATTTAAATGTTATTAACATGTAACGTAAACGTTTTCTGAAGGTTATTACAGAGCGCTCTTACATACAAATATAATTCTCACACACATATTAGATTAATATTTCACATCTGCTATCTTCATGACGATACTTTTGTTAAATATAAAACATATGTATCGTTATAAATACAGTTGGTCATTTTATTTTAATGTACAGGAAACAACCGCAATTCTTTCGGAATGCGCTAAAAGAAAAAAAGAAAAAATAAATTGATAGGGTGAAATCTGGAAAGTCTCAAAACCTTTCAAAAGGATTATGGCGTGTCTCACGTCGGAGGCAGGTACTTTGTGTATGTACTATGACAGTGCTTGCTATCATAGTATTATATAATATTTACTACTGATACATACCCAATGATACGGCCTCGTGACATAATTTCCCTCGGCAGATGGCCAGGTGCAAACACAGAAGCATTCCATCGGCAAAATCAATTGCCGATTGCGTAGTGCAATGAAAAGCCCGTGTGTTTTGAGGCATGCTTTATAAGCACAACAGATATAACATTTGTTAGACGTTACTTTCCTCCAAAACGGTGAACTGCTTGACTACTGCTACCACTGCTACCCCTGCAGTGCTAATTCCAACGTGTGTTTTGTAATCGAATTATTTAGACATAAATTTTATATGAAAACGATTATTTTCTTTAAAAAAAATCTGATTAAATTTCACTACTAGTAAATTAAAAAGGAAGTAACATAAAAACGCATATCTTTTACATCATGTGCTATTTAAAATAAATTTATTTATGTTTATTATTTTAATACGGGTAAGTCAATAAGTAACTTACAAATTGATATTGGGTATACATGTTTGGATGAGGTACCTGAGGCTATTGCCATGGCAGCATAGGTCTGGTGGCAATTGATGACATTTGACAAGAGACAAGCGATGTTTAATAGCGAAGCACCAGTTGCAAGGTGGTGGTTCCTCTGAGTGAGTGTACAACTTTCTAGCAGCTCTCCTATGTGTGATTTTTATGGGCAAAAGTATGGAATCAAAAATATTGTCAAATAAATGCTTCCCATTTACGGTGAGAAGTGTCTGTCACGTCAAGCTGTTTACAATTGGGTGCAGAAGTTCTCTGAAGGGTGGACACATGTCGAAGACGAATTGTCACAGAGGTGAAATGCTATTGTTCACACGGCATGATCTACCTCTTAATGTGTGACAGGTCAGGTTTTCACAGAGTCTGTGCAGGATGGGTAACGCACAAAATGCTAAAGAATGTGTCTGGCTGGCATCACAGCATCTCAATCGCTACCACAACATGCCAACCCGAATTGTTACAGGTGAGGAGTTTTGGATTCACCATTACCAGTCCGAGACAAAGCGGGCGTCAATGCAATGGAAACATCTGCGTCGTCTACGAAAAAAAGTTTTAAGTCACACCTGCATCCACCGGGAAAGAAATACTCACGTCTTCTGGAATTATGAAGCTTAGTGCATTCCAGCTTCAAGGACAAATCGTAAATACCAACTTCTACTGTAACATCCTCAGTAAACTTGGTAAGACTATTCAACGGAAGCGACCAGAACTAACAAAAGGCGTGTTGCTGTTGTATGACAACGCACGTCCTCATACTGGCAACAAGACAACTCCAAAGACTTTTATGCTGCTGAATTTCAGGGGCTTGTGAAGACGACAGTCTCCAAGTACAGGAAGATTATGTTGAAATGTAAAAGTATTTTTTAAAACCAGCAGTTTATTTGAGTAAGTTCTATATCCATTTTTAACTTATATGTCATTTATCAGAACCAGAATGCCGGAATTCCTCTTAGAAAAGTACACCGGCAACCAGTTCGTGCTATCGCCTAATATCGAACTCGTGACCACGTAATAATTGAGATGTTCGCGTTTTTCAAAACCAGCCCGTTGGTTTGACAAATGATTGCGTGGAACGCCCCTTAAACAGATCGCTGCCGGGGGAAAACGTTGTTCCATTGTCTAATTTGCAAATCGGCAGGCGTGGCTTTCCCCACCTCTTGTTGCAACAGCAAGTCGTATTGTTAAAGGCGATATCACAGGCGTACAGTAGTGTTAGGCCGCCCAGACGCGACAGTTCTGTATAACAGATATTGAATTATACAGAGCGTTCAAAAAGCTACCGAAAAAACAGAAGATGTGATTCAACATGGGGCAAGATATTTCTTACATAAGATGCTGATTGGGAGGTTTCTAATGGCTGACGCTGACGTTGACACAGGAGATTTGTTGCATTCAACCCGAGGAAACCATCGGAAATCGCACAGTGCAAGGTCAGGGCTGTAGGATGGATGGCCAAGCAAATAGTCTTTAGCAACTTACAGTTTCCTCAAATTGCAGCCTGTTCTGTGAGGAAACGCATTCGTACAAAAGCAACAGCCTTGAAGTTCCTGTCTTTGGAGGCCGCTGCCTCAGCTCTTCAAATAAAGGATCCAAAATATAACTGACATAGTATTCTCCATTCATTGTTACTCCTTCTGACATACAGTCAACCACATAGTTGAAGAAAACAGCGAACATTCGCTTCCGAGAACGAAAATCTTGTCGAAGAACATTTTCAATCTTGTAGATTGCACTTCTTCTGGTTGATTGCATAGTGTTTACTACTGATTAGCTTCGGCAAATAGTATGCGAGGCAGTTATGTTATTTGTTAAAAGGTTGTCGACTATTTTTTTGCTTAGATGAATTTTTTCTGCGATTTACCACTTTAAAAAGGCTCATAAAGAATTTCAATATATTGAAGTATAAAAATGAAATACCATGTTCACTTCACAAAAATATCTATTGAGAATTTTGTAATATATTTATTTATTTTCAAGGATCAAAAAGTTTCTCCTCAACCCATTCACTTAAGCTCATTAATTAGCAGAACCTTCATTAGTGAACGGAACGCACGATTGCCTCGGCAACATGAATACCCAGAAATAGAGGATGAGGGAAGTGCTGTAGTTTTGAACAGTACTGCCAAATGACCTTGTATCGATCTGCGTGAGACAATTCTAGGAAGTTAATGGGGGGGGGGGGTAACTCCTCGGCTGCATAAATGTAACAAAACAATTGCAAGCGAGAAAGACGAGAGCGCTACAACTGTGCAATAAACCGTCCCTACAATGTGTTCAGTACGGAAGTAAGAGATACTAACCTATTCCCCTATAAACGCATAAACAGAAAATGAACTCGACCAGAAACCACTGCGCAACTTTTGCTCATTCGCCAGGACTATTCAAAACTACTTTACTTTGTCTTGATCAATACTTCAATGATGTCCTAAAAGGTGAATGTTGTGTTGTAACTGGCATGAGTCCTTCCAAAATAACTTGTTTTAAATGTATTCCAATCACTTCGGTGGAGGTAGAACGTTCTTTTTCCATGATCAGAAATGTTCTCTCTGACAAGCGGCTGACTATGACAGTTGATACCTTGAAAAAACATCTTGTTGTTGCTTGTTACTGAGAAAGGTAAGGTTAAGTACTTTAATTATGTAATAAAGGAATTATTAAATATCTTAAATACCCATTTTCATTAATGAGTGATATAACTCTCTCCTTTCTGTTTTAAAAATGCCTATTTTCAGTTCATAATTTTGTTGAATTTTAGGACTTTTAGGATACTGGAGCAATTAAACGGTGTGATCAATCGTTCTTATTTGGCGAAGAATAACGTCCTGTTTCGTCACAATAAGATTCCGATTTGAAAATTATAGGACATAAGGTGTGTAATCCCTTCTCATCTCCCGTACTCTCCAGATGTAGCTCCCTCGAAATATTTATATGAAGAAATGGTTAGTAGGAAATAAACTGGTATAAAATAGTAGCCGAAACAAATTTTGTAGAGCAAAAAGAAATGGCATTTTATGAATGAGGTAAAGAAATTAAAAATATTGCTCTATTTGTACTCTACTCTACTCTTCTATTCTAATTTTTCTTAGCCATTTTTCTCGCACTTTTCCAAAAAATTCCCCCAATCCTTTGATATTTATATTTCCTCCTTTTGCTCAGCATTTTTCATAATACGATTTCACTTTGTAAATTATTTCATTTTTCTGACTGTCTCGTTTGTCCATCTTTTTTTTTTTTTCTGTGCATTGTGTAAATGCTTCTCTTTATTGCCACACAATGAGAAACTCTTTTAAGTAACCACCTTTTCTTTAATTTTTTAATATCAAACTCCTGTAATAAGTATATTGATTTGAAAAAGGATACTGCTGCGAAAGAAATAATCTAAACTTTTTATGACTTTTTTTATCTTTGCATAAGCTCTCGTACGGAACACAAACCTCCTTGAACTCCACCAAGTGAAGTCTTTCAATGATTTGAAGTGACAGCACACAGTTTGGCGTTACCTACCGATACAATGTGGCAACAGCGGAGCCGCACGGGCTGGAATGTTGTTTTGGATTGGGGCTAATGAAACTGGTGACGAATCGCGAGCCTGGTGCCGTTGTGGCTGCCAGGACGCACGTGCCAGACAGTGTTAGCATTCCGCGACCGACCCAACATCTCCAGTAATTATTGGGTTACATGCAAATGTTCCTCTTTAGGGGCGCGGGAGCCTCTCAGCAGAGTCCTCAAGCTGCTCCTGTTCTTAAGGGAAAAAAGGAATTTCATGTTTAGAGAAGTTCTGATCCAGTTAGCGTAAAGGTATAAAAGAAGAAGATCGAAATTAACGCTAATCTCTTCCAGGTATTAGCTGAAGGTTGACGCCCCACATTGTTACCCGAGCAACATAACAAAGTAGTTTGTGCGAGCCGTCACAGTGAATGTGAACGACCGCAGTGTTCTCTATACATATTTAATTTGCAGTAGCCACAGCATATCTTACGTAACGCACTTCCTCATATGCCGTCGTTAGCGGCGTGGAAATAACGCGGTCTTTGTGCGCTTGTCAGCACGTGAGAAAGCTACCGCTGTCTCGTCCTTTGTTGCTGAGTTACCGCATTCTATACTGCGTGTTGTTAAACACTGGGGACGCATTCTGTCATGTGCTGTTTCCATGGTAATCAGTTTATATTGGTAACTATGGAACCAGTTAAATTAGTGTATTGCGAATATAACAACACGTACTGTTTCCATGGTAACCAGGTTGTATTAAGTATGAAATAATTCTCAACTTGGTTACTATGGAAACAGTTAATATAGTGCAGTTCTTTCCTGTACATTAGGAATATAACAACACGTGCTGTTTACATGATAACCAGGTTGTACAAAAGTATGAAATAATTCTCAACTTGGTTACTATGGAAACAGTTAATATAGTGCAGTTCTTTCCTGTACATTAGGAATATAACAACACGTGCTGTTTACATGATAACCAGGTTGTACAAAAGTATGAAATAATTCTCAACTTGGTTATTATGGAAACAGTTAATATAGTGCAGTTCTTTCCTGTACATTAGGAATATAACAACACGTAGTGTTTACATGGTAACCAGGTTGTACAAAAGTATGAAATAATTCTCAACTTGGTTACTATGGAAACACTTAATATAGTCCAGTTCTTTCCTGTACATTAGGAATATAACAACACGTACTGTTTCCATGGTAACCAGGTTGTACAAAAGTATGAAATAATTCTCAACTTGGTTACCAAGGAAACAGTTAATATAGTGCAGTTCTTTCCTGTACATTAGGAATATAACAACACGCACTGTTTACATGATAACCAGGTTGTACAAAACTATGAGACTATTCTCAACTTTGTTACCATGGAAACAGTTAATATAGTGCAGTTCTTTCCTGTACATTAGGAATATAACAACACGTACTGTTTACATGATAACCAGGTTGTATAAAACTATGAAACTATTCTCAACTTTGTTACTATGGAAACAGTTAATGTAGTGCAATTCTTTCATGTACATTAGGAATATAACAACACGTGCTGTTTACATGATAACCAGGTTGTATAAAAGTATGAAATAATTCTCAACTCGGTTACCATGGACACAGTTAATATAGTGCAGTTCTTTCCTGTACATTAGGAGTATAACAACACGTGCTGTTTACGTGATAACCAGGTTGTACAAAAGTATGAAATAATTCTCAACTTGGTTACTATGGAAACAGTTTAATATAGTACAGTTCTTTCCTGTACATTAGGAGTATAACAACACGTGCTGTTTACATGATAACCAGGTTGTACAAAAGTATGAAATAATTCTCAACTTGGTTACTATGGAAACAGTTAATATAGTGTAGTTCTTTCCTGTATATTAGAAATATAACAACACGTACTGTTTACATGATAACCAGGTTGTATAAAAGTATGAAATAATTCTCAACTTGGTTACTATGGAAACAGTTAATATAGTGCAGTTCTTTCTGTACATTAGGAGTATAACAACACGTACTGTTTACATGATAACCAAGTTGTACAAAAGTATGAAATAATTCTCAACTTGGTTACTATGGAAACAGTTAATATAGTGAAGTTCTTTCCTGTACATTAGGAATATAACAACACGCACTGTTTACATGATAACCAGGTTGTATAAAAGTATGAAATAATTCTTAACTTGGTTACCATGGAAACAGTTAATATAGTGAAGTTCTTTCCTGTACATTAGGAATATAACAACACGCACTGTTTACATGATAACCAGGTTGTATAAAAGTATGAAATAATTCTTAACTTGGTTACCATGGAAACAGTTAATATAGTGAAGTTCTTTCCTGTACATTAGGAATATAACAACACGCACTGTTTACATGATAACCAGGTTGTACAAAAGTATAGAATAATTCTCAACTTGGTTACCATGGAAACAGTTAATATAGTGGAGTTCTTTCCTGTATATTAGGAATATAACAACACGTACTATTTCTATGGTAACCAGGATGTACACAAGTATGAAGTAGTTCTCATTACTATGAAAACAGTTAATGTAATGCATCTGTCCCACAGAGAAATAACATCATGATCAAATATGCTGTTAAACAGTTGACGGTCAGGAACTGTGTACTCGTACTGGCTAATTTCATCAAAATGGTGCGCTTTTCCCGCTTACATTTTCCGTATGACTGAAAATGTGTAATACTCATCTGGTTAGTTAAGGTCAGAAAATATTGTGAATTTTATGGAACTGCAAGAAAATATTCAGTAGGAATTTGGGGCTGTGACTATCGCCTCAAGGTCACTACCTTCCATAACGAAAAGAGGTTTGTGTAATCATACCTTGATATTGATACACTTTCACGTTTGCTATGATATGTGTTATTACTGCCACAGGTACTGAGGTCGTTAAGGCGGGGACTCGTGAGCGGAAGGTCTGGGGTTCGATTCCCCCAGCACCGTCCTCCCTGATTGAGTTTTTTTGCACATTTTCCTCAATCCTCATAAATGACAAATGCCGGGGAGTGCCCTAAACTTAGGTCTGGAAAGTTTCCTTCTTTAAAAATAAATCCTTTCCCAATTTATCATTTCCTCTGATGTATCATCGCCTACGGTGTCTCTGTAGTAGAAACGGGCGTTAACACTATTTATGTTTCATGTATACCAAGATACGACTATGTGAAAATTCACTGAACCAGCTCATTACTTTGAAGTTTATAAGGCAAAGTTAATGGTGAAGATTCAGTGAAACAGAAAGAGTTTTCATTTCTTCATTCTTTGGTGACTTCCTGGTGATATTTTAAACTAAGTGTATTTTGTTATCAATCGTAATATAAAATTGGTGATTATGAACTCTCATATCAGAACATTAAGTTAGTAAACCATTAAATGAATACCCTTGGCTTATTTATATAAGTAGACAAGCTGATGCACGTTAATAAAAAGCTTAGTGGTCTACTTTAAAGCCTTTTTGTTATGCTAGTCAGGCAGTTTCCACGGTAGACGCAAACTCCGGTTCCACACTTCCTGAGCATGTTGGACCACTTGAAATACCTCGAAGGCCGCTGTCCAAAGAAATGAAACCATTTGCAGCTCTAGCGTGAAGTGACCGAAATCTGAAATAACCGCCTGTAACAGTTGACTGCTCGTGCTCGTTTTTGCTGTGACTACTTTTCATATTATGCGCAACAGGTCAGTTTGAATAGCGACGTAAAAAATTGTCCATTGTATCTCTCGGCTATTTGTTAACCGCTTATTACTTACCTTGTAAATGTCGATAACTTCATTTCAATACACTTCTCCGTCAATTCAGAAAAGCATGCTATGTTTTTTGGAAAACTAATCTGCATCATTCGCTAATGTCAACTTCCAACTTTGTACTCGATCCCAATATTTGAGCTCAGTAACAGAAATGATGGAGCGCTCTAATATATGAAAGGGTCTTAGTCATTTACTTTACATTCATTTCTATTATATACACAAAGTTTAGTTCACCCAATCAATGTCTCTCCTGCTAGCAAAGTGATTTCATGACACTACCTTACATTTCAGAGTTGGCAAGCCCGGGGCGTGCTGAACCTGATTTCATCGTGATGAGTTCTAGTTCTGTATCCTAGATACGAGAGGTTAGGTTGCTACCCCCGGGCTTTACGCAAGTGTGTTCATCCTACTTCCCGCTTCTGCATTGGGCGTTGCTATATGTACAAGCCACAGGACTGATATAAAGTAACGAAGCAAGCTGTTTCTATAGTAATCTGAAGACATGCTGCAATATTATATAAGGAAAAACAATGGTTTCCTTGGCATATAATTGTTATTGTTCTTTCCTACACTTGAGGAATATAACAACACGTGCTGTTTCCATGGTAACCAGGTTAAACAAAAGTATGAAATAATTCTCAACTTGGTTACCATGGAAACAGTTAATACAGTGCAGTTCTTTCCTGTACATTAGAAATATAACAACACGTGCTTTTTACATGATAACCAGGTTGTACAAAAGTATGAAATAATTCTCATCTTGGTTACCATGGAAACAGTTAATATAGTGCAGTTCTTTCCTGTACATTAGAAATATAACAACACGTACTGTTTACATGATAACCAGGCTATGCAAAAGTAAGAAATAATTCTCAACTTGGTTACCATGGAAACAGTTAATATAGTGCAGTTCTTTCCTGAACATTAGAAATATAACAACACGTACTGTTTACATGATAACCAGGTTGTACAAAAGTATGAAATAATTCTCAACTTGGTTACTATGGAAACAGTTAATACAGTGCAGTTCTTTACTGTACATTAGAAATATAACAACACGTACTGTTTACATGGTAACCAGGTTGTACAAAAGTATGAAATAATTCTCAACTTGGTTACTATGGAAACAGTTAATACAGTGCAGTTCTTTCCTGTACATTAGGAATATAACAACACGTACTGTTTCCATGGTAACCAGGCTATGCAAAAGTAAGAAATTATTCTCATCTTGGTCACCATGGAAACAGTTAAGATAGTGCATTAGGAATAATATAACACGTACTGTTCCCACGGTAATCAGTATGCATAAAAGTAGATATGGTAAAATCCTCAACCTGTCTACTAAGGAGACATGCAATATATGTAGTGCAGTTGGTTATTGCTTTAGGAACGCTAAGCGTATAATTTTTATGTTTGCACCACATAATTACGTCATCAAGTTCAACGTACCTTCACTATCGCGTGTCGCTTGTTTCCGTGTCCTGTAGACCTCAAATGGTTAAACAGCTGTTCGCCTCAGTGCCTGCATTAGGCTAATCTGCTTTAATCTATCCAAGTGTGATTGTTTCACGTTGTAGTAACATTATTATAGCTGTAGAATGTGTTTGTATTGTAGCCTACTTTGCAGAGGTGGTTCTATATCTCCTTTCTCGTTTTAATTTGCTTTGTGTATAAAGTTGACTCAAAATATTTACTGTTTCATATACTCAAAATTTATAAACTGTGGCCATCATATTATCAAGATCTCCTGTTAGTGCTCTGTTTATTTATCAGTTAAAATTAGCAATATTTTTATACTTTTTAAAATATATATTAACTCTATTGTGAAAGTCTGTTTTAGTCAAATATTTGCATACTTAAGCAAATTGTTTTTAAAATGATTGTTTCCTATTTCTTATTGTCCGCATATCTTTGACAGTAAAAATGATGTTAAATAGGTGATTGCGAAATAGAAGTGAACTCATTGTACCGTGACAATGTGCCAAAAATTGTTTAAAGTACTGGGAAACAGAACCTTCATAGGCGTGTTAATCATACATGAAGCCGGGAGAGGTGTTGTAACAGTTGGACAGGATATAAATTGAAAGTCTTGTTTCTAGGTGCCTGGAAACGCACGTTTCTCGCGCTGCTACCGTGAATTTGTTACAGTGGCGATTGTTGCGCGACATATTGGTCAAGTGAATTGGAACGTGACTTTGTTCAACCTTCTCCAGAAGTTGTTTCTGCCTTGGATCGCTTTTCCACTGTTTGCTTTCTTAAATCCATACCCCGAAAGCCAAAAACGACACTTTTTTTAATCAGAATATGTGTTAGTATTTCGTAAAAATTTTTAAAAAATAAAAAAAAAATATATATATATATATCTCCAGGAAAAGTGGCAATATGGCACCCACTTTTGTCTCTGGCTATTTGAGGAGAACCCTTATCCGTTATATTTACAAAGCCTACATTATGGTATAGATAAACACATTTTTGCATCGCATATAGTCATTTAAAACAGTATGTTAAGTAATTATTTATATGTTTTATTTATAGTAAACACAGATAACTGTTCTCTCACGACCAAATATGTTGGAAATATGCCCCCCCCCAATATATTAAGTACAATTACTGGACAGGAAAGAGAAATAAATAAAGTACGTCTAAGTTAAACTATGTTTATATGTTTTGCTACCGCACACATTTATCTAAAACTTCATAAAAAGATGAAAAACGGCCTTCAGGAAGAAGTCTATAGAGCAATTTCACTATACTTTACAGTAATCGCAAATATAGTCTGATCCTTCACATCCAGACAGACATGATACCTCATTCTTCTCCTCGATTGTCTTCCAAACGTTTTCCATTGCAGAAGAGGCCTCTGCGTCCTCCTCGTTTGGCGACTGTTCTAGGCTTCAGTGCTGTACACATGATCATCAGAAACTTCATATTCCTCATGTTTATCGAAGAGTTCTTTACTTCCTTTCTCTTGCATCTTTCGCCTTATTCTGTGCATCAGGAATGTTTGAGCAGGTCTATCTTTCTTGATCCCACATTTCTTCACCCCCTCTGCTAAATTCCTTTTACATGGAGAGACTGTAACTTGGGCTGCTGTAGATTTCTTCCTACTTCTTCTTTGACTGAGGAACAGGACACAAATGTTCTGGAGAAACATGGCCGTTTAACACCTGAAGTGGAACGAACATCAAGACTTACTTCAGCAGGTGTCTCATTTCGTTCAGCAAGTTCATGAACGTTTTTCTAGTGAAGCCACAATATTTACTTCCCATAACAAGCAAAGGTTTTATTATTTCTTAATTGTATCTTACGCAATAAGCGAATTTCCTCTTTAATGTAGTAGCGGTAGCATGCGGGTCCTCCGTTAGCGAGGGAAGCTCGCCGGCCAACCCGGCAAATTTTACGCTTTAAACTTATACCTTCATGGCCAGCAGAGATATACAAGGATTTGTACTTGTCTTCCTGCGAGATAAATTAGCCTTTCTCCTGCGATCTCTTCAGCCAGCAGGAAGACGGCTCGGCGTTCTCTTTTTTCTTAGGAATCAGATGTTGAGATGTTCCTGACACCATGCATAACTTACTAGGGGTTTTTTTCTCACTTGTTTGAAATTAGGTGGCTTCCTCATTGTTTGTCAGTGGAAAGTGGTTTCACAGTGTTAACTGTTATACTACAAAAAAGCGTATCTGTTTTGTACCAATGATTAAAGTGGACGTTTTATTGAAGACCCCCCCTTTTTGGAGTTTAAGTTTAACTGTTAATTTGGAGCTGTAACGTTTTGGCCCTCATCAACCGAAAACTATAGGAATTTGCTCAGCAAGACAACAAATATTAAGGTGAAATAACAACTTGGCTGACAGCGTGTGAAGTGAGAAACACGTTTAAATCTATAGGAATGAGATTGGAAAAGAAATAGAAAGGGCAAGTTTCGTTTATGTACAGGCCGACGAAACGACAGATATCACTTGCATGTCACAATTTGTTGTAATATGACGATACATCATTGGGGTAAAGATTCATAAAATTCAGTGATGTTTCTGAATTGACTGCAGAAGTCTTTAGGCATACTTTCACAGCTGAATTAGAAGAGTTTTATATAAAACAAAAGTTTACAACACAAACATACCTTCCCCCTCTATTTGGGCGTCAAGTAGTTATGCCCCAGGTCCCCCCTACTACAGCGGCCACGAGCCGCCACTGTTGCTACCATTTATTGGTGGATTTCAAGACACATTTACTTGCTCCCTTTTCTTAACATATCTGCACTTATTATTTACACAGTTGCTCTGACGTAATACGACATTGTATGAATTGCCATGTTTATATGTATAAAACCAGCGAATTTGGGATGAAATAGAGGAAACACATTTTTGTTATGTTCTGCTGTACGCAGATAAAAATATCGTTAACCCCAGACATTGCCATGGATTCCGCTCTAGTGAACTAACGCTGCCTCTTCAAAACGCAGCTGCAAAGCTTTCCCCCAATTCAAGATTTTCATCAGTTGAGGCATTAATTTCCAGGGGTTGGACGTGTTCCTGGAACGGGATACCGTTCTGCAAGTCTAAGGGCGGGAATCGCGCCTTGAACAAAGGAAAAAACGTGACTGGTACATTAAAAGGCCAATCGGGCTGAGTTGCGTTTAAAATTTATACTACCTGATAAACCCTCTGCGCATTTGTTCTGATTTCTCCGGCGATGCATTTACGTGATAGAAAAGTTTGTAGGAAACAGCTCGTGTTTCGGAAACTTGTCGATGTAATGTAAAAAGCATTATGACTACTTCTGCATTAAACAGTCAAGTGATACGCTACAGTACGCGGCAAAACAAACGACACTGAAATGTTAGTTAATGGCGTTGGTACAGAATGCGTTCAATCATGGCCACACATTGTTCACAACGTTTCTGAAGATTATTGAACAATTGATAAACAAAGGTTGCTGTATGGACGCAAAGAAACGACGTTATTTTCTCGCGTAGTTAGGGACATCTGTCTTGAAAACTGATTTTTTCAACAAGCCATTAGTGTCCATAAGATCCGGGGTGTTGGCAGGGTACGGAAATGGAATTCCACAAGAAATTAGGGCTGTTGCTCCATCTTGCAGCATCCATTGTCGTTGGAAGTTTCTGGCGTGGCAAAAATGACCAAATCCCGCACGAATGGGGCGATAATGAGGTCTCTGTAGCGCTCCTGGTATACTGTGCAGCGTCCGCGACCAAATAAGGGCCCAACATTACACGACCGGACACGGCTCACCAAATAGTCCGCGCACCTTGCACTGTATAACGACATCAGGCAGTTGAAACTCTAAAAAAAAAAACGAGTTGTTTGTCTGTTTGATGTAGCCATCAAGGTGAATATGGCTTTCTTGTGGAAACCATGCGTTGTAGAAGAAACCTGGATTCTCTCACGTCATAGACAACACTCGGGCTCGTTCGTCTCTTCCTGTTAGACGCTGAGCAACTTGAATCCGGTATGCGAATCCAGCCAGTTCTTTAAACATCTGCCGAACAGACCTAAACCAAGTTTCTGTGATGTTGGGCGATTCTGACACCTGTTGGAGAAGTAACCCCTGATTCTCGTTTGTGGTGACGGTTCTTGAGCGACCCATCTTTCACAACAAGCAGTCAGTCAACAGTTTCAGATGGGGATCAGAGTTCCCCGAAACATGACCTAATTGAAAACCCTGTTAAGTGAAATTTGTGTCAACATTTGGAATATACAGGCAGGCGTTGAAGTAGCATGTCGTTTGCGGGCTTGTAGGCCGTGATGCAGTTGATGAATTATCGCTGACGTTTCGCCCCTCACTCCATCCTGGCTGGTTACAACAAGAGAGGCGTACAAGCCCGGAATCTATTGAACTTTCTCTTCTGCCGTGAGAACCACAATTACAGAAATTAACACAAAACTGAAATCACAAAGTGTTAAAACATTATATACAATAAATAAATACCTCAGTGATATGGAAACTTCGACAGCAATTGATTACATAATTTCATTGCTGTTTGTTTCGTCACATACTGCATTACAGACCATTACCACAAATGACTTCATCAATTCTCAGGGATGCCTTTACCGTCTAGGATGCTGTTATTATTATTATTATTATTATTATTATTATTATTATTATTTATATCTTCCAAACTTTACGCTAATGTTTCTGTCCTATTAACGGGCGCAGTATTATATTTTAGAATAGAGGAGAAGGTGATAATATGGCACCCCTGCTTTTTGGCCTTGTATTATGCTGATATCTAGTGAATGCTACTTCAAACTATTCTTATCGTGACCGTTTATACACCAGTTGTGCTGCTGAGCTCTTCCTGCAAGTATTGTGTGATTTTCTGTTTTACGGATTATTGAAGTTATTGTTGACAGGTAAAGAACTGTATAAATATGTCATTGTTTGTTTACTACTGAGGAACCCGTTCTTCCAGAATGTTCATGAGTACATTAACTAATATTATTGATAATGTAACTTGAAAACCTGCATAGCCAGTAGAAAATGTATTTGCGGTGATGATAATATGGCATCTCTCCATATTTGGGGTGCCATATTTACAAGGAGCTTCTTTTAAATACCAAGTGATGAAATTGTATTATTTCAGGTATGACTAGCTAGTAGATTGACCCCCCGCAACCTAAGAAAAGATAAACAGAAACAATGATTAAAGCTGTTAAGATCGTCAGGGGTAAAATAATGAAATTTAAAAAAGCGGTTCGGGAGTTTTCAGCTCCTAAAACTACATTAAGACGTTTGGTTGCAGAAATGGACACATCTCCAGGATGAATTTTTTTTTTGAATGATTTATTTATGGACGCTGTTCAACAGCTCAGATCATCAGCGTCCCATTCAATTCAGGGCGTGAAACGGCCGACAAATTTTGCTCAGAGGCCTCTTCTTTCAGGCTTGAGGTTCTTTCTCGTGCCGTAAATGTACGACACGGGACCCACGGCTTTACTTCCCTTCCGAAGGAAGCCACACTTAGGATTTTTACGCCCCGAAAAAATCCATCGGTCCTGGCCGGGTTCGAACCCGGTTCTTGGGTGTAGGAGGCAAGTATGGTAACCACTACACCACCAGGACCGACAGAGAGAGAGAGAGAGAGAGAGAGAGAGAGAGAGAGAGAGAGAGAGAGAGAGAGAGAGAAATTTTGTGATTACTCTCCTGTTTCATGAAACACAAAACGGAATTTTCCTATCTACATTATGTTTGCCTTACACATTCTCTTTTAAGGAATAACTTACTAAATGATGCCACTTATTTTCGGACCTTCAAGGTAATTCTATGTAAGATCAAAAAACTGGAGCCCTTATGGTGCTCGAAGTTACCTTCCCAGAAATGCAACTCTTGTTGTTTAGCTACAAGCTTTCGATTGTGAGAAGGGTATAGAAGGGGCGTCACTGGATGCAAATTAGGGGCTTGTTACTGACACGTGTTCCTAGAAAACCATCACAAACGTCTGTCTGGGTTTTTGACCTCGACAGTACGTTGTGGCTGGTACAAAAACCAACCTATGGACGAAGAAAACGGTCATGCCCCAGTACAGTATAAATTCAAGATCTCACTTTCCTACAGTTCTACAGATTTATTTAAACCACTGGTTTATAACCTTCATTAATACTTTGTGGGATAACATTTTCTCCTTCGTAGGTTTTAATTTTATTTTGGGATTAGCCAAAAGTTGCTGGTAGATCTGGAGAGTAACCAGTAGATCAAATACCGCTCAACTGCAGTTATTTCAGTCCAACTTCCCACAGCGTTTCCTCTTGATACCGTCTCGAAAACTTCCAGTTGAATTTGGATACTAAATCTATTTTTATAGTTATTCTTTGCAAGTAGAACCACAAACCATTCTGTGCATCCCAAATAAAGCACAGCAATTTCTCCGTGAGTGGACACCTCTTATGTTTTCATTCCTTATTCTCTGCATAGTTTAACATATTATTACAATAAATAAATTAAAAATTAAATAAAATAAATCATTAAAAATACGGGTTGCAGCGTATGAACAAAAATGTAAAACATTTTGGGTCCAAAGGATTTTTTTCTCCATAAAAGTAAAATTTTATTTATTAGAATTATTTCACGAGTAAAATAAGAATTTAAATATATTTCCTCTAGACTTGGTTTACAAAGTTGTAATAATTGTATATTTGTACTTAATCTTTTCAAGCAATCTAGTGACATAAGAATGCCGATTGTCAGTAATGCCAATAGAGAAGAACAAAATACAGGCTTAGGACTATTTTATGTATAGAATAAGAATAAAAGTGATAACATTTTAAATTCGCGCACAGAGTATTATCGCTTATATAAAATGTTATACCTATGAACGTCTATTCCATTCAGAAACTTGAGACTGAAATGGACGAAAGTCGACTATTACAATCACTACCGTTCGATTTTATAATACCAACTGAGAGGGGAAAAAAAAATAACTTACCGTATCTGTGTTTTTCTTTGTATTCCGTGGTTTTCAATTCCTAATGACGATATCAATTTGTACATTTGACTCATCAAAACGCTTTGAAGAACCCTCCATTTCGCGTTATGATTTTAGATTTTCCATGCTTTTGTTGCTATCAATAGCTACCCACCTCCTTTAGCAAAGGTTTTTTGGTGTTTAACGCCCGTTTTTACTATTGAGGCACCACAGGCGATAGACACTGATGATACACGAGATGAAGTGATATATTGGGAAAGATTATTTTTTAGGCGGGTTTTTTTTTTCATCGATAATTTCACTCATAATCCAGTTGTGATTAGTCAAAATTGGAAATTTAGTTTCATTTCATTGGTCGATTTTAAGACGACGTCACATGAATTAAATAGTAATAAATAAATGAAGTGAAACCAATATATCCAACTATATGCCATAAAAATTAAATATCTACTCCCAATAGATCATAAGAAAAAGAAAGTAAATTGCTAGAATAGGGCCCCTTAAACTTGCATTTCCCATGCTTATGAACAGAAGTCAAGCGACTTCCTAATCTCCAACCTCGACCACAACAGTTAAATAACACACACTTAACAAGTATTCACAATTTCAAGCGCGGGACTTGAAAACGAAACAAACATTTGTCATTGATAACTGCAAGAGAGACACGCCTATAAACAAATTATATATTTGTAAAATAAAAATTTAATAAAGTTAGAAATGTCATAGAGACATAAATTATGAATAGTTTTAAAGATGAAAGTCTCAATTATAATAAATGACAAAAATAAATAAAAAAACCTTCCCCCCACATTTTTGGCTTACCGGGTGCCCTTAAGAGAACAAGCTCAGTCAAGTATCGTAATTTATCTTGCGACATTTTTTTGTTGTTGTTTTATTTACGAACGCTCTTTAACATCTCAGGTCATCAGCGTCCCATTCAACTCAGGGCGTGAAACAGCCGACAAATTTTGCTCAGAGGTCTCTTCTTTCAGGCTTGAGGTTCTTTTTCGTGCCGCAAATGTACGACACGGGACCCACGGCTTTACTTCCCTTCCGAAGGAAGTCATACTTAGGATTTTTACGCCCGAAAAAATCCATCGATCCTGGCCGGGTTCGAACCCGCAATCTTGGGTTTAGGAGTCCGCTTGAATTCATCGTATTTGCTTCAACTTCCTCTAGGTTCGTGATTACCTCTTGGAAGTGGGTTGCTTCTTGGTAAAGGTTGTTGATATACGATGGAAGGTGTAAGGAATGTACCTTCGAATTAAGCCACCAGATGGTGTATATGAGCAGAGCTACATGTCTCAGCAAATCTGAAAATTCAGTTGGTGAGCGACATGGGTCATAAATGGACGTCACGAAGAATGAATAACGTGAAAATGGCATTTCTCCGCGGCAGAATCTGTCGCGCAGTGGACGTCCTGTGTCTCCGGGTAATGTTGGACACTTGTGGAATTAGAAAGCCAACAGGAATGCCGAAAAAATAGTGCAAAGCATTTGACCTGAATATACAGAACATGTGTCGCATCATTTAAGTGAGATACAAAAGTGGACTCACTACAAAAAAATGTTGCATCAATGTGGCGAGATTTCAGGAAGAGGGGGGTGCCATGTTGAATCGCATCATTGCAATTGATGTGACGTGTTAAGGGCGACAGTCCAGTGAATGGTATCACCCTTGGTCACCATGCAAACACAAGTTTTGCCAAACTACTTCATGATCATTCAGACGCATCAAGGCCAAGGTGTGCTGGCGTGTCACCCAGCGCGTGAATACCTGGAGTTACGGGTCTTTGCTGCGTGTCATACGGAACCAAACTTTTGAACGACGCCATTATTCTCCACGTTAACGCGAGAGTGTCAAGCGTCTTTTACAGCGGCGGGGATGGGAAGTTCTTCCACACTCGCCATATTCGCTTGATCTCATCCACAAAGTGAAGCAGCCATTGCTTGCTAACAAAGTGTTCATTTCGACCCGAGGTGGCTCACATGAGCAACTCACATGCAGCAGATGGTATTCAGCGCCTTCCACATCCCTGGTAACGAACCGTCGATGTACTTGGAGACTGCTTCGAAGTCTGCTAAACACGGTGGATTACCTGAAGACTATCCTGTGACGGATTTGCGACCCGGTGCAAGTAGTTGTGTGTAACTTTTGCTCATCATAATAAACCAATGTTGTCCGCTTTTGTTTCGTCCCTATGAGGGCCTACATCCAGCCTTCCGTTGGTGGCAGCATTCGCAGTAAATACCATATACTTTCAATCATATATCTTAATTTTTATTGCTGTCTCTTATTCGCGAGATAAAAGAAAATCATTGCCACGCCTTTGATTTATCCCTATTATATGTACTTTATGGGAAATACGCAAACTTTTTATTTCTTTTTTTTTTTTGTACCGAATAGGAAAAGCACAATAGAGAATAAAATTTAAAGAAAACCCACCCTTTCCCCACCATTGTCCTTAATGACCCATTGAAAAATATAGGGATAAATGTAATTGAAGCTCGAACAGATACCAGAAAGCCAGTTAAGGATAAATTTCATCCTTTTAATGTTACAATACTGTGTATTTGCTAATGATCCATTTATAGCTCTAAAAGATAATAAGCAGAAATACACAGAAGAGGAGAAAATTGTCCCATTTATGAGCATAAGGAGTGTGCAACATGGAGAATATTGGCCATGTTAAAGCATAATAAATTGTCCCGTTCCAAGATGCCCAATACAATGGGGACATCTATCATGCAGCGGTGTCCAAATGCAGACGTTTTACTGTATCAATAGTCACAAGTCATTCTGGTGTTAATTCATTGTTTGGCAGATATTTGAACTCAAGCGTTTCGAGTGACAATGAATAAGACTGGAATAAAACTGAAATTCGTGGTGTCGTTCAGTTCTTAATTCTGGATGACTAAACAGCAAAGGAAGTTCACGTGAGGATTTTGCCTACATTGGGGTAACGCATGCACTTGCTATGAAACCGATCTACTTTAAGTAGGTGAGTTCGTACTATTTAGAACAAGCATGGAAGACGCACCACGTCCTGGAGCTCCAAAATCATCTGTAAGGACAGAAATCATCGATAAAGAGCGGTGTATTATTTTAGCTGACAGGCGATTGAAAGTGGACGAATTAGACGAAGCCATGGACATATCAATTGAGTGAATTGATTTTATTTTATAGTATAGTGAATTACACGTGGAAAAACTTTGAACAGGAGGGAGCAAAAACAAAGCAGAAAATCGGCCTACTGTTTGCAGATGTTTAAGAATCAAGGCGATTTTAGCGCTTTTTTTTTTTTTTTTTTTTTTTTTGCTATGGATAAGAATTCTAAATGTAAAAGAAAAGCAAGAAAAAATGTAAAAGTCTGATCTTCATATTTCGCAAACTATCTGAATTTGTATGAATGTTTAGAAAAAATTATTTTATATTTTCTCCTTCTGAAAAGTAGGCTATTACACATTTCTAATGAAAATAATAATAATAATAATAATAATAATAATAATAATAATAATAATAATAATAATATTTTTTTAAGCAAGGATTGCCCTTAGCATGTTTCCTATTGTGACCTGCGTTTTTTTTTTTTTTTTTTTTACTTTCCCAAATTACCATACTTGGTAGCTTGTGAATGCGGCGTCACAAACACACATGAAGGAGAGACTAGCGTAAAGAGCAGGGTCGTAAATATGGCAAAGCACGAGTCTCCTGCCTCAGACAGACGCTTCTCTTTTCGCTAATAGCGTTAAGGGGCCCGATACCACGTCTAGACAGACCACGTCACACATAAAGCCCCGTTCACAATCACGCGTTTCTGAGCCAGCCCTTCACCTTCGTGCCTTTTTTTTTTTTTTTTTTAATATCATCTTTTCGTTTCTTTCTTACTTTCACTTCTTTCTTTCTTCCTCTCTCTCTCTCTCTCTCAACTTATCTCGCGCTGCTGCTCCATTTCTTTTCTTTCTCTCTCGTTTATTGTGTAAATTTTCACCCGTATATTCTCTTTCCTTCTTTTCTTTTTCCAAACTTTTTAAGGAACAGCTTATCCCGACCCCTTTAATTGTATACGATAGGCCCTCTTCCATTTTAACCACTTGAGATTTTACATGACTGCATATAGTAATGGATTTTCTTTGGCCTGTTGTTATGGTTGTGTATTCTGTCTTCATACAGCATATGTACTGTTTTATATATAAGGTATACTCAAAAAGTTTGCGGACTGGGACTATATATATCTGGTACCTGCTATCCATGCAGGTCCATTGGTTCGCGGAATTTAACAGCAGCGGAACAAATTTTACAAAGAGAGAACAGAAATATCGTCTGTAGTAATTAAGGTCAACCGTATACGAGGGTCACTATGCACGTTTTGAGATGGGGAGACGCGAATGTTGACCAACTCAAAAGGAATCCGATAGACACGTCCCTTACAAGTAAAACGGTACCAGTAGCGACCATCCCCACTCCCGCATTCCAGAGTGTGAGCGTAAACAACCCCTGCCGTGCACAGGCAGCCTGTCTTTGCGATTTTTTATGGTGGTTTAACTGAGTCCCAAAGCCTTGAGCGCTTGCAATAGGCTTTTGGAAGCTTTGCTCCATTTGGACAGCAGATTTCTGCTGGTTTGCGGAATTTAAAAGAAGCCGAACTTCTCTGCAAGATGAGGAGAGAAGTGGCCGTCCGGCAACGGCAGTGACTAAGGAAAACATTGTCGCGGTGGAAACAATCGCGTAACATTTAAGAACGTGGAGGTAGCCCTCCAGATTGGTTAACCAGCAGTATGAAAAATCCTTAACGACCATATTCGTGCCAGGAAGGTTTGCTCCCTTTGGCTGCCCAGAATTTGACAGAAATACAAAAGCGCACCACGTGGAATGTTGCGAGAAAATGCTGCAGGGATTCGAAGCAGGGGGCTCAAGGCGTGTTTCGGGTGTCATCGCCGAGAAGCTCTGATGACGCCATCCAAGGACAGAACTAAGGGGGATGTTGTTTCACCACGACGGCTCCGCTTACACCGCTAACATTACCATCCAGTTCCTGGAGTCCACAGAGATCATCCACATCATCCATCTTCCCTACAGTCCTGACCTGGCTCCAAGCGATTATTTGCTCTTCCCAGTGGTAAAAAAATCTCGTGCCAGAAAATCGATTTTCCAGCCCTGGAGAAACTGTGGCTGCATATGAACATGAACCTTTCACCCTTGAGGAAAATGAGTGGTAAGGGTGCGGTTTTTGAGGATGAGAAAGTGTGTAGACTGCGGTGGAGAGTACAATACAACAGTCGGAGCGAATCTACCCGCACCCAATTTTATGTATCCTAAAACTTTCTTAGTGACCATTGTATGAGTGAACCTTAACGATTTAGAGACATTTCTCAAGGAAGTGTCTCAGTTTTTACAGTATTATTTGGCCAGGAACTTTTCCCACTATAATTGAATGGCGCTTGAAATTCTCCAAAGACACAAAGCGTTTTTCTAATTTCATAACAGATGATGAAATATGAGATGGCACACGCTTAAAGAAAATCAAGACAGGAAGAAAATGGCGGCGTATTCTTTTCCATTAGCGGTTATGTGGCAACAATTTTCCTTGAATATCAAAGGAGAGTGCAGTTTGTCTATCCGAAAATTGGTTTGTGTAAAACGTCATCAGATTTCTTCTTAAAAATGCATTTGCCACCCATCCTCCGTCCAGTCCTGATATGGCACCCTACGACTTCTTCCACTTCCCTTCGGTAAGGCACTGACGGCGGGGGAAGCGATTTTCAAGCCCAAAAGATGAGAAGCTTGGCATCAATGGTTCCGAAGGGTGACCAGGTGTTTAGGGGATGAGCGGGTATAATTAGAGATGATGTAACATTAACTTTCAAATTATTATGAATATCCGGAAACTTTCTGATTGTATATTCTTTTGTCTGTTGTCATGGTTACTTTCCTGCCTTCACTAATCACGTCTTGTGTATAGGAATGACGAGACACGGAGCTTGTGTTAACCGACATGCTGTGAACGAGGCTCTGGGATCGACTCTCGCAGGGGGGCGTGACTTTACATTAATGTCGTTTCGTTAATTTGTTCTAGAAGTGAAGGTCAGGGATAGAGTGCAAAGGAAACAAGAAAAGGCAAGAGAATACGTACATTGGCTCTGCGTCAAGTCTCCACGGCGATTATCAGTTTCTTTTCACTCTCTTTCCTCTTGCTCCTTTTGCCTCCGCTTTCTCGAACTTCAATTTTTTTTTTGCTTACATAAACACCACTTCTTGGGTTTCTTTCCTTTGGTCTTATTTTGTTTTGCACACTATTGTTGCTGATTCTCGTTTCGTTCGTTTTTATTTCTTCATTCCTTACCCGTTTCTACGTTTTGCACCAGTGCTTGAGAACACTCTCTCTCTCTCTCTCTCTCTCTCTACATGTCTAGCAATCGTTTCTCAGATTTTTACCTCCTTGTAAATATGTGGGAATCATTGGTTCGAAAACAGCTGTGAAATGACTTAGATTGAATGTTTATGCGTGACTTGCGTAAAATCTTGAACATAGGGTGTGTGTAAGCATTTAGGGAATTAAATCAAGTAAGAGCAGGGAATGTGCCCGAAAAATAAAAATGCGAAGTCAGTCCCTAAAGTTCTTGCCACCAAAATATCAAATAATACCTAGTGATGCGAAGGTTGTTTCAAAAAATTAGTAAACAAGCAAGTAAACATAATTTTTTCTCAACATAGTCTCCACCGATGTCTATATACTTGGTCCAGCAAGTGTTGAAAAAATATAATCTGCCAAACTCTGCAAAATACACATTGGTTTTCGCATTTGAGAAACATTTCTTCCCACCAAGGCAAATATTCAAGTTTTCACATAGGAAAAAAGTGTTTTGGGTTAATCTAAAGAATAGGGTAAACGAGGTATCACTACAAAGCCCAGTGATGCACTTTGGCCATTGTGACTGATGTTGCGTGGATTGGAGCATTGCCCCGATGAAAGTGCATTTTTTTTATATCCCAATCTTGGTCGTTTTTTTTTCTTCTTCTTTTTCATTCAGTGCATGTTTCGTATGGTCCAACAATGAAACAAAATACAACCAGTTATTGTTCTGACTTTATCCAAAAAATCTATCAGGATTATATCCTGGGAATCCCAAAATGCACCGACCATCAACTCTCCAGCCGACAAGACAGTCCTCGCGTCCTCGCCAGCCTTTGTCGATTGTTTTGACTCCGGAGCGTAACTGTGGATCCGAGTTTCATCCACAGTCACGAATCGACTCGAGAAGTCCTGAGGGTTCCGATTAAACAGAGTCAAATACTTTGGCGAATGCTTTTCCTAGTGTGTTTTTTGATCAACAGTCAGCAATCATGGCACCCCAACGTGCACACACCTTTCTCTTTCTAGTTGTTCGCGCAGGACATCGTGAACTCATTCAGTTGAGATGCCTACAGTCTTGCACTTTCACCCGGCAGTCTTACATTATGATATCATGGACATTTTCAGTGATTTCCTTTGTGGCGACCTCAACTGGGCAATCATCTTCAGTGATTCCTCGACCACGTTTAAACTCATTCACCTAGGAATAAACGGTCAATGACGGGGCAGAGTCCTCATAAATTTTATCCAATTCTGCTTTTATCTGTTTTGAAGTCCAACCCTTTAAATGGAAATGTTTAATGACAACACGAAACTTTTTATTCTACTGCACGTGCGGACACTGGTCACTTCAAATAGCTGCCAAAAATTAACTGATTGTCACATTTGACTGAAAATTTGCCGAAAACCGTTAATTGAAATCATTCTTACCAACAATAGTACCGGTTAACAAAATTTCCCAAATGTCATGCAAAATTTACCAGATTTATCAAACAACCCTTGCGGGGTTTTTTTTTTTTTTTTTTTTTAAGGTTTAAAGCCAGAAATATAAAACATTGGTTGAATTCCACTATCGTTTTGTACAATGAAGAAATCGTCTGATGATTTTGAACGAGATCTCTCCCCCCCATTTTTAAGGTGAACGCTAAGCACGTCCAATAACCGCAAGTGATCAAAGAACACATTATAAAAATCCACAATGCGGTATTAAATAATGAACGAATGAAGGAACGCGAGCTTGCTGATAGTGTAAAAAACATATTTAGAGCTGTTCGATAAAAAAAACCCCAACATAATTGCTTTAACAGGCATAATTTCTCGGGATAAAATTTGATTTTAAAATATTTTGTTAGCTTAAAGCTTAATGTACACGCAATACTAGCAAAATGGAGGTGACAGCGACGAACTCATTTGTTTCAGTGCATTGGTATGTTGTCTATTGCTTTCATAATGCACAGTTGTTTGTACAAGCGTTACTCTATTACCATAGCAACAAATGTTAAACAAATGGATATGAAAAAAAACTCTAAGCCCTCTAAAACATAGTGATATCTATATGGACCCAAAAGGTATATATGTACAGAAGATATAACCATTTCAAACTGGGAACTTACTTTAGAATAACCGTATATTTATTGATTTTGTGTTCGGAAAAATCTGCCTCCAGTACGTGCGTGCGTGTGCTGTGGCACCGCATGCGGTGGGCACTGATGATACATGAGATGAAATGATATATTGGGAAAGAATTTTTTTTAAGGAAGGAAACGTTCCAGGCCTAATTTTTAGGGTACCTCCCCGGCATTTGCCATTTATGAGGACTGAGGAAAAACTGAAAAAAAAAACCCTTTAGTCAGGGAGGACGGTCCTGGCGGGATTCGCACTCAATATCTCCTGCTCATGAGTTCGCGCCTTAACGACCTCGGGCACTCTTGGCGGTCCCAGTACCTATATAATTTAATATTTGGTTTACAATGTTACTGTTAATAAATTTGTGAAATTTATTACAGAGTGCTAGACCAAAGAAGTTACATATTGAGGAGCTCACAATTCAAAACACTCGCCTTCTCTTGTAGAAGACGGCCCAAGCCAGTGTGATTAGTCGTCTGTGATAACATAGCGATAGAGGTTCTCTATCTTACAGCACCAATAATTTTTTTAGCTTCAGCCAATAACAGTCTAGGATTAACAGAAGACAAACGTACAGCTGTGGGAGAATTTATCAGTGTTATTGTTGAGATATCGAGTAAAGATCATATCAAAAGTTTGTAGCCTCTTTTGATACCGACTGGGTGGTAGTAACAGATTACAATTTCACATTTGCTATCTTCATGACAATGCCTTTGTCAAAAATAGAACATATGCATCATTATAATTATGTGTCGATTTGTCTCTCTTTAAATTTGTTGTTTATTTATTTTGTAACATTTGAGAAAAATTAAACGCTCGAACTCTATTTAAGTTTCGTTTTTTCAGGTTTACCCCTACTCCTAATGTTCCGGTTTCCGTAATTTTCAGCAATTATTTTATTATTTTTTTAAATGTACATACGGAGTTTTTTTTTTTTTTTCGAAGGAAAAAAAAAAACAATATTGGACTGCTAAAGCGATTTTTCAATGTTGGGGTTTCAGATAAACCCCACTCGTAAATCTCACATTTTGCTGATTTTCGGAAACTATTTTTACTTAATTTATTGCAATGTCTTATACCGAGTTTTGTTGATAAAAATAAAATGTTACAGCCTCTAGAGCAATATTTATATTTTCCCTTTAGGTTATCCAAATTTTGATTTTCAGGTATATAGTAACTACTAAAGTCCTGTTTCACTGATTTTAAGAAACTGTATGTATTGTTTTAATTTAAATGTATATGTACAGTTTCGTTGCAAAAAAAAAAATTAAATTTTGGGTTTCTGATTTCACTTATTTTCAGATAATTTTTATTTCAATATCATGTAACATCGATGCAGATTTGGAGAAACATTTCCAAAAAACTGTTCATGGGAACAACCGCAATAACTACATTCTTTCTGAATACGCTAAAAATACACAGAATAATCACCGAAATTAATATTAGTGAAAAAATAAAAATGATTTTGTCGTACTTTTGTTTCGTTCGTCTTTTAATGTGAGACAAAAAAGAGAAAGTACTTTTTTTTTCCCCCTCCAGAAACTTCTGGTCTGTATGTCACATGATTCTGCCTGTGGCAATTTACTCTTATTAGTATTGCCATGCTCTAATTGGGATGCTAGGGAACTTCGCCAGAGCTGGTCTTCGCTTATCTTTCTGTACTTGACAAGTTTCCGGTTCACGACGTTCTTTTGTTTGCCTCGCCTCGTACGCCTGGGTTGATCACGGGGTAAATACACCTCTATACATGATGCTTTTGTTTTGGTTGATGTTACAGGAAAAAAGATAACATAAGAAAAAGAAGTATAACAGTGCAGATGTTAAATGTATGGCATATATTGATATAAATCGATTCCAAAATATACTGTGTGAGCAGTTTCGAAAAGTGACATTGAATAGAGTAGGTTCATGATTCGTTTTTTTATTATTTAAGGACGTTCTTTAATATCTCAGGTCATCAGCGTCCCATTCAATTCAGGGCGTGAAACGACCAACAAATTTTGCTCAGAGGCCTCTTCTTTCAGGCTTGAGGTTCTTTATCGTGCCGTAAATCTACGACACGGGATCCACGGCTTTACCTCCCTTCCGAAGGAAGCCATACTTAGGATTTTTATGCCCCGAAAATAATCCATCGATCCTGGCCGGGTTTGGACCCGCGACCTTGGGTTTAGAAGGCAAGTATGGTTACCACTACACCACCAGGACCCACTATAGCAGTAGGTTGAAACATGGATTGTCGAAATTGGGAAAAATCTAATTTATGTTTTAACAGACCATGAACATGACTCTAATGCGACATTTTTTTTTTTAATGTTTAGAATTTCTCTATCAGTAACGGAAATAATAATTAAATCAAATTACATGCAAAAAAGGAAACAGATAGTGCTCAAAGGCACACCCTTACATCTGTTGTATATAATTGCATAAACCCCGGTCTTTTTTCCATTCATTTACAACATTTGAAATGAATTTTGGCATTTTACTTGCTAGATAGCGGGTTCAGTCCCTGCCAAGGCCGATGATTTTTTTTTTTTCGGGATGCAGTTGAATGTAACGTAGAAAATAGTTGTATACGTAGAGTTGCCAATCTATAATACGGTCAGTACTTTCACATAAATTATAATACAATTTAAAATTTATGAATGCAGTTTAAATTTAAGCAACAGTAGAAAACAGTGTTAAAATCAAGTAATTGCATCATTACATATTAACACAATACAAATAAAATTGAAGAAATACTAGATTTGAAATTGATTTCATTTGCATCTCGATTTTCTATAATCTCGTAAACAGAGCTGTGCCAGCTTATACAGCGATTCAGCTTGACCGAGGTTTCTACGGTCCATAAAATGGTTTTCTAAAATTCAAGACCAGGGCACTTGCAGTAGTTTTGGTTATTACGCTTTTAGTTTCAGATCGTGTAATGATTGGTCCCAAATTTAAAAGATTTTATTCTGAAAGACTTACATGGAATAATATAACTTTGAGCAACAAGAAATGTCCTTTAACTGTATGGCGGCTAAACACCAGAAAATATCCTGTCAAAGTGTGCTGTCAACTGCAAATACTGACAACAAAGGTGACAGTGCGACAGTATCAACACAAAAAAGACAGCCAAGGAAAAACTGCATGACTGTCAACTCCACAACTGTGGGAATTCATTTGTTCAAGCAGTAACACCTTGTGTATGTGAACACGTAGTAATATGAAAGCGATTTTATGAGAGAGTGACTTTTAACTCACCTTGTATTAAAAGTTATAATTTTCTTATTCCAAACTTTAGTACTGACATTTGGTTCATAGTAATTTATACCAAGGACGTTTTAAAGTGTTTTAAAAATAATTTACAACATGTTATTTCTTTTTGATAAAGTTTCTATTGATCGAAGGGTCATCGTAAATTAAATTAATTGCCTCATTAATTACTTTATGAGCAACTTGCATTGCCAAGTATAGTTGAAAATCTAATTTTTAGGAAGCATTTTTTCTATAAAAGATTTGAACATACTTTATTTTAATGAAGAATTATTCTAAATCAAAATGTCATAATGTGAATATAATTCGTACAAGTAGTTTGGATTAGGCAGTGTGGTGGAACGTTTGATGTTCACTCACGCGCCAGTCAGGTATAGCCAAATTACACGCTGCCTGCCGTAGGAGGTGCTAACAATGATACTGGAAAAGCTAACATTTACACATACCTCCCGATCTACCTTCATTATCACCTTCAGGGGCACCAACTGTTGCCCGAGATAATGATGGGTCTTTCTTACGTGTCCACACCAGAGGCATAACTAAATCAGCGATATTCATATGTGAGTGTTGCGTTCTCACGAGCGGTGTATTTTTTATAAAGCGTTCCGTAGCAGTTAAATACAATTTAATTTATGAATTTTGATTAAATTGATTATTTATACTTTTTTACAAATAACCAATTTAGTAGTAAGGGATGTACACAGTGATTTGTATATAACTAACACATTTCTTTATATATTTGCTAGTCACAAATGTAGAGTGTCTGTGGGATTTTATTAACCTCTATAGAAAATGTCCCCCTTCCTGCATAAGGCATAACTCTCAACACGTCGTTCATTGTGTAAAATCATGACATGGTTCGCAGATGAAGCACAGTTCCATTTATGTGGCTACATAAACTTACAGAACTCATGCTATTGGATCGTCCAAAATCAACACGTCATTCATGAAGCACCTTTAGGGTGCGGTGTGCAATAACCGCACGAGAATTTTTGACTACAATGTGGACACCGCAGAGAACCGCCGGATTTTTATGTACTTTGTTGAGCAACTGGACGAGGTAGAGCTGGCTCATGGACATTTTCAACAAGATGGCGCTACATGCCACACATCAAACCAATCCATGGCGCTAATTGAAAGTTTCTTTGACGACCGGATCATTTCCAAGAACCCGTGGCCACCGAAATCTCCTGGTTTGACAACACCGGACTTCTTACTATGGAGTTTACACTACACAGCCCCCAGACATTCGGTCCTGGTGGTGTAGGGGTAACCATACTTGCCTCCTAAAACCCAAGATCGTGGGTTCAAACCCGCGAGAACCGATGAATTATTTTGCGCGTAAAAATCTAAGTATGGCTTCCTTCGGAAGGGAAGTAAAGCCGTGGGGTCCCATGTCGTAGATTTACGGCACGAAAAAGAACCTCAAGCCTGAAAGAAGAGACCTCTGAACAAAATTTGTCGGCCGTTTCACGCCCTGAATTGAATGGGACACTGATGACCTGAGATGTTAAAGAGCGTCCGTAAATAAAAGTAATCAAGTCAAACCAAGCCCCCAGACATTGAACGATCTGAGGCACAACATTACACAAGAGATTAACGGTACTGACAACACAGTCCGCTAAACAGCTGCCAGTAACATGGAACGACGTGTTTGAGTTATGCAGGAGGGAATACATTTTCAACATTTTCCGCACAGGATAATAATCTTCCAAAGATATTCTACATTTGAGGTATAATAGGTTATGGCTAGCATCTTTTGTTTTGAAATAAATAAATAAAGCGTTAGTTCTATATAACCACTCTGTACAATTTATTACCCGAAACTTTTAATTTCTAAATGTTAATAATGGTCTTTTAATTAAAATTTATTCATGGTATTTTGAAAAGGTAATAAGGCCTTTTAATCTAAAAATATACATTTTGAAAAAAAAAAAGTATATAGCATCAGAAATTAAAATACATTATTGTTGGGCATTTTTTATTGCTCCTTTATGGAAAGAAACAATGCACCTCATAAACATTTAAATGTCAAATATTTATTTCCTAAATGTTTAATGTGAAAATAGTTGTTTACACCTATTAATGATAAAATTTTGATATACATACATTGCTAATTTTAAGTAAATACAATAATTTAATATTATAAATGAAATAAATGTATTTTAAGTCAAGTACTTAAATCAAAACGGCTCACCACAGGCGGACAAAATTTAATTAACACTGCTGTTTACTAACAATACTGCTATCTATGATCTAGTGGTAACAATATTGCCTCGTAGGCCCAAGATCGTGAGGTCAATCCCGACCAGAGTTGATTGATTTTTTCGGGCTAAGTTTGGCTTCCTTAGGGAGGGAAGTAAGGCCGTGGGTTCCATGTCGTTGCACAGAAAAGAATCCCAAGCCTGAAAGAAGAAGCCTCTGAACAAAATTTATCGGCTGTTTCACGCTCTGAATTGAATGGGACGCTGATGACCTGAGATGTTAAAGAGCGTCCTTAATAAAACAAATAAACAAAAATCTATCACAATAACAATAGCACTGTTAATGTTTTCTTCCGTTAGAGCACAAACTGAACCTTTTAAACTGAGCTGAACTATAGGCAAGATCTAACTACCCATCGCGGAATTTCAGAGCAGCATGTTGTTCGTCGCATGTCACGCTCCATTTTGCTGTATGCGGATCTGAACATGTCTCAACTTGCATACTTCTCACAGGCCGGAACCGAAAGTGACAGCAGTAACCTTTTCAGCTAGAAATTATGCCTTTATTATTATTATTATTATTGTTATTATTATTATTATTATTATTGTTATTATTATTTTTACTATCTATTGAGCAAAGATTGTAAAAATGTTATCTTCAAGATTATATTTATGTAATGACATAGCTAACAAAGAGCAGTTAGAACGTGATTTACACACAATGAAAGCACCGAGTAACACACGAACACACAACCTCTCAAACTAACTGCAAGCTGACACCTGCACATACATAATACGGCCTTGACGAATAGTTTCTGAGGCACTCTGCCGGCCTGTAACTTATATAACCTCACTGATATAATAATAATAATAATAATAATAATAATAATAATAATAATAATAATAATAATAATAATAATAAATCTCTGGTTTTCTCAGGAGGCGTACAGACGAATGGGAGGGGAAGTATATGAACTCTGGTAACTTAAGTAAACGTCTGACCTCGTTAATTATAAGGTAACATGTGCGTTGCTGTCATTGCATTTAATGTCCTATGCCCAGGGATGAGTACAACCGAGAAACATCATGAAAACTCTTGCTCTGATTGGCTTGAACTCGTTTTAAACTCAGAAGCTTCGAACATCAGCACCTTTGACTTTCTAAACTACGTTTAAGCGCGGTTATTGACCGCTGAATTTAAACGGGTGACATTTCAGATTCAGTCTGGAGATAAATCTTCAAGATGTCTTACCAAAAGTGTCGGATTTATATTCAGTCTTTTTTTTTTTCCCCTCTAACCCATAAATTAAAATCCAAGCTGTATCTGTGTGTGAGTTGGCAGGACTGTATAATGTGAGCCGAGGTCTTTGAACCGGATCTTCATTGTTACCACCTTGACAACTCACAATTAGTGTCGTTGTGTCTGCAGTATGAACCGACGATAATTGTAAACAATCGATATGATTGCCTTCTCATGCTTGTTTTTCTGGTGGCAATACAAGGCAAGACTTCTAAAAGATGTAACCCGATAATTAATCAAATGTTTGAGTAGCCCTTGGTTAATTTATGAAGTAATATCATGCTACGCTTATTGTTGACTTGTTATTTTGGTTCAGTAACGTAGCAACCACGTTGTTTCAAGGATACGGAGCGTTTTGCTTTTGTTTTCTTTTCAAAAACAAACGACAGCCGAAATCATTGGTTTGAATTCTATTTCGGCAATTAAAGAAGGTAAAGAGCAATTTAAGTTAACGCTTGGTTCACAACATGCCGTTTTTATCAAGTCACTACAAAGTGCGTAATACACCGAGTACAACAGATATCGCCACGCAGTGTTAGGAGTAATATGTAAATACATTTATTTTATAATTATTACAATTAAAGTTTTGTAACGTGTTTTATGCATATGAATATTTTGAATGATATAAAAACATATTTTACTCTCCATATTTCCGAATATAGTACATATTTTTACTTGCTTGAGAAAACAGTGCTGAAAGAAATGTCTTGTGTCCACAGTTTTATCAATCCACACTTTTGATGTCGTGTACCCCTCATTAACGCTTCGATTTCTACTTAGGCTCCTTATTAAGTTAGCGGCGACTCGATATCTTTTACTTTTGCCTTCAGCGTAGCAATTTAGCGGCACTGATAACTGTCTCTCGTTGTATTATAGTCATTTAATGTCATTATCTTTTCTTCTCCCTTTCTGTGTTATCTCTCCTCTGTCTTTCTCCTCTGTCATCGTCGCTTTACCTGACACCCGTTTTCTATCCTCAAGCTCCCCACCCCCGAAATAAAAACTCCATACTATCACGACCTCTATTCGACTATTAAATTCTTCATTGGCTATCACAAAATATTTAGTATAGTACGAATTGATTCTTATTCGTTCATTTTAGAAGACGGTCATTGGTTAAATTAATTCCCTTCCTACAACTTTCATATTCTCATGGCCAGGGCGAAAACTTCTGTCATATATTTTTGCTTTATTTATTTTTTTTTAACTTCATATATTCAAATTTCTTTTCCCGTTTCACTATTCTAGACCAGCAAGCTATTACTTTGGGATAGCGCACGTTTTATTCACATTACCACCAGCCTCTATTTTATGTATGGAGCGGCATAGGTCTTGTGGCCTCGCCCTTTCTGCCTGCCAGCCAAAGTACACTAGTCGCCTGCTGATATTTTAATTCCTCAAAAATTCTACGTCTAACGAAAGTGGTGTTTCATTTTAATCTCCTACGTCCCGTTATACAAGTTTTCCTAACTTTGCCCATTTAGATGGGTATTAAGCTCTTTTCGAAATATTCACATGGGGTGAAGAACTCGTGACCTGAATAAAGAAAACCTTTTTTTGTTTCCTCTACAACCTGATAGCCCCTGTTGTCCTACACTCCCTCATGGCGAACGTCCCTTTGGTCAAATATACAATAGCTCTTTATCTTTTTAAAGGTTTAACACAGGTTTTTCAGGTCAGCAGAACATGAAAATACATACAATACCTAAACAATACCTGTTATCCACAAAACATACCCTACATGCACATATATATGAAGTATGATAATCAAATTATTACCGTAATAAAATATAGCTCTGACTTTCGGTTACATGATTCGGCCCGAATATTATTTATATGCTTCAGTAATAATTTAAAATGGAGCAAATTTATAACGAAAGGGAATTTTTGGGGAATTCTAAAAATAGTAATGATGGATATTATTAATCGCCGTATGTAGACCGGCATTATCGTAATATCCTGCAGTAAAAGTTGTTCCTATAATTGGTTAGCGAACAAATTCTAACCGGCTCTTTTCCGTCTCTATTGAGCCAAGAAGTGTACCACTTCTACCAACTATACAACGCAAAATAGCTACTATTAAAATAATTTTAAAATTAATTACTCTTCTATACATAAGGGATTTCATCATTGACGTGTTCAAGGAAGGAGAGCGTGGCATGGTTGGCGCTGCTAAGGAGGCAGTATGTCTAACAGGTTCGTTTCTTGACACATTGTTTTTCCAGTTTTCCTCGTCTTGATTTATGTATTCCTTCACTACAGTGATGCATTGCTTTAATTACTTAATGAACCGAAAAAATGTACATTTTTAGTTGGAAAATATGAATCCAATTATAACTCTTTTGGAGTCTTTTTAGTTTCACAAATACAAATGTTTTAATTTCCTGAAAAAGAAGTGATCTAATGAAGATACCGTGGCTTTATTTTTTGTTTATTTATTTGTTACTTTAATATGACAGGTCCGGTTTCTTACAATGATAAGTAGGTTGTAAACTCTTATTAAAAGTGGCAAATCTGAAGGAGGTGCGGTCTATAAATTTCCGGCCTGACTATGTTAGATAAGTGTCCTTTTTTTTTCAACGAAATATCCCTTTAATCCATTTTTCACATCTCTGGTTTAACATTTCAATCCTCCTAAATAATAGCCCGAAGATTTGTCTACAAAATGATGGAAAAACAGCGTCCTTCAATTTATCTTTCGTGAGTACCCGCCACAATTATCCGCCGTATGCACTAGTGTGGCAATCGAACTGCTTGACTCTTTTCCTTGATGTCACTGCACACTTGAAGCAGCTGGTGAGCATGGACTTTCCAGCTATTTGTTGTGTTCCTTTTTGGAAGTCTAGCATCAGAATTTCTCTACATTTCCAATATATTGTCGCCATGATCTTCGTAGTCTGTGTGACCATGGCCGTTCTAAATCAGGGTGGAGAAAACTGGGAAGAGAAAATAATTGTATGGAACCAGGTTCAGGACTGTAGGGAGGATGGGCCACTAGTCTGACCTCTGTGGACTCCAGGAACTGAATGGTGGTGATAGTCTCTATTTACAAAATATATTTGTTACAGATCTAGCTCCTCCATGGCGCACGGGTCCTGGGACAGTAAGTGCTTTCCCAATACAATAGGAAACACTTGAAATTGCACAGACCACTATTTAACTCTTAAGAGACAAACGGTATATATGATAATGAAATAAATAAATAGAAAATGTAGTAATAGAAACAAATTTCAAAATACATAAATAAACCAAACAGAAAAGTAAATAGCTTACACTCCCTCACATACATGTACAAATACTACCAAAAATATTGTGATCATGTTCCCCTACCCCCTTTCTGGTTGTTTATCTCTTCCAATGTCAGCTATCTCACTTTGTTTAAAAATTTACCTACTCCCTCCTCCTCCTTCCTATCTGCCAGCAAAGTCCAGCACTGCCACTCCACTCCATCAACAAACGGGAGAGGTATATATATTTTTACCCGTTCTTCCGCCCTCTCTATCTGTTAACTTCAGTCATCCGCCAAGCGCCTGATCTAAACTAAGCGAGCCCTCTGGTTGAAGAGTTTGGGCCCCTGTTTCGATATAAAACTCCATCAGCTCAGAACGTGTCTTCAGCGACGTTTTTTCTGCACACTTCGAAAGAGTCATCTGCCTATTAATGTCCCTCAGGGGATTCTTAATTTTCATCCAAATCCCCTCCTGTTTCCCCGTTCTGCAAACAAATGTTACCCATTTCTATATTTCCAAAACCCGTCTTAATATTGTAACCCGGGTATTATTTTCCTCGTTCTCAGCTGCCCCCAATAACAGATCGCCCTAATTATAGCCAGTACACTTCTCTACTGGAATCCTGCCTTCTATAATCTCGCTGTAGACACCAAATCCCCCAAGGATTCCGCTGTTAGCCGTGTGAGAAGAGGCGTTGTCGTGGTGAAGCAGTATCCCCCTAGTCCGGCCTTGGACGGCGTTCTCGGAGCTTGTCGAAAACTTTCGGCAGGCAGACTGTCGTGTATCCCTGAGCAGTAACGGTCCTGCTCCTCCAGAACAAATTTGACCTCATTGGCCACCTTTTGAAAAGAAGAAAAAAAAAAAAAAAAAATACGCCACTATTTTCTTCTTCGAAGCTTCTACTCCAACCTGTGAGAGAACTTTTCAAACGACCCTCACAGAATCATATGAGAGTGATTCGTGATTTTGTGCTTGGAGAAAGACGCATTAGCTCAGCTGGTGTAGGCGTTAGGCCGGAAGGCTAAAGTTACGAGGTTCGAATCTCGGTGGGAACCCGAATTTTTCAAATATTGATTTTTTATTTCTATAATTTTTTTATTTCTAACTTACAATTTTATATATATATTTAAAGTTCATCACAAAAGAGCTACATAAACTAGGCGAATTCCTCAGTAAGTACAGGAACTTAAAAAAGAATATAAAATCCATTTTATGGCCTTAATAAGTCCAACTTATTAATTAATGAAACGAAATAAGCTATGGCATTACTGTGTGTTAATTAGCATGAAAAAGTCTAAAGTAAATAATAAAACAAAAATTGAACTTAAATACATTATTTAACTATTTTTTTTTTTTTTTTATTTAACTAACTTTTCTAATTTTTCCTCTTCCAAATCACATTAAAAATGTCTATAGGAAAATCACTACAATCTTCAAAAGTAAGATCAACAAAATTAGAATTCTTGCAATCTGTGAGTATTACAAAAGAGAAACATTATTATTATTATTATTATTATTATTAGTATTATTATTATTATTATTATTATTATTATTGTAGTTGTTGTTGAGATTAAACCGCACAAATTAATGGCATACTATTAATTAATTGAAATATATAACCATTGGTAGACAAAGCTGTGCTGTGTGGGTATTTTTAAACATTTTTAAATGTAACCATGGTTATGAACTGAGTCTTTGATATCATCTTTACATTCACTAAAATAAAGAGAAATAAGAGAAAGTTTCGAGTTACATTGTGTATTTAAGATGATTGTCATATGTTTCAATAAAACAAAAACATGTCACTATTTAAAAACAATTGCAATGTACTAAGTAAATAAAAACAGTCGAAAATTACATCGATTTTCAGTGGCTTTGAAATTTAATTTAAATGTTATTAACATGTAACGTAAACGTTTTCTGAAGGTTATTACAGAGCGC